>JASAUF010000565.1:337500-1052034 GCA_030180095.1 Magnolia changhungtana
TTGTTCCTTCACGTCTCCAGCTTGCCGATTCTTTTACCAAGGGAGTCACCAAGTCTCAGTTCATACTTTTCCGTAACAAGCTTCACGTGATTCCTTCTGCCACGCTCAGCTTAAAAGGGGGGTGTTAAGGAAGAATCCTCTTCCGTTTCTTTCCTTGATCTTAAATGATTTGTTATCTTGTATATATCTTTCCTTTCCTAGTTTATATGATAATCTCAACTGTATATATTTTGTTTATTTGTTTCCTATTATATACGATCTTCCAACTGTACATACATTCTATATAATAAGAATCGATTACCTCAATATTCATTGAGTATTCCAGCCACTCTATCCACGGGTCTTTGAACCTCTATAGTCCTAATGGTAGAAGGATTGACAATCTCATATTATTTCTTTATTTTAATAAATATCCGTTCATTTATTCATTTTTAATTAACCAGCTGCAAGTTGGTTGTTTAAACAATTGTTACATCTTGATTTGTTTTATGTTTGCTAATTCCCCACGTGTCGAGCATTGTCCATTTATGCACAGATGCATGTACCAATATGAAACGTGTGTGAAATCTGAGCTTTCCATTAGGTTGGTGATGATCATGCTGAGATCTTCAGCAATGAGAATTATAGAGTTTCACTCCTCAGACGGGATGCTTATTTGAGGTGTGAAATGGCTTGATTTTATCCAAACAGTGTGGCCCACTTGATGGAAAGCTCAAATTTCATACATGTGTCACATTTTGGCAATAGGGCCCACCAATGTGTAAGTCCCTTCCATCCATCGGGTGAAAGTGTTTATTTGAACCATACTTAGAAAAGATCAACCTGGGAAAAAATATAAAAATATCTGATGGGCCACACCTGTTTTTGGTTTTATTTTTATTTTTAATATGACCATTCTCAACTGCCTGCGTATTAACCATTACACTCTCCCAGAGTATAAAAAAAAATATTCCTCCCGTTCTATACTGGTTTTAGTTGAAATCTCTTTCTCAATCTGACCTGTTCTTTTCTGGGCTTCTCCATGAATTGACTCACAACACTTCAAGTGGCCGATCGGCGATTGTAAGGTATATCAACCGTCACAATTAGTCTCCTATATACACCGTAGCATCAACAAGATCACCATCCATGTCATGAGTCAAACCGTGATTTTGTTCGATAGGAAACTGACCCTGCCACTAGCCATTGGCTAGTGTCGGTGCTCTGTGGGCCCCACCATGATGTATGTGTTTCATCCATTCCATCCACTCATTCTTCCGTATCATTTTATGGTATGAGCCCAAAAATAAGGTTGATCCAAATCTCAAGTGGACCGCGCAGTGTTGATTGAACTCCCACCATTAAAAACTTCCCGACAAAAGTTTTGGATCAATCTAATATATATATATATATATATATATATATATATATATATATATATATATATATATATATATATATATGGAAAAGCTCATGGTACCTTTTCCATATATATATATATATATGGAAAAGGTACAATGAGCTTGAGCGCACGAGTCCGTCCCATGAGGTTGAGCTGTGTGGGCCCCACCATGATGTGTTTCGAACATCTACCCCATTAGTTAGATGTACCATTCCATCATGGGCCTAGGTCTCAAAATTAAGTCAATCTGTGACTTGTGTGGGCCACACCACATACAGAAGTGCAGAGGGGCCGTGCACCATTAAAACATTCATAACCATTTTTGAGGGCCCACCGAGATGTGGTTTGCAAATCCAGCCTATCCATTATGTGTGTCCCACTTGAATCAGGGTTCAGACCAAGTTTCATGTGCATGGAAAACTCAGGTGGGTCCCACCAAGTGCTTTTATATGTTTTAACGGTGTTTCACATAATTTTAGATGGTATGGCCCACCTGAGTTCTGTATACGGATGATTTTTGGGATATCCCATAATTTAAAGGGGAGCCATCAGATACATGGTGTTGACTGTCGAAACACATCACGGTGGAGCCCACACAGCTCAACCTCATGGGAGCTTATAGTTAACTCGAGCTCATTGTACCTTTTCCCATATATATATATATATATATATATATATATATATATATATATATATATATATATATATATATATTCCCTCATCCAAGTCTGCATGACCTAATCAACAGGTTAGATTTCAAATAACCATTACAGTGGGTCCTAGGAGGTTTTTAACGGTGGACATTCAATCACTACTTTTTTTGGTCCACCTGAGATTTAGATCTACCTCGTTTTTGGTTTAAAGCCCTAAAATTATCTTTCAAAATGGATGGACAGCGTGGATAAAACACATACACCGACCACTAGCCACGTGGCTAATGGCAGCGTCACTAGCCAAACCGCGTCTGGTGTTACTAGTACATCATAACAAGGCATGCACGTAATCCAATCCAGGCTGTCGAAATCAGAGAGCTTTAACCCGAAAACAAAAGTCATCGAACGGTCCTAAATATCCAATTCGGGGGATTGAATGGATGAATTAAAAGAAAAAAAAATCAGCGGTCCAATCAAGGGACCCTTTATTCGGATGGTCTGGATTGCTGAAAATGTAGAATGGATGAGTCACCATCACATTGATCTAGCCCGTCTCTCTCGTAGAGAGCGAAGAGCAGCAACAACCTGGTAGCCTTTGGCCAATCGAAACGGACAAGGACGAGGCGACACGTGGTGGGAAACGAACCACGACGACGGACTCTGTTTCTCTGTCTCTCTTATCAGCGACTGACGGTGATGGAAAGTGGGCCCCACTAGCTGACCCCACCAGATAACTTAAAATGTCAAAGCGGGAGCACTTTATCCCAATCCTCATTCATTTCGGAAAGAGTTCACTCATTCTCCTCCGAAGTGTGTTTTGGTGGATTCGGATATGCATCTTTCCATCCTGACCGTTCATTTGGAAACCGGTCAAACGGTTAGGATCGTCCATTCAATGTAATTTTGAGATTATGGCTGGGGCCCATTGAGCTTTTACGGTTTATAGTGAGGTACGTGTATGGGACCGCGTACAGTTGTATTTTGCATGCGTATGGATGAGCGTACACTGCCGCTGCACCCAATAAATCCAGTTTCGAACACTGTTAGAGCCTGTTTGTTAATGCTAAATTAGAACTATAGAACTATATATAGTAATGTTGAAATATATATATAGTAATGTTGGCCTGTTCTGGTGGACCACACAATTAGAACTATATATAGTAATGTTGGCCTGTTCCTTTGGCCAATAGGGATAATATGATTTTGAGTCTCAAGTTTTCACTTCATCCAATTAAACCTTATAAATGCTTTGATAGTATAAAATAAGGTTGGAGGTTTTGTTCCTAGGGTGTTCAATCCTATACAACAATTGACAATCTTCTAAGAAGAGTTGTATTTTATGAGTTAGAGAATTAAATATATGATTTCATTTTCTAATGTAAAACATTTCCAAACAGAGATCTATGTCAAATTAACATATTTCACACATTTAAGATGTTTGTTAACAAACAGTTTGTTTCAGATTTGGTACTTAATTTTTAGACTTTAGCCATAATTATGAAACAAGTTTTTTTTTTTTTTTTTTTTTTTTTTTTTTTTTTTTTTAACTTCAATTTTAGAGACTTTAGATTTGAAGCTTCAGATTTCAAATTTGGTCTTTAGACTTTAGATTTAACAAACGAGGCCTTACTCTATCAGAAGGGAATTCCAAAAAAAAAAAAAAAAAAACTATGAGAATTTTACAAAATAAAACAAGCCACTCAATATAGAACTAATGTTCCCGGACTTTTTTTAAAAAAGATTTTCAATATGCCACCTTATCAGTGCCTTTCCTTAGATTTCTTTTGAGAGTTGCTTGGTGGGCTAATCGAGTAAAGAACCTCGGATCATCAGGTTTGTCACGTCAGTGAGGCTCAGGTTCCAAAACTCAGCTCCACCATGATTCTGGTGGACCACACAATTAGAACTATATATAGTAATGTTGGCCTGTTCCTTTGGCCATGGGCTTGATTTTTGAGTCTCAAGCCTAAATTATGGTATAATGGTTGGAGTAGGTTTCATACAATTATCTAGAGTTGTACATGAGTTGAGTTATCTCCGTCAGCTCGCTCAACCCGTGAAAGTTGGTCTTGCCTCAGCTTTAACTGTTTGCTTGACTCGACTTATGAAAGCTCGACTCACCTTGGCTTGAAATTGGGTTTGGGTCGAGTCGAGTTGGTTTTTGGAGCTTGAAAATTTTTGAGTTTGGTCCAAGCTTGCCCAAGCTTGACCCAACTCGGCTTAAACCCTGACCTGAATTGACTTGGTGACTCAGTCATTTTGATCTTGATGCTGCTTGTCGAGTGTTTGATGAAATACCTCAACGAAGTGTTGTTTCTTGGATTGCCCACATATCAGGGTATTCTTGAAATTGGTATTCGAAATAAGCTTTGAAACATTTCTTAGTGATGCAGTGGTCAAATTTTAAGGCTAATCAGTTTAGTTACGGGATTGTTTTGTGGGCATGTATGTGTTTATTGTCTATTAAAAGCGAAAACAGATTCAAGGGTATGTTGAAAAGAGTTAATTTTATGGGAATTTGTTTATGCAAATTCGAAATGTAAAAAGATTGAAGATACAATCTGTGTTTGAGAAAATATCACATAGGCTCAAACTCGGCTCGATCTGGCCCAAGTTATTGACTGAACCAAGCCGAGTTACTTAGTTAAGCTCGAGGACCGAACCGAGTTCAGTTTAAGATAGGGTTGGTTACTGGCTAAGCCAAGTTGAGCCATGCTAAGCTTGACTCGGTTTGACTCATGTACAGCTCTACCATCATCCCATGGTCTTCTAAATTTAAGAAAATTTACAAATAATTTCTTCCAATTGTGGTACTTGAATCAAGTAAGTGGGCTCCTTGATCATTGCAAGTGGATCCTTGGAAACCCTAGTTCCCACCTTTAAATTCATTAGTTATAATTACTCTATTCACAATTACTCTCTCAAATACTTCAGAATTAGTTTCATATCTTCTTTTAGTTCTAGTTCTAGTTAATTTCATAAACGTATAAGATCAGTCCTTGTGGATTCGACCTCGGTCTTACTGAGATTATTACTACATCGCGACCCTGCACTTGGGGTTGTGAACATGTCTCACAAAATATATCATTCCAAAATGAATGGACCCCCTGTCTTGAGCCCCGTGGCTAATTCTATAGCGATCTACGAGGATCCGCAGAAGATCTGAAACTACGACAACTCTTCCTCATCATTCACGCTCGCTCCATCAAGCGCATCGAGCTCTGTGATCCCTGCATCTAAGACTAGTTCTGGTTGATATTTTAAAACACCGTCTCAGAGTGGGAATGAGTGATCAACTCAGTGGATACCATTAACAATAAGTTACGCATATTATCAAACAAATATACGAAGTTAGTGAAAAACAATCATTCATAGAATCCTAACAACTCTTATTAATGCATATGCATGGTTTCATGATATGATGTGTAGACACCCCACCCAGGTTAATATCTTGATTTTTGTTAAGACAATCCGAGAACCATGATCATATCCTAAACCTAACCCTAATCCTAACCTGAGCCATTATGAGTCATCATTCAATCCAGATCAGGTTCAAAACCGGTCCATTTCTCGGGTCATTTTCGGGTAACAATTAAGCCAATTTCGAGCCATTTCGAGCCAAATATCCAAAACGGACTTTGTTTCACTCTAAGGACCCAAAAAAAGGACCCATCGGCTAAATTTCGAGGGAAATTGTACCGAAGCGGTAGTTTAAATACCGCCGGCGGCAGTCAAACTACTGCTTCCTCTCAAAAATGTGCGTGGAGCCAGTCACACGAGTTTCGGACCCAGCCAGGTCCGGGCGGTAGTCGGACTACCGCTGGCGGTACTCCGAGTACCGCCGCGTGCAGCCTGAGCATGGACAGCCGTCCTAACATCCAAAGTCAACTCTCCCATACATTTACCCTCCTCATCCTCACTATTTACCATTTTACCGCTCCCCATTAGCCAATGAGAGCGCGCCATGTGGCGTCTCTCTCTCTCCAACCAATCACCTATTGCCACATCAGCATTTACCCATCCCAAAGTCTAAAATTACCACAATGCCATTGGAGAGGGCTATAAATAGCCCTCTCCTCCTTCATTTTCGCCAAGCCACCAAGGGAGGGAGAGAGTGAGAGAGAAAGAGTGAGAGAAAAAGAGGAAGAGAGGGAGAGAGAGAGAGTGTGGAGGAGAGTGAAGGAAGGGAAGGAACTCTCAAGCCTTCAAGCCCAAATTTTCCAGTCATCCCCCAACCTTCACCTCAACCCCTTTTAACCCACAAGTTTAGCCCAGAATGATCATGGTTCAATCTGCATCCTAGCCTAATCAAGAATCAAGCCAAAGATCCATTTACATACAAGCATTCATCATGACATCTACTCCCTTCTCAACCCCCTTGCTTTTCTAGATCTCTAGTGGACGTATGCTCTGTGACTTGCCGTATATCGGATCCTGTCACATCAGAAATTCCTAGTGATTTAGTCCACTTTTCTTATCTCTTTGCATAAGCATCATCACATCTACCCTCTAGACACATTGTCGGACGTATGCTCTGTAGCCTGCCGAAATCTCGGATCTTGCTACATCAGAAATCTACGTGTGACTAGTCCCATCATGACCGTAGCATCATCATCATCCCTTGAGATTATTTTACCACACTAAGTTGAGACCGTACACTTGTACGGGCAGAGAGGGTGCCTAACACCCTCCATCTTTTGTAACCGAGGTCCCTTACCGGAATCTCGGACCGCATGATCGAGTCAATCTAAGGTAGGAGAATCTTTGATTTCTCCAACCTTACGTATTCGTAGGTTCTAGCCGACCAGCAGGATTCTGAGTAATATCGGCTAGTGGCAACTCCAATAATCAAAATCAGCTCAATCACCCCCACCATCATCACCCCAACACATTTTTCACAACAACGTGGACCTGATTTTTCAGTGTCTACAGAATGACGACTCCACTGGGGACGAGTCTAGAACGCACTAGCTGAGACCCGACTCGACAACGTGTGGTATACTAATCTCAAGGGACATTCATCACCACATTCATACAAAACAAAAAAAAAATCTTTAGCTTACACTTGCTTAGGCAAAGATCCGAACCATGACCACTCGATCCCGTGCAGCCATGACTTCTTAAGCGACCCATGAAGAAGAGCGGCACCCCAACCAGCTCCTGAAATATCCGCACCCGCATCGCACCCATGCGTACACCCGTACCCTTACCAATAGCTCTGACAGATTTGTCAGCTAACGTCGCCACACAAGAGCTACTACTTTGAATAATGCAAGAGCTACTGCTTCGCCTGGTGCCAAGTGCCACACCGAATACGCAGATGACCCAACCTAGTGTGCAGAACAGCTCACTCCCCCAGACTCCTTTTTCCTTCTCTCTCATTCCTCCGGCAAATCCTGTGCTCCCTCTCCCAGAAGATTCAACACAAGATCAACAACAGCAAGCAATCAGGAGCGACCCTCCCCCACATCTTACTTAACACATCACAACAATCCGGTTACAGCACATGCAAATCACAGACAAGAACTGGCGGATGCCCATGAAGGGGCCGGTTTGAGTCCACTCACTCCCCTAACGGGAGTAACCTCCGGAATTGGCGAGATACCCCGGTGGGAGCCATTTTCGAACATCCCACCCTCCTCCAGAAAGGGAGTGGTGTTCAATTCCGCCTACCTCCCACCAGGAGTTCACCTTCTTTCCATCAAACCCTATTCGGATCCATATGAAGAAGAAGGCCTGACAAGCCTTACGAAGAGGGCAAGATACCCATAGCAAAGTAAGTCAGAAATTAAGGAATTACGAGAGCAGTTACAAATGGTGCAAAATCAACTCCAGAGACAACAAGGTGTAGATCATCCATTCACCAAGTTCAGGGACCTCTGTCCCTTCCCAGACGCCCGGGTACCTCCAAATTTTGAGGTACCAAAGTTCAAAAGGTATGACGGTAGTGGGTGCCCCACAGCACATCTAAAAGCCTTTTGTGGGGAGCTCAATGCGATAGCAGGGAATGATGGAGCTTTGATAAGACTTTTCCAGAAATCCCTTAAGGGTGACGCTTTGGATTGGTACACCTCACTAGATAGCCACCAAATCAAAACATGGGAAAAACTTTCCCAAGCGTTCATTGAGGTTCTCATATAACCTGAACATGGCTCCAAGGAGAGCTGACTTGGTTGCCCTGAGGCAAAAAAGCGATGAATCCTTATCAGCATACGTAGGACGATGGCGAGCCATGGCGGCTCGAATGAGAAACCCCATCGACGACGAGGAACAGATATCCATGATCGTGCATTCAGCACATCCCAGCATTTTAGGATATCGATCTCGTATCCGTACGTAAACTTCTCCCAACTCATCGAAATTTGGAGAACAAGTAGAGAATCGGGATCGAGCTGGAACCATCTCCCCGTGGCCACATCAGACTCCCTCAATCAAAAGAAACAAAGTCAAAGGGAAACCTGTTGGATATGGGAATGGAAACAGCGCCGCTCCCATGCAGCGTACTACCGAAGTTAACAACATCATCGCTAACACTCAAGGCAACCAGTATGCTCCACAACCAGAGCCACGGCGAGACGGGCAAGTACCACCACAATGAGAATGGCGGTAACCCCAAGCAAACCCAACAGGGATATCAGGCACAGTCATCTTAACAGCAATCACAACAGCTTAGGGAAAATGCGCAAGGACCATACAAGCAAAGAATGTTAGGGAGGAAGTTCACTCCGTTAGCACAATCATACAGCCAAGTGCTAACAATGCTCATGCAAAAGCAACTGTTGACACCCCTCCAGCCTCGACCTCCACCTAATCCCTTGCCACCTGGTTACAATGAAAATCAGTACTGTGCATATCATCAGGCTCCTGGCCATCTAACGGACCGCTGCTTCGCTTTGAAACATGCGGTCCAAGATTTGATCGAAAGCTAAAAGATTGCGATCACCCCACAGGCCAACAATACAGTTCAAGCCAACATTCTTCAAAATCCCCTACCCTCGCATCAGGCAGGACCCAGCACATCCAGCACCTCTACCGTTAATCACATTGAAGTAGGTCAACCCACACATGCTTGTCCACACCATTCCATGCAAGCAATCATGCCCGACACGGCCAATCGGACATGGGGACACTAGCAAGCTCCATCGCCTAGACCACAGGTGTCCCTTGAAGCAGCACCAGTTACTCAACCTC
Source organism: Magnolia changhungtana (assembly GCA_030180095.1). NCBI lineage: Eukaryota > Viridiplantae > Streptophyta > Magnoliopsida > Magnoliales > Magnoliaceae > Magnolia > Magnolia changhungtana. The sequence continues at coordinate 346,726 of JASAUF010000565.1, forward strand.
TCATATTTCTTGAAGCAGCGCCAACATTTCAGTCTCTCGTAACTTTAGAAGCAGCACCCAACAGGTCACACCCTCAGAACCTCGCCCTCCAAGGGACACACTCAGCTCCATCCTCGGCATATCCAAAAAGGTTGAATTCTGAACCGGTCATCCTCCCGATAGGTCTCCCTGATCTAACCCCGCTAACCTTGCAAGGGGCACCCCCGGTTCAAGTACCAAGTTTCCCCATGCCTCACCAATTAGCGCATGCCCAGAGGATCCCTCCCCTACATCAAAGGGAAGAGGAAAAATCCATGGCCAAAAGCAATCAGAACTTGGTGGCACCTCAGGAGATATCACTGAGTCTACCACAAACTGTTCCAGTGATAACCCCTCAGCCTCAAGAACCATTGGTATACTTAGAGGGAAGAGCGGTTCCTTCCTATAACCCGAAAGCAATCCTATGGCACTACCCAGAATGCGATGAGGTGGGTAACAATGGGAGATACCTCAGGAGAGATAGTCAGAACCCAAAAGAAACACGGGAAATTTTGTCGGGAACCACCAGCAAAACTGACGCTGCTTATGACATAGCAGCCCAACTCAAAACCATTCCCGCACAAATATCCATCTGGGAACTCTATGCACGTCAAGGTCGCATCGAGAAATCTTTGTGAAGACCTTGAATGATGCCCATATCTCTCCTGACGTACCCTCCGAAATGGTGGCAAGCATGATTGGCCAACTTCTTGCACTACGAGCTATCACCTTCTCTGACGATGAGCTACCACCTGAGGGTCGTGAGCACAGGCGCTCACTAAACATAGTGGCCCACCACCAGAATTTCAAGATCCCACTTGTGCTCATCGATAATGGATCCAGTCTCAACGTTTGCCCTTTAAGGACTGTTGAACGATTAGGGATAGAACCATCCTCTTTCAGACTCAATACCATGAGTGTCAGAGCCTTCGATAATTCCCGAAGACAAGTAGAGGCAAAAATTGATCTAGAATTACAAATTGGACCAGACATGACCCTTGTCACATTTCAGGTCATCGATATCCCTACCTCATTTAACCTTCTCTTGGGGCGGCCATGGCTCCATGCTGTTGGAGCCATCCCATCTACCCTCCACCAAAGGGTTAAATTCCCTTCGAAAAATCGAATCATTTCAGTACTGGCTGAGCTAGAAGCCATCCTCCCGGTGACGGTCAGTATCACAGAAATTGACATCCCAGTGATTGACATTCAGCATACAGAAGGCGACATTCCATATCACAGTTTTGAATTCGAAAAAGTGAACGCGATCGCTAACCCTCGCCCTCTAGCTGCTGAATACATCATTCCCCCCGCTGAGCGATTGATCCTAAATTACCGTACCAAGTTCCATGAAAAAGGTATGGTAGTGAAACCAGCCCCAGCCAATGCACAGAGACAAGGACTGGGATATCAACCGACATCGGAAGATCAGGCTGAAAGGCCAAAAAGGGGCCAACTATTTAAATACACACCTATCGAGTTTGTCAAAGCTGGGACAGTTTATGAGGACAAAATGGTATCTCTTGAGGACCAATTCCAAGCACTTAGACTCGCAAAACAGACTAGACAGGAGACTATCTGGCCACCAATAAGGTGGGATCGGATCCTCAGGACATCAAAGGAACACACAAGGCCAGGGGCAGAACCCCCAGATCCACAGAATGAGACTAGGGGCATGAAAGCAGGTGTATCCGTAAGTGACCCAAAATTGGGAATGTCCTTTGCATGCAAGGTAGGCCAGAATAGGGAGACACCCATTCAGGGGAACACCGAGCAGAAGCAACCCATCCATTGGGTTGACAAAGGTAAATGGCTTGCTCTAGATTGGACGGATATCCAAATCCCGTCCCAGGAATCTGAGGAATAAGAGGAATTTCAACTCCTGGGCACAAAAGTCGAATCAGATTCTGACTCTGAGCCCAGCCCAGCAGACATCATGGTCATCGAGACAGGTGACCCACAGGAACAGACAGGGCAGGTCAGCAAGAACGAAAGGGGAAAGGAGCCTGGATGGTCAGCCATCCCTCTAACAATTGAATCAGCCAGCGAACCATTCGCTAGACCGGCTTTAAAAAAAAAAAAACGTCAATGTAAATAGCAATTGGTATCCTGAATCAAGACAAGACCAATCATGGTTTACAACACCGTCCTATTCAGGATATCTTGGCGACACAAAAAAATCAAAAAATCTTCCAAATACAAAAACATCATATATTTTCAAAAATACAAAAACATTGCATATTCCTCAAAATCACAAAACATCAAAAAACTTCCAAAATACAAAAACAATAGAAAACTTTTCAAAAATCACTGTGCCAAACACTTCTCATGACACGCATGAGTTCGAGGTCGACTCATATGATTTCGATCTAGAATTGGACTTCGAACTCATGGGTTTGGTTGAAGCCACGGATATGGGAAATGATGATACCGCTCTTGAATTCAAGGATTCCCTCGAAAAATTCGAAACAAAGGCCAATGTTGTGACAGACGACTTTGAAATTGTGAACTTAGGGTCAATTTAATCCCCCAGGGAAGTGCGTATCGAGAAATCGCTTCCCCCAGAATACAAGTAGAAGATGATAGAGTTTCTGAAACCAAGGTTGTCCAACTTTGCCTTCTCTTACGAGGACATGCCAGGGCTCGATGAAGACTTGGTGGTGCATCGTTTACCAACAAAGCCGGACATGAAGCCATTCAAGCAGAAGCTGCGAAGGATGAAGCCAGAATGGGCCCTGAAAATCCGTGATGAAGTCATCAAGCAATACAACGCGAGATTTTTGGTAGTCTCTAACTATCCAGAATGGCTCGCAAATATCGTACCAGTTCCGAAAAAAGATGGGAAAGTCAGAATGTGCATCGACTTTAGGGACCTCAACAAAGCAAGCCCTAAATATGACTTCCCTCTGCCTCATATCGACACACTGGTAGATAATACTACTGGACATAAGATCTTCTCCTTCATGGACGGTTTCTCCGGTTACAATCAGATCAAGATGGCCATTGAAGACCGTGAGAAGACTTCCTTCATCACGCCATGGGGAACTTTCTGCTATCGGGTCATGCCTTTTGGATTGAAAAATGCAGGAGCCACGTATCGGCGAGCCATGACTGCCTTATTCCATGACATGATAAACAAGGAGATGAAAGTTTTTGTGGATGACATGATTGTCAAGTCTCGCACGATCGAAGGACACTTTGAAGATCTCAAAAAGCTATTCGACAGGCTGGAAAAGTTCAAGCTCCACCTCAATCCGCAAAAATGTGTCTTCGGTGCAACCGGAGGCAAGGCTTTAGGCTTCATTGTTGGCGAAGACGGTATCAGGGTGGATGAGACCAAAACCAAAGCCATCATCGAGATGCCATTGCCTAAGACTGAGAAAGAAATTTGGGGCTTCCTCGGGCGAATCCAATATATCAGCAGATTCATCGCACAACTTACTCCGGTCTGCGAACCCATATTCAAGTTGTTACGAAAGAACTCTCCAAAAGAATGGAATGATGACTGCCAAGCGGCCTTCGATAAAATCAAAAGATACTTGCTAAATCCTCCAGTGCTCGTGTCGCCTACTCCAGGTAAGCCACTCCTGTTGTATATCTCTGTCACAGCGGAAGCAATCGGATGCGTCCTCGGCCAACACGACGATACGGGAAGAAAAGAGCAAGCAATCTACTATCTAAGCCGACGGTTTACAAGCTACAAAGCCAAATATTCCAGCTTAGAAAAGACATGCCTTGCCCTAGTCTGGGCAACACAACGACTAAGGCAGTACATGATCGCTCACCCGATACTTCTGCTCGCTCGCATGGACCCGTTGAAATACTTGTTCGAAAAATCGGCACTGACAGGCAGAATTGCAAAATGGCAGTTACTGCTTTCTGAGTTTGACATCACATATGTCACCTAGAAGGCAATCAAGGGGCAAGCGCTGGCCGATCACTTAGCAACACACTCCTTGCCTAACTACCAACCCCTGAAGACCTTCTTCCCGACGAAGACATCCTCCAGATTAAGGAAGAAGAGGAAAGAAAGGCAGGAGAGTGGACACTCTTCTTCGACGAATTTGCAAACTCGAAGGGAAGTGGAGTAGGCGCCATACTCTACTCCCCCGAAGACGTCCCAGTTCCTATATCCAGAAGACTAGCATTCCAGTGCACCAACAATGTAGCCGAATATGAGGCATGCATCGCCGGTCTAAGAGAAGCCATCATCCTCAACGTAAAGGAGTTACGAGTCTTCGGAGATTCACAACTCATCATCAATCAGATAAATGGCGATTGGAAGACCAAGGATGAGAAGCTAATTCCTTATCATGTCTATCTGGAAAATTTGATTGAGGAGTTCGAGGAGATCACATTCTCTTACATGCCTCGGGTCAAGAATCAGTTTGCGGACGCTCTAGCTACCCTCGCTTCAATGCTGGAAATCCCAAAAGGAGTTGCTGAATGGGAACTCACTGTCGAACTCCAGAAGGAACCTGCATTCTGCCTACAAATCGAAGAAGCTGAGCCTGCCCCAAATGATCAGCCATGGTACACAGACATCAAAAAATACCTCGAACATCAGAAGTACCCGGAAGGAGCAACTCTGACTGATCGCCGCACAATACAAAGACTAGCAGCTCAGTTTGTGATCATTGGGGGTATCCTCTACAAGCGATCTTTCAACCAAGTCCTTCTCCGCTGTGTGGATGAGACAGAGGCAGCCCAGATCATGTCAGAAATCCATGAAGGACTATGCGGCCCGCATATGAATGGACACATGATGGCAAAGAAGATCCTACGACTCGGCTACTACTGGCTTATAATGGAGACAGATTGTTGCAAGCACGTCGGGAGATGCTTCAAGTGTCAGGAGCATGCAAACCAGATCCATGCGCCTGCCTCCGAACTCTACAACTTGACGGCACCATGGCCCTTCTCTGTATGGGGGCTTGACATCATAGGCAAGATCAGCCCTAAAGCTTCAAACGGGCATGAATACATCCTGGTGGCAGTAGACTACTTCACTAAATGGATAGAAGTAGCATCCTATACCACCGTCGCAGCATCTCATGTGGTCAAATTCATAAAGAACAACATCATCAGCCGATATGGGGTCCCTCAGGCCATTATTACTGACAACGGAACTCCATTCATCAATAAAAGGATGGGCGATTTCCTCGACAAGTTTAAAATTCAACGCCATCGGTCAAGCCCCTACCGTCCTCAAATGAATGGTGGGGTGGAAGCTGTAAACAAGACCATCATCCGCATACTGGAAAAGATGGTGAAGACATATCGTGATTGGTCAGAAATGCTTCCTTATGCACTCTGGGCTTATCGCACGTCATACGGTCACTTCTGTGCAACTCCATATGAGCTCGTTTATGGAATGAAAGCAGTACTACCGGTCGAAATTGAAATCCCCTCACTGGGGATACTACTGGAAAGTGAAGTCGAGGAAGGCGAGTGGCAACAAGTAAGGTACGATCAGCTGCATCTGGCAGACGAAAAGCGCATGCGGGCGCTAAGCCACTCCCAATGCTATCAAAGAAGGATCGCCCGAGCTTACAACAAGAGAGTCCGGAAGAGAAGTTTTAAAGTTGGTGACATGGTCATGAAACGTATCCTGCTGCCGCACTTGCCAGATCCCAGAGGAAAATTCAAACCCTCGTGGGACGGACCATTAATCATTCGGGAGGTACTCCTAGGAGGTGCTCTTCGGCTCACCAATCTGAAAGGCGAGGATCTTCCCGAGCCCATCAACGCCGACAATGTGAAAATCTATCACGGGTAACCCTACCTAACCTTGTTAACGATTACAATCGAAAGGCTGCACCTCCTTACCAGAAATAAAACTATATATATCCATCAATTACCCTTTCGAAACACCCATCTGTATCCCCCCCCCCCCCCCCAAAAAAAAAAAAAAAAAAGAAGAAGAAGAAAACAAAAAGAGAAAGAAAGAAAACAAAAAGCAAAAAAGAGGAAAAGACAAAAGAAGACCCGAGAAAGAAAATAAAGAAACCCATCCCGCATCCCTAGTAATCATCATCTGTATCCCAAATAATTTTAAGCGACTTACGATTGTGATTAGAGACAAGGACAGGCGGGTAGCCAATCGGCCGACTATGAAGGAAGTTCCCCCGTCACTCCTAGCACTTCGACAAAACCAAAAAAAAATAAAAATAAAGAATAAAGGCATGCCTAAGCGAAAGGGGCGAGTTGAAAACCTGAAAAGGCGGCTCGAGTAAAAACAGCAAGCATGTAGCGGACTTGGTGAAAACCTGAAAGGGCGCCAAGGGTAAAAATAGCACAAGCTGCTAAAGGGCAGGCAAGATCAAAAACCCGGGACGTAGTGAAAATCCGAGAGGACGCTACGGGCAAAAATGACGGGAAGAGCCGGACGTAGTGAAAACCTGAAAGGGCAATACGGGTAAAAATGGCAAGAAACTAAAAATAAAATAAAAGTGCAGGAACAGAAGAAGCCGATGCAGCAAACAACACAACAAGATACAAAGAAGGATCAACTTTAGATCAGTGCGCTATCAAACTCTGCTCAAATCTAAAGGATGCGATACTGGTCACCTTCTCAGGGAACCAAGACCCCAAAGGAACACAGTCTAGAGTACTGTACACAACGTGGGCTGAGCCCAAGATTCTGATCCCAATCATCCAAAGTACAAATCCAAACATGAGCAAACATTGCACGAACAAAATATTTCATTCTTTTAAACCATTTTGCAAGTACACTATTTTTTCCTTTTATAGTAAAAATCCTCTGTGCATACAAAATAAGCAGTCAATCAACAGCAGAAATTACAGGTAAGCTCCTACCTCTCATATACCAACAATCTCTCCCTGAGCCTCTCTATCTCCATGCGCAGGTAGAAAATCTCATCCCTATCCAGACGATGTGCCACAAGCATGCTCTCATCATACAGTCGCCCTATGGCTAATCGGCGGGCCATGTCCTCACACGAGTGGCGAAGCACAACAATCTCACTAATCAGGTGGCCATGTGTGGCTAGCAGAAATGAAGGATCAATGAAGGGCCGCTCCTCAAAAGCCTCAAAAGAATCAATAACACAGGAGGAAGACGAAGCAATGTCACCTATCATATCCTGATCAGCGGCCTCATCTGCTAAATGCCAGCCTGGAACCTGATGATACAACGACTGCTTTGCTACCCATCGCTGGTATGGTACCGTCGCCATAGGAGGAGCCCAAGACTCAAGGCCTAGAGCTGTCGCATCCAAAGAACCCTGCCAGGAAACCCAGACTCGCCTATACAGGGATGTCAAATCAGATGGAAGAGAGGAATGCCCAAATCCAGAAAATCGAACTCCGGGATATCCTGCCAGAAACCAAACTGGCGAAGGAAACATACGGGATGATAGGAGCAGCATCCCCGAAGGCCAAGCAACAGCAAAGGAGTGCGAGCCGCACTACAGATCAGGGGCGCTCGACAAAGCCAAGTAGCCTCCCAGCTGATCTCCCACCCTCGAAGCTGAGAAAGCATATGGCAATACAATGACTCCGTGGCCTCAGCACCACACGGAAGGTCGTCAAGTAACAAGCGCAGCACGTCATTAAGATGGGAATCGGGAAATGCAAGCATAGGGGTCATGTACAAGTGTTCCCATAACCATACCTGGGAGAAGCTTAAATTAAGCTCAAATTTCAAAAAAAAATAAAAATAGGATGCATAAGAAAGAGGCAAAAGAACAGAAAGTACCTGGAGAAACGAACAGCAGCCTCTGAGGATGCGGGTGTGTCCAAGGGAACACTCAGTCAATCCCAAGAAAAGCTCTGCCAGCACTACCGAAACGATGCTCCTGCGACAAAGAAGGCGTCGGAAGACATCTAGCAAAACTACCAGCGATGACCGTCTCCATCCCGAAAAGAGCAGCTCAGCCAAGGTACAAAATATCAGTGCATTCAGGCACTGAAGCTGACGATCAGATCCAGGTCTCCCACGGCCAGTAGAGCAGCGGTCGTATAAGACCTCCAGGGAAAGCTCACCAACTCCACCCTCCGCAGTAGGAAGATCAACGGGAAATCCGAACCATGAGACCAGATCAGAAGGGTGAACCAACTCTGACGAGGGAACATACGCCTCTCGGGTCAGGAGAAGGCCTGACAAACGCCCAAACTCCTCCAACGACGGGCCCAACTCCAGATCATTGAAGGAAAATAGGTTCAGGGACGGTACCCAGTCATACAGTGCCGCACTCAGCAGTCGCCAGTCTAAGCGAACTCAGTGAAAGTGGAGAACCTCTCGAAAGCCCAAAGAGTCCAACTCGAAGATCTCGGACTCGGTCAAACTGTCAATCTAAATATGTAATCGCTCAGAACAAGTGCCACGTGGCTGCAGTCGACAAGTCCAAACGGGCACACCCTCAACAATCTGAATCCCTGGATCTACCGATAAGTCATCAAAAATGGGCATGCCCTCATCTAAAAGATCGATCTTGTGGTGGTGAAAAAAGCCAGACGCGCCCATCGCATCACGCAGTGTATCCTGAAAAGCCTTAACAGGAGGACCTGAATCCCCGACAACTGCTACGTCAAGAGGCGTCTGAAATGAAGAAGCCCCAATAGCTGCAACGTCTGGAGCATCCCAGTGACACATAAGAGCTATATCCTGCATGACGACAGGAGCTGACTGTCCGACCATCGCCTCAAAATCTGTGCCAAAAATCTGACTCAAGCCGCCTATCGGAAGTCCGTCGTCTACCAGATCCAAGCCATCTAAAGCGCTAAGAGGAGGCTCGTCATCCACCAAAATCTGATCCAAGCCATCCACACCATCCATAGTCATCCCCCCATCAATCAAGCCATCCACACTATCCATAGCCATCCCTCCATCAATCAAGCCACCCATACCATCCATAGCCATCCCTCCATCAATCAAGCCATCCATACCATCCATAGCCATCCCTCCATCAATCAAGCCATCCACACCATCCATACCCATCCCTCCATCAATCAAGCCACCCACACCATCCATAGCCATCCCTCCATCAATCAAGCCACCCACACCATCCATAGCCATCCCCCCATCAATCAAGCCGTCCAGACCACCTATGACCATCCCTCCATCAATCAAACCATCCAACCCCATCAGTCCATTAGTGGGAAAGGGATCCAAGCCATAAATGGTATTCATTTCTTCAAGAGGGCCCATCACTCCTCCATCTACCCCCATTAATCCACCTATAAACTCCTTATCATTTATGGAACTACCCACCTTTTCACCATCAATAAACCTACCCAACCTATCACCATGATTGGCCATGATGAATCAGAAAAGGAGAAAGGAACAAGGGATGGATGAGATAAAGAAGAAAGGACAAAATGGAGACAAAAGGGATGATCAGAGGGCGGATGGACGAGAATATCGGAGGAAGGGACAAAGAGAATGAACAGAGAAGAATAGGGCTTGCTGGAAGAAAAGATGGACGGGGGCGGTAATTGGATTACCGCTAGCGGTACTCGGAGTACCGTTTCAGAGCAGAGGTGTCATTATTGAATCACTGTAGCACCTGACAGAGCAGGCAGAATAGGCAAATGTCAACGGGCGGTAGTCTGACTACTGCGGGCGTTAGTCCGATTACCGTCGGCGGCAGTCCAATTACTGCCCCGGCCCAGTTCCAAGTGTAATTTCGGTCAGATCCACTCCAGGGGGTAGGGAACAAGTAATGTGATCCTATGTGCACGATTGGATAAAAGTGACTGTGAGAGCAAAAGACAATGCTGAACAAACTGAAATTTCATATCAAATGAGGGAGATTATACAGCTGATGAACTAATCGTCATCCGGAAAATAGGTATCACTATCTTTGCAATGAAAATGAGGTCCCAAGATCCCTTCTCCAGCAAAGCGGGCGCCACCACCAGGAGCATAGCCAGGCTGAAGAATCGGACCCATGCCATACTGCTCACTCCAAGAGCTGTACTCTCTATTCGGGTCAACAAAGGCACTGGCTTTGTAGCCCTCCAAAGCAGCAGCCAGCTCTCTTTGTGGCACAGACCTCCAATCAGATGGTCCAGATGGCGGACTAAGCGGGACCAAAGGGCTGCCAGTCAGCTGCCAAAAAAGTCTCTCTCCCAGATACCATTTTGTCACCCGCGGATCCTCCAGATGCTTGGCGTCGTGAAGCTTTGAAGAGTCTCCGAGCTCAGGAGTAAGAGGCGCATTTGTTGAAGATACGGTATGAGTATGAAACTGTAAAAAGGAAGAAAAGATAAAGATTGAAAAATACGCAGGAAAAAACATATGGGCAATATAGGGCGAGACAAATCACTCACATCATCAGGAACAAGGGCATCGATATTCGACCTCCAAGCAAGATTAGAAAACAAACGCGTACGGCTGCGATTGTCCTTGTACCACAGCATCATGCGCAGAAATGGAGGCGAATGATTGATCAGAGTGGGCGTTAGGTGAGGAAAGTGGTCAAAGAAGCAAACCTGCGCCACACCAAAATTAGGGGAAGACACACCAGACCATCCTCAAGGAGAATATTACAGAAAGGATCCTGAGAAAGTACCTCAATGACTGGGTAAAAACCAGTCAAGGAGCGGCTGATGCAGCGGCTGGCCTTGTCTAGCCCTTCATACAAATGCACCAAGAGGGCTGCATTCCAGTTGTACGGCATGGGAAATGTGATATCTGCCACGAGCGATAACAGACGAGAACTCACTAATTCATTCCCATGGCAGAAGATCATCGCTCCCATGGTATATAAAATCAGGGCCCGAGCTTTTATTACAGCTGCAGCCTCAGTCTCAGGGAAGCGTCTGGCGAAATTCGAAGAAAGCCACAAAAGTTTAAATTGATGACTCGAAAATTCTGTGGCATCTGGCATCATCCCTAATAGCTCCATCCAGTCGTCCTCGGTAGGTACTGGAAGGTCCTCCTCAAAGGGCACAGATCCACCATCATATCTAAGACCCAGCTGCATATATATGTCATATGGGGTGATCCCCCACTCTCCAAAGGGCAGGTGGAATGTATGTGTCTCAGGGTGCTATCGCTCGGCCAAGGCAGGTAAGAGCGACATGTTCGTCTTACTCAGACGAACCCGAAACAGATGTGCAAAAGGGGTACGCTCCAGAACTTCAAAGAACAAGGGCTAAGGATCATGAAACCAGTTAGGCCAATGCGTCCTAACCCCACGCCCTCTGAGAATCGCAGGCGCACCGCCTTCTCGAGCTACGTTTGAAAGATGCCGACCCTCCCGCGGCACGTAACATGGGTCGGTCGAATGATGAGACGGACTAGCCTCATTCCTACCTCGACGGGGCATGCTGCACAGGAAAGATTTACAGGTAAGTTTCCATGACAAGCCCATATTTCAAAAGGCCCATCTCGAAAGCCCATATCCACAAACACACCTTCAGAACCCGTTTTCCAAAACAACCCATTCCAAGACCTAAATCCTTCCCAAAGCCATTGCCATAAAACCACTTCAAAATTAAAGGCCTGCTCAAAGGTCAAGGTCCATTTCAAAAAAAGAAAAGAAAAGGGAAGGGTCGTTTCAGCAAATTCATGCATGATCCAATGGTCCAGATCATTTCATCCAATGGTCCAGATCATTCATCCAGGTCATCCATCCATCCATACATGATCCGGATCAATGGTCCAGACCATCCATTCATCCAGACCAATCATCCATCCATCCGATGGTCCAAATCATCCGTTCATTCAATGGTCCAGATCATTCATCCAATCATACATGGTCTAGATCATCCATACATGGTCCAGATCACTCATACATGGTCTAGATCATTTCATCCAATGGTCCAGATCATTCATCCAGATCATCCATCCATCCATACATGATCCGGATCAATGGTCTAGATCATCCATTCATCCAGACCAATCATCCATCCATCCGATGGTCCAAATCATCCGTTCATTCAATGGTCCAGATCATCCATCCAATCATACATGGTCTAGATCATCCATACATGGTCCAGATCACTCATACATGGTCCAGATCCGTTCATTCAATGGTCCAGATCATTCATCCAATGATCCCAATCATCCATCCATCCATCCGACGGTCCAGATCGTCCCAAAAAAAAACAAAAAAAGGGATTAGATCAAATAAAAGGGTGGGGCCCCTTTCTTATCACACCCCACTCTAGCAAAAAAAAAAACAAAAAAAAGAATATATACATAATCAGCCAGCAACTTGACCCAAAAATTTAAAAATAATAATAAATAAAATAAAAAATAATAATAATAATAAATATAATGCAAAATCCTGCAAGATCCAGTGGTCTAGATTACATCAAAACTGATCAACGGTCCTGATCGTGGCCCTCCCAAAAAGAAAGTGCAAGATCGCCCTAAGAAGTTGACCCACCAAAAACCCGAGGAGAATCCAACGGCCGAGAATACCTGAAATCAAAGAAATACAAGGTGGAGAATCACCAAAATGAGCTCCAGGGACCACAAATGCATTCCTGGACGTTCGAATGAACGGGCTAAATGGGAGAAGGGTTGCACCGAACGGACCAGCAAACAAGAACGGACTAACGGTCCATCGACGACCAGGCGTATCAGGACTACTGGCGCGGCGATCAAGCTACTGCCGCCACCGACATTCTGACATGGGGCAGCGTGCTGTCCCCCATGCCCACCTCCAGTGACCGGTCCTCCCTTTGGACCGGTGGACAAAGTAAAAAAAAATCCTTAAATGGACTTCTGTTTCTTCTAAAGCTCAAAAAAGTTCTTCAAAAATTTCAAAAATAAACCTCTGATTCCCCAAAGCCCCCAAAATATCCCAGAAAATTCTTAAAATAAACTTCAGTTCCTCTAAATTCCAAAAAGGTCCCAAATTTTCTAAAAATAGATTTCAGTGTTTCTAAACCCTTGAAAAGGACCTCAGAGAATTTCGAAAATAAACCTTCAAAAATTTTTTTAAAAAAAATCCCACAAAAAAAAAATCCAAAATTTTCAAAACAAACAAAAAACAAAAAAAAATCCAAAATTTTCAAAAAAAAAAAATCCCAAAAAATAAAAATAAAAAATTAGCCCCATTGATTTATTAGTGGAGGCCATCAGACTTTTATTGCAAATAAAAAATCATTAGCCCCATTAATTTATCAGCGGAGGCCATCTGACTTTCAAATAAAAACCGTTAGCCCCGCCAACTCATTAGTGGAGGCAATGCGGCTATTTACTTAACTTGCGAAAATAAAAATCGAATGAATATTTTTCAAAAAATCTAAAAATAGTTTCAAATAAAATTCTCAAGGAGCCTAGCTCCAAAGAGGATAGTTTTCAAAAAACGCATGCGTCGCGCAGTACACTGAGGAATCTTCCATATTCTCAGTTGCGGTCAGTGCAAACAGTTAAATAAGACCCGATCTCTTCCGGTTTTCCCGAAGGACGATCGAGTCCGTACATGATACATGTACGATTGGCCAGATCTCTATAACTGAGCAGTCGTACAAATGCTAGTAAGATGAGTAGATCTATCTCTGGAAAGAATAATCAAACTCAAAGTGAAGACAATCCATTGTAACCAAAGTATCAGACTTAGCAGATTGCATGGCAAACAGATTACCTGCACATACCTAGTCCGGAATGTTCGTAAAATTTGATCGAGTCCAAGTCGGTGTAGTGAGTTCCCCGTAAGGCCGCACCAACGTACAGGGCAGCTAACCACTTTGACGATCAAATGGAACGAACATTCCTAGGGTGATTACATAGTAAAGGAACGACAGACCTAACAGTATGGGAATCCTCGTAAAGCCACGACAAATGCGCAGAGGACCTTACTTTTCAGACTTACCTTCCAATGCTGTAAACAATCCGATGTAAAGAGGTTGTGATTGGTGATCCGTAAAGCCGTGACGAATGCGCAGGAGACAATTACAACGTTTTCCTCAACCCTCGTGATATGTGCAAGTCATCTTTTTCCAAACAGTCAACTGACAATGATACAATGGTAAGCAATAGATTTGAATCTCTACCCTTCATTCTGACTAGAAGGGTGGGGTGTCCACTTGCTTTGACCTTCGGTTGCTCGCAACCTCGGTCAAAGAGGGGCATCTGTAGACACCCCACCCAGGTTAATATCTTGATTTTTGTTAAGACAATTCGAGAACCATGATCATATCTTAAACCTAACCCTAATCCTAATCTGAGCCATTATGAGTCATCATTCAATCCAGACCAGGTTCAAAATCGATCCATTTCTCGGGTCATTTTCGGGTAACAATTAAGCCAATTTCGAGCCATTTCGATCCGAATATCCAAAACGGACTTTGTTTCACTCTAAGGACCCAAAAAAAGGACCCACCGGCTAAATTTCGAGGGAAACTGTATCGAAGCGGTAGTTTGACTACCGCCGGCGGTAGTCAAACTACCGCTTCCTCTCAAAAATGTGCGTGGAGCCAGTCACACTAGTTTCGGACCCAGCCAGGTCCGGGCGATAGTCGGACTACCGCCGGCGGTACTCGGAGTACCGCCGCGTGCAGCCTGAGCATGGACAGCTATCCCAACATCTAAAGTCAACTCTCCCATACATTTACCCTCCTCATCCTCACTATTTACCATTTAACCACTCCCCATTAGCCAATGAGAGCGCGCCATGTGGCGTCTCTCTCTCTCCAACCAATCACCTATTGCCACATCAGCATTTACCCCTCCCAAGGTCTAAAATTACCACAATGCCATTAAAGAGGGCTATAAATAGCCCTCTCCTCCTTCATTTTCACCAAGCCACCAAGAAGGGAGAGAGTGAGAGAGAAAGAGTGAGAGAAAAAGAGAGGAAGAGAGGGAGAGAGAGAGTGAGGAGGAGAGTGAAGGAAGGGAAGGAACTCTCAAGCCTTCAAGCCCAAATTTTTCAGCCATCCCCCAGCCTTCACCTCAACCCCTTTTAACCCACAAGCTTAGCCCAGAATGATCATGGTTCAATCTGCATCCTAGCCTAATCAAGAATCAAGCCAATGATCCATTTACATACAAGCATTCATCATGACATCTACTCCCTTCTCAACCCCCCTGCTTTTCTAGATCTCTAGTGGACGTATGCTCTGTAACTTGCCATATATTGGATCCTATCACATCAAAAATTCCTAGTGATTTAGTCCACTTTTCTTATCTCTTTGCATAAGCATCATCACATCTACCCTCTAGACACATTGTCGGACGTATGCTCTGTAGCCTGCCGAAATCTCGGATCTTACTACATCAGAAATCTACGTGTGACTAGTCCCATCATGACCGTAGCATCATCATCATCCCTTGAGATTATTTTACCACACTAAGTTGAGACCGTACACTTGTACGGGCAGAGAGGGTGCCTAACACCTTCCCTCTTTGTAACGGAGGTCCCTTACCTGGAATCTCAGACCACAGATCAGGAGTCAATCTAAGGTAGGAGAATCTTCAGATTTCTCCAACCTTACGTATTCCGTAGGTTCTAGCAGACCGCGGGATTCTGAGTAATATCGCCTAGTGGCGACTCCAACAATCAAAATCAGCTCAATCACCCCCACCATCATCACCCCAACACATTTTTCACAATAACGTGGACCTGATTTTTCAGTGTCTACATGATGCATGCCCTTACTTCCAACACTCTCTCTCGAGACACCGTCTAATAATCACAATGCCAAACACTACCTCAATGTGACCTCGACTGCCAAATCGCTAACCTATCTAATGCAATGTGATGGTGAGATGTTAGCCTTGTTGATTAATTACGTTCATTCATCCAGCAGTTTAGAAAAATTAGAACACCCTGACAGATCAATGCCCTATCTCGATCGCATGGCCTTGGCAGCCGTGACAATCTTGCTCTTGCGATCCTTGGCTCGTTTGGGTTCGTCACTCCCAATAATAAAGAAAACATATGAAGGCAATTGTGAGGAAGAGTCCTTGCTCGCGGTCACTACAGGGAGGCTCGTCACCCCAACGTAGGCCGATAGCTCGAGCATAGTGTCCCATACCACCATGCCTGGCTCTTGAGACTTGTGGGCAGCAACCAGCGGGTAATCAATAGGCGCGAATAGACATCTGTTGTCTCAGGTTCAATTAGGCATGTACAAACATGGTTAACGAACGTGGATGACCAGCTGGTGGGCCAATTTATCTCCTTTAAATGAACTACCAATCGTACAACATTGGGAACAACGTCTCGCGTAGTTCGATCACTGCCAACTATCCGTAATTTGACTAATTGGGTCAAATTTGCCCGTGGGCAGCCCTACCAGAGGGGCTGCCCATGTGGGTTCTGAAATTACTGGCCAATCTGGAAAGGGGGCAGTTTAATAGTGAAATAATTTAAAGTAGAAGTCGATATACATCTAGTTGTGAGAGAACTAGACATGCATAATGATAAAACACAACCGTTGTTAGCACAAAGAGTCATGGATTTACAATATCCAGTGTAATTTTAGATAAACATGCACACCAATCCTAAGTTACTTAAAATCATAGGAGAATTGAGTACAATGACTGATTTCAGAGAAAATTAGACATGTATGGAGTAAATTTAACAGTTAATCTACACAATTCACGCATATGGGGGAACATGCAATAAGATTCTTCCTATTGAATTCAAGATTTTAGGGGTATCATGCTTGGAATTCCATAATTGACAGAAAAGTCAGACAATGCAAGAATTAGGGTGATTGGGGACCAACATTTCTTTGCCATCTAGAATTTATCCATGTCCAAACTTCAATTCTTCAATTATACTCCATGCAAGTAACATGCAGAGCAAATTAACAACCACAATCACTAAAATTCATCCTAGATTTAATAAACGGTCACTTAAAGGTAATGGTCTACACCTAGGGTCGGTTAATGGCTTGTCAAGTTGCTCTAAGGGCGTTGGGTCTGAGAATTGATGCGTCGGGGTCCTGTGCCAATTGAATTTTCATGTTAGGATACATGCAAGTGGCCCAGCATACTAAAATATGAGGAGAGTTGGGTGATTACCTTCTAATCGACGACAAACCACTTCTATGGCGGTGGAGTCGCGATCCCCGGTGAGTGGTTGTGGTAGGAGAGGAAGATCTCTCAAGATTCTAGCTCCCTTGGGCCCCTTCCTCCTCTATTATCTCTTCTCTCTTCTTTTGTTGAAAATTTCGAATGGAAGTGAGGGAGAGAGGTTTTTGGGTTTATAAAGCATGGAAATTAGCTCATTTGGCCCTGGGAAGGCTAGTCCTTATGTATATATAACCTTGGTGGGTGTATTTTTTTGGTCCTTGGGGCTGTCCTAGTGGCCCCCTGGCCTATTTATGCCATGGGATAGGTGTCCCTAGTCTAATGAGGGGTTGTCCAAAGTTTGGTGGCAAACGGATGCAACAATTGATTGCAGGGGGTTTGATTTACAATCAATGGTCACTGTTATTCGATCAGGGGTCTGATTTGGCAGAAGGGAGCAGAGAAATATCTCTGATTTATGGCGTGAGTTAGGATGAATTCTAACATTTGGAAAATCGTAATTTGCTATATTAAGTGGAGGGGCTAATTGTTTTAATTTTAGATTTTTAGGTTTTTAACTTAGAGCGTTGTGTCTTACAAGTGCCGACTTGGAGGTTTAAGTTGTCCATTTTAGGTGTCGCTTGGATCCACCATTCGCGATGGATCACAAGCCCAGTGAGGTCCATAGTTTCCCATAGTTTCGGATTTATTGGACCCTTTATGGGCGTTGCATGGCTAGTACATATTGTCACAAGGTATTATTGGGCAAGCCGACTTTATGGCATGCGCTCGACTTGAATATGCTCAGGCTTGTTCGTGTTAACAACTTAACTTGTTTGAATTTATCAATGGTGGGCCCTGCACGTGCGTACAGTGCGACCATCTAATGCGGTCTTATGGCAATCCGCTAGTGGATGCCCCAAGACACCGCTCTGATTGTCCTGGGTGTTACATGGATGGGGGTGATATTTAGGTCCCAGGCATAACATGAGGTGACATGGTTGATAGTTAGGGTAGATATTACATAAGCATCATGGTGGGGCCCACCTAAGCAGTCAACCCATTTGGTGGCATGCTAAGAATGGTCAATAACGAAATGTAATGGAGTGCAATGGAAAGATAATTTTATCATTAATTTGATATATTTTTAAAAACATTTTTGAAAAAGGTATCGGAATGTAAATTTCATGCTAATTAGGTAGATTTTTTTTGCAAATTTTCTTAAAAATTAAGGGTAAACATCTCTTCCAATTATTTCCTTTGATGTGGTTTATAACAACCCTAAATTTTGGTGCATTAAAAAAAACTAAATAAATATTTAAAAATTTTATTTTTAAATAAAAAATAAAAACAATTCAATAGTTGAGTTGGTAGAGACATTCTTAGTTGAGAGACGTTTAAGGACCGATTCTTGGAGTAGTAATAATATTTTTTTATCAAATTTCATAAAAACAATTCGCATTCAGGATAAGGGAGAAGTTTCTTTAAAAATGGATACGGAGAGGTTTCTACATAAGAAAAAAAGGAGAGGAGATTCTAAGAGGGCTTGATCAGGTAAGTTCCAACCCTTAGATTTTTTTAATTTTTTTATTATGTCGTTAATTTCTTCTTGATTTATACAATGGATGGTGTGGATCATCTACACAATCATTGTATATATAGGTATGTAAAGACAATTTTAACAAAGTGATGCTTTACTATTTCAGATCCACTTAGTAATATTTTAGGAATAAATTTAATGGGTGCAATCTGATTGTGTTAACATAGATCTAAATGAGTCATTGATCCTAAACACCAAAAGATAACAGTGCCTTGAATTTCATATTAATTTGACCATCAGATAGGCCACAGTAGTTAGATCTATAAATGTTTAATAAGGAAAGTTGAGATTTCTATGCAACTGATTAGTATCACTTAGAGTAGAAAGTCGAGATGGGCCATCGATGTATATGTAGTTATATCCACACATTTCATCCAATGTGTAGAGGCAAAATATGCCAAGACCTTAAGAATTTGGATGATCCAATCATCTGGTGGGCCACCCTGATTAATTATTTAACATTCAATTTCAAGATCTTAAAAAAAAAATCTAAAATTTGATATTTAAATTTAATAAATATATAATTTTAATTATTTGATCATCTAGGGTTTGACCACTTAGGATGTATATCAAAGATGGGCTCCACCATGTGAAATAATTAGATGAATAATAATGTTGTTGATATAACCGATAGGATCTCTGAATTCAAACCAACCTAATTACCTTGTGGATTCTATACTACCAGACTCAGGTGAGTAACCCAACATATCTCATGAATCATTGGAGTTAAAATAAATTATTTGTGATTGTTTGATTGATTAATATACTGATTCGAGTATTTTGTTGCAATATTATATGTTACGGTAAATCACTTGTTAGTTTGTGCCAAATTACATGACTACGATAATTGTAAGTTAAATTCATATGTGAATATTCTGATCAAGACAACTATGCCAAATATGAAAATGATACATTCATCTTTCATTACATTTACATAATGCATGGTCGATCCTAGGGGTCCTCCCTGAGAGAAATTTCGATCCTAATAGAGTGATACCAGATGCGGGCTATGCCTAAGCCTATCGAAAGGTGGAAGCCTACCCAATGGGTGGATGCGGGCTGACGATCTCCAATCCAAGAAAATGGACGATCATCCCATCTGATGCATTCATACACCATTTGCATCCATATTATTATACATATATTTTTATGTTATTTTAATTGCTATGATTATAAACCATGCTGGGTTATTTCACTAAGCCTGGTCAGCTTACCTTTTTATGGATGAAAAAACCATACAGAGGAGCCATTAGCAGATGATGTGGCGCAAGAACTGGAAGGATTTACTGCACCTGAACACGACCCATGTGAAGATACCTCGTTTCAACACTTGAGGTCTTGGTATCGATCCCTAGTGGGGGTGGTTAACATGGAGTGTGTGTATTGACATGGGTGTGTACTAACAAGTTAACAGAAAAAAAACAGTGGGAACTGTGACTTATGAGTGGGGTAAACTAGAAAAACAGTGGGACACGCTGAATTATGAGTGAGGCAAACTACAAAAACAGTGGGGCAAACTGAAATATGAGTGGGGCAAACTAGAAAAATAGTAGGGCAAACTGAAATATGGGTGGGGCAAACTAGACAAACAGCGAGGCAAACTGAAATATGAGCGGGGCAAACTTAAGTATGAGTGGGGCAAACTAGAAAAACAGCGAGGTAAACTGAAATATTAGCGGGGCAAACTAGAAAAATAGCGGGGCAAACTGAATTATGAACGGGCCAAACTAGAAAAACAGTGGGGCAAACTACATTATAAGTGGGGCAAACTAGAAAAACAGCAGGGCAAACTGAAATCTGAGAGGGGCAAACTAGAAAAACAGCGTGACAAACTGAATTATGAGTGGGGCAAACTAGAAAACAGCAGGTCAAACTAGAAAAATAGCGGGGCAAACTGAAATATGAGCGAGGTAAACTAGAAAAATAGCAGGGTAAACTTAAGTATGAGTCTCAAGGAAATTCCCCTTTTTACAATTCAGGTAACATTGCTACTTCCTTGTTATGGAGTTATCTGATCAATGGTCATCGTGTGGTGATCTAGACCCATTGATCTGATCCAGTCTACCATGGATGTGAATTTCCTTGAAAATCTCCTTGATTGGATGATAACAGTCATCCAAATATTTGTCCTAGTTTTTAGACACGTGATGAATTGTTGTGTTTTTTTTGACGTAGGGATGAACGCGATGAGGATAACTACTCCAAATCCACAGAGCTTCTCTGGACTCCTCACAGAGACTTCTTGAATCCACGAGGAAAAAAAGCAGAAAATAGAAATAAATTCTAAGAAATTTAAAATTGATTAATTGATTCCTAAAAATGAGTTCACAACCCTTTAAATAGGGGTACCAAGTAATGGGAAATAAATCAGAATCAAACTACTACTAAAACTCCTAGAATCCGTGACTTACTATAAATAGTAAACTTACTATTTATAGACGGTCGTGATGTCTACTAGTGCGTAAGGTTTTCAGCCAAAAATAGTAAGTGTCCTATTTGGCTTCACCAAACCGTTCCCCTAATTATTCTAAGCTCTTTTCACATTGGACGTAACTCCTAAAGCCCGATGGATGAAGAGTTATAATCAAACTAAAACTTACTATTTATAGTAAAAATGAAATTAAAGCCGGAAAACGACCGCCAATCTAGAGGTTTTTCATAATTCCGAGCGTCGTAACCCAACATAGCTAGGTTGGTTGGCTAAAGTAGCTTGTTCTACCCCAAAATTATATATTTTACGTTAGGTAACTCATTCCGGATTACGAGATACGCCCGGTTTAAGGTCCGACGGTCTGGATCACTTCTGTCGTCGACTGGGCCTTTTCTGATCCATCTTGGCCATGAAACTGTCCGCGACCCGCTCTACATCATTTTCTCAGCCGTCTATTTGTGGGCCGCGCATTGATGACCTATTCCATTCTGATTGGGGAGGTTTTTGGAAAATCTAGATTGATAATGTAGGCCCCATAGTATCAACAGTAAAGATTGGTCGACCATGGGCTCAAATGTATGGACCATGATACAATGCATGGATGAGATAATTCCTCCCATCTTCTTAATACTAAAAAAAATTATATATATATATATATAAAATAAAAAATAAGAAGAAGAAAAAACACTATGTGATCAATCAGCAATTGCAATAAGATTTTGATCTTAAAAAAAAAAAAAAAAACTAAAAATAAAATCTATTTATGTTTTCAGGTCACAAGATTCAAATGTGGAGGATTCTCAATTTGGGTTTGTGATTAACCATAACATACTTGATGGGAAATCAGCGGCTGAGATGTTCCACAACCTGGCCTCCATCTACAGGGGTGAAGGCCTCAAGATCCATGTTCTTAGTAATGATAGGACATGTATCAAAGCAAGAATCCCACCTCAGATCAAATACCGACACAAGGAATACGCAAAGCTAACTGAAATAACTAACATTCCCTCATTCACATCACCCAACCAACTTTCCCCACCCCAATCTCTCTTAAAAGTATCACACAATCACAACCACAAACTTTTCCACTTCACACCTGAAATGATCACCACCCTAAAAAAAAGGCATGATCAAGTGCTCAACTTTTGAGGCCATGGTGGCCCACCTGTGGAAATCAAGGACAAGGGCTGTCTTTGAAGACCCATGTAGGGTTTCATGAGTACTCTTTGCTGTGGACATTAGGAGCAAGATAACTCCACCCTTGCCACATGGGTTTGTTGGGAATGCTGTTGTAACAGCTTGTGCAAGTGCAAAGGTGGTGTATTTGAATAAGGAGTCTTTGGAGTTTTGTGTTGAGAAGGTGAAGGAAGCAATAGAGATGGTGATGGATGAGTATGTGAAATCAGTAGTGGATTGGTTGGAGGTTTATAGAGGGGTCCCCCCTTCCACTTTAGATGGAAATTTTTATGTATCAGCTTGGTGGAAGCTGCCCTTCCATGAGCTGGATTTTGGGTATGGGAGGCCCACCTATGGTGGCCCATTTGTGAGTGGAATGGATGAGTTTGTGTTGTTGCTCTCTGATGGTATTGGGGTGAGGAGAGGTGGAGGTGTCAATGTATGGATGACCTTAGAACAAGAGAAGATGGAGAAATTCATGATGCATGTATTTGAGATGTAGTCCTTTCCTTATATATTAGAAGTTGGTATACACGTGAAATAGGGTAGTGTCCTTATCATGTGTATGATTTGTGCTGTAGTGAAAAGAGTATAAACTATAGTGTTTGACTATCAACTTTTTTGGTATCCTTGTACAATGGTTTGATTACGGTGGTCCACATCTTTGCACAGAATGCATAGTTTTTAATTTTCACAAGTGGGAGACATTTTTGGGTGATGCAAAATAATTCATTGGTTAGTTGACTTCCACTGATGATGTATCAAGGCACAAAGTGACATATATTCACTATAAAAGAATAAAATTACAAGAGATAGAGATTACCCGATTCGAACAAGTCTTGAATCACCTAAGTTATAAGCTTGAAACCCTATTAATGAATTAGAAAGCTCTTGATACCCCCTATTCCCGATTACACCCATATATATGCATGACATCTAGGTGAATCATAATCGAAATAGGAAATAAATCCTGCACTTATGCAATTTTGTGTAACTTTGTATGATCGTTCGATGAAACATTCGATGACACTTCGATGGCATTGAACATCTTCGATGTTATCGAACTAACCAAAATATTCTAGCGACTAAACATATATTTTTCGAATTTTCTCAATGACACTTTGATGGGACTTTGATGTCATCGATGGTTCGTCGATGGCATCGAACCTCTTTTGATAGCTTTGAGCAGGACACCAAAAGTGTCCAGTAACAAATCGTGAGGTTTCTGTATTTTTCCGATGGCATTGAACAACTGTTAATGGCATTGAATAGCTCTTGATGGTATCTAATGGTCTGTCGATGGCATCGACAGACTCTATTGTTGAAAGATTTAAGACATTAACAACATATGTCGCCTTGTATCAAGCTTTTCAGGATAATATAGGATGATATGAGCCGTATGGTTGATGGATGAAATTGGAAGACAATACTTTAAAGCTTAAACTCATTTTTTAGTTTAGATGAATGGGCCTAGTTTAGAAAAATAGTAGGGCAAAGTAGAAAAACAGTGGAACAAACTGAAATATGAGCGGGGCAAACTAAAAAAATAGCGGGGCAAACTGCATTATGAGATCGGCAAACTAGAGAAACAGCGGGGCAAACTGAAATATGAGCGGGGCAAATTAAAAAAACAGCATGGCAAACTAAAATATGAGCAGGGCAAACTAGAAAAACAGTGGGGTAAATTGAAATATAAGCGGGGTAAACTAGAAAAACAGCAGAACAAACTGAAATATGAGCAAAACAAATTAGAAAAACGGTGGGGCAAATTAAAATATGAGCGGGGCAAACTGCATTATGAGCAGGGCAAACTAGAAAAACAACGGGGCAAACTGCATTATGAGCGGGGCAAACTAGAAAAATAACGGGGTAAACTGAAATATGAGCGGGGCAAACTAGAAAAACAGTGAGGCAAACTGAAATATGAGCGGGGCAAACTAGAAAAATAACGGGGCAAACTGCATTATGAGCGGGGCAAACTGAAATATGAGCGGGGCAAACTAGAAAAACAACAGGGCAAACTGAAATATGAGTGGGGCAAACTAGAAAAACAGTGGGACAAACTGAAGTATGAGCGGGGCAGACTAGAAAAATAACGGGGCAAACTGAAGTATGAGCGGGGCAAACTAGAAAATCAGCGGGGGAAACATGAAATTGAGCGGGGTAAACTAGGAATTCAGTGGTGGAAACATGAAAATGAGCGGGCCAAACTAGAAATGCAGCAAGGCAAACTAGAAATTAGAAAGTATGTTATACCCAAAGTAGAAAGTTGATTTCATCATCCGCCAAGATTACAAAGTATGCTATACATCAAAACAGTAAATAAATTACAAAGCATGCTATTTTTCAGGTATAGGAAACTTACACTTCCCATTTGAACGCCGATATTATAAGCCCTTTTGTAATCAACCCATCCCTCGGATCAACCCTTCCAAGGTTATCGTGATTAGAAAAAGAACTCAGACTGAAATGCACAGACTTGAAAATTTGTCGCACTCCAAGATTACTGTAAACCTCATACAATTTACTTGAATCAATGGTCTGTAAGCTGGACTGTGGTACCAAACAAATAGAATACCAACTTCGCTAGCTTCCATAAACATTTTCCTCAGTTGTAGGTCATCTGGTATAAAGAGCTTATCCTTTTCTACTAACTAAATTTCATCGCCAGAGGCAGTCTAGGAGGGCAGCCTCGTTATTTTCGAGTTCATGAGTCCAAAAGGAGCAAACTTCATGCTTGCCCCGCTCATTTTCATGCTTGCCCCGTTCATTTTTGAAGAGCTTGAAACTGGTATGGATTCCTTCGTTGCAGCTCGAATGCCACAAATCGTTCATGTCATTAGCTGGCGTTTGAACTACACAAACCTAACTTGGAAAGGCTAGTTATGTGCAAACCTTAGCATTTGGTTGAATATGTAGTTGTGGTCAGTTTCCAAATTCACTGGGTGTTTAGAAGGACCTTGAGAAAGAAACCCAACTGAGAAGCTTTTTGTTACCTGAGGTTACACCTCGAATAATAACTTCCATTGTTCTAATTGTTTTACCAATTGTAGAATCCATCAAAATAGCAACTTTTGAAAATTCAACTTAAGGGCCAAATGCAGGGATGAGAATACATGAAGAAAGCTTCCATGGAACTTCCATTCTATAAACATGTCTGAGAATACATTTGAGACTATGTCATATAAGCCTTTTTAATATGTATGGTGATCTATTTAGCCTTTTAAGCATGATAAGCGATCCTTAGGTAACTGTTGTATTAGCTGTATACTCTGTACTGATATTTCTCTTTATGGTAGTGTAATAGTGCTTGAGGAACTACTTATGGATCTTGGAAAATAACTAGGTTGGTTAGCTAAATTAGCTTCTCCTACGCCAAAATCATATGTGGTACGTTAAGTAAATCATTCTAGTTTAGGAGATATGCTTGTTAAATAAATAGACAAAGAAATGAATTAAAAGATAGAAAAATATTTTTATATACTTATATATACATATATACATAATTATGTATTAGAGAAAAATGTAAGGGAGAAAAAGTTCTCCCTGTAAAAAAAAAAAAAAAAAAAAAAACAGCACTGACGACACTATCGCCACTCGGCGCGGGTTCGGCAAGCATTGCTTGGCGGCAGTCTGTAGATTTTTTTTTTTTTTGCTATGTTACTTTTGTGGGTCCCATCATGAGGTCTGTGTTATATCCAAACCGTCCATCTATTTGGCAAGCTCATATTAAGGCTTGAGACGAAAAATAAGATAGATTTAACTATCAAGTGGACCACACTGTAAAAGGCAGTGGGGAATTGAACATCTACCATTGAAACCCTTTTAGGGGTTATAAAAGTTTCGGATCATTATGAAATTTGTTTTTCCTCTTCATTCAGGTCTTCGTGACCCTATGAATGAACTTAGACGGGGAGGATTTCTCACAAACATCATAGTGGGCCCCACCTGAGTTCCCATCGTCGGACCGTCCGTCAGCGCTCATCTCTGCACGCCAGCTAGAGGAAGGTAGGGGTATTTTCGTCCTCAAATTCGGTGTCCGTACGAGGAGGTCCAAGTGCATATGTTAAGTTTATATTGCTTCATAAAAACCACTGGATAAAAGGTGGGGTCCACAGTCGTAAATTTCCCGATACTCAAAGAAATATATATTTTGTAGTTTCCACTATTATAAATGTATCAATTGTTTTCACATATTAACTCCCCACTATAAGAGTATACGATAATTTTCATAGTTATTAACTGTAAACAAACACGTTAAAATATTCTTGACGAATTGTTTTATTGTATAACACCCAGATCCATAGCTCAACTAGCAGATTGAGTGGAGATACCTCGTTTCAACACTTGAGGTCTTAGTATCGATCCCTAGTGGGGGTGGCTAACATGAAGTGTGTGTACTGACATGTGTGTGCACTAAAAATTTTTTTTTTTTTTTTTTTTTTCTATATGTAGACTTCAAAGAGTACAATAAAATTGACTGAGTTATCTTTGAATTTCAATGCACTTGATAAATTTCACCGAGTACAGTGATATTTACATGTACTCTGTGAATTTTCACATACTCGGTGAATTTCTTTATACTCGGTCAATATTCACCTGTATTTTGTGAATTTTCACTTGTAATCGGTTAATATCACCTGTACTTAATGAATTTTCACATGTACTCGATGAATTTTCACTTGTACCTTTTTTTTTTTTTTTTTTTTTAGAGTTAGCTTGTTAGTACACACCCCTGTTAGTACAAACACTCCATGTTAGCCACCCCCACTGTTTTCACTTGTAAGTGGTCAATTCCTCTGTACTCGGTCAATTTCACCGAATACAATGATTTTTAAAGAGAAATTGGTCAATTTCATTGCGAAAAAACACATTCATTATTCATTCTTACCTCCCACAACTACCGTTCTAATGAAATACAAGTTCAAGAAGAAGAAGTAAAAAAAAAGAAGATGAAGAAGAGTGTGGTGAAGTGAAATACAATTTCAAAATAAAAAACCCCTATGAACAAAACCTAAAAGATTTCAAGTTTATTAATGCAACCGTTTGAAGCAATGAACGGTAAGCTAAGAAAATTACAAATGTAAAATGACAATAACTAGATATTCCCACGGACATTTCAGGAAGAAAAATAAAGAAGGAGATAGGTTTCTGTACTCCCACTAAACAAAGGTATTTCCGTTAAAAACAAAAACAAAAAGCCAATTCCATACAACATTGGCTTAGAAATGAAAAGTAAAATTTTCAAAGTTTAGTTAAGCTTATTAGTTAAAAGTGAATTCAACACAGTGAAATTTCTCTTTTTTACGTTCAAAAATACCTGAATGAATAGGGAAAAAATTTCATATTGATCCAAAACTTTTGTGACCCCAAAAAGGTTTCAATGGTAGACGTTCAATCCCCCATTGGTTTTTGCAGTGTGGTCCACTTGATAGTTACATCTGTCTTATTTTTCGTCTCAAGCCTTAAGAAGAGCCACAAAATGTACGGACGGTTTCATATAACACATACCTCATGATCAGACCCACGTAACTTACTGACGTCAATACAGCAGCTATATTAACCTCACACTTGATAGTGTGAGGTACACTAGCCAATCCGCTTCCACCTTTCACACAAGGTACACATGCAAACCTGTTGCGTTCCCAGTACATGGGAACCGTTCGTTGTGTGGGTCCCACTATCCAGATGAACCGGTACGAGGCTCAGACTGGCCTGTTCATTAAAAGGACCCACCACATGTAAGAAAATGATGTTCGGTTAAAAAGAATTGCTAATTATCCATGTATTCAATGTAAAAGGCTCTGGAAAAAAAAAAATCGTTTTCGGTTGGTGTCCACGGAAGTTGGTGGGCTTGCATTTTCCACCGTCCATTGTCAGTTAATTTTAAGATGCAATTTCAAAATGGACTTTTGAAAATTAAAAAGAGGCGGGATCTTCCGTAAACATCGCTGGTACTGTTCATGACTTGAGTAGTGTTTGTACGTTTCTAGTCTACTAAGTAGTCTCGGGCAAGAGGATTTTAACGGAGGTGGATTTCCTATGAAAGCCTTTACCACGAAGTTTCAGCAGAGGGATGTTGGGTAGAGCTGGGCACAGGACCAATCCAACTCGTTCAGGCTGGACTCAACTGGAGCCAAGTGGGTGAATCGATCTGAACTGAGTAGACTTCGTCCAATCCAAACTTAAACTGAGTTGAGTTCGGGTCACCTAGTAACTCGACCCGAAATCCGACTCAGTACTGGCTCGACTCTATTCAAAACCCGACTCTAACATATAAAAAAAC
This sequence comes from Magnolia changhungtana, assembly GCA_030180095.1. Classification (NCBI taxonomy): domain Eukaryota; kingdom Viridiplantae; phylum Streptophyta; class Magnoliopsida; order Magnoliales; family Magnoliaceae; genus Magnolia; species Magnolia changhungtana. Next base: position 375,179 of record JASAUF010000565.1, read on the forward strand.
CCAGGTGTGATATTTCAGATTTGAGATGACGTATTTCTGATTGAGAGGCTGCAATTTCGGTAGGTGCACTTAGGTTTTGAGTTGTGATTTCAGCCTGTGGATACCTGCTGCTATCGACCTGACTCGATGTTGACTCAACATGACTCGGTAATTGTGACCGGGTCAGACTCAGTCTGGATTAGTCTAGGCAAGACCTGGACTTGGATCAGGTCAGGCATGCTACTCGGTACCGAGTCGGGTCGAGTTCAAGTCAAGTCCATTTCAAAACTAGGTTGAGCCAGGTCAGCCCTAACTCGGTTCGACTCGAACCGATGCCCAGTTCTAATGTTCTAATGTTGCGCTCGCGCGCGCGCGCGCACGCACACACACACACACACACACACACACACACATATATATATATATATATATATATATATATATATATATATATATATATATATATATAGTGTTGGCTTCCTGTGAACCATTGCATGGGACCTTAAATATGGTCTTGAATGGTCTACCACTCAATGGGCTATATCATGATATTTATATGAAATCCACCCCACCCATTAGGTGCCTCATCCAATGGTAGTTCATGGCCTAAATATTGACCCTATTTGTGTTTCAAGTGCGCCGGACCAAAGGAAACAGTTAGGGGTGAGTGCACCTGTACACTTTTCAATTATGTGGTCTACCTGAATCACAAATGGGGTTAGTTTTTCTTGTCACTGGCCAGCCGGTTGGAGTGAATTCTGAAAATAGATGATGGTGGGCCCACTCCAACTACATCTTCCTTTACCTAAAATTTTGTGGTGCTCACCATGATGTCTATGTTTTGTCCACTGTCATTTTAGGGCATGAGTCCAAAATCGAAGCATTTATACGGCTCAAGTGAGCCATATATACCACAAAAAATGGTGGTGATAATGATGTCGCCGTTGAAAGCATCCCAGGGCACACAGTCATGTTTATTTGTCATCCAAGCTGTTCATGAGTCACGTGAACCCGAATGAATGGAAAGCATAAATACCACTTGATCCAAAACTTTCTGGTCCAAGAAGTTTTCAACGGTAGGCATTCAATTTTTACTATTTTCTTGTGGTGTGGTCCACTTAAGCTTTGGACTTCATTTTTGTGTTCATACCATAAAATCAGCCGGAGAAATGTATGGACTGCACGGATAAAACACATACGTTACTGTAAGTCCCACCGAGTCTTCACACCAGGTAAAAGGAGGTAACAGCCTCACTGCAGTCCAGTCCTAGTAAACGCTTTGTTTTGTTTTGTTTTGTTTTATTTATTTCTTTATGTAAATTACAGCAATTGGTTATAGAGATGGCGCGGGCCTTCTATTGTCTACTTTAAAAAAATCCACTCTAACCAGTAAGTCAATGACATAACTTTAAACCTACTGATAAAAAAATCAGTCCCATTTGTGATTCCGGTGAATGGTATGATTTGCAACAGTGTATAAATAACACTCACCCTCCAAAATATTTTCCTTAATATGACCCACTTGAACAAGGAATAGGATTAATATGTGGGCCTTAGGCCTAGCATAGGATGATGCACTTGGTGGTCAGAGAGAATTTAGCATAAACATTGCAGTGGAGCCCACCTCAACAGGCCATGCCTAGTACTGGAAGCCAGGAAGCCAATGGGTGGTGTGTTCACGTCACCAAGTTCTATGGGCCCCACTGTGATTTGTGTTATATCCACGCCGTCAATCCATTTTGCAAGATCATTTTAGGGCATGAGCCAAAAAATAGTCAAATTCAAAGCTCAAATAAACCACGTCATGGAAACCAGTGGAGACTGTGATCCGTTGTTGAAACCTTCCTAAGACCCATCATAATGTTTATTTGCCACGTAACCTGATCATGAGGACAAACAGACCTGGATAAAGGGAAAAATAAATATAAGCTTGATCCAAAACTTCTATACCCTTGAAAAGTTTTCAATGATAGGCATTTAATCCTCACTACTTTATGTGGTGTGGCCCGCTTGAGCTTTGGATTTACTTTCTTTTTGAGTCCACACCCTTAAATGATGCTGTAAAATGGATCAATAGTGTGGACATGACGCATATATGGTGGGGCAGCCTACAGAACTTGGTGACGTCAACCTACTGTCAAGGTGGGTGCCATGTGATGCAACACCCAATGAAACTCCCAGCGCCCAAATTTCACTCTGTTCTGAAACTCTGGTGTGCAAAAGGAAATATTTTCCTTTCTTGATTTCTCCTCTTCCTTTGAGATGGCCAACTAGAGTTTTGGATCAAGGTGAAAATTGGACCCCGGGGTTCATAGGGTGTTGCATCACATGGATCATTCAGATTTTGTGGTCAGGACAGTGTATAAAGGTGCACACGGGGACACGTGTAAAAAGGTGCATAGGTGGGCATTACTATCTCTCACTACACACATGGAGTGAGAACACTAGCACACGAGATTACCTCTGCATGTCCTGAGTCACTCATCTTGATTTTTGATGGCCCACTATGACGTGTATGTGAAATTTATTTTAATGCTAATTGTGTTCTCTCATGTTAGGTGCAAGGCTAAAAAAATTAAGTTTACCAACTATTCAGATCGAGCCACACCAAAGGAAACAGTTGGAAGATGGGCAACCTTGAATTTTTTGCTCAGGTGGTAGACTCTCAGGAGTTTCAAGGGTTCGAGTACCCATAGGTGGTGAAATTCCACTAGGGCGTGAGTGTGTGGGGTGTGTGTGCGTGGGTTTTTTTTTTAAAAAAAAAAAACTTGAATTTTTTGCAGGGCTTCCCACAACGATTAGGTGAAATCCAAGCAAGGATTGGATGCTACACGATAATTTAGGCCTCAGTACCAAAACCCAAACTCATCCTTGATTCAGGTGGGTGGAAATAAGGGAAAATGTTTAGAGGGTGGGCATCGCCCTATAAACTGTATCTAATAATGAGATCCATTTAAATCATAGTTGTGGCTGATTTTTTAACCCTACATCTAAAATTAGGTCACTCACCTGATAGTTGGAGTGGATGTTTGAGATACATAATAGTGGGCCCACTATTATGTAAGGACTCGGATTGTTTGAGGAAGCTGCGAGTATGTTAGTGCTGGAAAAGCTGTGGACCCACCGTGATGTATATGTTTTATCCACGCTGTCTATCTATTTCTTCAACTCATATTAGGGCATCAGCCCCAAAAATGGGGCGGATTTAAAGCTCAGGCAGACCACCTCACAGGAAATAATGTGATTGAATGCCATCATAAAAAACTTCCTAGTGTACACTGTAATGTTTATTTGCCATCCTATCTAGGGGTGTACATCGAGTCGAACCGAGTTGAGCTGGCCTCGGCTCGAACACTCGCTGACCTCAGCTCAAACTCGGCTCGGCTCAGTCCTCGAGCCTGACTAGCCAGCTTGGGCCGAGTTTGAGCCAAGATCGAGCCGAGTTCGCCATTGAGGCATTTCCACAAACACCTGAACTGCAACTTCAAAATCCCACTATTTTACAAACAGAGGCAATGTTATTACATGTATTTTATCAAACACCTTCTAATTAACATAAAAATAAAAATAAAAATAAAAACAAAGAGAAGAAAGGTATTTGTTTCATGGAAATACCTTCCTTGCCACCAGCCAAACCTTTCCTTGCCACTAGCCACATTTCGTTGAGTCATTTTATCAAACAGTTGGTGAACAACATCAATGGCAAAGTAACCGAGTCACCGAACTGGTTCCATCCGAGTCGAGTCGAGCTGGGGCCTGCTTGAACTCGGCTTGAACTCATTTTCGAGCTAAAAAAATCAGCTTGACTCAGCTCGAACTCAGCTTCGAAACCGAGCTTTTTTGAGTCGAGTCGAGTGAGCTAACCGAGCTAGCTCGGTTCGTGTACACTCCTAATCATATCTATTGATTATGTTACACATACCTGGATGAGGGGAAAATACAAATATAAGATTGATATAAAACTTTTATGGCCCCCAAGAAGTTTTCATTGATAGGCATGGGATCACCACTGATTCCTATGGTGTGGTCCACCTGAGATTTAAATTTGCCCCAATTTTGTACTCATGCTCTAAAATAAGTTGGAAAAATGGAGAGACAGAGTGGATATAAAAAATACAACATGGTGGGCCATGGATCTTTTCCAGCATCGACATACTAGTAAGGTAGTGTGAAATCCCCGTCCTTGCATAAAACTAGGCGGTACACAAAGGGGTTGTATAGTTCCGCTCGACTCTACTCGAAAAAGCTTGATTGGACATCCTCGGTTCGGTTGAGTTCAGGCCGAGTGATGTGATTTTTGAGCTCAAAAATGAGTTCGATCTGTGATTTTGAGCAAGCCCCTCACCGACTCAGGATTCGAAACAATCGAATCAAAGGATCGAACCACGGTGAATCACTTTCTGATGTGCTCACCAAGTTTGATAAAAATGACTCAACGAAACGCTGGTGAAGGAAGGTATGTACATATTTCAATTGTTTCCTTGTGGTGGAAAAGAAATGGAACACTTGAATTAGGATTAAAAAGACGGTTTTTTGCCCTGGCCTATGGATGGGATGAAAAGTACGGATCAAGCAAATGTAGGAGGAAAGCATGGTCTAGCCTAAAGGAGATTGTTGAGAACAACGAGCGTGAAAGTGCATGTGGACTCAACAATTTGACAATCCCATTTCGCATATGAGGGGTACGGATTGTATTTCAATTTAGGCATGAGATGGAATGTGTGGCAAATGGAAATGTTAGGCTGTGTTTGGATGCACAAGTGAATTGATTTGTAAACTGTCAGTTTGAGGGATGAGGAAATGATGACAAGCATGGCCTTCAGTCCCATTTGAAAGTAGTGCAATTGTTGGCCCACTTGGAGCTCAAAAAAAATATGGATTAATGAAACAAATATGGTTTTTCTCTTTGATTTTTCTTACTTTTTATGTTATTCAAGGTGTTTGATAAAATACATAAAACTACCTCTGTTTGAAAAACATGATGGATTTTGGATCATAATCCAGTGTTTGATGGAAATGCCTCAATGGCAATTGATGTTAGCTCGAACTCTGGTAGGAGGATCTTAACCAAGTACACCTGGAAGACTCAAATTGAGCCGAGCCGAGTTCGAGTTTGAGGTCAACGGTTCGAGCCAGTCAAGCGAGGTCACCGATTTGGTTAGACTCGATGTACCCCCCTACATAAAACCAAGCGGAGGGGTTGTATAGTTCCGGCGAGCCCCACTATTATGTATTTCACATCCACTCGGATCATCAGGTGAGTGATGTAATTTTAAGCGTACGGATGAAAAATCAGTCATATCTGTGATTTTGGTGGATCTCAGGATTAGAAACAATATAAAGGGTGACACATAATCATCTGTGTGAGCCTGATAAAAAAATCAACGCTGTGATTTACCTCTCAATTGTTTCCTTTGGTGTGTTACACTTGAATTATGGGTTATCCTAAATTTTTTTGCCCTGGCCTAATGGGATGGTACATATAACGGTCAGAGTGGATATTATGTATACATCACAGTGAGCCCATGAAAAATAATGTTGGGGTTCACACATTTCACAGTGAATAACAACGTAGGGGTGAGATCCAATCTATCCATCTGGTTTGTCAAACCTTCTACATGTTTTCCTAAAAATAAAAATGGTCCATCATCGTGTGGGCCTTAATATTGGATGGATTAGAAAACTTCAGCCAAGCGTTTCAGATCCCTACTTTCATTTTACAAAATGTGGCCCACCTGACTATATGGATTAAGGGATCAATATAATGGTTCCTTTCTGATGTATGGATTGGATCTTGGACTTATCATGCCGTGCAGGCCACATGTGTGGAATGTACATGAACTTACTGCACACGCGCTCCACCAGAAAGTAACATGATGGAGCTGGATCATATTCCCTCCGATAGAAGGTGATTACAATTTGTTCACTCTGGTAGGAGGATCTTAACCGTACACCTGGAAGACTACAAATTGAGTTTTAAAAGAGTTTGATCAACGGTTCACATTCAATGGAAAAATTCACCAGATTAATGGTCCTGATGCGGTACATGTACGCCATGCGTAAAAGTAAAAGAAAAACTTTTAATCCGGGCAATTATTTGACACTCTGCCAGGGCATGATGCTTGATGCGCAGGCAACATATATATATATATATATATATATATATATATATATATATATATATATATATATATATTCGCGTCGCATGGAAACTCCAATACTAAAACCGGATTGGATGCACATCCCGAATATCTGATTCGTGTACACATTCGTTAAAATAGGACCGTTAATGGATAATTTTCATTTTTAACTATCCAATAAAAATCCACCAATCCAATATTTTAGATGATCAAAAGAGCATAATTTTTGGTTCACAATACATTTAAACTGGGACCCATAATTTGGACAGATTAATTTGAGATAATCATATGTCTCTTATGCAATTTCTAAGTGCCTGCATATATATCATCTGTCCCACACTTCCAGAGTATCAAAGTTCCTTCTTTTGAATACCGGATCCTTTTGCAAAATGCATTTACTCTTCTTAGCTGCATCCACACTGCAATAGCTGTCTCCTCTTCCTAAATTACACACTCCTTTTCACATTGCAATTTGAATGAATGATCAGATATGGAAAAGAGTGGCCATTTCAGGGACCACTTTTACGTTTGAGGAGTCATGTGATACATGGCCTGCATCTTTCCACATCATACACCAGTTATCAGTTCTGACAACTCAGGCCCATGAATTGGTAATCCAGATTGTTGGTTTATCCTGTCCCAACTTGGATGGGGAATTCCCCCAAAAAAATCCTAGATTGGAAGGTTCAGATTGTCCACGTAGTTGTAAACCACAAAATGGACGGTTAAAATTGTTCCATCATGGAAATTTTGAAACATGTTCCATCCACGATGGGACATACAGATCAACGGTCTGGATTACCGAAGCATGTTCCCCAATTGTAAGAATTGAAGACAGGTGTGTATTGTAGTGGGCCACATGTTATATAATTTCCCTGTCGGGGAGAGAGAAAAAACGTCAAGCCTGGAAATATTTCCTGGTTGATGAGGCGATTGACCGAATCAACCCATGAAGATATATGGCTAGTGATGGCGTGTATGGACCCATACCTGTAAGTTGGGTTAGATGGTTAGCAATCCAACAGTGGAATGGCCTGTTTTTTGTGCCCGGTTATCTTCATATTAGTGTCCAAATCTTGCCCATACGGATGTCTGGGACATGTGACCCATGCTGTGGAAACAAATGCACATGGTGAGCCTAGCATGCTAAAGGCTTGTAGGTGTTAGCATAGAGTTTGACACTCCACCTAAATGGCCCTTTCATGGATTGAATGATGCCCTAGCACCGAATCTAGATCCTCTGCTTGCCACAAACGGGTTTATCCTGTTTTCTTACATTGTGATTGGTTCACATCATTATTAATGTTGTAGCGCCAGTCAAAATCAGCCCTACTTTGCTTGCGCAGCCAAACTTCTTACTGGTTCCTATGTTAAGGTTTGTAGTAATTTTAGTAAAGCCTTTGCACCGGGTGTAGAATTAGAGTCTTCAACTCTAGACTGTTAAGGCAGGTGCTAGAGCCAAAATTAACATATCTTGCCTATTGTCGTGTGCCCACCGCCTCTTCGATGAGAAATCCGGGCTCTACAAGCCTATAAATTCCCTCTTAACACTCACTTCAAACTAGTTCAATGAGATTAAAATCAAAAGAACTCGTATTCAAGTCACGTCACGTTTAGACCCTCATTCAAGTCGCCTCGCATGCCTAAACACTCCATCCCATTGGGAGGTGATGCAGGGGAGGACGTGAGGTCGAGCACCGTCTTCCTCAAGAGGATAACTATTCCGAATCCACGGAATTTCTCTGGACTCCTCACAGAGACTTTCTCGAATCCATGAGAAAATAGAGCAGAAAATAGAAATAAATTCTAATAAATTCAAAATAGATTAATAAATGCATAAAAATGAGTTCACAACCCCTTACATAAGGGTACTAAGCAATGGGAAAGAAATCATAATCAAACTATAACTAAAACTTTTAGAATTCGCGACTTACTATAAATAGTAAACTTACTATTTATAGATAGTCGTGATGTCTACTAGTGCGCAAGGTTTTCGGCCAAAAATAGTAAGTGTCCTATTTGGCTTCACCAAACCGTTCCCCTAATTATTCTAAGTTCTTTTCACGTTGGACGCAACTCTTAAAGCCCGACGGATGAGGAGTTATAGTCAAACTAGAACTTGCTATTTATAGTAAAAATGAAATTGAAATAGGGAAACGACTGTCGAATCAGGGGTTTCTCGCAATTCAGAGTATCGCAACCCGGCGTAGCTAGGTTGGTTGGCTAAAGTTGCTCGTTCTACCCCAAAATCATATATTTTATGTCGGCTAACTCATCCCGGATTGCGAGATACACCTGATTGAAGGTCTGATGGTCCAGATCACTTCTATCGCCGACCGGGCCTTTTCTGATCCATCTTTGCCATGTAATTGTCCGCGACCCGCTCTACATCAGAAGGGCTCTATGCCAACCACTAGGCCTTCCTAGGGAGCTATATATGGTGGCAGGCGCCGCATTGGTAAGAAATAGGTTTATGTGATCAAGCATATATAGACCCGTTATGGCATCCACGCCAGGGCACAGAGCAACTCCTCCAGCCATTGTCCAAGGATAACAGGCATAATGGCTTGAGACAACCCTTCACTTGGTCTGATCCTCTTTGCTGAGGTGCAGTCTACAACAGCATCTGCATCAATATCCAATTCTTTTCAGCATTTCTAGCATGTGAGACCCATGACATTGTTGAGATGACCGACGCTTGTGTCCGCTTTAGTTTGACCGCTTATCTAGATAGCCCGAAGACAAAGGACCATATACAATTAAGGTATTTATATTATTTTGTAGTATTTAATAATGTAGTCTACTTTGATTTTACCTTTCAATCTCAAGGATATTATTACGAGGCTATGGACACCATAACTTGGAATGTATTGTGTTTATGGATTTTATGGAATTTTCTCAACATGACATGTTTTGGGTGCATGTGTAATTAATGGTGTTCACTATCAATAAATATCAAACCCTATTTAACAAAATACATTCACTATAAAATCCAACAAGGAATCAACCCACAATCTGAATTTCTAATTCTAACATAGGCAAAATCCTGCAATCAACTTAAACTAAATTTCAAACAGGTGAAAAATCCTACAAGAAATCAACCTACAATCGAAATTTCAAATAGAGGGAAATCTTGGCACTCTAGCATACTATGATGTTGATGTGTGGTCCCATACAAGTAATTACAATTAAACTATCCAAATGGTGGTCCTCAATTTCAATGGATCATAACAAAAATTACACTCTTATGGGGAAAATACACAGACCTACAGTCAGCAGGTCAGGTCAAGCACTTTAACCGCAACAGGTGCAACCAGTGGGTCCAACACTCACCTCTTAACCAACTAGGAAGAAAACTCCATCTCAGCTTCAAGCCAAGCTCGACATCAATGGATAGGTCGTGCCCGACCTCGGAGGATAGGCCACGCTCGACCTTGGCCTATAGGCCGAGCCCGACCTCAGCAGGCCAGAGCTCAACTCAGCATTAAGTCGAGCTTGACCCCAATGCTAGGCCGAGCCCGACCATGGCCGTTCGCGCGTTAGCCTGCGATTCGCACCGAAGATCGTGGGAACCATCTCCAACACAACCCTCCTCACTGAAGATCCAGAAGGATCTCTGTCGCGCATAAACCTAGAATCCTATTAGGATTCTATCCTCGTCAAAACAGGTGCGATCACCAATCGCACCCTACACTACCGCCTCTTCCCACCTATAAATAAGAAGATCTCCAGAATGGAGAGGCACACACAATCTCCAACCCTAACCCTTCTATACTCGATCAGACCCAAATCCCTAACTTTGGCATCGGAGGGTCTGACACAAGCTAGGGTCTTCTTTGTTCATTCTTCGTGCAGGTTTTGTTGGCCAGGGAGAGCTACCCGGATTTCTGTACCAACGTATACTAATTTATTATTAAACTTGTCAAGTAGACACCTAAAGTCTGTTTGTGAGCAACAAAAGTTTAGCCATAAACAAATAATAAGAATAAAGTTAACTTGGTTAAAAGTTAAAATGATATCCGAAGCTGCAGATCAAACTAATTATTTGGAAGCAACTTGAAAAAAATGAGGAAAGGTCATTTTACATGTGATGCACTGGCATATTGAAAACTTGACACATGCCAGATGTATTAGTTTTGAGAATGTACACGTGGTGCATGTGATGCATACAAGAATGTGTGTATGTGGTACATATGGGGGTGCTTGACAATGCAAGATAGCACCTGTCACACGTGCAGTTAACACATAAATTATTTAAAGGTTGACTGTAGCACATTTGAATTACTAGTTATTTTAGCAACACATAAAGCGTATTTAAAGCTATTGACTGTAGAACATTTACATGTGACACGTGCAATACATTTAAGCGTATTTAAACTGTATTTAGTTATTTTTGTTTTGATGGTCATAATTCAAATAGAGTGTACAATTGAGATAGAACTTGCACTATTAGTTTAGTATAGTTTTATATGGTGTACAATCCGTTCATGTGAACCACATACGGTTTGAAATTGTAAATGAATGATCTGGATCATCATACGGTAAAGTAGAAGTGTGAACGGTCTGGATCATCATAGCAGAAAAGCCGAGCTGATTGGTCGAGTCTTCAAGCGTCATTCATTCTGTTGGTAGTAGAGGTGTATACGAACCGAGCTAGCTTGGTTAGCTCGCTTGACTCGACTAAAAAAAAAAAAAACTCGGTTTGAAGCTAAGTTCGAGCCAAGTTGAGCTAATTTTTTGAGCTAAAAAATGCTCGGTTTGAGTCGAGTTCAAGTTAGCCCCAGCTCAACTTAACTTGAATCGAACCCAGCTCGAATCGAACTCAGATCGAATCAGTTCGGTGACTCTGTTACTTTGATATTGATGTTGCTCAAGTATTTGATGAAATGACTCAATGAAGTCTGGCGGGTAACAAGGAATGTATGTATATGAAACTAATATTTTTTTTTCTTGATTTTTATGTTGCTTAGAAGGTATTTTTGATAAAATGCCAGTAAAACTATTGCTATTGTCTTAAATACGGTGAGATTTTGAAAGTGCAGTCTGAGTATTTGTCAAAATACTGAACAAGCAAACTTAGCTCGAACTGGGCCGAATTAGCCTGAGCTGCTGACCAAATTGAGCCGAGCTAAGTTCAAGCTGAGGTCAGCTAGTGGCCGAGCCAAGTCGAGCTGAGGCCAGCTCGACTCGATGTACACCCCTAGTCGGTGGAGAGTAAAAAACAGATGCGAGCAACAGCGTTAGCGTGGTTGCCTTTGACCAGTGGGTCGACTCACCCGAGTCGCAGTTTCCAGCATAAAGAGCTGGATATCGAGTTACATTATTCTATTTTATTTTTCAAACTATTGAAAAAGGACAACCTTTTTTTTTTTTTTTTTTTCAAACGACTAAAAAGTGTACCATTTCATTTGAGAAAATAACAACAAGGACAGGAAAATGGGTCTGAAAATAAATTGTTGGGGTGTGAATATCAATCCCCAAAGACAAATCCATCACAGAGCAGGAAAGATCATCATCACTGCTATTAAAAGGGAAGGAAAACGACCCATACATGCCATTTCTCGTCTGTATATATATATACATGCAGAGAGGGAAGAGCGCCCATCCCTTACAATTCAAAAATCCTTCCACCCCTTTTCAAGCTTTTCTTCATGGATAGTCGTTTCAAGCTCAGAATCTCTCGTATATTTCGTGCTTCTTTCAATTCCTGCCGATCCAAACACATTTCAGATGATGCCCAAGAACCAGTTTTCATCCACCATCCTTTCCATTTGCTTCAACCAACTTCTCCCCTCGATCGATCCCATTCGTCGGTTCGCCGACTGGATGATACCGATGGAGGAAGTTGTCCACCTGCTTCGCCCATTTCTCCGTTGAATTCCCATATTAAGTTTCAAGAATTCAGGAATAAGGAGGAAGGAAAGGTGATGAAGATAAAGAAGAAGGTGAAAGGCAGAGAAGCTGTTGATATGGCGCTTTCGAGCACTTCGTCAACGGACACTCATGGGATCTTTAGTACAGATGATGAGAGAAAGGAGGAGACTGAGACGTTGGTCTCTTCGAAGAGCTTTTCTTCTGATTCTTCGGAATTACACTGCTTCCGTCGTGGCTTCTTGAGAAGAAGTAGAAAATCTCATCGTAGGAAGATTCATATAAGAAATTCCAACTTGGGTTTTCAGCCGTTGGATTATATTCCTCCTAATGCCATGATGGAAGGGAAGGTGAGGGAGAGCGTCGCGGTGGTCAAGAGATCGAATGATCCTTACGGCGATTTCAGGAGATCGATGGTGGAGATGATAATAGAGAAGCAGATGTTCACGGCCAACGATCTAGAGCAGCTCCTCCGGTGCTTCTTATCGTTGAATTCTGCACACCATCATCAGGTTATTGTCGAGGCCTTCTCGGAGATTTGGGAGGCTTTATACACTAACTGCCCGTGATTGTGTTATTTAGATTGTTAGTCGGTGTTTTCTTTCAATTTCTTTGGTGGGGTTTTTTTTTTCTCTCTTTTTTGTTGTTGTTGTTCTTCTTATGTCTTGTAAGAAGGTAGGAGCTGTTTTGCTTCTTTAATGGGATTTCCTTGCAGTTCAGTAGATGTATTTAACTGATCTTGACTATTAATAGATCCTTTTACATATCTTTTGTGGATTTTCTTTTGTTCTTGTTCTTATATATGTCTTTTTTTCTTTTTCTTTTTGGTTCCTCTTGCACTAGCTCATTAGATGTTCTTTGATGCTTTCTCATATCTGTTTTGAGTTCTGTTTATCTTCTTTTCTTATTAAGGGAGTAGTTTTGAAGGATTTGAAATAATCTTGGTTGTGTTTCTTGGTATTTTTGCTCATTAGATTGCTAGGTATTTTCTCATATTAGATTTGGGTTTTGTTTCTCTTTTCTTCTTCTTATTGTTTGTTTTAGGAAGGAGTTGAGTTATGGGAGATGTCTTTTAGATGGTCTTGATTGTATTATAAGATAATTAGATGTTATCTACTATCTTATGAAGGTTCTCTGGTTCTTCTAGTTCTTCTTCTTATGAGTATTTTCAATTTCTTTCACTTGATTATTAGATTGTTACATTCTTTCTCTTATCTATCTTGGTTTTGTTTTTCTTATTGTGTGATTCTCTGTAAGGAGTTTTGAAAGATGTGAGAATGGTCTTGATTTTATGGATCATGTTGTAGTGATTTCTAATCTCTTTTATGTCTTTTTCTTATTGATAGAAGATAGTAGTTATTGGCCACCGTGATGAGATATATATGCTTGCAGTTTAGCAGATGATGCATCTATAACTGTTATCTACTGCATTTGTTGGATCTTTCTCTCCTGCGTTTTGTTTTCCTTTCTTGTGAGAGCTCTCTTATCGAAAAGAAGGGTTGAAAGGAGCAATCCATTTGCTTCTGTAATAAGATGCATATGTTAGTCTCTTCAATCCCCCCTCTCTCTCTCTCTCTCTCTCTCTCTCTCTCTCTCTCTCCATACATTACTAGAAAGCATCAATCTTTGATAGATCTTGACCTTTTCCTTTGTCAATGTTTCTTCTTTCGCTGGGTTTTTTTCTTGTTCCATGAAAGATCTGTATCTAGCTACTTTTGACTTTGTTTATCACATGGAGCTTTTGCATCCTACACCAACACATACATTCTGGCACGTGTGAATGAAAGTTTCGAGCCCTTCTCTGTATATATTCTTTCCCAAAAATCACGATATGGGACAATGCTACGCGTAGGTTGAGGCTGGACGGTTCATCATCTTCTTCTAACCGTCCATTTCACATTGCATATCGTCCACCTGATAAATGGACAAGACTGATTTTTCTATGAGACAGGTAGACGGTGGGGCCCAAACGATGAACGGCTTGGATCTTGCACGCTTTTGCATGTATCAATTGTACCATCCGTGTGGATGGACAGGTCATCTCATCCATCCATGAGGTGGGTCCCACCTCGTAGATGACCAAGCGCACAAATCGCGCCGAATGGGCCATCCCTTTACATGCATGGCCCGTTTGATAAGTGGACCGACCTAATCTTTTGCTCCAGGTCCACCTTATGCACGGCTCAGATATCCCAAACGAGTGCAAGGCATACACGTGCGGATGTGGTGGTAGCAAACCTCTATTAAAAGATGGAACCAGTTTGCTTGTCTGATACGTGAGAAAGGTCCGTCTGAAAGCCGTTGCTTTCTTTTCCATTTTAAGATGGATTTTCAAGCATGGAATCTATGGATGCAAGAGATTAAAAGAACAGAAAAAGTAAGGCATGATTTTAGTTGGATAAGGGAAAAGCTCTGATACTCTGTCAGAGTATGATGGATATGCAGTCACATAAAAATAGAAATTATTTATAACTTACATAATGGTATATGAGTATTCAAATTAAACCGTCTAAATGATGGGTTTCATTTCAAATGTTTCATCAAACAAAAATTATGTTTGTTTGATTAACTGACTGTTGGATTGGTGCACATTTATGGGACGGTTAGAAATGGAAATATCTAATGGTCGTATTTTCACAAATAAGTGTTTTTTAATAAGTGGGTAGGATGTCTCAACCAGTCTGATTATTGAAGTGGGATTTAGAGAGGACTGATTTCACAATTTTTATACAATTTCTAAGTGTATGCGTATCAAGTGGCAAGCGCAGGTAGAGTATCAAATCTGCAAGTTGCGTCGGGAGCTTGCGGGTGATGAAAAGAATGAAAGGTCATGTTGTTGACTTTTGGGACGCTTTCTTGAGGACGGTTCCTCTGCAACCGTTATACATGAGAACTACGTGCAACTAAGATGTGTGTGGGGCCCACTGTTGTCTGTGTGATGCATCCAACGCGTCCAGAATGGTCTCCCTACCACGAATATGGGATAAATTAAAAAAACACTGTAATATAAATCATATGATGCACACCATGGTAAACAATGGAGAACCGCCCAAACATCTGCAAATTTATATGGAAGCCCCTAATGGTTGGATCCTTCTTTTTTTTTTTGGGAAGTATTATTTTTTAGTGGGTCCACCATTCTGGACGGATTAGATTCCATATTGGGCTCCTTCAACAGGAAGCTGTGTGAAATTCTCTACCACAGCTGTCAAGGAACCGGCTTTCCCGTGTTAGCAATGCAATGGTCCACGAGGGAGCGGCCCAACCTAAGGACATGATCCCAAAATAGCGTATCCAAATCTTAGGTGTACCATCCCACTTGAAACAGTGGTGAATGACCATTAAAAGCTTTCAGTGAGCCACAAAAGTTTTAAATCAAGCCAATCTTTGTATTTTCCTACCATACAGGTCTTCTTGACCTTATCAACGGGTTGGATGGAAAATAAACGTTATGGTCGGCTCTATAAATTTTTAATGTTGAGCATTCAATCATCACTATTTTCCGTGTTGTGGTCCACCTTAGATTTGGATATTCTTAATTCTAGGGAACACCTTCTAAAATAGGCTGCAAAAACGGATGGACGGAGTGGATATATGAAAATTCATCCATGTGGGCCCCATGGTAAGGGTAACACCCACTAAGGTGTTACTCGGGTAACACACTAATTCATTCCCGGTCCAAGCTAGGCTACTGCCGGGCCAAGGTTCGCTCTAGCCCAATCGTAATGGGCTAGGCCCTCAGAATAAAAAAACTAAAAGTTAATTGACCAAATTCAATTTATTTTTTATTCCCATATCTTCTATATCCACAATAAATCATACGGCTCATTAGTGGGGAATTATTAATAACCGTTACTTAATAATTTGATGGGGTCGATGGGCAGATCAGAGCCATTCATCATTAGCCCTGGCCCAGACAGGCTTTAGCATTGGACCTAGATTTCAAGGCTAGACCCGTCCTTGGCCGTACAGGGTTGGGTCTGGTAGCCTAGCTCATTGTCACTCCTAGGTGGAATAGCTATATTCTATGGTCTATTAAAAAAAAAAAAAAAAAACAAAGGAAGAACTAGAAAACGTGCAGAAACAATTCTTCATTCTCTAAGACGATGAAAACGACATCTAAGCAGCTTCCACATTCCATTTTGAAAATACAATACAGGTGGATTGAAAACTCTTCTCTTGTTCGGTCTCCCTCTCTCTCCCTCTCTCGTGACATAAAAACGACGTTTGATACAATCCATTCCACGTATTACTGTTTTTACGCCGGTGTAGTAGCTGCTGTATGGGAGGGGTCATTTTCATTGATCCTAACCGTTTAAATGATAGGCTTCGCCATAGATGGGAGTACCGTAAAAAAATATGAAAAAGAACGGTCTCAGATTGGAATATTTTAACCCTTTCAATATTGACCGTACAGATGGTTTGGATTATTGAAAGGTTACCCAAATCCAACGGCAAACGTCACATTCACTGGGGAGTATTGTAGCGGAGGTTGGGTATCCCTCCCACATCTACATGCCTGGCACGTGTTTACAATATCCGAGCCGTGTATCAGGCCGGATCAACCGTTGAGATTATTTGGGCGAAAGATCGGGCCATTCAGCAGCCATTGTTTCTGAAAAGTTCTTTGGTTTAGATGGTAGTTGATAGGCCTGGATTTCTAGCTAGATGATGTGTACTGAGGGTCCCACCTTATTCACCGGTCGAATGTCCTGGAACTTGTGTACGGCTGTAAGGGAGCGGATTAGGATCGGCCCCGGCCTCACCCAATAATGTGCGGCTCTGATCGTGGGTCTCACCTTGATGTATGCATTGTATATCCACGCCGTTCATCCGTTTTGCTATAGGACATGAGCCTGAGAATGAAGCAGATCAAAATCGGAGGTGGACTCTACCACTAGAAACAGTGGTGATTGACCATTAAGAATTTTGTGTGATCCACGGAAGTTTTGGATCACGATGATATTTGCATTTTTTACCTTTATCCATCTCTGTGCGACCTTATCAACGGTTTAGATGGAAAAGAAACATTACGGTGGGATCTAGGACGTTTTTAATGGTGGAAGTTCAATTACCAGTGTTTCCTATGTTGTGGTTAACTTGAGATTTTTCTCTGTTTTAGTTATGGGTCCATGCGCTAAAATGATCTGGAAAAACAGATGGACGGCGTGGATATATGATAGAGACATCAAGGTAGGACCCACGTTCAGGGCCAGACCGTGTGGAGTGAGGCCTGGGCCGCACCTAATCCGCTCCCACTAGAATGGTTTCCATATTGAATCATTTTTTAAAAAATCAAATATGCACCATCTCTTCATTTTTCCTGACCGTCCATTTTCAGTCCACAGACCGAAGGGTCAGGTCATCCGAACATGGTAATTTTTGTAGAACAGTCCATCCATGGTGTTTTTCATCAGATAAGTGGTCCAGATCTCTATGGGTCCCACATGTAAGGGTTAAGAGCATTGGATTTAGTTCATGGGCGGATTCCAAACACAAAGACAAAACATTACGGACCCAAAACATGAAATGACAAAAATGCCCTTGATCAGTACTTCAAGATGGACACGGCGTCTTTGTTTTAGTGAAATGACTGAAATGCCCATGGAGACTGCCTTTGCAGCTGACAATGAATGCAACGAATGTTGGGAGGTGCTGAGGGTAATCAGAGAGAATAAACCAAACGATCCATTGGCAGAGAGAGAGAGAGAGAGAGAGGAATTGTAGTGTCAGCTGTTGCAGTGTAGAAAGCTATCTTACGCTGTGGTGTGATAACAACACCAACATACCCACGAAGAAGAAAACACCTCTTCCGTTTGGGAAAGTATCAGCTTTTCTCTAGAAATGGAAACAACTATTCCAAATACTCTTTCAATTTCAAAACAGAAAATGCAGAGTTGCATAGATGATATGCAGGCTCTTAGAAATTGCATACGTGGCATACAACTAATTCTAATTAAACTGTCCAAGTTATGAGTCCCAGTTTAGATGCATCATGAACTAAGAAATTAGGCTTATTTGATTACCTGATCATCTGATTGCTGGATATTTATTGGACGGTTAGAAATAACAAATATCCAATGGTCCTGTTTAAACAAACAAGCGTCCATGAATCAGAGGTTAGAATTATTAAACCAGTATGTTTTCGGGACTATGACTTCGAGACAGTAGCTTCTGCAGTTAGTCGTTTTGATTTGAGTTAATATTTTCCACGTGTACAATTTAAGAGTGCCCGCGTATCAAGTGTCATGCTCTCTCAGAGTACAAATAGCTCCCAATATATTTCAAAACCGTGTGTTGGTGGGGCAGCGTTGTGACGTTGGGTTCGATAGTTGCGTCTCGACCGTCGCTGCCTATTCTCATTAATTGCATCTTGTCGGTTCTTCCGCCCGTTTCTCTCTTGTTCGATTGGAGTCCCACTCGCAGGCACGCGTAGCGTCGTAGCACACGTGTCAATGCTGTTCTGCAGGCTTCAACCAACACGGTGCGGTTCTGACTGTGGGGCCCACCTTCATGTATGTAGTGTAAATCCACTCCGTTCATCTGTTTTTTCAGATCATTTTATGGCTTGAACCTGAAGCTGAAGAAGATATATATATCACAGGTTGACCATACCACAGGCAACACTGGTATTGACCATTAAAAACTTTTGCGGGTCACAAATGTTTTGGATCAAGCTGATATTCTTTTTCTTGATTCAGGTATCTATGACCTTATCAACAGGTTAGATGGAAAATAAACATTACGGTGGGCCCTAGGAAATTTTTAATGGTGGGCGTTCAATCACCACTATTTCTTATGGTGTGGTCCACCTTGCTTTGGATCTGGTTCATTTTTGGGATCATGCCCTAATATGAGCTGGAAAACGGATGGACGGCGTGGATACACAATAATACATCAAGGTGGGCCCCACGGTTAGGGTTGCACCTAATCCGCTCCCATTCCGAAGGCGTGTACTAGGGTCAAAACTGAAGACGGTGGGTTAATACTATTGACGACGGACGAAAGAAAAAGAGCAACGGTCCACAATCAACGGAAAAGTGCGGCCCACATGATTGTGGGGCCATGCTCACATTCAAATTGGGGACGTTGTCTTGTAACTACTGGATTAGGGGCTTGATCCTTCTAGGCCCTTCTTACCACAAGTGGGCCATGATCCTTTTGGTAAATTCGGTTGGCCCACCATAGATTGGACAATTAGGATCGACTGGTCTTTCTTAGCAATCCATCATCCATGGATTAGGGCTGTCAACGGCTGGAAATGCATCGGGCCAAGGTCACTGAAAACTAGGCCCACTTGATGGGCCGGCATAGGTCCGGCCTAGGCCCATTTACAGCCCCATCTATGATGCTCCCACGCATGAATGATCCAAAACGTGTGCCACATGGAGGAGTTTTGCTAACTCCCCTCAAGCACCTCTCAAAGTAGCACACGTGCAAATTGTGCATAAGGTGATGACTCTGAAAATACGTGTACACAAAAAGCAGAGCGATCTGGTAATGGATACCTTAAATGTGGTGGTGACACACCTAATGAATCGATAAGCTTTATTATTTAGTTGGGACATTTCCTAATTCAACCGGATCTATTTTGAATCCTTCTTTTTGGTGGGCCAGCTCTAGATTAGATATAGCATAAAGGTCATGTTCATAGACGGACTGATCTATCGAATGTGACCCATCCCATATTATCCTCGATTGGCTTGCTAACGGATGTTGAGGTAGAAATGAGAAATGGTCCACTCACCCAGATAGCATTAGATAAGTCAGTCTGGGCTTTTTCCGAAGATCCACATCCAGGCCGTTCCTGCTAAGTAGTAGGGCCCACCTATTGACTTTAAGTTCTATGATTGTCATGGACATCTTCTTGCATGGGCCACTCTTAGTATCCAGCTAGACATTATCCGATGGTCCAGTCATCAGCCCCAATCACATGCCTGGGATAGGCTTGGTCCTCTATTAAAATATATTTGGTTGATATTGGACTGAGTATAGTTGGCCCAGACCTAGAAATAGGGTGGCAATGGGTCCAATCAGGCCTCGGGTTAACTGGCTTGACCGACCTTTTAGCTAGGTTTGGTTCAAGCTAACTGAACAGCGGTTGGGTTCGGGTTTAAAATGCGAGCTATTTAAGAAAACAGACGATTTTGGGTTGAATCCCACCTGAGTTTTTGGCCCTGAGGAGTGAGGTGAGGTGACGCATCTATGGATGGGCATGATGTCATGAATATAACAAGTGGGCCCCACTTATATCAATGCATTTTCTTCCGATTAATAAAATTAAGAAATGGGCCCGTTCTCTCGTAGCGCTGTAAATTATAATGATCTTGTATGAACTGTTGATTTGGACTGTTTGATCGATCGATCTGAACTATCTATTAAGTCTTGAAGACATTTTACAGATTACCATATAAAATTGAACAGATGGATGATCCAAATCATCCTGAATTTGGTCCTATTTTCTATAAGAATGGCTAAGATTGCCTAATCAAAGTGATTCTTTAAAATCATAGCAGGCAATGATGTGTACTAAATAATCTTAACCATCCATATTAAAATCCATTGATTAAATATTTAATATTTGTTTGATTGGTGACATGTTCACATGGTAGCCCATGAAATTGGAGTCACACCTAATGAATAGTCTGGATTGGAGGATTGGACCGTCTAACTAGGAGCACGTAGCTTACAATGCTGGCATTGATGATAAAATTGATGATAAAATTACGGCCCGTTTGGCCGGTCGGATTGGAAGTTAAATCCCGGGATTGGCTGGGCGTGCCAAACAGAGTCAACCTTGTGGGAAGGAGGTTAAGCTCTGTGGGTAGAGCTGGGCACTGGACAACTCGACTCGTCCGACTCAACCTGAACCGAATGGGTGAGTCGGTCCGAATCGAGTAGGCTTCGCCTAATCCCAACTCAAATTGAGTCGTGTTTGAGTTACCCAGCAACTTAACTCGACTCGACCCAAAACTCGATCTGGTCAGACCCAACTTGATTCGAAACTGACTCGACTCATATTTGGATATATATAATAATATAAAAAAACCCCTAATTTCTATGTATTTCTAATCCTATATGCCAACCTTGAACCCACCCTGACCTGATCCCAATATCTCTCCCTCCCTCGACCTCCTCTTCCAAGCCTAACAACCACCCACCACCATCACCCTCCTCCTCCTCTCTCTCTCCCTCCTTTCCGCTCCCGGTCTCCCTCTTCCAAACCCAACAATAGGGGTGTACACAAACCGGGCTAGCCTGGTTAGCTTGCTCGACCCGGCCCGAAAAAGCCCGACTTGGCCCGACCCGGAACTGAGTTTGGGTCAAGATGAGCCAATTTTCTAGGCCCGAAAGTGAGTTCAGGCCGAGTTCGGATACCACCCAGTTCGGCCCGACTCGGTTCGAAATGCGACTCGCCCCGGCTCGACCCGACCCTGCCCGGCCCGACCCGTGTATGACTGTATTTAATTTGTATAAAATGTTTTATTTTATGCTTTGTCAAATGTATATAAATGTATGTAGATGTCCTGACTAGTTAGATTTTTTGAGGAGTCTATAGTTCAACTATCTAAACCGTTGATCGAGGGCCTTGTAATGGGACGCGGATTACCTGCCAAAGCCCTTCCCATGAACTTGTTGTAAGGTTCGAAACTAGCCCGAACTCAGCCCGAACTCACGCCGGGCCTAGTTCGAGCTTGAGATGTTGGCCCAGTGACCAGGCCCGGTCGGGTTCGGGCCTTGTGTGGCATTGAAGCGCTGGGACGGTGAAGCGATTCGACTCGGCCCGACCCATGTACACCCCTACCCAACAACCACTCACCACCATCACACCCTCTCTCTCTCTCTCTCTCTCTCTCTCTCTCTCTCTCTCTCTCTCTCTATCTCTATCCGAATCAGTGCCAACTCGAACCGATTTGGTACTTTTGATTGGGTTGGACTCGGTTCGAATTAGTCCATGCCAGATTCGGACTCGGATCGATTCAGGCATGTTGGACTTGGTACCGAGTCCAGCCTAGTACGGGTCAGGCCTATTTCAAAACCGGATCGAGTCGGGTCAGCCCTAACTCAGTCCAACTCGACTCGATGCCCAAATCTACCTGTGAGCAGGACATCCACGCTGTGCATTTGGTAGGTCCCCGACCCTTAAATTATGGGCTCCGCCAAAAATTAGTGATCCTATCTAGAATTCTAGTGGGTCACACCATTTAAAATCATGCCTAAAACATCTAATAGCACCTGGTGGGGTCCACTTGAGTTTACCCTAAAATTTGGTGGACCGCTCATCCAAATAGGACACACACGGTGGATGGGCTGAATGTCTATACCACTTCTCACTTAGCCCTATATACAAGTAAGAAGTTTTAAATGGGCTGACATCAACTCTCAACTGTTGCCTAAGTCATGGATTGGCCTGATTTTTAAGCGCATGGATCACCATTAAGGGTGCATCATTTTAATGACATGAATTTCTGTCACACATCAGGTTGAGGCCCGCCGAGCTCAACGTCATGGGAAGCTACCCATGAGGTAGGATGCGGATTGTGTCCTACCCCCGCCCGGACAGTAATCCGTCCGGGCAGGGCTCTGTGGGGCCTACCGTATTGTAAGTGTTTTATCCACGCCGTTAAACGCTTTTTTTTCGATAATTTTATTATATGAGCCAAAAACTAAGGCAGGTCAAAGGCTTAAGTAGACCACATCAACGGAAGCTGTACTGATAATAGCACCCACCATTGAAACCTTTCTAAGGGCTAACATGATTTTTTTTTTACCATACAACCTATTCATAAGGTCATGTAGACGTGGATGACGTGAAAACACAAATATCAGCTTGATCCAAAACTTCTCCAGCTCCTGGGGAGTTTTTAATGGTGGACGTTCAATCCCCACTTTGGACCTGACTCAGTTTTTTTGCTCATATATTAAAATTATCGGAAAAAAGTGTTTAACGGCGTGGATAAAACACTTACAACACGGTGGCCCCCACAGAGCCCTGCCCGGACGGATTACCGTCCAGGCGGGGGTAGGACGCAATCCGCGTCTCATGAGGTCGGCCTGATCTGTCTCTAACGCGGCCCAAACCCTACCTGTTACCGACCCCGCCTGGAAATGGGGTTTGTTAACTCCACGTGCCGCTGTTCCACGCATCACATGTGCCAGATGGTCCGAATGTCTGACCTACAATCGGACTTAGCAGGATGCAACATGTAGATTCCGTGGTCCCATAATCAGCAAAGCCTGCTCATCTGGTGGGCCACAATGTACCAAAACATTTCCTCGATTAGTGTGAAATTTTCCAAGGGTTCAGATTCAACATATGTCTTTATCCCACCTGTTGAAAAGGAAAGACGGATTCTACACTCAGGACAACTCCAGGTAGGGTGGTTCCTCTTGATGGACGGCTAGGATCTATCACACACGTGTACTGTTGGAAAATTTGTGGGCGTGCGTAGAGTTGGTAAAGTGATCCTCCAGTAAGGTAAAAGGTCAAAAGGATATTGAGACACATGGAAAGAGAAAGTGTAACTGTGTAAGTATCCAATGTAAGCATAATCATCAGTAAATTGACTCCTGTCCGTCATTCCAAATATCTCTCTAACCAAAAGCATCTCCTCCATACACGTGGCATTTTTATACAGTTGTCTGGAACGTCTAATTGGTTGTTTATCTCGTGGGTGGTCTAGCTTAGTTATTCAATCAGTGACCTGCAAACGGACGGTGAAAAAAAAAGTCGAGAGGAGAGCAACGGTTCATATCAAATTGAAAGTGCTAACGAAGATCTGTCTGCTTGGTTTGTCCAATCACAATGGGCCATGGATAATGTCCCATCTAGATGATGACCCACCATTTCAACAGTCGTGATTACCCAACACCGTCTGTCAGTTGTCACGTGCAGGATGAGGACATTCACATCCGTCCACCAGTTTGGAAATCTATACGGGATAATTTTCGTTTTAATTCACCGATAGTGGGACCCACGATTTGGATGGTTTGATTTGAACTTCCTTTTTAAAAATACTTTTTTACTGGTGTACATTGAAAAATCAATATCTGCAGGGGGATCGTTGTCTTTTCTCATGTTTAAATTCCCAGCAGGGAGGGAAGTGTACATGAGTTCGTTTTGCCTACGCCGCGACTCAACCTCCAGCGTGTGTCGCCTCTCACCTGGGTCCCACATGCTGAGATGATAAGAAGACTTCAACCGTCCATGTTCTCGTTCCTATCATAAACAAGCTACTATTCCACAATAACACGTGGGTGATTATCCTAACCTTTGATTTTTGGGGTTGAATGGAAGCCATCAAGATCCAAGCCATTTATCAGGTTTGTCGGACGGTCTATACTCCTTGGCCCAATAATCAGCTGGTCCTCTCATTAAGTGGGCCACACACGTGGAAAACAAATTTATAGAAATCGACCAACCATCCATATTTAATATACACATATGGTTTAATTATTTTGTGGCTAGGTCTGGCTCATGGTAGATTGCAGCTAATGAATGTCTCATATTTCATGAACATGTCCCGCAAAATCTTCCTTCAATTTCATATATATGAGCCAATGCATTAGCATAGCTTTCCTAATACTCTAAGTTATCAATATTTATTCTAGTCATCTAGCATTCAATATTCAACTGCACATGTACAGGATCTTCCATTATTTGTTTAGTCATACCTACTAATCAATAGACAGTTGATCAGATTCACAGATGAATACTTAGGGGAGTGTGATATAAAAGTTTTAATGGTTAGGATTATTTTATTATTATTATTTTTTAAAATTTTATTTATTTATTTTTATGTATGGTTCGTCCACTGCATAACACAGGAGATGAAACAATCTCAGTTTCATGCATGTATATGTAATGTGTAGAGAGGTTGCTTGAATACTAATTCAGATATAAGCATTTTGCATAGGTGGGCCCTTCATCTATGATGAAATAACATACATCTTTTTAATAAAGTATGTGTTAAGATGAGAGTAGTCTCAAACTCATTATCTTGTTTGAATTTATGAGTGAAAAGTGGATGGTTGTTGATGTCATAATCTTCCATTGAAGGGTATTTTTGTCCTTTAAAATAAAGATGTGACTGAAACATAACTAAAGAAGTGAAAGAAAACTAACGTAAAGGGTAAAGGATAAGCAAAAAAATAAACTAGATTGAAAACAAAGATGGTTGAATAGAGAACTGATTAGTTGTGTTAACCTCACCGTGTGGAGCCTACCTTTATGAATTTTTTGGTATATCCACTCCATCCATCCGTTTTCTCAATTCATTTTAGAATGAGATTAGAAAACTTAAGACAATCCAAATAGCAGGTGGGCCATACCATTGGAAAAAGTGGTGAATAATCATTAAAAGATTTTTTGATCCAGCTGATCTTTATATTTTCCCTTCATCCAAGTCTGTTTGACATTATCAACGGGTTGGATGCCCTAGGAAGTTTTTAATGGTGGGATGTTCAATCACCACTGTTTCCTATGATATGGTCCACCTGAGATTTGGATCTGCTTCATTTTTGTTACCGCATCCTAAAATGCGCTGGAAAAATGAATTGACGGAGTGGATATACTATAAATCATTAAGGTGGGCCATGGTGGTGTTACTCGGGTAACATGTAATCCGCTCCCGGTGACATAGGAGCAATGTTAAACTCGTTTGAAACGTCGTAGCTCGGGGACTACTCTCCCTGCCACCAGCCTGGTGGCTTATGTTCAGTGCTCTCAGGGCCCACAATGATGTATGTGTTTCATCCATTCGGTTCATCCATTTTTACGGATCATTTTAGGGCTTGGTCCCAAAAAATGAGAGGGATATAAATCTCAGGTGGACCACACCACAGGAAAACAATAGTGATTGGATATCCACCATTAAAATCCTCCTAAGGCCCACTGTACTGTTTATTTGGCATCCAATCTGTTGATTAGGTCATGAAGGCCCAGATGAAGGGCAAAAAACAAAGATCAGATTGATTTAAAACTTTTATGGCCCCAAAAAGTTTTTAATGGTATATGCTGATTCAACACTTTTTCCTATAATGTGGTCCACTTGATATTGGGATATGCCTCACTTTTGGTCTCATACTATAAAATGATTTGGAAAAATAGATAGACAGCATGGATGATATACATACATCATGGTGAGGTCCACGGAGCACCGACCATCAGCCATCGGCTGGTGGCAGGGATAGTAGCCAATCCGTTTCCTGTTTATCCATATCATCCGTCTCTCTTATCAGTTCATGTTAAAGTACTGGCCAATGCATTAAATGAACCATACCACTGGTGTGCGGTTCATGAGCACGTTGGATCTAACTATTTTCAAGCCCATACCTTAATATGATATGAGAAAATAGATGAACGGTGTGAATAAACAGATACATTATAGTGGACCCACATAGTTATAGTCGGACATTGCTAGGTCCGACCGGGGTCGGACGCAATGCGATTCCTTACTGCAGACTCCTGTCAATTACGAGGAGCGCACTTCAGGGACGGCATTCTCGATAAAAAAAAAAAAAAAGCTTTTTTTTTTAAACAGCGAAAATGGCGCCACAAGCATAGTCATGCGGGGCGTGACTTTCATTGCGTGGATGGAATGACTTTAATTGGATGAATCCACTCCGTCGATCAAGTGCTCACCCTTGTGTTTCAACCAGTGGCTATAAATCAGTCCAAATCAAAATTCAGGTGGACCACCACAAATAGTTGAAATGGGCCACCATTCATTAAAATCATCAAAATTTTGTGTGGGATCCACGTGGTACTGTATATGCTATCCAATCAACTCATCTGATGTGACCCACGTGAAGAAGGAACGCTCAGAAAATCATTACATTCCAAAACCCACATTTGCCACACAATGTGAATTCAGAGGTTTTAGTCATGGTGTGTCCCACTTAAGTTTTGAATTTGTTTTATTTGCAGGATCGATGGTGAAAATATGGCGGCACACATGGTGAACGTGGTGGATCTAATCCATGTTTATCCGACATGAAGCTTAGTCAGCACAAGTCACTCCCTCTCATATGACTGCTCAATGGTTTGGCAATACCGGTCCTCTGGGCCGTGCATTCATCTACCAAGCTCCATTTTGTCCATAAATATAAGGATCCAATCCATCCATAAGGTGTGCCCCTCAAAGCTCAGACCAGCGACCAAAAACCAAACTAATTCATTAGCAAGGTGGACCACACTG
This sequence comes from Magnolia changhungtana, assembly GCA_030180095.1. Lineage (NCBI taxonomy): Eukaryota > Viridiplantae > Streptophyta > Magnoliopsida > Magnoliales > Magnoliaceae > Magnolia > Magnolia changhungtana. The sequence continues at coordinate 402,369 of JASAUF010000565.1, forward strand.
CATGGAAGAGTGGACATGGGGCCACCATGGTATGAATAATCCATCAAACCTATTCATCAGGTCTGGCTTTCCGGGATGATGTAAACACAAAAATATAAGTATGATAAAATCTCGGACATGCCAATCTTGCGAACTTATACATTTTAGGCATAATTTACATTATTCCAGATAGTGTGGCCCATCCGCATTTTTTATTGGGTTCATCTTTTGGATGTACGGTGTAAATAAGGTTTATTAAATGATGGATGCAGTGGATGCATACATAGAACATAGTGACCCTAGGTGTTATATCGCGGTGCCTAAAAAATGTCCTGACCCTGCCGGTAACAAGTGTCAATGCTGTGTATGCCCAGCATGATGTATCTGTTTTATCCACGCCGTCCATCCATTTTGACAACTCATTTTAGGTCATGAACTCAAAAAATGAGGCTGACCCAAATCTCAGGTGGACCACACCGGTGAAAAACAGTAGTGATTTAACGACCACCATTAAAAATGTCTTAGGGCACACTATAATGTTGATTTTCCATCCAATATGTTGATGATGTCAGACAGACACAAATATCATCTTGATCCGAAACTTTTGTGGCCCCCAAAAAGTTTTTCATGTGGGCGTTCAATCACCACTGTTGAATGTGGTGTGGTCCATCTGATCTTTTGATCTGCTTCATTTATTGGCTCATGCCACAAAACATGCCTTCGAAACGGATGGACGGCGTGGACAAAACACATACATCATGGTGGAGCCCACAGCACCGACCAGTATGCAATCCACGTGCTAGTCTTCTTTAAAAGGGTATTTTGGTCATTTAAATGATTTTTCTTGGTTGACTCTTTTACTAAGTACTGCAAAAAAAATAAAATCCTGAGGTGTATCTGTAACTACGCGATTAACAGGTGGGTAATCATAATTATGCTATAAATATGAGCGTTTGACTGTAATTTTCCTTAAAAAAAAAAAATCATAAAACAAAATATTTTAAACCTTTCAATCGAAATCAGACACCCCCAACTTTTCTAATCAGAATAACGTAAATTCATTAAAGATGGAAGGAAAAGCAAGAAAGGAGGCTTCATATCACCAGCTGGTGATCTCATGGCCCTACAACAACAACCACCAACACAACAATCAAAGCAGCAGCAGCAGCAGCATGCCACCACAACCACCACCCCAACAAAAACTACAATAGATCAGCTTCCTCACCATTAAAGAAGATAATCATGGGAATCTTACCCATTTCATAAAAATATAAAAAAATCACATAAATAAGAGAACTACTCTTCATGCATGTTGTCTTGCCATACATCATTTTTTCCATCTGATGCTACCACTACGTTTAAATTCAGTTTATGTCCTTCTGATATCAATGAAAAAAATTCATGTCAGAGGATTGCTACTTCCACACGTGTGCATGGGCAAGTACATGGCACAAAAAGTGCCACAAGTGCACCACGTTCTCAAGATCTGAGCCGTTCATCGTGTGCTAAGAAATGAACGGTTTCAAAAGGATAATCAGTGGTCTACATATGATGTACACGAATGGACCACTTGAAAACTTTATCAATGTGGGGGATGCTAATGTTTTCATACCTAATCAAAGGCGTCGAGAAAACATGGCCCAATGGAGAAGATGGGCCATCTAAGGAATCAACGGCTGGAAATATGCCCTGAGATGTTGTGGTTGGATGATGATGATGTCTGTGGGAGAAGGAACTCTGCAAACATCTCCATGAAGAATCTGTTGACGATGTCGACGTAGCATGGGCAGGTGATTCGTGAATAGTAGTGTAATACCTCTTCAATGTCCAGCACATAATCCACATTGCTAATGTCCATCAGCTCCAATTCCTTCAGCCTTTCGGCGACCATGTTACACGCTTCTACTCTCAGACTGTGAGAAAACGATTCTGCTTCTTTTTCCTCCTCTTCTCTTCTCTTTCTCTTCTCTTTTTCTCTGCTACAATCGTCTCTCTCTCGCCGAGAATTCATGTTCGCAAACTTCATAAAACTCCCATTACTTGAATCGGCTTCTTCCTTTGTGAAATTTCTTTCTTCCTTCGTGGGCTCTTTCGGTTTGTTGTTCTTCTTCTTTCTCTTCATTGACTTGTCTTGATCGACAGCCCATCGTCCGGTGAATTCTTCGTAGAAGGTATCTAGCTCTCTGAAGCTGTGGTGCACGTTCGAGTCGCCACCGCATGAGAAGGGATTGAAAGGAGGGGTCTTGGGAAGCCGTTGATAGCCTCCAGATAAAAAGGTCTTGAAGCTTTGAAGGGTGTTGTTCAAAAGCTTCTTGGCCTTTGATATGGAATTTCTGAGTAGCATTGGTGGTTGTGGGAATTGGATTTTTCTGCTAGAGCTGGGAATTGGGATCTCTCTAATAACAGTTTTGAACTCTCTCTCTCTCTCTCTCTCTCTCTCTCTCTCTCTCTCTCTTATACAGGTAGGAAAGATAGTGATGGTGGAGCTTCCTTTCTTTTTCTTTCCTTGAGACAAAGGCAAGGAAAGGCTTGCAGGGTCTCTTTTATCTCTAGTTTCTTACAATTCACACGCTCCCACTTTGCATTTGTTTTCGCTTTTAGCTTCATTTGGGGCCATTGGATTCAACGGCTTTTACTTTAGAGCGTCTTGCATGAGTGTTGAAACTGCGGGTCCATGAGCATATGCGGTGGGTAGATACCCACGTGGATGCATGGTTAAATAATCGGAATGGCCGACCAGGTGGGCACCTTCGTGGATGGGTCCTGGTCCAGGAATCATGAACGTTAGATGCAAAATTTTATTTAAGTTGAAATTGAACTTTTTTTTTTTTTCTTCCAACCGTTCCTTTCAGTGGCATGAATGGAACTGTCAGAATTATTTGTCTAGGTAGGTTTTTGTATGAAAGGTGAATTTTATGGGATGGACGGCTTTGATCATCAGATCTCGTAGTCGTGTGGTCTCCATAGTCCGAAATATGATGGGTGAGCGTCAGTCGCGAACTACGGGAGGTTGGTTCCCTGTTAGAATTTTTGTATTTTGCGTTCTCTATAACTTTTTGCGAAGTTGGTGTATCATCTGGATCGGTTGTTGTTGCGCCCTCTCTCTCTCTCTCTCTCTCTCTCTCTCTCTCTCTCGGACCGGAATCCTCTACAACAATCGTTGTACACAGCCCGTACAACACCCAAGATCGGTTAGGTCCACCGTGTTGCGTTTGTAAAATCTAGTCCGTCCATTTGGTGAGTACCCACTAACAATAATTAATGTGATTCAAAACTCAGGTGGGCCGGACCATGTGGAACAACTAACGTCACGCCTAAACGTCTCATTCCACGCGGTTTGGGCGGTGTGGCCATGCTGATTGCTGACCCTTGGGTTAGCCTGATTTTTGGATTGTATCTTCCTGAAAACGCATTTAATGAAATATACACACCATTGTCGGACCAGACACAAACACTAACGGTTAGCCTCGCCTACCCTTTGTTCCATGTGAAATGGCCCACCTGAGTTGTCGATATGGTTGATTTTTTGCCCAAAGGGTCTAGAAGCCAGAGTTGCATTAGACGAACGGGCTAGATTTAAAAATGTTGGGCCCCACAGAGCTTGCATGTTGTTTCCACTGCTGACAACAGGGTTATAGGATTCCTCCCCACTAGTGGTTGTGGCAATTCATTGAACGGTGATTTAGACCGTCCATCTTCTCGTTACTTTCATATAAATAAGCATGGCACATGATCTTAACGTTTGATTTCTCAAGTAAAATCTGGGCCATACAAAATCTTATTTTTAATGTTCTAAATTATGGTCCTAATTAATCATCATGATCTCAGCCTTAGTTTCTTTTACAGTGGCCAGTATTGCATAGAATCAATGACAAGGACGATTGCGATCATGGGACCATCTACGCATTTGGGTCCTAGTTGGGCAACGGATGTTGGCGTTCCGGAGCGACAGACGTATGATGAACTCCTGTAAAGGTTTCACACGCGGAGTGAATAGCGTGTGCCCACCGTCATGTCCGTGCGAAATTCACTCCGTTCATCAGTTTCGCCAGCACAAGTTAGTATACGAGCCCAAATTTGAGTTAGATCTAAAAGGTAAGTGGGCCACACGAAAGGAAATAGTGGGATTGGAAAGGCCGACTGTTGAAACCTTCCTATTCCATGTTTATATAGCATCCAAACCGTTCATAAGGTTATTCCCACTGGGATGAACTGAAAACACAGATATTACTCTAATCCAAAACATCTGTGACTTCACCAAGGTTTCAACGGTGGGCCAACTTGAGTTTCGGATCTAACTCATTTTGGGGTAACAACATAATGTGAACTGACCAAAAGTAATGAATGTAGTGGATTTTTAAAGGACTGGACAAGATTTTGAAAGTGTGATACCTTTTCATAAGAGAATGCGCTCAACAAAGGCCAGAGTAATGACAATCGTTACTTTACAGCTAATAATATCTGAAGTTGCCACATAAGCAATGGTTATTTTCATGACATTGTTAGAGACTCCGTGAATAAAAAATGAGAATTCGAAGCAAGAGATCCAAACATTAATTTAAAACGCAACAATATATCAAAACAATCAATTAATCCAGTGGAACACTGCTTATTTAATTCTTCTGAGGTACTTATCAGTCTACCGTACAACTCATCAGCGTGGAATCCGTAGTTCTTAAGAGTACCTCAGTCCATCCCTGGTTTAAGTCAGACAAAACTTAGTTTTAACTCATAGCAGTAATTCCCTTCCATATGTGCCTGGGCGCTGGGTTTGAAGGAAGATAGCAGTCTTATGATCCGTCCACCTATACTCATAGGTTGGATTGACAGTAGTTTGTAACTTTGTCATCATCCACTCATTGTTTATCAATGAGCTACTCGGTTAATCACCCCACTGCTCTTAGTTAGGTTGATGATCCTATTTTAGTAATAAGCCTTGTTTTTCTTTGTTTCCATTTTTTTAAATTTCTGTTCAATTATATAATTGCTTCACCTTCTAAAGTTTTTAGTTTAAAAAAAAAAAAAAAAAAAAAAATCTCGTTACAAGAAGAAATTCAACCTCTGCAAATTACCTGATTAGTGCACTTGATAATTGGTAAAATATAGTCTTCCAACCATTCAACCAAACACGGCTCTATCTCAAAACTAAGGATCAGCGGCTTGTGGCCAAATTCCGGACCAGTAGACACCGCACACAGCATCCACCACTGGAACTCCCTGTTGATGTTGATGGGGGCAATTTGCGTAAGCATTATATATGCAGGAGCTCGCTTGTCCCAATGGTTGGCAGGAATTGTTTTGGTTTTGGGTTCAGACCCAAACCTGATTGACCCAACCCAAGTTAATGATTGGATTGGTTTAGGTTGTCAAGGCCGGATTAAGCTCCGGTTGGTAGATTCCAACTCAATTTGCATTCTGGTTGGGTTTGGGTTGAGCAACTATGGGTCACATTAATCACATGTACTAGGTTCAGATCGAGGTCATGTCATGTACAGATCAAGACTTTGGGTTGGGCACGAAGGTGTGATGTTGTCAGTTAGGTAACCTTAAGGTCAGGTTAGGTCTGGGTTGACCCTCAACCTGACAATACGACCCAACTTACCCAAGTTGCACCTTTGGTCTTAGCTGGTTTGGTCTCGTGTGTGTGCCACATAGGTTCCACCAGTAATGTCCAACCAAACGATTCTTAAGAAAAAAAAAGGTCATAGTGGGGACCACATCTTGCTGGAGCTGTTGAATTTCTTGGGTGGGCTATCATCCCATGTTACACCCGATAGCAATGTTTTGGCGTATACTTAACAATTCGGACTATCTCTTGTACACATATATGGATTCAGTCACCATGCATTCAATTTCCATCATACAGCTTGACAATTCGGACTATCTCGTGTATCATGTGGTCCCCATGAACCTGAACCATCCGATCGACCTGCCAGAATGGAAATGGGTTCTTAGGTGTAAGATCTCATGTCACTAACGGAGATTATTTCGTACATTATCTTTATATAATAATCGATTGGCCCGCCAGATGAACGGACTGGATCTTGAAACTCCACTGAGTCAACTGAGATTAATTATGAAACTCTGTCCTAATTAAGAATGACTCAGGCCTGACTCGGTACGTAAGACTGGTGGAATGGAATAGAAGAGTCAGTCAACTCAATACCAGCTGTGAATAATTTAGCTATTATGGATTAGGAGGGGATTGGGCAGGTGCAGATAAGGATGGAAGAGAGAGAAAATGAGTGAGAGACAGATGGAAATGGTGAGGCCAGACGTAGGTGAGACAAGGAAAGAAGGGATTGAAGGTGGACGACCCATTCCCAATTTGGCTTATTCCAGCTTTAGATCTCCATCACCTTTTAGTTGAAATGAGCTGGGCAGGTTGTACGGAGTGGTTTTCTGAGGTTGTTGTGGTGAGCTTCATAGAGCCTTTGTCACCAGGGTCGAACGGGGATTGCTTGCGGTGTGGTCGGAACCAATGTAGCGTCCATCATCATGTCTGTGAGAAATCCGCCCCTTCCATTCATTTTGGCAGCTCGTGATAGGGGAAGAACTGAAAAATGAGGAAGATCCATAAGTTAAGTGGGCCACAAAACAGATAATAGTGGGGATTGAACACCCACTGTTGAAACATTATTGGGGCCAATATTTTTATGAGTTTAGTTCATCCCAGTGAGAATGAACTTACGAACGGTTTGGATGGCATATAAACATCACAGTGGACCTTAGGTAGGTTTCAACCGTAGGCATTTCCCTCCTCAACTTTTCCTGTAGTGCCACTTGAGTCTTTTATCTGCCTCATTAATGGGATATCCTATTGTGAGATGGCGAAACGGATGAGCAGTATCATGGTGGGGCCCACCTAAGTTCCCACCGCAGGAACTTGCTGCCGTAGGGGGTCGCGCGCATTCCGGGTCCCCGAGACTAGATACTTTTTCTTCCATGCACTGGCTACCTGCCGACGCGGATTGGGTTCCATCGACAATGGGCCTCGAAGTTTGGAGAAAAACTAGGTGGGGTCCTCGTGATGTTCATGGAAAAACTAGGTAGGGCCCTCGGTGATGTTTGTGAGAAATCCACCCTGTCCAGCCGTTTTTCCTGCTCATGGTTTTTAGGACATGAAATTAAAAACAAGGCAGATTCAAACCTTAAGTGGGCCACGCAAGAGTAAACATTGGAGATTGTATGACTACCGTTGAAACATTCGTATGTCCACGGAAGTTTTGCATCAGGTTAAGTCTTTTGTGTTTTCAGTTAATCTTAGTGGAAATGACTTATAAGCGATATAGACCTAAAACATCAAGGTAAATCTAAAAAAGTTTTATTGGTAGGCATTTCTTTCCCCAGTTTTAACATCAAGGAAAAACAATGAATTTCTCACAGACATCCTCACAGGCCTCACCTAGCTTCCCAGTGCAGGAACTTCGTGAGAAAGCCTTTTGAAAGCATGTCCCTGCCATACCTTTTCAATTTATAAGGTAAGATTCGGTCATTAAAGCGCTAACAAGGGTGCGTTTGGTGAACTACATAAAAAAATCTGAAATTAATGTAAGTATTGAATTCATTTTGTACTGAATTTTAAGTACCGATAATAAGTAGAGGTGGGCATTGAGTTGAGTTGGATCAGATTGGGTCCAACTCAACTCAGTCCGAAATTTTCAATGCACTGACCCAAACTCGATCCGATCCGGGACCGAGTCCGGGTCATTTGACTCGATTCGATCCGATGCACTGCTAGCTTGATTTGAACTAAGTCCGACTCAGTTAGGGAAACTAAGTTGGATTGGATTTGGGACGATTAGGACCAGGCCTTCTGTTTAATTATTATTATTTTTTTTGAATTTTTTTTTAAAATAAAAAAATTTCAAAAAATATGCCGAACATCGGATTTTTCTTGCAAAACATCATTTGAAACAAAGACAGCCCTAGGCAGCAAATTGAGATGTAGCACAAAAAGAGAATCAAGATATGAAAATCCAGCAACAGAAGGCACCCCAACAAAAACCTAGATTCAGGATTTGCGGTGTTCTTTGCTGATTTTTTTTTTCCCAAGACTGCCAGGAAGGAAGCTCGCCCTGTGAAAACAACGGTTTGCAAAACCATGGAGATGGCTTTCAAAGCGTCATCTGAAACAAAGACAGCCATAAAAGGAGTCAGTAGGTAGAGACGTAGCGGAATGAAGGAATATTGGAAATCTAGGCCAAGAAGGCGCGCACAATGAAACCCTAGATTTAGGATCTAAAGGCGTTTCTTCCTCGATGGACTAAATCCCGCGGATCTCTTACAAAGCAAAACCGGCCGAATTGAAACCTAAGGGAAACACATCGGATCGGGTAGAGAAATGTTAGGGATTAGTGATTCATTCGGGTGAGGGTAGTAAAAAACGTAAAAATATCTTATATAGTACCCGACCGGATCGGATCGGATCGGATCAGGTCTAATCGGATTGGTTCGGATTGGCCACTGATTTGAACTCGACTCAATGTACGGTCGGATCTAAGTGGGCCTACTCGATCCGATCCGATCCTGGCCTTCAGTTTGGATCGGATCGGGTCGAATTTTGCCCAGCTCTACTGATAAGTGTTGGAAATTGGAATGCTTGTTTGGCAAAGTATCTTAAAAAATCTTGAACGCTGAAATTTATTACTGAATCAAAAAACTTTTGTTTGGTAAAAATGTTTGAAATTTGACAATTTTACCAATTTATATCCTTAATGTGTTAAATAACCTTATTTTTAATAATATAATTATATAATCAATCCATTTTTCTAGATGGACATTATCATTATTATACTCATTTGGAGCATCATCCACCTTGATGCATATGTTAAGTCCATTCAGTTAAACCATTTTGCCAGCTTATTTTAGGGCATGAGTCCAAAAATGAGACAGATTCATATCTCAGGTGGACCACACCACATGAAACAGTGGTGGTTAAATGCCCATCACTAAAAATTTCCTATGGCCCATTGTAATGTTTACTTTCCATCCAACCTGTTGAATAGGTCATACAAACCTATATGAAAAGAAAACACAAATACAAACTTGATCCAAAACTCGTGTCCCCAAAATGTTTTTAATGGTGCGCAATATTCAATCACCACTGTTTCTTGTGGCATGTTGTATCTGGGATTTGAATTTGCCTGATTCGATCACCACTATTTCCTATGGTGTGGCCATATGAGATTTGAATATGCCTTATTTTTAGGCTCATGCCCTAAAATGATTGGGGAAATGGATGGACAGCTTGGACAAAACAAATACATCATAGTGAGCCCATTCCGGCAAAGACATTGTGGGGGATTGTTACTAAGAATCTAGTCCTTGGTTTTGGTGGGTGTTGTTTATACCCATTTCCAACGTCCTGATATGGATGAATGGAAAGATGCCTTGTGGAAACATTACTTATCTGGCATAGTTAGAATTGTACTTGCATTCGAAGGAGATTTGCATATGATTTTCCTTTAGCGTTATGCATTTTGTCATTATTGCAATAGGACATACTCCTATCAGGCCCTGTAGGGGGATGAACTTTCACATGCCACGTGGCCACGATAAATGTGCCCATTGAATGAGAGATGTGCACGGCTCTAAAAGACTCGCTAGACGAGCATATGGCATCTCACCACTGTATATGATCTCATTCATGAATCCGCCTCCTATAGACCTTTCAAAATGAGAGATTTCTCCAAAGACATGCAAATAACTAGCAACGATCTAGAGGATTATGAAGATCCACATATCATGCCAATCTATGTAAGAATCCAGTATAGGATTAAGCCACGATCGGGAGGAACAGAAACATCGTCCAGGTTGGGTCCGCAACCATGACCCCATCGGGATCAAGAGAATGGGGGACTAGATTGAACATAGTTAGATAATAGATAGGTATCTTGTGTCAAATCCCACTCTCATCGAGGATTGGGTGATCTACATTAGATCACGATGATAAACGGCTGTGATTAAGTGAAAGATGCTCTCTTGATCGAACCAAGAGATTCATATAGGAGAGCATCTACGTGTAGGAGTGGAAATCTGAGATCCATCCGCTATTAATGTTTTAAAGATCTTCTTGGTTAAGGCTGTCAAATCTACGAAGGAAGAGAATGCGTGCCCAGAAACCCCGCATGAAGAATCGATCTCGGAGGATCTTGAAGCCCAACCAGGGGCTTCCACCACCTTGAAAAAGCTATAAAAGGAAGAGCCGAAGAAGTGCTCATGGCCCCACGCCAAACACATCTAATCTATATATCTACTTTACTTTCATGTCTATTTTAAATTTTCTTTTTTAGTTTGCTCTTGCCCAACGGCTCCCACTGTAGTACGTTTAGGAGTAGATTAAATATTTTCAACCTTAAGTAGTCAGATCCCTACGTCCATCTGAGTTTCAATTCAGTTATTCCTACCTTGGTCATATCCTTTTGACCATTCATCTCGATCGCCTGTTTTGATAGGCGCGTGAAGTATTTACCTTTATTTTCCATTCTCTTTAATATTAAGAGTGCAAGGCATGATGATTGTAATAGGGCTAATATATTAATAAAAGATCTATCATATTTGTCCTAGTCTTTACTTTGTTATGCATGAATATTTTACTTTGATTGGAGAAATACCATGTTAAAGCACTGGTGAGATAAAAATTCCTTAAACTGGTCAGTTCCATAATTGCCCTATATGGCAAAAGGAACTGATTCATAAAGGTTAATCCCTTCTCTTACTCGAATTGCTCAAGTAAGACGCACAATTTTAAATCAGTCGGTGATCGACAGGACTTTGGGTTCCAATTCGGTCTCCGGTCTATCTATCTCGACGTAGGGGTACCAACCAATTCATTCAATACCTTTTTGAGTTGAGTAGACTCTCACACACCCAAGCAATCATATAGGCACACGTACTTCCGATCTAGGCCCGCGGTTGTATGAGTGGCCTTGACAAGCTGAATTAAGGGCAACACAAGTGCGACCTTGACTCTGGGGCTCACCTTGATGTATATGTTATATATCTATGCTGCCCATAAGTTTTCCTAGCTCATTTTAAGGCATGGTCGAAAAGTTGAAGCAGATCCATATCTTAATACCATACCATAGAAACAATGATTATTGAATGTCCCAACAGTAAATACTTCCTAAGGCCCACCTTAATGTTTATTTTCCATCCAACCTGTTGATAAGGTCACACAAACCTAGATGAAGGGAAAATACAAATATCAACTTAATCCAAAAAATTTGTGGCCCCCACGAAGTTTTTAATGGTGACGTTCAATCCCCAACTACATGGTCCACTTAAGATTTAGATATGGATCATTTTTTAGTCCACATCCTAAAATGAGCCTAAAAAACTGATGGACGGCATGTATATATAACGCATACACTAAGGGCTTGTTTGTTTTATTGTAAATGATGGGAATTAAATGTAAGAAATAACTGCATAATTATTGTAAATGAAAAGTGTTTGGCAGAGATTGTATTTACAAGCAACTTTCAGCTCAGTAATTACAGTCAATGTAGAGAATATCTTCGTGATTTCCATAAAAAATCGAAGAAAATCCCACTCAGTTCGCGAGGTTGAGACGAGACGTCTCTGTAGCCTTGGTAGTCCTAACATGCACCTGAATTGGTACTCCCCACACTCTTTGAGCCCCACCATGATGTATGTGTTTCATCCATGCTTCAAGATTATTTTATGATATGAGCCCAAAATTGAGTTAGATCCAAATCTCAAGTTGACCACATCACAAGAAACAACGTTGATTAGATGCTCACCACTAGAAACTTCTTGGAGGCCATAAACATTTTTCTATGGTGTGGTCCACCTGAGGTTTAAATCTACCTCATTTGTTTAGGATTAAGCCCTAAAATAATCTAGAAAAATGGACCTCCAACGTGAATAAAACATATAAATCATGGTGAGGCCCTAGGAGGACCGACCACTAGGTTTACGGAGCACCATGGAAAGAATTTGCATTTCCCTCATTTAATTGGGAATCAAACACTAAGAATTAACAATGATGACTAATTGCTTCGTTCACTTTTGAGATCAAACAGAGAAAATAACACGGGTGAAATGGAGAAATTTTATACCATTTATAATGGTAAGTAATGATTACCAGTTACCTGCATTTTCAAGCAATAAATTAGAAACAAAAGGGCCTTAAGATGGCCCACGGTCTGGTCAGGGTAACACCCACTACCATGTAATCCAAGTAACGCCTAATCTGCTCCCTTTTAAAAGTTGCCTAGAATATGACACCTAGATTTCGTCTTCACGTGCCAAAGTTGGCAAAGCTACATGTGTGCCACCATGATGCATGAGTTATGTCCATAAGGTTCATCCATTTGTTCAAATCATTTTAGATCATAAGCCAAAAAATGAAGTCGATCCAAAGATCAAGTGGATCACAACATAGAAAACAATGGGGATTGAATGCCTACCATTGAATACTTCTTGGGGGCCACATAAGTTTTGGATCAAGCTGATATTTTGTTTTTCTTTCATTTTGGTTTATGTGACTTTATGAATGGATGGGAAAAAAATCATGGTGGTCCCTTAGAAGGTTTTAATGGTGAACATTGTTGTCCCACTACCTTCTATGGTATGGTCCACTTGAGCTTTGGATCTGCCTCATTTTTTAGCTCACGCTGTAAAATTATTAGGAAAAATGGATAGATGGTGTGGATAAATACATACATTATTGTGGGACCACAAAACTTTGCCAAGTTTTTTCCAATCTGACTACTTTCAATGCTTCCACGGAAGTCTGATTACAAAGGGTTAAAGTCGTCATTTACAAAAGATTTTAAGGATATTTTGGTCAAAAGGAATCAAAAGATTTTAAATAAAATCTTTTGGGGGAAAAATGAACAAGTCGACAAGTCGGCAAGTGGAATAGACCAACTCTGCTAAAATGGCAGAAGGCGATTGAGCAAAGCCTGTGTATCCAGAGAGTGCAACCTCCAAGGAGGATGATGCAACTATAAGGACACACAAAGAGCACGCCTTTTATAATAGCCATGTGTTACCGACCTAGCCCATAGGTCGGCAATATGTCAATTATGGATCGGCCATATCTCAGTTGACAGTCAATTATGGATCGCCATAGCTCGGCCAAAAGTCGGTTACAGATTGCCTAGGGGTCGGGAGCTGCACGACTACAGAGCAATGATGCTCTAGATGGCTCCCGGATAGCTAGGGAAGTTTCGTGATTAGAATTAGGTTCTACTTTGTGTCTCGAGCCAAGGCCGACCCAGGGCCAATTCAGAAGATTCAAATAAACTCCTAACATCTTGGGGGATTTATCGAGATCTCTGGGGGATAATATCGGATCTCGATAATCCTAGGAATCCCTCATCTCATGGAAATCCTGGATTACAGCCACAAAATCAGGAAAAAGTCTAACCAAAATTATAGTCAAAGTCTCATATAAATAGAGGTACCATCTGTCATTCAAGGTACGTGAAATACAAAGAAAAATCCTGATATTCGACCGTTATCTCTTTCTAGAAGATTTTTACTCCCTTCTTAAAGACCTCGATCCTGACTTACATATCGGAGAGTCCCTTGAAATAACCAGGGCCTCCTTTGTCCCTCTTTTATACTTCTACAGGTCCAGGGAAGGCCCATACATCAGATCTATCGGAAATTTGCATCAACAAAATCACTTACCACATTCTAGGAGTATCACTTACTAATATCCGCGCATACACAACCCATGAATTAATTCTGTGATTAATTCACATTAGTTTGACAGCTTGTAATTGAAAGTAAATAGGAAATGTAATTGGAGGTAAATGAATTGGGAGTAAATGGCTTATATAGTTGTGTTTCGATGGCCGTAAATGAAATGCATTTGAAATAAAAATATTCTATTTGGATGGGAGTAAATGGGATGAATTGGAATACATTTGAATTTTTTGATATATTCGTAGGAATATGTGTGACATCCCAAATCAGCTTTAATATCCCCACTTAGTGTACATATGCGATATTTAATAGAATGATTATAATAAGCCCATTGAAATATATAATTTAGAAAAAAAATAAGGAAATTTCAAGCCTCGAGTAAGCCTTACATGTAAGGATCACAAACAATCAACTTGCCAAATTTTTTTAACCGTCCATTTATGTGGTCATACTTTAGACGGTTTGAATCATTTTTTTGGCGTGATTTTTGTGATGTTACCGATCATTGGATTATTTCGAAGTATCGTTAACATGACACATGTGTGGTGAACATGTGCGTAGAGGCACCTTTGTTTACACATGCGACTCTACAAGGGAGCTTAAGAAGGCATTTTACTCCCCATTTACTTCCAAATCCTTTCTCATATAGAGGATTTCATTTACATGCACATTTGCTCCTATTTCATTCAATTCACATACATTTATTCCTATCTAAACATACTTTAATTACCATTTATATTCATTTACTCCCAATTACACTCATTTACCTCCATTTACTCCTATCCGAATGGCCCTTATGGACTTTTTTTAAGTGGGTTAAACAAACACTCAAAATAACATATTAAGTGGTTAAAATTTAATTTTAAGATTTTGGTTGCATATTAAGTGGTAAGCAAACAACCCTTAATCCCTCAACTCAAGTGGAATTGTGTCCGTCCTGACACTCGAGCCATTGGAAATGGAATATCGTACACCATCTCTCCATAGTATACATGGCAAGTGATGCATCAATGGTTCCATCCATCTACTGACCCCTAAGATGGATTGTTTATGTTTCAAAAATAAAACCAATTATATGATCTTATTATCACTTTTCTTCAAACTTCCCCTCTAAATGTTTGACATAAAATATTTCATTTCAACCATCAATTTCAGGGCTATCTATTAAATGGGTAAAATTGACTACTACTTATAATATATTAAGATATAAACTGTCCACGCTACTGTACAGTAGGTGAATGAACTTGATTGATACATTGGCTCCAAGTTGTACTTATCATCTTCCCGAGGGAATTTTTTTTATTAAAATGACCCTAATGTTTGGCCATTCCTAGAGAATAACATCCATTTTATTTTCCTTTTTTAACCTACTAACACTTAAATAAAAAAAAAACTTTTATATAAAGTTTGTTTTATTTCAGTATGGGCCATCTCAGATGTGGGCTATTTCAGATTCACTATAAATTTCTCAATATGGGCCATTTCAGATTCACTACTAACCTACTCGCCAATTCATTTTAAGTGTTTTTTTTTAACCTACTAACACTTAAAATAACATCCATTTTATTTTCCCGACCTTGATCAAATGACCCGTTTAGATCTATCTTAACACAATCAGATTTCATCCATTAAATTTATTCCTAAAATATTATTGACCACATCTAAAATCATAAAGCACCACATTATTAAAATTTTCTCTATACACCTATACAATGATCATGTAGATGATCCACACTATCCATTGTATAGATTAAGAAGAAATTAACAACATAAAAAAAAATATATTTAAAAAGATCTAAGGGTTACAACTTACCTGATCAACCCTCCTTATAATCTCCTCTCCCATTTATGACATTTGATAAAAAAAAATAATAATAATTATTACTACTCCAAGAATCAATCTCTAAACCTCTCTCTCAACTAAGAGTGTCTCTATCAACTCAACTATTAACTTATTTTTATTTTTTATTTTAAAATAAAATATTTAAATATTTATTTTAATTTTTTTAATGTACCAAAATTTAGGGTTGTTACATGGATGGTGTGGATATAAAATACAAACATCAAGGTGGTTCCCATGGTAAGGGTCGCATAGTCTTAAGTGAGTTTGAGGTCTCAAAATTGCATTTTTTTCATATACAAATTCCATTTAGCACATGGAGGTGACAGGAAGGATTGTGATTAGATGGGATGGAATTGCATTTGGTCCCATGTGGGATTTCCAGTGGATTTAGAAATCTACATCTATGAGCCCCATATTGATGCATGTGTTTTATCAATGTCATCAATCCATATAAGCCTTTTACACGTGACACTCTAATTGTATAAATATGCAAGTGAACGACATCATTTGTGAATCTAACCCATTGATTGTAATTTTGTGGTCCACCAAACATGGGTTTCACATAATATAATTTTTTTACCAGAGAAAGAATCTTATCCCAAAGGTGGGGATTGGAAGGTCAAAATACCCTGGTATTTCCAGACATGCAACAATTGTGTAATAATAGCATTAATTTCATCTAATTCAATTCCATACCATTTAATCCCACGAACCAAATAGGCGCAAGGGAAGTGCATTGCGTATTGAGTAACTCAGTATGCTTAAGTGTACTGAGTAAACCCTATGAGGCCCACTATGATTTATGTCTTTTATCCACATCGTCCATCCATGTTACTATCTCATTTTAGTGCATGAGCCCAAAATTGAAGCATATCCAAAGCTCAAGTGAACCACAACACAGGAAACAATGTGAATTGAATGACTACCATTAAAAACTTCTTAGGGGGCCAAAAAGCTTCTACAGATCTGACCGATTCTTGACCCATGGCCTTTCATCAAATTGGACAGAGTAGATTCAAAACATACCTCATGGTGGTGCCCACATATGGCAATCGAAGACCATTTTGGTGGGGTCAAATGTCATTGTTAAGAGTCAAGATTGTTATATGTTAAGGGTTAAGGTTGTCTGGGTCTAGGTTGTCATTTGTTAAGGGTGGAGGATGTCATGTGTTAATGGTCTAGGTTGTCACGTGTTAAAGGTGTTAAAGGTCGATGTTGACATGTTAAGGGTCAAGGTTGTCATGTATGAAGGGTTTGGGTTGTCATGTGTCAAGGATCAAGGTTGTCATTTGTTAAGAGTCTGGGTGGTGCTTGTAATGTGTTAAGGGTCGAGATTGTCATTTGTTAAGGGTTGTGGTGCCATTGTGGGGTATGTGTTTAATCTAATCCATCCATTGAATTCATAATTTAATTTAAGGCTATGGGCTAAAGAATGAGTCATATCCGCATATAAGGTGGACCACACTACAAGAAAATAATTGGGTATGAATAATCATTTTTATTAGTTGTTATGGGCCACAAAAAGTTCATAGCTAAATTTTGTCTTTCCGTTGAAATGATAGACCATGAAGAAAATGAACAGATTGAAAATACTTTCAAGTGGGCCCAATCATCACATAATGTCACATCATGCATTGGAATGGTTGTATGTATGAGAAACTCATAAAGGCAATGGTATTTTGGTCTTAAAAAAATTAAAAAGGCACTGTGAGGTCCAAAAGGAAAAGAAATTGTAAGGAAAGCCATTCTCTAGGAATTGCCATACCTGGAGACCATTTTAGTAAAAATCCCCTCCAAATTTAAAAAGAAGTAAAGGAAGGAGTTAACTGTGATACTCCGGTAGTATGCGAAGCACGATACCCAGGCACATTGAAATTAGTTAAAAAATACACACAAACATGCAAGTAATTCAAATAAAATGTCCAAATTCTCATTTTGGATGTATCATGAACCACAAGTAATGATTATTTGATAACTTGATCATCTGGGCATTCGATGACTGAATTGCCGCCCATGAGTCAGATTTTAATTTGTTCAACCTAACGGATTTTGGGACGGTCAATTACCAACAGCAGGTTAAAAGTCGGTTTAATTTGAGTTGGTGTATGCCACGTGTAGAATTAGAAGTTCCGACCATCTAGATCATCATACTCTGCCAGAGTATGAGTAACTACATCAGAGAGAGAAGGGCCTTGACATTTGTCCACGGGGGTTGGAAACCGTCTTAATCTCAAAAGCGAAAACTCCGGATTCGTTTTCCAGACGTCTCTAGGTTCGTCCCTTCAAAACCGGTCCCACTTCCACGTCGTAGATCTGCGAGCACAGGAATGGAGAGAAGGAATCAAAGGAACCAGGAAAGAACTCAGGTGGACCACCAAATCTGATTTGGAACAAAGTAATGGACGAGATTGGATCACCTCAGTAATGTACATACATCTTGTAAATGATATGATACAAAGTAATGGACGAGATTGTTCAATGATACGACCCCGTCACACGGGCCACGGTCTCACTTCATGTGCAGGACATCAGAGCCGTGAAATAGGTGGACCACACCATGACTATCACCACTTGGGGTGAAAATCTAGATGGTCCAGTCACACGGTTGAAATCAGAGGACAGCTGATTGTCAAGGTGGAACCCTCCTAGTAACTAGATCGTCCTTCTTCCAGGGAAGGAAATTATCCTAACCGCGCCGATTGGTGGAAATTAACCTGACTGTGAAAATGAAAACTCATGGACGGTCTGAATTAATCAGATATTAGGATCGTTTAATTAAACTGATTTTGGGAAGATGAACTATTTGTAGAACTATGCACGAATTGAGTTAACTTGGTTAACTCGCTCGACTTGACTCGAAAAAGCTCGATTCGAAACTGAGTTCGAGCCGAGTCGAGCTGATTTTTGGAGCTCGAAGAAATTTCGAGCTGAGTTTGAGTTTTTGGAGCTCAAAAAAAATTTGAGCCGAGTTCAAGCTTGTCCAAGCTCAAATCGACTTGGATCGAACCTTAACTTGAATCGACTTGGATTGAATCAATTTGGTGACTGGATTATTTTTATATTGACACTGCTCACCAAGTATTTGATGAAATGACTCAACGAAATGTGTTTCGAGTTCGTAGATTCTCTGCCGGATTGGCTGTTAGTGAGGAAGGTATGGATATGAAACAAATCACTAAAAAAAATAAAAATTATTTGATAAAACTATCCTTGTATCTTAATTTTGATGTTACTTGCTGAGTGTTTGATGAAAGACCTGTAAATTGTTGTTATTGTTTTGCACATTGTGAGAAATTGAAAATATACTCATGCGTTTGAGAAAATATCGCATGAGCTCAAACTTAGCTCTAACTAGACTGAGCTTATTTTGAGCCGAGTTCGAGTTAGGGATAGCTACTCGCCGAGCGGAGTGGAGCTATGCCAAGCTCAACTCGTGTGCAACTCTAACTATCTATATGGAAGCGGATCGTGTCCTATCCCTACTTGGACGGGATTGGTCCAGGCAAGGGTTTCGTGGGGCCCTCCATCTTGTATGGGTCTCATCCACATTGTTCATCCAGTTTTCCATATCATTTTACGCTAGGGGCCTAGAAATGAGGCAAATCTAGGGTTTAAGTGGACTACATGGTAGGATTTGAATGCTTACCATTAAAATTTTCTTAGGGGCCACAAAAGTTTTAGACCAAGCTGAAACTTGTGTCTTCTCTTCATTTAGGTTTACGTGATCTTATTTAACAGGTCTTTTGGAAAATAAACATCACAGGGGCCTAGGAAGGTTTCAACGGTAGTGCCATTATCACCTTTTTGGGCTCATACCCTAAAATGATCTGAAAATTTTGATGAACTGCGTCCATAAAGCCCATACACGATGGTGGGCCCCACAGAGCCCCTGCCTGGATCGATTTTCTTGGAGGCGGAGCAGTACGCAATCCGCTTCCGAACTATTTATAGCGGGTCCCCACAATATGGTCGGATTACTTTTGAGTTAATATACATGCCACGTGTACAACGTGCCAGCTTATCAACGCCCAATCTCCGTCAGACTATCAACTCCCTTTATCCGTTTTCCGAGTAACAAAAGGAACCCCGCCTAATCTTGTTTCAATTAACACCTAAATTAAAATGCCATTCGTTGTACGCATCCAAACGGATCAAGCCTGTAAACGGGTAATCCCTTTAAAAAAAAAAAAAAAAAAAAAATCGGGTCCACCAAATCCGATGTTCTGTGTTGGATATGATGTAAAATCGGACAATCGGATATGCATTCCCAGAGCCTTGGATGCACCATGACCTAATGCATCCTACAGTGACTTCAGTAGTCCAAAAATCCGGTCAGAGCTTTCTTTAGGGGAGAATTTACATTACTGCCCTCAGCTTTTTCTTTATAATAAAGTAAAAAATCAAAAGTTACGGGTGCACTTTATATATATCTCACATCCAACCCATCCAACAAGTGCACACCAATATTATTATTATATGAACCAAAATTATAGCAGATTTAATTGCAAGGTTGGCCAATACATAAAAATTAATTTACACCATTCAAAATATCCTAATTCAAGTGTAATCCATCGGATGATTTGATTGACCTGAAGTTTTCGTGTATTATCGCCATGGAGTGGTGCACAAGTTTCTACCACGCGGGCCACATAAGCCTTGAATTTTATTACTTTTGAAAGAATATATATAATGAGGGCATTTGTGTAATTTCATCCCTCAGAAGCACCTCTAGTTCGTACTGGGCCTATGAATTTCATGCGGGTTGGGCCTGTAATTATATTCAGGCCCAAATTAAAATGGAATTGACTCCGGCCCCCGTTTGAGAAAATCGCCTCATTATTCAGGATTCATCTCGTGCCCGTTGGTGCTACTCAGGGCCCGTCCCAGGCCATCCTTTTTTTATGACTTTCAGCTAAGCCTGGGCTTGTGCTACTAGGCCTACGTTGGCCCATTCCAGATCCGGCCCACAAGAATATCTAAACAGATCCAAAAGTTAAAAAAAGGCATAGAAACAATGGAGATGAGAAAACGGTGGGCCGATGATGGTGGCCACAAAACGTGAAGAAAAGATAAGGTTGTGTGATTAATTAGCTACTTGTTTATAGATGCGTTTGCTGAACCGTGATGCCCTTTCATTGTTAGTGGGCCCCACCTTGGAACACCATCCTTTTCTTATTTGTCAAACCAACTTCATCCACTCAACTTATATAAGCATCCAATGCACTTTCTCTTGCTTAGCCTGTGTGGGCCCTACTAATTCCCTTGACAGTTGGCCCTCACATTAGTGGTTCCTTTTGTCATTTTCCGTGATTTTCTTAAGGCTAATTTTCAATTTCGACGGTGGAGTTTGGAAAAGGATAGCCCAGGACGGAGTGTCAGTGCGCACCATCTCCAAATACAACGTTGTTGTTGTTTTTTTTTTTTCAAATATATATATATATATATATATATATATATATATATAGAGAGAGAGAGAGAGAGAGAGAGAGAGAGAGAGAGAGAGAGAGAGAGAGAGAGGGAAAAGGTACATATAGAGAGAGAGAGAGAGAGAGAAGGGAAAAGGTACAATGCGCTCGAGCTGATGATAAGCTCCCGTGAGGTAGAGCTGTGTGGGCCCCACCATGATGTGTTTCGACCATCAACACTGTGCATTTGATGGGTACCCTTTAAATTATGGGATATCCCAAAAATCAACTGTATACGGAACTCAGGTGGGCCATACCATCTAAAATTATGTGAAGACACCGTTAAAACATATAAAAGCACTTGGTGGGGCCCACCTAAGTATTACATGCACCTGAAACTTGTTCTAAACCCTCATTCAAGTGGGACACACATAATGGATGGGCTGGATTTGAAAAATACATCTCACTGGGCCCTCAAAAATGGTTATGAATGTTTTAATGGTGCACAGCCCCTCCCCACTTCTGTATGTGGTGTGGCCCACATAAGTCACGGATTGACTTGATTTTTGAGACCTAGGTCTACGATGGAATGGTGCATCTGACTGATGGGGTAGATGTTCGAAACTCATCATGATGGGGCCCACACAGCTCGACCTTATAGGGCGTTAAAATTATCGGCTCGAGTGGGAAAAGGTACAATGCACTCTAGCTGACGACAAGCTCCCGTGAGGTCAAGTGGTGGGCTCTACCACACACACACACGTGTATATATATATATATATATATATATATATATATATATATATATATATATATATATATATATATATATATATATATATATATTAGATGGTCCCCTGCGCACCTTTTTACGTGAGCACCAATGAGCACCTTTGCACACGTGTCATGTGCACAGAATCTGAACGGTCCAAGTGATGCCGCACCCCTTGAAATGATTTAGGTCCAATTTTCAGCCTGATCCATGACTCTGGTGAGCCATAGCAAAGAGAAATGCAAATCAACGGAGGAAACTATTTCCTTTTACCATGGCCCACCAGAGTTTTGTATCAGGCTGAAAATTGGACATACGGTATTTCAAGGGGTGCGGCATCACTTGGACCGTTCAGATTCTGTGCACATGACACGTGTGCAAAGGGCTCATTGGTGCTCATTGGACCATCTCTCTCTCTCTCATCTCTCTCTCTCTCTCTCTCTCTCTCTCTCTCTCTCTCATATATATATATATATATATATATATATATATATATATCGCTCAGCTCGATGCTCGGTCCCGTGAGGTCTAGCTGTGTGGACCCCATCGTGATGCGTTTCAAACATCTACCCCATTAGTCAGATGCACCATTCCATTGTGGGCCTAAATCTCAAAAATCAAGTCAATCCGTGACTTGTGTGGGCCACACCACATACAGAAGTGGAGAGGGGGCCATACACCATTAAAACATTCATAACCATTTTTGAGGGCCCACAGAGATGTGGTTTGCAAATCCAGCCCATCCATTATGTGTGTTCCACTTGAATGAGGGTTCAGACCAAGTTTCAGGCGCATGCAAAACTCAAGTGGGCCCCACCAAGTACTTTTATATGTTTTAATGGTGTCTTTGCATAATTTTAGATGGTGTGGCCCACCTGAGTTCTGTGTGTACACACACACACACACACACACATATATATATATATATATATATATAACAAAAATGGGCTATGTGTAATTCGGGACCGGTCAAGTGGTGGGCCCTACCAATTAGTACTGGTTCTTTTATTAGTGTTATCTGTGGTTTGGAAGATCGATTTCTTTTTCTTCCTTTTTTTCTAAAGGGATTTTTCCATATAACCGCTTGCCTTCTGGGCTATTCTCCAATATATGCATTTTCAAAATATTTATAGCAAGACGCTCAAGATTTGCGAGTATAGAGAAAAAACTACATCTTTTACATTGGCTAATGGTCAAGATGGAATTGTATTGTTAACTTGTTTAAACGAAGAATTTGTCACTAAACCTTAAAAAAAAAAAAAAAAATTTATTTTTACGGTTATACCCATTGCAAAGGGCGGGCATCCGAAGGATTCCATGGGCCCACCTTTTCTGTATGTGTGATCGATGATGTCCATCTATTTTGCAATCTCATTTAATTAGGCCATGAGTTAAAAAATGAGCCAGATCTTAAGCATAGGTGGACCCCGCCATAGGAAACACTGGTGATAGAATGCCTACCATTAAAAACATGTTGGGGGGATGGAATTTTGGATCAAGTTGATTTTCTGTCTTCCTATTATTGATTTCTGTGTGGCCTTATCAATAGGTTGGATGGCCCTGATAAAAGTCAAGGCGCAGCGGTGAGTATAAAAACATGGGACACAGCTTGCCTATCGGATCAGGGATCCACCAAGGTGGGTGGGACTATAATGATACACCACACTACAAAAAGTAGTGGGAGTGAATGCCTATCTTTGAAAACGTCTTAGGGCGTATTTGTTTGTTTGTTTTTTTTTTTTTTTCATTCATCCTTGACTTTTTGATCTTATAAACAGGTTGAATGGTAAATCACTACAAGAAATAACGCTTTTACCAACGAAATTTTTGTCGACGAAAGAAATTTCATTGGTAAAAGTATTGTTTTACCGATGAATTTTTTTTTCGTCGGTAAAACAACACTTTTACCGATGAATTTTGTTTTTGTCGGTAATAATGTTTTTACTGACGAAAATTTTCGTTGGTAAAACTATTATAAATTTTAAGATAGAAAATTTTCGTGCTATTTTGAAATCTTTCGTGGTAAGAGTTTTACCGACGAAAATTTTTGTCGGTAAAAAGCACAAAACCACTTTTACCGACGAAACTTTTCGTCAGTAAAACTGTTATATTTTTCCCCTAGAAAATTTTCGCGCCGAGTTTTACCGACGAACTGAAACCGTTGGGAATAATGTTTTTACCGACGACAATTTTCGTCGGTAAAATTGTTATATTAACCGAAACTGTCGGGAATAATGTTTTTACCGACAACAATTTTCGTCGGTAAAACTGTTATATTTTTCAGTTAGAAAATTTTCGCGTTGAGTTTTTACAGATGAACTAAAACCGTCGGGAATAATGTTTTTACCGACGAAATGTTTCGTTGGTAAAACTGTTATACTCATTACTTAGAATAATTTCACGTTGGTTTATGGACGAACAAAAACCGTTGAGAATAATGTTTTTACCGACGAATATTCTCGTCGGTAAAACTATTAAATTTTTTATATAAAAAATTTTCGTACTATTTTGAAAACTTTTGCGGTAAGAGTTTTATCGACGAAAATTTTCATCGGTAAAAACTGTTATATTTTTTAGTCAGAAAATTTTTGCGCTGAGTTTTACCGACGAACTAAAACCGTCGGGAATAATGTTTTTACCAACGAAAATTTTTGTTGGTAAAATGTTACTATTTTGAAAACCTTTCGCCATAAGAGTTTTACCGGCGAAAATTTTCATCAGTAAAAACTGTTATATTTTTCACTTAAAAAATTTTCGCGCTGAGTTTTACTGACAAACGAAAACAATCGGGAATAATATTTTTACCGACGAACACTTTCGTTGGGAATAATGATATAAATTTTAACTTCAAAAATTTTCCCCCTGCCTTGAAAAGTCTCACGGTAAGAGTTTTACCGATGGACCAAAGCCGTTAGGAATAATGTTTTTACCGACGAAAAAACAAAACTTATAAGGTTAGATGTTTGTATATATATATATATATAAAATTAAAAGGTAATATTTAAATGATTTATAATATCACATGAAAAAGAATATTGAGAAGTTTAGAAATTTTAACTATGTTTGAGAAAAATTTTGAGAACAAAATGATGCTTTTGAAGAAAAAAATTGGAAATTTGAAATTTTGAGGAAAAAATTAAAATATGAGAAACTTTTTGAGATTTTGAAAATAAAAATTCAGAATTTGTATTTTAAATTTTTTTGAAATATTTTATAATAAAAATGATATTTTGTTAAAAGAGTAAAAAAAATATACATTTTGAAAAAAAATGTTATTTTTAAATGGAAATTGACATTTATTTGTGAAAAATAAAATTATTAAATTATTAGGCACATCCACTAATTGAACCTTAAATCGTTTTTAGACAATCTAATCAGTTCAAATTGAAGAGTAAATAACTTTAGATGTTTAAATCAAATTTCACTAAAATTGTTGATCAATCTTGTATGCCAAATATTTTTCTCATATATAGCCTGATTGAGGCAAGTAAGTAGTCAAATTGAGAGTATTGATCAGTAAAATAGAGTGAATGGACTAGACATAAAATGGGCCAAATATTCTGGTCAAAATTGTAACCCAACTTACTGACCTTGTGAGAACCTAAAAATTGATGTTAGTAAGTTTTGTGGGCCCCATCATTATGTGTGTCGAACATCAACACCGCAGATTTGATGTGTCCCCTTTAACTTATGAGATATCTCAAAAATCATTTGTATACGAAACTCAAGTGGGCCATACCATCTAAAACTATGTGAAGACATCCTAAAACCTAAACCTAAACCTAAACCTTAACCTATTCTCAATTCCCTAAACCTTAACCTATAACCTAACCTAAACCTAAACCTATAGCCTACACTTATAACGTAAACCTAAACCTATAACCTAAACTTGTAACCTTAACCTAAATATAAAACCTAAACCTTAACCTAAAAGCTAAATGTATTCTCAAATCCTTAAACCTAAACCTATAGCCTACAACATTAATATAAACCTATAACGTATAACATTAACCTAAACCTATACTTATAACTCAAACTTATTCTCAAATCCCAAAACCTATAACGTAAACCTAAACCTTAACCTATAACCTATAACCTAAACTCAATTCCCTAAACCTTAACCTATAACCTAACCTAAACCTAAACCTATAACCTACACTTATAACCTAAACCTGTAACCTAAATCTAAACCTAAAACCTAAATGTATTCTCAAATCCCTAAACCTAAACCTATAACCTACAACATTAACATAAACTTATAACCTAAACCTATAACCTACAACATTAACCTAAACCTATACTTATAACCTAAACTTATTCTCAAATCCCAAAGCCTATGACCTAAACCTATACCATAACCTAAACCTAAACCTTAACCTATAACATATAACCTATAACCTAAACTTAATTCCCTAAACCTTAACCTAAACCTAAACCTATAACTTACACTTATAACCTAAACTTAAACCTAAAACCTAAATGTATTCTCAAATCCCTAAGCCTAAACCTACACCTAATCCTAATCTTAACTCCCTAACCTAAACCTAAACCTAAACTTGAAAACCCAAACCTAAACCTGAATCCGATTTCCTAAACCTAAACCTTAACCTATTCTCATTTCCTAAACCTATAACTTATAACCTAAACCTAAACCTAAAACCTAAATCTAAAACCTAAATGTATTCTCAAATCCTTAAACGTAAACCTACACCTAACCCTAATCTCAACTCCTTAACCTAAACCTAAACTTGAAAACCCAAACCTAAACCCAATCTCAAACCTGAACCCGAACCCGATTTTCTAAACTAAACCTATTCTCGATTCCCTAAAGCTATAATCTATAACCTAAACCTAAACCTATAACCTTAACCTAAACCTAAAACCTATACCTATACCTAAAACCTAAATTGATTCTCAAATCCCTAAACCTAAACCTACACCTAATCCTAATCTCAACTCCTTAACCTAAACATAAACTTAAAAATCCAAACCTAAACCCGAACCCGATTTCCTAAACCTAAACCTTAACCTATTCTCAATTCTCTAAACCTTAACCTATAACCTAACCTAAACTTAAACCTATAACCTATACTCATAACCTAGACCTAAACCTATGACCTAAACCTGTAACCTTAACCTAAACATAAAACCTAAACCTAAACCTAAAACCTAAATGTATTCTCAAATCCTTAAACCTAAACCTAAATCTATAACCTACAACATTAACATAAACTTATAATCTAAACCTATAATATACAACATCAACCTAAACCTATTCTCAAATCCCAAAACTTATAACCTAAACCTTAACCTATAACCTATAACCTATAACCTAAACTCAATTCCCTAAACCTTAACCTATAACCAAACCTAAACCTAAACCTATAACCTACACTTATAACCTAAACCTAAACTTAAATCTAAAACCTAAATGTATTCTCAAATCCTAAACCTAAACCTAAACCTATAACCTACAACATTAACATAAACTTATAACCTAAACCTATAACCTACAACATTAACCTAAACTTATACTTATAACCTAAACCTATTCTCAAATCCCAAAACCTATAACCTAAACATAAACCTTAACCTAACCTAAACTTGTAACCTAAACCTAAACCTTAACGTATAACATAAACCTTAACCTATAACGTATAACATATAACCTAAACCTATAACCTATAACATAAACTCAATTCCCTAAACCTTAACCTATAACCTAACGTAAACCTAAACCTATAACCTACACTTATAACCTAAACCTATAACGTAAACCTAAACCCGAAACCTAAATGTATTCTAAAATCCTTAAACCTAAACCTACACCTAATCTTAATCTCAACTCCCTAACCTAAACCTAAACCTAAACTTGAAAACCCAAACTTAAACCCGATCCCGAACTTGAACTCGATTTCCTAAACCTGAGCCTTAACCTATTCTCAATTCCCTAAAGCTATAACCTATAACCTATAACATAAACCTAAACCTATAACTTAAACCTAAACCTTAACCTAAACCTAAACCTATAACCTTAACCTAAACCAAACCTATAACCTAAACTTATAACCTATAACCTATCACTTAAACCTATAACCTAAAACCTACACCTAAACCTAAAACCTAAATGTATTCTCAAATCCCTAAACCTAAACCTACACCTAATCCTAATCTCAACTTCCTAACCTAAACCTAAACCTAAACTTGAAAACCCAAACCTAAACCCGATCCCGAACCCGAACCCGATTAATGTGATAATGTAGCCAAATCACATAGCAACAAACAAGAAAATCTTGCTTTGTTGGCAAGCATACTCGAACTCAAGCATCACAATGCATCTATTTCCATCTCCACTATCTCTTATAGTATATATTATTTGATATTTGGATTTATCTCATTTTCAGAGTCATATCCTAACACAATATGATAATATTAATATACAAGGTGGATTTGTCACCAACATTATTCCAAAACCCATATAACTTCTCCTTAAAGGAAGTTGGGTAGGGCACATGCAGCTTGAATCCATCAAAGGAGATAAGGATCACCTCTCATATGTTCTCTCTCTTGGATCACCTCTCATATGTTCTCTCTCTTTTCATTTGTTTTTTTTTTTTTCCATAGGATTGTTTATTTTGTGGTGTCTGCTCAAATATACTTACAACATTTTATTATATTAATATAATTATAAGTGGCCTAATCTCACATTTCTAAAAACAACTAATAATAATTTCTACCTGATGAGAAATCACCAAGTACCATTAGGCTCAACCTAAAAGATAAATCAACATTTTCTTTCTTTCCTTTTCTTTTAACACACACTCACACACCAGAGTCGCTTACAACCACAATGGGTACTTGAACTCGTGACCTTGTATTTAAACTATTTTAAATCTACCATGAGCCATGAGTAAGGACCTAGGTGTGTGTGCACAGTCGGCGATGTGTTCACCACACTGAATTTTGTGAGCCCCACAAGGAAATAGGCTATGAATAATTTTTTATATTTTATTTATGATGTTAAACTTATATGTATTTATGCATGGATGAATGTGATGTGGATAAGATTATTTGTGTTTGGATGGATGTAGATTATGTTTGGATGAATGTAATTTATGTTTGGATGGATTTACATAGTTTGGGTTTAGATGGATGTGAATGTGAATATGATGAAATATATTATATAACAGATGTATATTAGGAAGAATATAGTGTAAAAGGTGTATATCAGGAAGTCCGTGAAAAAAAAAAAGAGACTTTTACCTACAAAATATTTTGTAGTTAAAAGTCTCATCCATGTTTTTTACCTACAAAACATTTCATAGTTAAAAGTCTCATCCACGTTTTTTACCTGCGAAAATTTTCGTAGGTAAAAGTTTAATCCACGTTTTTACCTATGAAAATTGCCATAGGTAAAAGTTTTGTAAATATTTTTACCTACGAAAATTTTCGTAGGTACAAGTATCGTGAAATATTTTTTACCGACAAACAAATTCATTGGTAAAAGTTTTGTAAATTTTTTTACCTACGAAAATGTTCGTAGGTAAAAGTATCGTGAAATATTTTTATCTACGAAAAAAATTGTCAGCAAAAGTTTTTTACTTATTTTTACCAACGAAAAAATTCTTCGATAAAAGTTTTGTAAATATTTTTACCTACAAAATTTTCGTAGGTAAAAGTATCGTGAAATATTTTTACCTACGAAAAAAATCGTCGGTAAAAGTTTTTTACTTATTTTTTACGAACGAAAAAATTCGTTAATAAAAGTCTTACCTTTGCCGATGCAAAAAATTTTCGTCGGTAAAAGCCTTTACCCTCGGTCTTTTATCGACGAAAAAATTCGTCAGTAAAAGTTTTTACCTACGAAAAATGTGGATTTAGCGACGAATATTTTCGTCGATAAAAGTGGATTTTCTTGTATTGAATGAACATAATGGTTGGCCCTGAGAAGGTTTCAATGTAGGCATCATTATCTCTGCTGCTTTTTGTAGTGTGATCCACTTAAGGTTTGTATCAGCCTCATTTTTAGGGGTGTCCTAAAATAATCCCTCCAATTGAATGAACGGTACGGATATAACACATCATGGTGGGACCCACATAACTTAGTGATGTCAACACACCATGGAGGTAAGTGGTGTGTGGTACACCATCGCTTCCTCTGGTAGACACCTTGCATGTTGGCGGTGCTCTGTGGGACCCTCCAAGATGTATATTTTTATCCACGCTGGTCCATCCATTTTTCAAGATCATATTAAGGCATGAACCCAAAAATGAGGGAGATTAAAGTATCTGGTGGAACACGCCACAGAAAACAGTGGTAATAGGAGGGCAATTTTATCATTTAAAAAATATAGTTTATAAATTGGATATAATCCTAGCGATATATTACAACAAATGGTTGGATGTATAATGGTGCAAACCTTTGGCGTTTTACTTTAAATATTTTGTACCCATGCATTTTTTCAGGAATAACCTAAAAGGAAGGCAGGAAAATTAAGGGCGTACACGAACCGAGCTACCTCGGTTAGCTCGCTCGACTCGACTAAAAAAAGCTCGATTCGACTCGGTTCGAAGCTGAGTTTGAGCCGAGTTGAGCTGATTTTTTAAGCTCGAAAATGAGTTTGAGCCAAGTTCGAGCAGGCCCCAACTCGACTCAACTCAGATCGAATCCAGCTCGAATCAAACTCGGATCGAACCAGTTTGGTGACTCGGTTACTTTGCCATTGATGTTGCTCACCAACTGTTTAATAAAATGACTCAACCAAATGTGGCTGGTGGCAAGGAAGGTTTGGCTAGTGGCAAGGAAGGTTTGGCCGGTGGCAAGTAAGGTATGTATTGACAGTTATGGAATAATTACATAAATCAAGCTCCATATTAAGCACAACCATGTACAACTCATAGTACATTCTATATGTAGCACCATTTTAGTTGTACAAATATAGCACCGTGATTGTTCTGTAAATACACACTATCAATAGAAAATACAAAGTAGACGAGAATATTTTTCTCTTTCTACGTTTCTTATCATGGTATCAAAGCTTCTCGTTCTTCGGGATCTCTAACGTTTCTGTTTCCATGGCTGAACCTAGCCAAACCCCATCCCAACTCATCAGTGATCTCACTTCACCATATTTCCTAACCCTTGCCGACAACCCTGGAGCAACCTTGGTTCCAGAACTTCTCATCGGCGACAATTACCCCTCATGGCGATGTTCCATGCGTATGGCTCTCAATGCCAAAAATAAACTTGTTTTCGTTGATGGCACTTTAACAAAACCTGCAGATGCGTCCATAGCTACACTGTGGGAGAGGTGCTGCGACATGATTCTTTCTTGGTTACTCAATTCCATCGACAAATCTCTAAGGCAAAGCTTGATCTATTGTCAAAATCCTTCTAAAGTACGGAAAGACTTAGACCACCGATTCTCTCAAAGCAATCACCATGACTGTTACAGCCTACTACAACACCATCAAGGGACTCTGGGATGAATTGCACACTCTACAGGAACCTAACTCTTACACATGCAGTGCTTGAGAAAATGCTTCAGCAAAGGAAAACACAGAACATTTATTCCAATTTCTCATGGGCCTTAATGATTCCTTCAACAATATCAGGAGCCAAATTCTAGTTATGAATCCCTTACCCTCCATTGCTAAAGCATATGCTACTGTTCATCAAGAGGAGACAATGCCACCTTCATCTACCGCTCCTACCCACACCCGACAACACAGCCATAATTGTTTCTCGCTCTTCTAATCAAGTCCACAATAGTGCACGAAATGCCAAGAAGTGTATCAAATGTAGAAAAGAAGGCCACCTTGTTGAGAGCTGCTATGAGATTATTGGATACCCAGCCCATTGGAATACCTCCAAGCCTAAGCAGAAGCTTGCTGCCACAACTGCTTCAACCATCTCGGCCAATGCAGTATCTTGGGCATCCTCTCCTTCCACTGCAAGTGTAATCCCTGGCCTCTCTACTGAGCAATATCGACAATTGATGAGTCTTCTTCAGCTAAGCCGTGTGGATGATTTTTCTGGTACCTCTAGCCTTTAATTTATCACTCACTGGTTCTATGCCCTCCCTGCCTTGGGTCATTGACACGGGTGCTTCAGCGCATGTGGCCTTTATGAATTTTTTGCCTCATGCTACCCATGTCACGACCCACTCGCAGTCCCTCACTTTACCCACAGGGGCCGCAGCTTAAGTCACTCACATGGGCAATCTTATTTTATCTCCCTCCTTTCAGCTCACTGATATGTTATTTGTCCATGGTTTTCAATACAATCTTTTTTTTGTTAGCCAGTTTACTAAAGTCGCCTCTTGCCTTACTTTTTTTCACTCCATCTCTTTGCATTTTTCAGGACCAACACACGAGGAAGCTGATTGGAATGGGTGAGGAACGTGGAGGTCTATATCACCTTCGAGCCCCGGGCCCCATTGCTCTTTATACCGACTCTACCGCCTACCCGATATGGCATTTTCATTTAGGCCATCATTCACTTCCTTATACTCCGAAAGATCTATCTGATTTGAATAAAGATGCTCATTGTGATATTTATATTCGTGCTAAAAATACTCGTTTACCTTTTTCATTGGTTGAAAATAAAAATGCTAATCCTTTTGATCGTATTTACTGTGATATATGGGGTGGCTATGCCACACCTTCTCATTCTGGTGCATATTATTTTCTTATTATTGTAGACGATTATTCTCGTGTCACTTGGGTTTATCTCATGAAATTTAAATCAGACACTTTTTCTCGTCTCACAAAATTTTTTTCATGATAAAAACCCAATTCCATTTTTGACATAAAACGAATTAGCACTGATAATGGTCAGGAATTTTTAGCTCATCGCTTACAAAACTTATTTTTTTATCATGGTGTACTTCATGAGGGTATTTATGTTGAAACTCCTCAACAAAATAGTGTTGCTGAACGAAAACACTGTCACCTCTTAAATGTTGCTCGTTGTTTACATTTTCAAGCTTGTTTACCTATCTCTTTTTAGGGTGAATGCATCCTAACTGCTACGTATTTGATTAATCGTACCCCGTCGGTCTCTCTACATCATCAATCTCCATATGAGCTTCTTTTTCATAAAGCCCCCACTTATGCACATCTTCGTGTTTTTGGTTGTCTATGCTATGCACATGCTTTAACCATTCATCGTGATAAATTTTCACCACGTGCCTTCACTTGCATTTTCCTTGGTTATTCTCTTAGCCACTCCACCTATTGTGTATATAGCATAGAAACTAAGAAAAATTTTTCTTCACGAGATGTTCAGTTTGTGGAGACTGTCTTTCCTTATGCTGACCCTACAGCTTATAACCTCATAAACACCCCACCCACTGTCCCTACTGTCTCTATCGACCCCACCCATATCTTTTCTGCACTTTCTCCCCAAGAGCATCTTCCTAACCTCACAGATCATCCCACCAATAGCCCTTCTCTTGAACCCGTTAAACCCAACCTTTCCACTGCTTCCTCTCGACCACACTACCAGATCATTCATCCTTCCTACTTTCAAGACTATATCTGCTCAGACCTCCCAGAGCCTTCACATTCCACTCCCGATCCATAGACTTTCTCAGGTATGGTTCATTCTTTACTTAATTTTCTCTCTTATCATTTTTTTAGTCCTAACCACTTTGCTTTTCTTACCTCTGTTTCTAAAAATATTCATGACCCTCACCTTTATTCTCAAGTTGTTCTTGTTCCTCACTGGAGGGCTGCTATGGCTAATAAAATCAAAGCCCTGAAAGCCAACCATAGTTGGACTCTCGAACCCCTTCCTCCCCAATAAAAAACTCATTGGTTGTGAGTGGGTTTACAAAACTAAACTCAGGGCTGATGGATCCATCGAACGTCATAAATCTTGGTTGGTTGCCAAGGGTTACACCCAGATAGAAGGTTTGGATTATCATGATACTTTTGCTCCAGTTGCTAAACTTGTTACACTTTGCTGTTTTCGTGCTATCGCTGCAGCTAAAAGTTGATTTTTACACTAATTAGATGTTCACAATACCTTCTTTCATGGTGATCTTGATGAAGAAGTATACATGCATCCACCTCTTGGTCATTGCTCTCAGGGGGAGAAGCGTTTCTGTCGCTTGCACAAATCCTTATATGGTCTTAAAAAATCTTCTCGCCAATGGTACTCCAAACTGTCTCATGTTCTTACCTTGGCAGGTTTTTATCAATCTAATGTTGATCATAGTCTCTTCACCAAGACTACGGGCACCGTGTTTATTGCCATCTTGATCTATGTTGATGACATTCTTGTTACTGGCAATGACCTACTGACCATCAATGCTCTCAAGAACCACTTGGCTACTGCATTCAAGATCAAAGACCTAGGGAATTGAAATATTTTCTTGGCATTGAAATAACATGGTCACCTGCTGAAATTTTTTCAACCAACGCAAATACATTCTGGACATTCTCTCTAATGCTGGTTAACTAGGTTCTCGCCCTGCTTACCTATTGAGCAACATCTAAACTCAATGACACTGATAATACCTCTCTTATTGATCTAGCCTCTTACCGCCGCTTGGTTGGTCGTCTCATCTACCTGACTATTTCACGTCCAGATATCACTTATATTGTCAATCTTTTGAACCAGTTTATGCATGCTCTCCGTGAGCCTCAGTAGCAAGCCACCCTCCGGTTACTTCGTTATTTGAAGACCACTCCCGGTTATGGCTTATTTTTCTCTTCAGCCTGCAGTTTCCAATTATCTGCCTATTGTGACTCTGACTGGGCCAGTTGTCCTATGACTCGCCGATCCACCACTGATTTTGTTTCAAACTTGGCAATAGCCCCATCTCTTGGCATACCAAGAAGCAATCCAGTCTCTCGCTCTTCTGCTGAAGCTAAATATCGTGCCATGGCCAACACCTCTTGTGAGATTAAATGGCTACGATCTATTCTTCATAATATTACAATCTCTCATTCTCACCCTACACTACTTCACTGCGACAATCAAGCTACCATTCACATTGCACACAACCCGATTTTCTATGAACGCACCAAACACAGATTGATTGCCACTTGGCGCGTGAGCATATTCGTGCTAGTCTTCTTACTCTTACTTATTCACCCACTTTCCAACAACAAGCTGATCTCTTCACAAAACCTTTGGGTCACAAATTATTTGTCTGCTTCAGATCCACGTTGGGCATTATAGATCTTCATGCTCTAACTTGAGGGAGAGAATTGACAGTTATGAAATAATTGCACAAATCAAGCCCCATATCAAGCACAGCCGTGTATAGCTCATTATACATTCCATATGTAGCACCATTTTAGTTGTACAAATATAGCACTGTGATTGTTCTGTAAATACACACTATCAATAGAAAATACAAAGCAGACGAGAATATTTTTCTCCTTCTACGTTTCTTATCAGTATGTACATTAAATAAAGATCTTTTTCTCTTTATTATTTTTGGTTTTTATGTTACTTAGAAGGTGTTTGATAAAATACCTGTAAAACCATTGCCTCTATTTTACAATAGTGGGATTGTGAAGTTGCAGTTCAAGTGTTTGTGGAAATGCCTCAATGACGAACTCGGCTCGATCTTGGCTCGAACTCGGCCCGAGCTGGCCCGAGCTGTTGATCGAACCGAGCTAAGTTGGCCAGTCAGGCTTAAGGATCGAGCTGAGCTGAGTTCGAGCTGAGGTTAGCCAATGTTTGAGCTGAGACGAGCTGAGGCCGGCTCAACTCGGTTTGACTCGATGTACACCCCTAAGGAAAATCCCTATTTTAAACTTTCGATTAGTTACAATTTTGGGACTGGGCCTCGCATTGGAGGCACATTTCATGGATGGTTTTGTCCATCCCCATTGTTACCATTTCCTTTGGGAACCAATCAGAGCGAGTTACGTGTGATCTGGACGGATTTGCATGGTGAATTTGAAGATCAACAGAGATATACAAAGAGGATTCTACGGTAGTACTACAACTGAAGCACATAAAAAATCGTCACATCATTGCTTAAGTGGTGTGAATGCTAGGAAATCGGCGCCCATGTTGATTTTAGTTTGTGGTGGGAGTGGTTAGATTGATTTGGATTGATGATGCAATAGACTTGGAGTCGCCACTAGCCAATTAATTCAAAATCCCGCTGTTGGCTAGAACCTGCAGCATATGTAAAGCTAGAGAATCCGAAGATTCCCTTGCTTTAAATTGACTCCTGATTTGCGATTTGAGATTCTGAGTAAGGGACCTCTGTTACAAAGAGAGAATGTGTTAAGCACCCTCTTTGCTCGTACGGATGGTCTCTACTTCATATAGTAAAATATTCTCAAGGGATGGAATGATAATATTAGATGGGACTAGGTGGACTTGGATTTCTGATATGACAAGGTCCAGAAATCCGGCAGGTCGTAGAGTGTACGTTCGGAGATTATCTGGAGGAGTTTTAAACAAACAATAATGATGATAAAAATATTATTAAAAATGGACTAGGCTACCATGAGTTTCTGATATGATAGGATTCAGAATTCTGATAAGTCACAGAGCATACATTCGATGGTAATCTATAGGAGTAGAGGGGTTGAGAAGGGAGGTAATGATGCGATATGCTAATGATGGATGTACGATCCTTGGCTTGCACTTGAAAAGACTTGGATGTTATGGTGTACTATGATTAGGTTTAGCTTGAGTGGACGTGAGAAGCTAAGGGATGGGTGAAGAGGCTAGAAGGATAAGAGCCTGAAGGTTCAAGCACTCTTCACTCTCACTTGTTTACTCCCCCTCACTCACTCTCCTCTTGGTGGGGACTTACTTGGCAATTGGTTGGTGTGAAATGAGAAGAAGTGAGGGGTATTTATAACCTCTTGAGATGACTTTTTGGTAATTTTAAGGACTTTGAAGGGTGAATGATGATGTAGCGACTTGTGATTGATGGAGGAAATGAAAATTCCACATGACACTTTCTTATAGGTTAAAGGGCTTGGTAATATGGTAAATAGTAAGGATTCTTAGGTTAAAGAGGTTCAGGCAGAGTTGTCTTTCGAGAAGAGAAACAACTGTAGCTCTGGGCACATTTGTCGAGAGGAGGCGATAATTGGATTACTGCCTTTGACTATTCTGGTCCAGAACTCAGCCAGCTGGCTGTGCGCACATTTTTCGATGGGGGACGATAATCGGATTACCTCCGTCGGTAATCCGATTACCACCCGGATACGATTGCCCCTTCATTTTGGCCGATGGGCCCTTTTTTGGGCCCTAAGAGCTGCCCAAAGCTCGTCTTAGATATTTAGCTAAAAAATGGCTCGAAACTGGCTCGATTGTGATCCGAAAGTGGCTTGAAAAATGGATTGATTGTAGGTAAAGGTTTGGGTATGCTTTGGCTTGGGTGATGGTCTTGAGTTAAGTTAGGGTTTGGGGTAATGGGATGACTCAAGTTTGACCAGGGTTTGGATCAGGTTTGGGGAAATGGTTGCGGTTTTAGGTAAGGTGTGGAGTTCAAGTTCAATTCTTAAGGATCATCTATGCCTTGTCAAGTTGTTAGCCTGGGTGGGGTGTTTACAAGTGGCCGATGGAACAACAATCATGTAGAAGCAGTTATAGGACAGATGGCGAAAGAAGAAGCAAAGAAAGTCATGTAGTGTTGAATGGTCATAACAATCATCAGAACATAGGAATGATCTAGATGGCTAGGGTAAAGCTATAAATAGTAGATGAATTCCACAAGAAAGATGTCAAATACTAACCTAATCAAATCCAAACAGTATCTTTCAAGTATCCTTTTAATTACTAAGTCAATTACATTCTGTAATCTTTTTACTTTTTTGCTGAGTAAATTACATTTCTTAGTGTAATTCTTCACTTTTTGCCAGTTGCTTACATTTTATAGTTTAATCTGTGGTGTTAATTGAGTAGTTGGTAATCTTAGTTATAATTCGGGTATACGCTAATATGCTAAATTTAATTCTTCATTCAAAAAGGTGCTTCACAACCGTTCTTTGCCATTGACTATAAGAATCCATTTCTTGTTTCTCTTTTATTTATATTGAAAAGTCATTCTGTATGGAAGACAAAAGTTTAACTCATCATCAGAAGACGAACCCTACCATCTACCTATTGTCTGATCTTGAGCGAGTGGCTGAATAGGCACGGTTGATCTCATCAGATATCGATCATATACTATGTATATGCCTATCTTGGCACTTGGGGTCATAGTTGTTCAATTTAAATTGAGCCGCAAATTCAATTTTGCCATGCCCACATTCAAACTACCGAAAAGTTTGCTTGTTACATAAATAACATTGTCGATCCTTACACAGTTCCAATGTATCGAGCTTAGATACGACTGGAATGTAAGTGATCATTCCCTGGTATTTTAATTGAAAATGCTTAAATCAATTAAAGAGAAAAGTCTTTGGGTCGGTAGTTCAAAACCTTACAACTAATAAAAAGACAAAAAGAAAAGAAAAAGAGAAAAGCTTTGATACTTACGGATTCCCCATCTTAGGTGAATTGGCTTAGAATGAGGAAAAAAATTCCAGTAAACCAGCCAAAATAACAGACCTAGCCAGGTGGGTGAGTAACTTTTATTTGCCCTACACCGGACTAGTAATTTTTTACTTATCCCTTGTGAAAGTGTTCTTGAAGTTAATTTATTATGAAGTGTTTGAAAATATTTATAAGCCCTATGGTAGCTTTTGCCAAATTGAAACATAGATCAAAAATATTGAGCCTAGTAAGAAAACATGGATCAAAGTAAAATGAGCCGCAATCACGAAAAATCTCTACTATATTTTGATTATTGGTTGCAGTTATTCTTAATCTTCCTTATCATTGCAGCGGGCATTGAAAGAATTTTTCAACGGTATATAAATCTGGAGAAATGTACCAACCATTTGTATAGGATTAGAAGCATAATTCAAGGTTCCTCTTTCACAAGTGAAATTAAAGAATAAAAATACATTCTTAAGCTCTTTCATCTTAAAATAAAATTAAAGAATCTCTTTAGAAAGTGCCTGAGTTAAACCTTCCAACTTTTAACCGTACCCTTTTAAATGTTACTGATTTACTCTTATTTGATAGGATTGTTAATCTAAGAGTCTATAAATATATGAGATCTCTAGTAAACTCTATTATACGGAGAACCTAAACAAGAGAAAGAAAGAGAGTAAAGTGCAATGGATGATGTACAGGCACTTACGAATTACTCAAAAGTTGCAAAGGTGGCATAT
The DNA here is from genome assembly GCA_030180095.1 of Magnolia changhungtana. Taxonomy (NCBI): domain Eukaryota; kingdom Viridiplantae; phylum Streptophyta; class Magnoliopsida; order Magnoliales; family Magnoliaceae; genus Magnolia; species Magnolia changhungtana. The sequence continues at coordinate 441,262 of JASAUF010000565.1, forward strand.
AAATAATTAATTCTAAACTACCAAAAATATGAGACTCAAATTTAGATGTATCATGAATTAAAAATTATAGTTATTTGATTACTCACTCTCCACTTTAAGGTTGGGTGGACATTTATTTGATGGTTACAAGTGAATAATATTAGGATTAGCCTAATCTCAACCAACAAGTGTCCAAGCATCAGAGGTTAGAAATGTCCAACTAACCTCATTATAGGACTGCAACATTGAAACAGCGGGTTATAATTAAGTATATATAGCCTGTTTGATCATTTGAGTCCATGCAGGCCGTGTACAGTTTAGGAGGGACGTGGATTTCTTGCACACCATGATGTATATATGTTTTATCCACGCTGTCCATCCTTTTTTCCAGATCATTTTAGGCCATGAACCCAAACAATGAGGCAGATCCGATACTCAAGTGGACCACACCACAGGAAACAGTGGGGATAATGACACCTACCGTTGAAACCTTTCTCCGGCACATCTTGATGTTTATTTTCCATCCAACTTGCTGGTAAAGTTATAAAGTCCTGGATGAAGGGGAAAAATAAATATAAGCTTGATCCAAAACTTCTGTATTCCTAATAAGTTTTGATTGGTGAGCGTTCAATTTCCATTGTTTATTGTGGTGTGGTCCACTTGAGGTTTGGATCTTCCTTATTTTTGGGTTCGGATAGATTAAATGGATAGTGAAAAAATAAATAAATCAACGGTCCATACTCGAAGGCTGCGACTTAGATAAAATTGCGACACTACCCTCCTCATGGTGCACGTGAGAAACATGTGGTGGATGGGAACTGTTGTTCTCGTGGGCCATCACGTGGATAACCACATCACAAAAGTAAATGAGGATGGACTATTGTAGCCATCCGATAAGTGATCTGCAAAATGAACGGTTAGAGTAGAGGCCCACATTGAACTATTAAAAGTCACAAACAATTGGATTGTCCAAGTTGTCCAATCACTGTTATTTTCGGCCTTACAGTATCCGGACGGTACCACCAACGGTCCCGATCATCATGTGCACATTAAAGAAGATCTGCATAGAACTTCTATGCAGCACGTGCTGTATAATTAATAACATTCCTACAAAAGTCAGTACAATTTAAATGGAACGAAATTATATGATAGAGCCGGCCATATCTTATGAACCCTCTCTACCTTACAAAATGAAAGAGACATAACGGATCGTGACCGTTCAACTAGTAGACCCCACCATGGGAGGCTTACGATTAAAGAGATCACAAAAACTGGGCATTCCTACACCTCCAAACGATGTCTTTCAAATGGATGGTGAAAAGATAACATTGTTTGGTTCGTTTGATTTTAAACTATGGGCCAGAATACGGGCCGGCCCATCATGTTTCAGGTCCCTGCGCAATGTAAATTGGGCTCGGGCCTGATGGAGACCTGGGCAACAGTCCAAGAACAGGCCCATTTATGATTAGGAGTGGATGTGTGTCAGGTCGGCCTGCGGGTCAACTGGACCAACCTCCTTTTGAGGCAGACTCGGGCCGAGCTAGCTGGTGGGGCCCGTACTAGGCTAAGTTGTGCATTGCAGGCCTTATTGCATTCTGGGTCAGTGGAACCTGATCCATTTATTGGGTTTGATGAGTTTTTAAAAGGGTTGGATCAGGTAAGAGGATAATGGTTTGTGGGCCAGGTTTGGGCTAGAATTCTCATCCCCCTTTAATAAATGGGTTGGACAGTGGCTAATAGGCAATTTTAAGCCTCAAATAAATGGCCCTGTGAGTAAATAGAGTGGGCCTATTTTTAAGCCCAATAACAGAGCAGGAGCCTATTTAGGGTGACCCAGACCTGGAGTAGAAGTATCCTGCAAGAGCATGACCCAATCCTTATTGTTCATTTCTTTGTGTTGACCATCAACTACCTGTTAGATCTGGATTGCGGATTTTTTGCACCTCACGTAAGAGAATCTTTTAATGCCATTAGGTTTTCTATCTTGTGTTGGCGAGTGGATTTATATGAAAGAGGGCTCGAAGCTTATCAATTACATTTCTCATCTTAAAGTCTTCGCACCATAAGTTTATATGGCTTAATAACTATATATAGGGATTACGATTCAAGCGTATTACCCAAATCTATTTACAATGATCACAATTATAATAGAGCCCACTGAATTGCTCAATCTAAATAATCCAACAGCCTAATCTGAATCGGTGATCATCGTCCCAACTGCCTCCAAATGAATAAACAGTTGTAACAGTTCAAATCAATTCAAATCTCAAACGTCTGTTGACGATCCTGTGTTATCCAAATAACCCTTTTGTTATAACTGCATTTCGTCTCGCAAACCCTTAATAACTGCATTTCGTTGTGAATGTATTTGTATATGGTAATGAATTCTTGAAGTCTGGTGTGGTTTGTTTTCCATATTATGGACAACAAATGAAAAGCCGTAAACAGTCCAGTGGAGATGTGTGGTGAGGAGATGCAGTCCACCCCATTCGTGTGCCCACCATGTGATTATCTTAACTCTTCCTCTAGTGGGCCACCCTTTTTATAGGCCATGTTGTAAAAGATCAATGGGCCTGAGCTGTTGGTAGATGACCTGTAAGTGTAATGGTCAGATGATCAGAAGCCCTAGTACAACCATCAAAACTGTACGCGGATTAGGTACTACTACCCCGGCTGTTCCGGGCTCGGAACAGGCTGGGACTCTGAGGAGCCCACCGTGATGCATGGGTTTATCAACACCATCCATCCATTTTGGCATATCATTTTTGGGTACAAGATCAAAAATGAGTCAGTTACAAGGTTCAAGTGGACCACACAATGAAGATTAAACATAGACCATTAAATACAATTTGAGGGTCATAAAAGTTTTGGATCAGGCTGATATTTGTGTTTTGCCTTCATCCAGGTACATGCGACATTACGAACAGGTTGGATGGCAAATAAATATAATAGTGGGCCCTAGGAAGGTTTTAACGGTGAGAGTCATTATCATCACCACTGCACCCTATGTTGTGGTCCACTTGAGCATTAGATCTGCCTCATTTTTTGGAATGTATCATAAAATAAAATGATATGAAAAAAATGGATAGACGGTGTAGATAAACACATAAAACACGGAATATGCGGCTTGATATGCAGCAGCACCCAGAAATTGTACACGTAGCATACATTAGGTAAAGTTAAACCGATCAAATTGTGGACCCCACTGCAATAAGTAAGTCCCAAAATCCGACTGATTGCACAATCCTAACTTCTGATCTGCTGACGCTCGTTTGTTCAAATTAAGCCATTGGATATTTTCATTCTAAACCGTCCAATAAATGTCCACCAATGGGATAGTCAGATAATCATACAAGTGTATTTTTTTTATTTATGATACGTCTACGATGGAAACCGAAATCTGAAAAGTTTAATTTGACTTTCCTGTATGCAATATGCAATTTCTGACAGTGTGGGTGAAAGATGCCTCGTTTCAACACTGAGGTCTTGGTGTCGATACATGGTGGGGGTGGCTAACAGTGAAGCCTGATCTGACAGTGTTGTGTGCCAACAAGCTAACAAAAAAAGAAAAAGGAAAAAAAGTGCCTGTGTATCGTCCATCACATTCTGCCCGAGTATCCATGTTTTCCTCTTAAAACCGACAACTTGGAAAGGGTACGGTTGTCCAATCACTGGATTTAGCCCATCCACAGGGTCCCATCAGATCATTGGTCACGAGTACTACATGTTTTCCACGTGCGCCCTGAGGAGAGTAGTACACTTTTTTTTTTTTTTTTTTTTTCTCTTTTCTTTCGTGCCTTTTTTGGGATTTTCACGGATCACCGATTAATAGAGAATCAGGATTATTGGCCTTATCTCATTTTGGGATCCTGATGCGGGGACAATGGATTCCACAACTAAGTAGGTTTTGATTTGAGTTTATATAAACTGTGTATAATTTCGTAGCACGTGTTTAAACCGTCGTACTTTGCCAGAGCATTAATTACTCTAAGGGCGTGTTTGATTTTCAATGAAATGGTAAATCCCGGTAAAAAGGTAATAATTACTTTCTCATGCATTTACAACTTGTCTGATTTGACTCTAACTTTTTACACGAAAATAAAAAATATTATAAAATTTCTATAGGTCCCACTGTGATGCATTTTGCAGTTCATCCATTATTCCATTTGAATTCATAGCATAAGTGAAAAATTGAGACATATCCAATAATCAATTGGACCACGTCATACCAAAAAAAGAGAATTGAATACTTACCATTAAAGACTTTATATGGCCACTGTTTCTTTTGGTGTGGGTCACTTGAGTGTTGGTTCCACTTCATTTTTTTGTCTCATGCTCCAAACTATTGTAACAAAACAGACAGACGGAATGGATATTTCATATACATTATCCTCCAGTTCAAAAATTAAAATTACATCTTTTAAACTAATTTCACTGACACAACTTCCTATAAATTTCAAACGCAGTGGCATTTCCCATTGTTCTGAAAAACAAACGGCCCTAAGAAAAACCACTATCGTTTCTCTCTAGACCCCCATAAAAAATCCCATTTGTTAGATCCAACCTGTTCATCACGTAAGCTGCCTCTATTTCAAGCTGGACCCTAAAAATTGTGATGATCAGAAACTCAGGTAGACCACATAATAGGAAATCATTGGTATGGATGCGCACCATTGGTTTTGTGTAGGACTCAGGGATGTCTGTATTTAATCTAATCCTTTCATCTAACTTAGCTTATTAGGATGAAAGCATTTCTCCAATGTCATGCTTTTACAAAACTCAGGTGGGCCATAACACCTGAACGTAGAGGTTTAGGTATAATTTCCTATGGAGGGCCCCACCTAACTGTTGAATTAGCCCATTGTTTATATGAAGGGCAAACAAGTGATGTTGTACCTGATGGACGGTGTGGATCTCATGCATCGTAAAATCTTTTCCCTCACGGAAACGTTGAGCTTGCTTGGGTGCCAAGTGACAGTGGATCTGGTCAATGGGTTAGATGAAAGATACACACCATGGTTGTTTCATATACAAACCTATGGTTGATATCCCATCCCTGTTGTTCGCTGTGGTGTGTTCCACCTCAATAATGGATCTCGCTGATTTTTTTTCACATGTTCTAGAGTATGGTATAAAACTTGATGGACGGAGTGGATTTTACTTGTACAACATGGTGGGCCCCACAAGCTTGAGTGTTTCACGCACTGCATTAAACCGGTGTTGCAGAGGATTAGGGTCTCTCTCCTAATTTGTCTCTACTTAAATTAAATCTGTCCGAAATTTCTCCTTTAATCTCTCCCCAGTCAATCTCTACTTCTGTAATTTCTCCTAGGAAGCTTTACCTGGCCGATCAAGATGTCCACGTGAAATCCACTCCGTTCATCAGCTTTACAAGATCAGGTAAGGACATGAGCCTAGAAATGAGGCAGATTAAAAACTCAACTTAGCCATACCATAAAAAACAGTGAGACAGAAACACCCATCATTGAAATCTTTATAAAGCCCACCATGATATTTACATGCAATCCAACCCGTTCATAAAGACATTCTCACCAGGATGACGGAAATACAATTATAAGCACCATATGAAGCTTCTGTGGGCACCAAAAAGGATTCAATTATGAGCATTCAATCCCACTTTTTTTTAAGGTGTGGCCCACTTGATCTCTGGATCTGCCTGATTTTTAAGGTCACGTCCTAACATGAGTACACGCAACGGATGGACCGAGTGGATAGCCTAATATTCACAAGCATTCCTTAAAATATTACTTAAAACTAATAAGGTAGCTTAATGAAAACCTTTTTTAAAAAAATGTACTGAAATGTAAACAATGTAATAAGTAGGCAGTAATTTAGAAAATCTTCCCTTTTTGCCTTCTTAAGTGGCCAATGTTAACTTGAAAAGTTGTCTGCTCGGCTACTGGGATGACCCAAAGGGTGTTAGTTCCGGGCATGAGCCATTCATTGTACGGCCCCAAGTTCCAATAGATGAACGGTCCTGATGTCACACGTGGGGCCCACAAGTTGTCGATCCAAATCTTTCATATGATGGGCCCTATGGTGGATGTTCCATATGTTCAACACTCTCCCTCACCGGATGATGCTGACCGTCCGGTTGGGTCCACATTAAATGTGGACCATCAGTTTCATCAGACGTATAAGAACGTAGTGTAGTGGAATCATAGGTGCTGGCCATTACATCATGGGTGTCAATGGGGAATGGGCTCATAATCGGGCCTGAATTTGGTCTGATTTTTCGGATGAATATGAAGGGTCGTAGTTCACTCAGTGCTCAGATCTGGCGCAATTTACATATGTCATGGACCAGGTCCCAGCACCATTTTCAAGGCCCCATTTCTCATCTTGACCATCTGATCTCGCCCATTGAATTTAGAGTGATGATCGCTTAATGGGCCGGGTCTTGCGGGCAGGGTCAGACCAAGCCAACTCGCTACTAGTGGGCCTAAAGTGAGGCCTGGTCCAGCCTATTTACTGACTGGAACTTCAATTTAGGTTCAAACCTGCTTATTAACACCATAGGCAGGCCTGATCTGGAGCTCAGGTTGGGCCACTAAGAAAACTATACAAAACCTAGGCCCGTAACTTACCCGTTTATTAATTGGGCTTCAAGATCAGGCCCATGACTGACTACGGGCATCTATCACAGGCCCAGCTCGACTCATGTTGTCCAGACAGCCCGGAACCTATCGGCCTGCACATCTGAATTGGTGTAGTCCATCGTTTTCAATATTCGTTATGATTCTGTGGTGTAAGCGGTACCGTATATGGCTACCTAGATGTATGTGTTGTATATCCACACTGTCCATCCATTTTTCCAGCTAATTTTAGGCGTGGATCCAAAAATTCAGAAGATTCAAATCTCAGATGGACCACACCACTGGAAATAGTGGTGATTTCCCATTAAAAACTTTTTGTGGGCCACAAGAGTTTCAGATCAAGCTGATATTCTTTTTTTCCCTTCATCTAAGTCTGCGTGACATTATCAACAACTTGGATGGAAAAATGAACATTACGGGGGACCCTAGAAAGTTTCTAATTGTTGGCGTTCAATGATCACCGTTTCCTGTGGTGTGGTCCACCTGAGATTTATATCTTCTTCATTTTTATAATCCATACCTAAAATTATCTTAAAAAACGGATGGACAGCGTGGATATACAACACATACATCGAGGTGGACCCCACGAGAAAAACCCAACAAAACTCGGTCAGGTATTCATAAGCCCGTATCAACCGACATGGCTCGGTAGGGGCTGACATGGTGCCGTATCAGCTTCTATCATATGGGTATTTGGGGCGGCCGTTAGTAATATTTAAGACCATGATCTGGAGTCATTGGATTGGTATAATATTAGCAAGGTTGCTCATGAAGTGTGTGTGGAGCCAGATTGATTTGACGGTCCACATGTCCCATGCAAATATGAAGGAGCAGTGGACCTCTGAAAAGGAAAGTTTGGATTGTATGATTTTGGTGGGCTTCCAATGCAAGCATGCGCACTACTTTTTATTTTTATTTTTTACCACACATCACATGTATGCCATTACAGCTGCGTCTGAAAACTGCTTTTCTCTCGCTAATGCGTCTTTTAATCTTCATTACACCCTTCGTTTATTATCTTTTGTACTTTGGTGGGAATTTAAGTGTTCCCCACCATTATCTTATTTTTATTTATTTATTCTTCTTCCCTCAACTCTACCATTGTTTCCATTACTCTCTCACTTTCACCTTCATTCCTAAAATGGTGGTGACTCATCCGTCCATCCATGCTCTACAATTCACAATATGTCTAATTCCCATTGTGAATGGACACGATTATCATATGATCTTAACCACAAGATTTCATCTGTTGAATTTTGACCGTTGAGATCTTAATGGGCCGTTTGATTGACACCTGTTGAACTGATCGTCTGATCAGTGTGATTCTCAAGTTGTTTTCACTCCACATTTTGTTTTACCATTTGGATGGTTTAGATTGACTAACATGCATACTGATTGTACAGTCGATGTGTTGCCACTGTTTTAAAAACGGTGGTGGACTATTATGGCAATCTTGTCCATGCTCCACTCTTTTAAATTTTAATCTCTTGTTCGTTAGGACTCCGGGATATAAATCATGACCATTCTTAAAATGGTGGTGACTCAACCTTATGAAACGTGGGACTAATTTATGTCTATCCATACCATCCAAATTGTGGGCCCCATTGTGGATAAATCATATTTTAAAAATATTCCTGATCTAGCAATCCATCAGTCCCTATTTGCATGGTGGTTAAAAGTAAAAGATCGAGTGATCCAAACACCAAGTGCAAAATCAGATGGTTTCTATCATATTCTCCATGTAAATTTTGAAACATGCTCCATCCATAATTACATTGTACTATCTAGATTATTGTAAAACAACACAACGCGTTTGTTGGCGAGTCACCACCACTTTGAACTATCATAAGTTTCTCGGACGAATCTGGTGCGAGTCGTCCAAGTCAACCCAGACTCGGTTGAACCGGATTCTGTTTGATACTCCATGTTGCCCCGACTCGGGAGATTCGGCCCGAGTCATCCCTGAATCGGACTCTCCCAACTTGACTCGGTCCGGGTCTGACTAGGGTCCGAGTCGCTGAGTCTCTTAACCAGAGTAGTTGTTTGATACTCTGGCAGAGTAGGACACTTCATACACAGGCACTCAGATATTTTACACATGGACTACGCTAACTCAAATTTTAGGATGGAACCCTCTGTCACTAATTCACATCTTACTCAAACAACACTAACCACTGATTAATGCAACTCACTGGATAATTTTCATTTTTGACCGTCCAATAAATATCAGATAATAAAACAAAGCAAACATTTGTTTCACCATGCATCTAACATAGGACCCATAATTTAAAACCACTTGGAATTTAAAAGTGCCTGAGTATCATCCATCACACCCCACCAGAGTATCAAAGTTTTTTTTATTTTTTATTTCCCATCAAGCTAACATAATGTCTAAGTAAATGAATGGGTATCATACATAGACATACATGCATGGATACATCCATAAGAGGTTGATAAAGCATATGTTCTTCCCACTACAGATACTCACAGGAAAAAAAAAAAAAAAAGGTTTCTACCAGAGGAAAGCCGTTTTGTTGTTTATGATACGGGGAGATGTACCTTTATGGTAAAAAAAGGAGCATAGGCATGCTTGTTATGTAGGTCATGATGCAGTTGTTTTCGAATGGGGAAAAGGTGGTCTCGGACAAAAGCGGTTTAAATGATGAAAGAGTCGGCACCCCACGACCGTCTAATCAGAGCTTTGAGATCTTAAGTGATTGGACTGAGCAATGATGATAACTGGCTCCATGGAAAAGGGCCTTCTATCAGTGGAAGACATGATGTTGGGATGGATTCTGTCTTATTTACTTGTTTGTATAGAGGGAGTGGAAGAAATGATTCCGTTAAAAAGTTCCATTTCTTCCTTGGACATATGGCTACTCCATCGTCTGCTTAAACAGTGGTGAACCATTGGGTTTGCACATGTGGCACATGTTTGGTGATCCAGACCGTCTAGATGGTTGGGCTTGGCAATCAGCTGAGACCCACTAAGCGAGAATCAAATTATGAAAGGCCGGACCTAGATAAACTGGCCCAAAAAAAAGGGCCTGATCACATTTCCAGCGTAACAATTGCCGGTGCATGGAAGTGACCGATCCAATGATTCTATCCATCATATTGGTAGCTGGTTATCGAATGGACGATCACAGGGAAATAAAATAAAAATAAAAAATCAAGGTCACCAACCCACATTCAATAGATAAAATCAGACCATTTGATCCATGTGATTTTAGGGTTATGCTTCTTCCACCACGACACTTACAATTTGGATGGCTCAGATTGCCATACGCGAGTGCCACATGTAGAAAAGAGTAGTCACCCTGGTTAGGAAAGAAGGTAGGAATTAGGACTGTGATCTAAGGCCCGTCCTTTTTTTTTTTTTTTCCCTCTCTCTATTAACCTGACTTGTATAATGTTGCTTGGAACTTTAGAAAGACTGCATACATGCCCTTAACGAATAGATACATGATTTTGACACAATGATACTCAATGGGATATAAAGCGATTTGTTGTTTAAGAAAAAAAAAAGGCTTTAAAAAGCTCTCATTCGACCTTATTAAATTGGTAACTAGCAATCATTTTAAGTGAGTAGAACTCATCAAGCTTTCCATGTTTGATAAAGTTCACGTGCTGGAAGGAATGAATGATTAAGACAGATACGGTTCTTCTTGTTTTTCACTAATGGGATTTTTTCTACCCTCCATGATGGCCCACCTTCATATATAGCACTAGAGTGCCTTTGAATGGTCCCATGGGCTAATCACCATGCTTCCCAATTATAAGGCCCAATAGTCTTTTCTTTGTGCCTTTTGGCTAGCATAGGCTCATCTACCGACCTAGATATCCAACCACTTGGTTCAGTCGAAGACCAGCATACAGGAGGCTGCCTGCAAACTCTGGGCCATTTGCACCACTAAGTGGGTCCCTACAAGGGAAAGGTATTTATTCTCTAGAAGAAAAAAGAGATATGGGATCAAGGGAGTACGAGTTAGTGTCAGTTGGATGCTTGTGAACTCGTAGAATCGTAAAAATATTTTACATGTAAATTCTTTACACCTAATATTTGAATGAAAGAAAAAGAGTATGAATCATAAAATTACGACTTTGGTTTCTTTCGAAAAAGCATTTCGAGTAAAATTCTAAGAGTGGAAGCTTTTCAAACTACTCGGAGATCAGCTTCAAAAAAACTAATTTAAACTAATCTAAGAGTCACTGATGACTTGAGATGTGTGGACTCCTACTTGAATTTCATCACAGATTAGGTCGTCAATGCCAAGAAGGATTTGTCATCATCGGTGGAGTGCCCACTTGAAGAGATGGGCCACATCTTTCTCAAGATTCTCTTTTTGGTATAAACAAATTTATTAGGACAAAGGATTTTAATTAAATCTCTGCTGTTGAAGCAATGGTAATGACCGTTGTGATGGTGGTTTTAAAACCATTATATAATTTTATAATATTACCTAACACCACTGGCTAATTACCGTCATAACAACATCCACTATAGTTTTTTGATGGAAACTATAATATTTATTTATTTATTATTTTTAAACCGTCGGCAGTGCTTAGGAGGCTTCATAAAAGCCAAATTTCGGCGTGGTCGAGTTCTGATTGTTAAAAGAGAAAAAAAAGGTGTATAAAATAGGTTGTTTGGATGCATGCCTGTGAAATTTTAATTAATTTTTTGTGAATGTGGTTTTTTGCCATTTTGTATAGGAAAGATACATGTATGTTACACATCATTGCACTGTTTGTTTGGAGTACTATGTTAAATCAGGATATGATTTTATCACGAGTTGTGTCTGTTTTTCTGGTCAGTGCATCATGTTCTTATTATAATTATAGCCAACTTATTAGGGGCTGGCCTTTATTGGACATATTTTCAATTCGGGCTTTTCTTTTGGTGTAGATTGCTTTCAAATCTAATCAGTTGGACAAACTAACCACCTAATCAATAGTATAAAATAGTCCATTTGCAATTAAAGATCCAATGACCAATCTATAGCATGGTTTTAAGACTAGGAGACAGATCGGTTCCTTAGGTATTAGGTCAAGTCATACCTGATGAGTTGAGGGTGACTCAGCTGGGTTGAGCTAGCTGACTCACCCTTTTGTTCTCAAGATATAAGGAAAAATAGAAAATATAACATTAAAAAAAAAAAAAAAAGATACCTAGGCAGATTTAAGATAAAATCCAGTTAGTAAGTAACCATAAAATACAATAAATATCAACTTATTGTGCTGAAATGATGAATAGGTATCTGATTGATTTTAACAAATTAATAACTTTTAATAAAGTATTTTTATTAAAGTAAAAAAATTCCTAAGAGGCTCTTAGATTATCTCTAGAGATTTTTTAAGTACCTAAAGCGAAGGTTTGAAGGTGAGAACGAGTGAAAAATGAAAGGAAACAAAAGAAAAAATAAAAGAGGTTGTCAGGCCGAGTTGCACCGTGTTGACTCCCGAGTCAGCCCTAGTCTGCTCCATCCTGCAAGACTTGCCGTTGTGACTCAACCCGGTCTGTCCGAGTCTGAGTTGACTCGGAGGAGTCTTGTTGGACAAGAACCAGTGGGCCCACCACAGTTAATCATGCTTCTTGGGAAAACACTTTGACAAGAATCCTGATAGCTTGATTCATGTTTCAAGTAATGGACAGTTACTAAAGAAAAGCCCATGGTCGGTTGACAAGAGATACATTATTATAATACTATAATGCAATGATAATCTATTGCAATACATGATAACGTAAATAGTAATATGAAATTGGATCGCGACCGGAATCCTCTAACACACCTGTTTTATCCAGCAAGCCCTAAAGCTCTGGGGGGCCCGCCAGTTGTATATGTGAAATCCACTCAGTCCATCAGGTCATATCCTCTATTCTATTTCCTGGGAATAAAAATCAGCCAGATACGCAACTCTGGTGGACCACAGCAAGGGGAAAAGTGGGAATAGGATACCAACTATAGGCTTGTGTTTATCTTTCATCAAATCCATTAATCAGGTGTAACTCACCAGGATGAAGTGAAGGTACGAAAATCAGCCTGACCCAAATCTCAGGTGGGCCACACTGAAAGAACTAATGAGTTTTTAGGATCAATTTTACATTATTTCGGTTAGTGTTGCCCATTTGAATTTTTTATCAGGCTGATCTTTTCTATCCCTGGTTCAAATAAGGCCGTTCCCACCGGATGGATCGAGTAGATTTACATATAAAACCTGGTGGGGCCCAAAGATCATGTTTTCTTTAAATTTAATTTCATTTAATTTAATTTTTTTAACTTTCTACACAGCTACCTAGAACAGGTGTCTCAAACGATTCTGGTTCATTGATCAGGTTCTACTCAAATGGGACAACTCTGACCATAGGGTTAAGATGATCCACACCATGGAGGATCTGCCTTCCACTTAATACTTGATAATCTAGCAAAATGGTAGAAAATTAATGGAAAATCTTTATCGATAATAACTTTAAATAATGAAAATATTAGAAGTGATCCACACCATCGATGTGCAAAGATATGGGTTACCGGTCATGTATTGACGATCGAGATGTTGCAGGAGGAGCATCGGCCATGGCTCGATGGAATACTTAAACAGATCAAGATATGAGTTAATGATTAACCTCATGGTGTCATAACTCAAGATACGATAGCCTCGGGAATGAGTTGTATACATGTTCTCATGCAGCTAGTTGTGCTACACCATGTCTCTATCACCAACATGTTTTTCCTTGCAGTGGAAAACTATGAAATTTGCAATTCATCGGTAAACTTGCAATTGTTTTCAAAATGCAATCATGAAAGTGGACACAAAATTCTATTTTTTAGTTCCTACTTTAAACACATCGCAATCTAATTGTGAATTTTTAACGCATGAAACACATCGAGTAGTGTTAAAGACAACCGAATCAAATTTATAAGTCAAAAGAACAGCGCATGAGTTTAACCTAACTGTATTGTCGTTGACATTGTTATAACTTCTTTCCCCCTTCTTTTAGTAATTTCCACCCAATGTAATTAAAGAAAAGAAATTGGGTTTGGATTTGTTACAATTCACAATTGAGCCATGCCAATCTCTACCATTGATTTCAGTATATTTTATGATTAGAGAGTTCAAAAGCTTTTCTTCTTCTTCTTCTTCTTTTTTATGCATTGTATGAGGTTCTTCATATCACTATTTGGATTATTGGATTGAGTAAATGTTAAAGATTACTGACAGTTTTTATAAAAAATATACGCCTTCCACTTGAGTGGGCGTCTGATGGACCATTCAAGCCAGATGCAATGGTATGGAATTTGAATTTTTAACAACTTAAGTTCAACAAATCTTGGAATGAAGTTCATCACAAGGTAGTCCACAACCCAACATATAGTGGAATCGAATTTTAGCCCTAACAAGCTCTACATTAGCCTGGTTGATCACATGGCCCATTTTACTATTCAGATCACGTGTAAAAAATTGGAGTCCCTTTTGGGATCAAACATGTTGAAATGATGTGAAATTAATTTCATATAAAAGCTTATTTAAGTCATTTTTTTTTTCAATGAGCTCAAAATTTTGATAAATAAAAAATTATTTGAACAAGTTATGGTCAATTTAGTGGGATCATAACCGTCAGAAAGCTATGTAAATCCCAACTAAGTACTACCCTCCCTCATTTCTCCACGTTCCACTTGAATTTTCAAAGGGAGGTGTGTTCTCTCACTCATATACACCTTTATTGGACATGTGGGATGTGTGAATTGGGTAGAAATTATTTGTGGGCCCCATGCATGGAGTCAAAACCTTGCAAGACTAGAAGCTACGGATGGTATGGATTTTCTAACTTTTGTTGTTGTTGCTTTTTTCTTATTGGTTTCTACTGGAAGGATGCTAGGTTTAGATTGATTGACAATTTAAAAGCATATTTGAGTAAGATTAGAAAAGTATATAATTATTTGTTACTAACGCACTAATGTATATAGAGTTTATTATACTCTTCATGAGAAAACAAGAGAGAGGGCTCTATAACCTTTGATTATTTATTTATTTATTATTATTTTTTTCTAACGTTATCGAGTCGCTTGAAGGGTTACATCACCGAAGGCAATGCCATTGATTTTTTGTTGACTAATTCACATAAGCGTTGAGTTAGTTCATCAATCAGTGATTATCACTGTCTATTTTCATCATCATCAAATATTGTTTGCATGTGCTGTTTTGATGATACAAACAGTCGTCATCAAAATGATAAGAAGGTATTTTAATACTTAAATTGAAGCTTTACTAAGTGCGTATGTTTGTGCAATAAAGCTTTCATATATGCCACACATGTGTCAGCAAGGCACACACGTGCGGGAAATAATCCATCTATTATGTTGGTCTAACCTTATACATGTTTTTCAAAATTAAAATTTGGTCCAATTATCATGTAAGCCACCACTAATAGAAATAGGTGGGATGTTTTAGAAAACTTCAAAGTTTTTCATAGTTGTACACTTATTTTACTAAAAGGAGTTACTTGCATGTATATAGAGTTTATGATCCTCTTCATGAGAAAAATAAGAGAGAGGGCTTTGTCCTTTAATTTTTCTAGGTTTGTACTCTCGTTATCGAGTTGCTTGAAGGGATACATAACCGAACGTAGTGCCATTGATTTGTTGTTGACTAATTCACAATTTTTTTTTTTTTTTTTTGACTAATTCACATAAGCGTGGAGTTCATTCATCAATCTACGATTATCACTGTCAAATTTCATCATCATCAAATATAGTTTCCATGTGCCGTTTTGATGATATGAACTGTCGTCATCAAAATGGCCAAGAGAGGAAGGTCTTTTGATATTTAAATTGAAGCGTCGCTAAGCATGTACATGTGTACAGTAAAGCTTGTGTATATGCCACACATGTGCCAGCAAGGCACACATGTGCGGGATCTAATCTATCTATCAGGTTGGTCTAACCATATATATATATATATATATATATATATATATATATATATATATATATATATATATATATTTCAAAATTAAAATTTGATCCAATATGTATGTAAGCCACCATTATTAGAAATAGGTGGATGTGTTAGAAAACTTCAGCCAAGTTTTTCATAGTCGTACACTTATTTTACTAAAAGGAGTTACTTATGGGTATGGAGTTTATGATCCTCTTCATGAGAAAAACTAGAGAGGGGGCTATATATCCTTTGATTTTTCAAGGTTTGTACTCTCATTATCGAGTTGCTTGAACGGTTACATCACCGAACGCAATGCCATTGATTTGTTGTTGACTAATTCACATAAGCATGGAGTTCACTCATCAATCGGCGTTTATCACGGTCAATTTTCATCATCATCCAATATAGTTTGCATGTGCCGTTTTGATGATACGATCTGTCATCATCAAAATGGCTAGGAGAGGAGGGTACTCTTCTGATATTTAAATTGAAGCTTCGGTAAGCGTATATGTGTGTGCAATAAAGCTTGTGTACTTGCCACACGTGCTAGCAAGGCACATACGTGCGGGGATCTAATCCATCTATCAGCTTGGTCCAATCTTATATATGTTTTTTCAAAATTAAAATATGTTCCAATCAGCATGTAAGCCCCCACTGTTAGAAATAGATGGATGTGTTAGAGAAATTCAGCCAGTTTTTCATATATAGTCGCACACTTGTTTTGCAAACTTTGGCCCATTATCTTGTGGATCAACTTGATTCTTGGACTAGGGCATCACTAGTGGTGCCATTCTGATGGATGGATTGGATCTTAGACCTATCGTGTTGTGCTGGTACATGTGTGGCATGTACATGAGTTTTATTGCCCACGTATGTGGACATAATAAAAAAAAGAAAACTCTGTATTAAATAATTTGGAGGTTTTGGATGGATCATTGAATTGAATTACGGTTGTTAAATAAATAAATTGAAAAGGTGCAAACTCTTGTCGGGTGGTTAACTAATACCACATGCGTGTGGAGCCCTACCCATCCTCAAATAGTCACACATTCCAATATGGACCACTATGGACCACGCAAGTGGGATTAGAGCTTTTCATATGGTTGGTGGCAATGCTTAGATCTTTTGCCTAAAATATCATGCTGTTTCACACCTGAGGTGTGCCACAATATCGAAATAAACTTATAAATAAGATAGTTTTTCTCTTTTTTTTTTTTTTTTTTTTTTTTTATAATAATAAATTTATGACATTTCATTTGATTTGTAGGCTATAGCCCAACAAGGTGTGAAAATTTAAATTAAAACACCTAAACAATGTACTCCACCCAAGCACGCATGTTCTAGATTGATAGATGTGCCCGTATGTGGATTGACAAAGCTACCAACTACATCTGGAATTAGCGAACCTCTACTTATTACTTAGGGTTCAAATCCAAATTGCAATTGCATTATGAAAGAGTTTACGCGTGGAGGAAGCAAAACAAAAAGACATAAGGTCTATTTTTAAGCATAGAAGAGTTCACACAAACTTAAAAGTATGACTTTCATAAGAATTTGGAGAACGATTGGCGTTCATCTTTTCTCTCATTTTTTATTATTTATTTTTTCAAACCGACTATATTAGAGTCCTACTCTATATGTAAAAGAAGCTTTTCCAAGGCATGAAACTCTATGGAGCTTCTTAAGTTACTCTCTTATATTTGTAGACTTATAGTACATGTCACCTAACTTTCATTATCATAGAGAGATTTCTATAAAACAATCTTTATAGATTACTTAAACTTCAAGTGACACTAATAATATACTTTCATAACTATAAAAGAAATTTGACCAAATCAAATCCCTCCAAATTTGGATTTTTCCTCATGTACACTCTATATATATATATATATATATATATATATATATATATATATATATATATATATATATATATTGATTTTTTTTTAACACACACACACACACCCCACACACTCACGCCGTAGTGGGATTTCACCACATATGGATACTCGAACCCTTCACCAAGTGTTGAAACTCCTGAGAGTCTACCACTAGAGAAAGAGTAAGGATCCTGTATGTAACTACCTTTTTTTTTATTATTTTTTTTCCAATAGAATATCATTGCTATTATAAACAAAGATGTACAAACCAGGAACTTCGGGAGGGCTGACTACAATATAGGGCCTCTCCTATCATATCGAAAACGAAAAAACCAAAACGGAAACCCCGAAACGAAAAAGCACTTCTGCCAGCATTAAAAGGACTTGGTTGGTCTGGTTCTTATCGTCCCAAGACTGACCCTATCAAGAAAAAGTAGCCCCCTAACCTGCCTTGGAAGTGACAAAGCAGAGGGGAAAAGAGCTGACGTTTGAAGATCACTACCTATACGGGCCATGTCGTCAGCCGGCCCATTGCCCTCTCTAAGAATGTGGTTAAGAGAACAAACTCCTTGCTGGATCAATGAGGAAATTCTGGAGATCCAATTTTTCCAAGGCTACGGGGGGCGCGCTTTCCTAAGCAGGAGGTTTATGACGATTCTAGAATCGGATTCAATTTCAATATTTTTCAACCCTCGTTCCATGCAGAGGACGACTCCATCGTGAATTGCACGCAGCTCGGCCTGATTATTGGAGCACATCCTATAGGCAGCAAAGAAAGCAAAAATCAGATTCCCGTGCTCATCT
The DNA here is from genome assembly GCA_030180095.1 of Magnolia changhungtana. Classification (NCBI taxonomy): domain Eukaryota; kingdom Viridiplantae; phylum Streptophyta; class Magnoliopsida; order Magnoliales; family Magnoliaceae; genus Magnolia; species Magnolia changhungtana. The sequence goes on from JASAUF010000565.1 coordinate 459,482, forward strand.
TTGCAAACACCACCGCTGCCAGCCATTCCCAGGTTTCCTCTCACAGATCCATCTACGTTTAGCTTGACCTTTCCTTTCGCCGATTTTTTCCAAGTGACAATGAGGGAGCAAGATTGGCGAGCAAGAACAGGGGAACGTCCAAACACTCGGTGGGCATTGATAGGCTTCCCCAAGGGCAATTCCCCAAGCACAGATTTAGCCCACCAGTTAATACGCGCCATGGAGAGACGAACATGAATTGCTTTACCTTCAAATCTAGCTTCATTTCTTACCCTCCAGATTTCCCAAAGAATCAAAACTGGAATTATCGAACAAGTCAGCAGGGGGGCGCTGCCAGGGGCTGACGCTTCTCTCCAACAAGCTAAAATACCCTCCACTGAATTACAGGGTAGCGGGGAGATCCCATATAATGACCTGAAATGCGTCCAAAGGGAGGAGGCAAGTTTCCCTGTCAAGAAAAGGTGGGAGATGGATTCATAGTTAGTGGAGGTGGCAGAAGTAGTCACATCACAGCCACAACACCTGGAAGCCAACGAGATTCCTATGGATTGAACACAGGCGTCCACCGGGATAGCCCCCTGCGACAATCTCCAACAAAAGACAGAGAATTTGGGGGGAAGGGACTTGAACCATAGCCATTTACTCCATCTTGGAGCAGGAGACGGGGTTTATATGTAACTACCTTGTTTCATGCTATCATACACATATTTTTATATGTATAGCCTCGAAGCACACTCTCCTATGACTCACCATATTCTATTGGCATGATCAATCATAAAAAATATATCTAAACCATTGATTTTACAAAACAATACATACAATGAATGTGTAATCAATTATTTAATCAAAATGATTTACAAAACAAGTTTGCTTTTAATGTTAGTCATCATTTTGATGCCTAATATAAGCCTAAAACCCATAAGGATGCTAATTCCTATGCTGAGAATCTTAGTTTTCTAAAAGATGTGAATAATCACCCAACTCACCATGATTCATTTGAAAGGTTCACATGTGGATGAATGAAAACAATAAATCTCCACTAGGACTTGGGACCTCTCAAGTATGAGGATAAGAGTAACAATCATAAGACCCACAAACCGATAGCATAAAGTTAATCCATCTTGATTTTCTAGACCAATCAATTTTCATACAAATGTGTGAGCTACAGTAAAAACTTATCATACACACAACCATCACACTGTGTATAATGGCCCATGAACTAAGTTATAACTTATTTGCTGGCTATTCATGATAATATTTTAAGTGTATAAAGAATTAAACAAGTTAGACTTTAAAATGTATTTCACATTGAACTTATCATATTTCATTTCCTAAAGATACAGAGACCTTAGTAAAATCTTTAAGCCAAATTTATCTCAATGTTATCCATTCCATGTAACAATATACAATAATAAAGTATTAACGAAGAAATTATGTTTAATTCATTAGGCCAAAAGAGTATACATTCCAACACATTACTCTTAGGTAAGATTTAAACTCTCAATGTCATTAAGATTTGAGGTGACTTCCACAATATGAATTCCATGAAATGTCACCACAGTTAAGGCAATTTCCTCTTGATTGAACAAAATTTCAAGCATCCAAACACTTCCAAATCCCAACATCCATAAAGGAATAAAATAAGATAAGAAGGGAAAGGTACTATCTAATCGCATATACATTTTTTTAATGTACTACTACAATATCATTGCAAGTCAACCTTATGATAGTAATACTTTCTTGAGAACGTCCAATATTTATTGGGATATGAAGTGACCCTTGTGCTTTAAAAATGTTGAAAGTACTTTATTCAAAGCATAACAAAGCTCAAATACAACAAAGAATCCCATTATAAATTAAACAAAACCCACTACATAGTTCCATGAAAAGCTAGTTGTTTAACAATCTCACCTTTCACTTTACAAACGAAGGAAGAATTTCATGTGGGTTGGGAAGCTTGAAAAACCAGGTCTGTTGATGTTTTCACACACACCCATCTTTCCCACTAGCAACTAAAAGCTTTTTTAGGGTTTGTGCTAGCTTTTTATTTTAATTACTTTCAAAGTAAGATGCCCTCTTTTCTTTCTTTCTTTCTTTCTTTCTTTCCTTGTGTTTCACTTTAATTCATTATGATTAGTGTTAATTTAAGTATTATAATCATAGAGGGAGGTGATCTTGTCTGCCTAAGGACCACATTTTCATCTTCCTTCTTTCTATACTGTACAAGTGGTATACGTGGGTGATGATCTAAACCGTCCGTTTGTTAAATTACAACCACAAATGGGTCATGTACCATAAATTGCAGTGCCTGGACGGTTGGAACCATTTAAAAGTTGCATAAAATAGTCATCAAAATCCAAGTCAGTGATTTTCGCATGCTACATTTTACATGGTTAAAATTGTCTGATCATTGTGATCTTTGGTGTATGTTCCATTCACGGACGTTCCTAATTAATGAAAGGTTCAGTTCATCATGCACACATGCCAGGTGTGCGGTACAGAAAGCGGGGCACGAAAGGTTATTCCTGATTCGTTGGACTGGATTATCTCACATATATCCATGCTACATTTCACCTGTAGAAAAGATATCAAGTAAAAGAATGGCATAAGTCTTCTGGAACAAAGGTAGGTATGCGTAATGTGACTAAAGTACATTACATTGCCACTTCAAATAATAATCCGTGATGCTTTTGGCTGCCAAGTACTAAAAGGCACATCTACCTAATGGTACTTTTTATGCATTACTATAGGAATCGCTTTGGCTCTAAGTAATGTCATAAACACAGGTTTTTATTTTTTAATTCCACATGTTGTAGCACTTGTGCCAATATTAAACATGCATATGCACAAGATCGAATCTTTCCATTTGGTGGGTTACACAATTCAGATCTTCTGGCATAAAAATCAAGCTATTTCGCACCTAAGTGGGCTGTAGCATGAAAAAGTACTAGATGGGTTTCTGACGCAGGGATGAATGTGACGAGGTCGTTCACTGTCTTCCTCAAGAGGATAACTACTCCGAATCTACGGAGCTTCTTCGGACTCCTCACAAAGACTTCTCGAATCCACGAGGAAAGAAAGTATAAAAATAGAAATAAATTCTAATAAATTTGAAATTAATTTAATGAACCCCAATAAACGAGTTCACAACCCTTTAAATAGGGATACCAAGCATTGAGAGAGAAATCAGAAGCAAACTACAACCAAAACTCCTAGAATTTGTGACTTACTATAAATAGTAAACTTACTATTTATAGACGGTTGTGATGTCTACTAGTGCACAAAGTTTTTGGCCAAAAATAGTAAGTGTCCTATTTGGCTTCACCAAATTGTTCTCCTAATTATTCTAAGTTCTTTTCATGTTGGACACAACTCCTAAAGCCCGATGGATGAAGAGTTATAATTAAACTAAAACTTACTATTTATAGTAAAAATGAAATTAAAACAGGGAAATGACCGTCGATCCAAGGGTATTTCGCAAATTTGGCTTGGGCAACCCGACATAGTAGGGTTGGTTGGCTAAAGTAGCTCGTTCTACCCCAAAATCATATATTTTACGCCCGATAACTCATTTCGGATTGTGAGATACACCTGATCTAAGGTTCAACAGTCCGAATCACTTCTGTCGTCGACCAGGCCTTTTCTGATCCATCTTGACCATGAAACTGTCCACGACCCGTTCTATATTAGTTTCCCTTACTTTCTACATTGTGGCCCACCTGAGGAATGAAACTTCCTGATTTTTTCAGGGAGAATATCTAAGCTTCATTTCCAACTAGATGGAAAGCTTGCATCTCCCACATGTTTTTCAAGTTTGCATGTATGCCTCTATGTGGATGGGTAGTGCCCCCACATAAGGTGGAATTAGAAACCTCCATACACAATAAAGTAATATTGGAATATATATAAAGTATTTTACTGGGAATTGTTGTGCAATAATTTCTCTTACAATGCAAACAAAGTATCCGAATATATCGAAGGTATCTCGACATGGGTTTCATCATTTTATCACTAATCTATAGTATTAATTAGCCATTTCATTAAATAATATGTTTCGTGGGTGAAAAGTCATGGTACGCATATTAAATATTAGAAATGATCATTGTTGGTTAAGTGTATGGATACCTTCCCATGCACAAAGTTGCATTTGGACTTGTTGGAATGCACATCACTTACCTTGACTGTGTATTAGGTTCAGTTCACTCTTCTTTCAATGCTGTGGAAAAATCATAGGAATCAGATGGTCCTAAATGTCTGTGACTTGACCTATCTCTATGAACAATCTTGCCTATCTATGATTGTATGGTTTGGATCATCCGATTAGTATGATTTTTTCAAGGCAGCCTATGAAGAGTGGACTAACATAATGGAAGGTTTATGCAGGTGATGTGGATGCCAATAAGTCCAAATGCAACCATGTGCTTGCAAAAAGTTCCCATACATGTAGCCCAGTAGATCCATGCACGTTTCGAAAAAGTTTTAATTATTTTCAGGAAGCCATCTACTACCTCAGGAGCACTGCATTGTTTTAACACTAGATCGTGTACCACACATGTAGCACATGTGTATGACGATCTCAACCAGGTATCCCGCGAGATCTGTGACATTGATTGGCCTCTAATAAAAAAAAAATGTATTTGATCCGGTTATCCTAACCGTCTAACGAAATGACCTTTTTCTCACTGATCGTGAGTCAGAGTCACTGCTGATATTTGTCTTTTAATATTGTGTGCCACCAATAAGGTTCGGATTGTCCAAACAGCATGATTTTGAGACTCCTGCCTATTAAATATTTGACCTATCAAATGAACGGTTTCGATCTAATCCGTCTATGCCTCCCATGCCTCTATAAGCACTGGATCCAGTAACTTATCCTAAATTTCATTTTTTTTGACATTCTATTTTGAATTCGAAAAAAAAAAAGAAGAAAAAAGAGGCCCACCCAACTCATGGAGCAAATTTTGATTGAGAGTAGTTTGATACTCTGACAGCATATGACACGTGATACTCTGACAGCCTATTATACTAGATACAGAGGCACTCAGAAATTATACACAAGCACAGGACCATGCATTAACTCAAACTAAACCAGCAAAAGTGTGGAACCCACTGTCACCGAGTCACGGTCCCAAAATCAGATTAGTAAAATAATCATAACCCGTGATTCGCGTACACTTTGTTTAATGAAATATGACTAATGAATATTTTTATTTTTAACCGTCCAATAAGTGTCCACCGATCTTACCTTTTAGCTAATTATTTAACTGTTGTTTTTTATTCATGATAAATCTACACTGGGACCCATAACTGGTACAATTTTATTTGACTTACTTGTACCTCACTTATACAATTTATAACTAATATTCACATTCCGCCCCCCAAATCATAAAAATGATGCGCCTACATGATCCAGTGGATTTTGAGTCTTAAGGTATACAACTCGGGCTGGTTTTAGTCCGCTTCGGGTTGCCTATGTAATACAGTCAATCATGGGGAGAGAAGTCTTCTCCCAACATAACTCTATCAAGAGTTGTCTATTATACTTCAGACTTATGATAATGGTGTGTACCTAACAACAATATAGGTCCCTTCAATTCAATCATTACATTATCTGATGGAAATATGTCATGTGTAGCCCATAATTTCAACAAGTACACGAACGCTGCATGTTCCGATATATGGTCTCATATGTTCTAACATGTAAAAGCCATCTTAGATATGGTTTTAAGATTCATCTGACATAGACCGGTCGACTCAGTAATGGTTGGACCTAATCTGATTAGAAACCAAGAGTCAACCCTCGGTCACCTAGGAGTCGGACAGGTCAAGCCGATTTAGCCCCGAGTCAGGTGATTTATGAGTTGACTTAGGGTTGAATGAGTCAATCTGAGTCACAGGGTCTTTTAACCAGGATTTTATAGAAGCTTCAATGACAATCCAAGAAAGATCAAGGAAACCTGAAAATGGTTTTTTTTGCTTAAGTGTTAGTGGAGAAAATGGATTCTCTCACCATGGATTTCTTTGGAAACTTCTATTGGGTTAGTGAATATTATCCTTCTTAATGGGCCAATGGCTGGCCCCTTTTTTCTTTTTTCTTTTTTTCTCCTCTAACGAAAATGATACATTTTAAGGCCACCTTTATCTATAATCCAAATGTATGATTACAAGAGATAAGAAAATATCCATGTTTTAGGTCCTACATGTCCACACTAGCATCAGCTTTTTTCCTAAAAGCTCTTATCTTTGAGACATGTTCACATACAACTCTGTATGTGAACTGTTTCACATGCAAGGCTTTCTTTTCCTGCGAATGTATCACCAATATATCAAGAACATCCTAGCTGTGTAAACACGATAAATATCACCTTGGATAACAAATCCAATTCACTCATTTGAGTCGGTTCATTGCGGCTGTCCGCCTGATGTGCGGACCATCCAGATTTTTTGTTTTTTGTTTTTTGTTTTTTTGTTTTTTTTTTTGGGTTTTTACTCAGGTTATCATTATGCTGTGACCCACCTTTTGCACGGCTTAGATGCTCTACAGAAGTGACAGTTTGGTGGAAAAGAAAAGAAAACGATTGTATGTGAACATCTCTCCAGTGTCCTCAAATCCTAACACAAATTTTCATGTCCACGACGAGATTCCAAACGTTTGATGTGGGGACTCATTGGGTCTAGCCAATTCTTTATGGGACACTATGAAAAAATCACACTGGTGGGAGGATCCTATCCATTCGGTTAAGTTTCTGAAAGATGGATGATCTAGATTGTTTACAACCAAGGGTGTCCAATCATCAATCTGTACCATCCATTCAGTTGGACCCACCTCGGATGCCTCTGGTTTTGAAGAATCACTTTGACCCAACAATCCTAAGCCATCATATCCGTTCGTTGAAAAGTGAAGGCTATAAGAGAAGAGGTCAACGGTTGGATGTCAGGCCCATCTGATTGGTCTTGGTATCAATCTGATCTTCGTGGAATCAGATCAATCCCCGTACTTCAACTATTTGGACGATCGTAATTGATCTACATGGCACGTGCAAATCACCGGAGCCACTCAGCACCTTTGACACAAGTGTACAACATCTACATGCAAGCGTACGTGCCAATATGACACAAGTGTACAACATCAAGGTTTTCCGTGGAGTGGGACACGATGTTTAGATACTCTGGCCTGAACCACATGCCTTTTCTCTCCTCGGGTGGGCCACAGGTGTGGAGAATAAATGTATGGCTACAAGTAACTGTTTTAGCCGTCTGTTTGTTTTGTAGAGTACTGGCCCACCAGAGGAGTGAAACCACCTAATTTTGAAGAAACTAGACAGTGTGGCCCACCTGATGGAAAGCTCAGAGGCCAACCACAGACTCATTGGAATGCGTGTTTGCGTGTGGATTGCTAGGGCTACACCGGAAGCGGATTGGCTGGTGTACCTCACACCAATTATATATTTGTTGTATTAAAATGAGAAAATGACCACTGTGGACAAAACCTTTTACCCAGCGGTTTCTATGAAAGAATACAAACTTTACTTACCAATCTAGACTAGCACGTGCGGACAGCAACTTTGAGGACGAAACTACCCCTCCTTTCACGGAAACGGATTGAGTACTCCCCCTGCCACCAGCCAATGGCGGATGGTCGGTGGTCTGTGGGCCCCACCATGATGTATGCTATTCATCCATGCCGTCCATATATTTTTTCATATCATTTTATGGTATACGACCAAAAATGAGGTATATGCAAATCTCAAGTGTACCACATTACAGGAAACAGTGTTGAATGAGCGTCGACCATTAAAAACTTTTTGGGGGCCCACTGTGATGTTTGTGAGAAATCCTTCCCGTATAAGTTCATTCATAGGTCACAAAGACCTGGATGAAGAAGAAAAACAAATTTCATAATGATCCAAAACTTCTATAACCCCTAAAAGGGTTTCAATGGTAGACGTTCAATTCCCCATTGCCTTTTACATGTGGTCTACTTGATAGTTAGATCTATCTTATTTTTAGTCTCAAGCCTGAATATGAGCTCGCCAAATAGATGGACGGTTTGGATATAACACATACCTCATGATGGGACCCACAAAAGGCGGTAGGGATAACAACAGCAAAAGAAAAAAAAAAAACAAAAAAAAAAAAACTTATGGCTACGGTTTTCATGGCTACGGATTATAACCGTAGCTATAATCGTAGCTACAGACTACTTTCAAAAAAATTCTCTTCTCTTTTTTTTTCATTTATTTCATTATTCATTTAACATGAATATCTTCTAAACTAAAATTAGTTACTTGACGTACCACATATGATTTTGGGGTAAGAGAAGCTACTTTAGCCAACCAACCTAGTTATTTATCAAGATTCCATCAGGTTGATGGTTGAAAATACATTTCATTCACTTCGCTGTCAATTTCAGTCACTTCGCGGTCAAACTAGAAATTGAGCGGGACAAATATGAAATTGAGTAGGCAAATTGAAATTTGAGCGAGGCAAGGTAGGAATTGAGCGAGGGAACCTAGAAATCGAGAGAGGCAAGGTAGGAGTTCAGCGAGGGAATCTAGAAATTGAGCGAGATAAGCTAGAAATTGAGCGAGGCAACGTAGAAAATGAGCGAGGGAACCTACGATTTGAGCTAGGCAACCTAGGAATTGAGCGAGGGAAGTTAGAAATTGAGCGAGGGAAGTTAGAATTTGAGCGAGGGAACCTAGAAATTCAGCGAGACAACTAGGATTTGAGCGAGGGAAGCTACAAATTGTGCGAGGGAATCTAGAAATTGAGCGAGGCAACCTAGGATTTGAGCGAGGCAACATAGGAATTGAGCGAGGGAACCTAGGAAATGAATGAGGCAATGTAGAAATTCAGCAAAGAATCCTAGGAATTAAGCGAGGGAAGCTAGAAATAAAGCGAGGGAACCTAGAAATTTAACGAGACAACCCAGGATTTGAGCGAGGGAAGCTAGAAATTGAGCGAGGGAACCTAGAAATTGAGTGAGGCAAGGTAAAAATTCAGTGAGGAAACCTAGGATTTGAGTGAGGCAACCTAGGAATTGAACGAGAGAAGTTAGAAATTGAGCGAGGGAAGCTAGAATTTGACGAGGGAACCTAGAAATTCAGCGAGACAACATAGGATTTGAGCGAGGAAAGATACAAATTGTGCGAGGGAACCTAGAAATTGAGCGAGGCAACCTAGGATTTGAGTGAGGCAATGTAGGAATTGAGCGAGGGAACCTAGGAAATGAACGAGGCAACGTAGAAATTCAGCGAGGAATCCTAGGAATTAAGCGAGGGAAGCTAGAAATTAAGCGAGGGAACCTAGAAATTCAGCGAGACAACCTAGGATTTGAGCGAGGGAAGCTAGAAATTGAGCGAGGGAACCTAGAAATTGAGTGAGGCAAGGTAGAAATTCAGCGAGGAAAGCTAGGATTTGAGCGAGGCAACCTAGGAATTGAGCGAGGGAAGTTAGAAATTGAGCGAGGGAAGCTAGAATTTGACGAGGGAACCTAGAAATTCAATGAGGCAACCTAGAATTTGAGCGAGGGAAGCTACAAATTGTGCAAGGGAACTTAGAAATTGAGCGAGGCAACCTAGGAATTGAGCGAGGCAACATAGAAATTGAGCGAGGGAACCTAGGAAATGAACGAGGCAACGTAGAAATTCAGCGAGGAATCCTAGGAATTAAGTGAGGGAAGTTAGAAATTGAGTGAGGCAAGGTAAGAATTCAGCGAGGCAACATAGGAATTGAGTGAGGGAAGCTAGAAATTCAGCGAGGCAACCTATGAATTAAGCGAGGCAACCTAGCAATTGAGTGAGGGAACCTAGGAATTGAGCAAGGCAACCTAGGATTTGAGCGAGGAAACCAGGATCTTTCTTCTCTGAGGGCTTTGGATTCAACGATTTTTAAGAGCAAGAGAGAGAAAAGAAGCGTTGAGATAATACCTTTCGTCATAATCTCATCTACTGGAAAAGGGGTCCCTCTTGATCACTTAAAGAGATTTGTAGGTTCCGTCGCTCAATTTATAGGTTCCTTCACTCAATTCCTATGTTGGCTCGCTCCAATTTCTACGTTGCCTCACTCAATTCCTAGGTTGCCTCGCTCAATTCCTAGCTTTCCTCGCTTAATTCCTACATTGCCTCACTCAATTTCTAGGTTCCCTCGCTCAAATTGTAGCTTTCCTCGTCAATTCCTACGTTCCCTCGGTTGCCTCGCTCAAATCCTACGTTGCCTCACTCAATTCCTAGGATTCCTCGCTGAATTTCTACGTTACCTCGCTCAATTCCTAGTTTCCCTCGCTCAATCCCTACGTTGCCTCGCTCAATTTCTAGGTTGCCTCGCTCAAATCCTAGGTTCCCTTGCTCAATTTCTAGCTTCCCTCACTCAATTCCTAGGATTCCTCGCTGAATTTCTATGCTGCCTAGCTCAATTCGTAGGTTCCCTCGCTCAATCCCTATGTTGCCTCACTCAATTCCTAGGTTGCCTCGTTCAAATCTTAGGTTGCCTCGCTCAATTTCTAGGTTCCCTCGCTCAATTCGTAGCTTCCCTCGCACAAATTCTAGGTCGTCTTGCTGAATTTCTAAGTTCCCTCACTAAATTTCTAATTTGCCTCGCTCAATTTCTAGGTTCTCTTGCTTAAATCCTAGGTTGCCTCGCTAAATTTCTAGCTTCCTTTGCTTAATTTCTACCTTCCCTCGCTGAATTCTTACATTGCCTCGCTCAATTTCTAGGATCCTTCTAGCTTCCCTCGCTCAATTCCTAGGTTACTTCGCTGAATCCCTACGTTGCCTCGCTCAATTTCTAGCTTCCCTCGCTCAATTTCTAGCTTCCCTCGCTCAAATCCTAGGTTGTCTCACTGAATTTCTAGGTTCCCTCGCTTAATTTCTAGCTTCCCTCGCTTAATTCCTAGGATTCCTCGCTGAATTTCTACGTTGCCTCGTTCATTTCCTAGGTTCCCTCGCTCAATTCCTACGTTGCCTCCCTAAACCCTAAGCCTCACTGAATTTCTAGGTTCTCTCGCTCAAATTCTAGCTTCCCTCGCTGAATTTCTAACTTCCCTCGGTCAATTCCTAGGTTGCCTCGCTCAAATCCTAGGTTTCCTCACTGAATTTCTACCTTGCCTCGCTCAATTCCTAGGTTCCCTTGCTCAATTTCTAGCTTCCCTTGCTCAAATCCTAGGTTGTCACGTTGAATTTCTAGGTTCCCTCGCTTTATTTCTAGCTTCCTCATTTGAATTTCTACGCGTTATTCGCTTATTTCTAGGTTCGCTTAATTCCTAGGTTGCCTCGCTCAATTCCTAGGTTGCCTCGCTCAATTTCTAGGTTCCCTTGCACAATTTGTAGCTTCCCTGGCTCAAATCCTAGGTTGCCTCGTTGAATTTCTAAGTTCCCTCGTCAAATTCTAGCTTCCCTTGCTCAATTTCTAACTTCCCTTGCTCAATTCCTAGGTTGCCTCGCTCAAATCCTAGCTTTCCTTGTTGAATTTCTACCTTGCCTCACTCAATTTCTAGGTTCCCTCGCTCAATTTCTAGCTTTCCTCGCTCAAATCCTAGGTTCCCTCACTTAATTTCTAGCTTCCCTCGCTTAATTCCTAGGATTCCTCGCTGAATTTCTACGTTGCCTTGTTCATTTCCTAGGTTCCCTCGCTCAATTCCTACGTTGCCTCGCTCAAATCTAGGTTGCCTCTGCTGAATTTCTAGGTTCTCTCGTTCAAATTCTAGCTTCCCTCATTTGAATTTCTAACTTCCTCGGTCAATTCTAGGTTGCCTAAGCTCAAATCTTAGGTTTTCTCATTTGAATTTCTACCTTGCCTCGGTCAATTCTAGGTTCCTCGCTCAACTTTTAGCTTCCTCGCTCAAATCCTAGGTTGTCACTACACAATTTCTAGGTTCCTCGCTTTATTTCTAGCTTCCCACATTTGAATTTCTACATTGCCTCGCTCATTTCCTAGGTTCCCTCGCTCAATTCCTACGTTGCCTCACTCAAATCCTAGGTTACCTCGCTCAATTTCTAGGTTCCCTTACACAATTTGTAGCTTCCCTTGCTCAAATTCGAGGTTTCCTCGTTGAATTTCTAGGTTCCCTCGCTTAAATTCTAGCTTATCTCGCTCAATTTCTACCTTCCCTCGCTCAATTCATAGGTTACCTCGCTGAATTCCTACGTTGCCTCGCTCAATTTCTAGGTTCCCTCGCTCAAATCCTACGTAGGAATTGAGCGAGGGAAGGTAGGAATTGAGCGAGGGAACCTAGAAATTGAGCGAGGCAACGTAGGAATTGAGCGAGGGAAGGTAGGAATTGAGCGAGGCAACGTAGGAATTCAGCGAGGTAACCTAGGAATTGAGCGAGGGAAGGTAGAAATTGAGCGAGTGAAGCTAGAAATTGAGCGAGGGAACCTAGAAATTCAGCGAGGCAACCTCGAATTTGAGCGAGGGAAGCTATAAATTGTGTGAGAGAACCTAGAAATTGAGCGAGGTAACCTAGGATTTAAGTGAGGCAACGTAGGAATTGAGTGAGGGAACCTAGGAAATGAGCGAGGCAACGTAGAAATTCAGCGAGGGAAGCTAGAAATAAAGTGAGGGAACCTAGAAATTCAGCGTGACAACCTAGGATTTGAGCGAGGGAAGCTAGAAATTGAGCGAGGGAACCTAGGAATTGAGCAAGGCAAGGTAGAAATTCAGCGAGAAAACCTAGGATTTAAGCGAGGCAACCTAGGAATTGACCGAGAGAAGTTAGAAATTCAGCGAGGGAAGCTAGAATTTGAGCGAGAGAACCTAGAAATTGAGCGAGGTAACCTAGGATTTGAGCGAGGCAACATAGGAATTGAGTGAGGGAACCTAGGAAATGAACGAGGCAACGTAGAAATTCAGCGAGGAATCCTAGGAATTAAGCGAGGGAAGCTAGAAATTAAGCGAGGGAACCTAGAAATTCAGTGAGACAACCTAGGATTTGAGCGAGGGAAGCTAGAAATTGAGCGAGGGAAGCTAGGAATTGAGCGAGGCAACGTAGGAATTAAGCGAGGGAAGGTAGGAAAACTAGAAATTGAGCGAGGGAACCTAGAAATTGAGCGAGGCAACGTAGGAATTGAGCGAGGGAAGGTAGGAATTGAGCGAGGGAACCTAGAAATTGAGCGAGGCAACGTAGGAATTCAGCGAGGTAACCTAGGAATTGAGCGAGGGAAGGTAGAAATTGAGCGAGTGAAGCTAGAAATTGAGCGAGGGAACCTAGAAATTCAGCGAGGCAACCTCGAATTTGAGCGAGGGAAGCTATAAATTGTGTGAGGGAACCTAGAAATTGAGCGAGGTAACCTAGGATTCGAGTGAGGCAACGTAGGAATTGAGTGAGGGAACCTAGGAAATGAGCGAGGCAACGTAGAAATTCAAGCGAGGAAGCTAGAAATAAAGCGAGGAACCTAGAAATTCAGCGTGACAACCTAGGATTTGAGCGAGGGAAGCTAGAAATTGAGCGAGGGAACCTAGGAATTGAGCGAGGCAAGGTAGAAATTCAGCGTGGAAACCTAGGATTTGAGCGAGGCAACCTAGGAATTGACCGAGGGAAGTTAGAAATTCAGCGAGGGAAGCTAGAATTTGAGCGAGAGAACCTAGAAATTCAGCGAGGCAACCTAAGATTTGAGCGAGGCAACGTAGGAATTGAGCGAGGGAACCTAAGAAATGAACGAGGCAACATAGAAATTTAGCGAGGAATCCTAGGAATTAAGCGAGGGAAGCTAGAAATTAAGCGAGGGAACCTAGAAATTCAGCGAGACAACCTAGGATTTGAGCGAGGGAAGCTAGAAATTGAGCGAGGGAAGCTAGAAATTGAGCGAGGCAATGTAGGAATTAAGCGAGGGAAGGTAGAAAAACTAGAAATTGAGCGAGGGAACCTAGAAATTGAGCGAGGCAACGTAGGAATTGAGCGAGGGAAGGTAGGAATTGAGCGAGGCAACGTAGAAATTCAGCGAGGTAACCTAGGAATTGAGCGATGGAAGGTAGAAATTGAGCGAGTGAAGCTAGAAATCGAGCGAGGGAACCTAGAAATTCAGCAAGGCAACCTCGAATTTGAGCGAGGGAAGCTACAAATTGTGTGAGGGAACCTAGAAATTGAGCGAGGTAACTTAGGATTTGAGTGAGGCAACGTAGGAATTGAGCGAGGGAACCTAGGAAATGAGCGAGGCAACGTAGAAATTCAGCGAGAGAAGCTAGAAATAAAGTGAGGAACTTAGAAATTCAAATGACAACCTAGGATTTGAGCGAGGAAGCTAGAAATTGAGCGAGGAACCCAGGAATTGAGCGAGGCAAGGTAGAAATTCAGTGAGGAAACCTAGGATTTGAGCGAGGCAACCTAGGAATTGACCGAGGGAAGTTAGAAATTCAGCGAGGGAAGCTAGAATTTGAGCGAGAGAACCTAGAAATTCAGCGAGGCAACTTGAGATTTGAGCGAGGAAAGCTACAAATTGTACGAGGGAAGATAGAAATTCAGTGAGACAATATATAAATTGAGCGAAGGAACCTAGGAATTGAGCGAGGCAACCTAGCAATTGAGTGAGGCAACGTAGAAATTCAGCGAAGCAACCTACGAATTGAGCGAGGGAAGCTAGAAATTGAGCGAGGGAAGCTAGAAATTCAATGAGAGAACCTATGAATTGAGCGAGACAGCCTAGGAATTGAGCGAGGAAGCTAGAAATTCAGTGAGGCAACCTAAAAATTGAGCGAGAAAACCTAGGAATTGAGCGAGGGAACCTAGGAATTGAGCAAGGGAGACTAGAAATTGAGCAAGGGAGGCTAGGAATTGACCTAAGCCTTATCCCAACTAATTGGGGTCAGCTAAATGAATCATTTTCCACTATTCTATTCTATCAAGATAGGTAATATATAATAATTATATGTGGGAGGTATAAACTGTATCATGAATTGTATGATAGTTTAAGCATTAAAGAGTGAGAGAAAGATGCATCAAGGAAGTGGAAAAGTAAGATAGATCTAGCTATCAAGTGGACCACACTGTTAAAGGCTGGGAATGATCATGGATTGAATGAAATGGATTTTTTACCATCGACCTGATGGAATCTTGGAAAATAGCAAGGTTAGTTGGCTAAAGTAGCTTCTCCTACCCTAAAATCACATATGGTACATCAAGTAACTAATTTTGGTTTAGAAGATATTCTTGTTAAATGATTAAAGAAATAAATGAAAAAAAAGGGAAAAAAATTTTATATGCTTATATATACCTATTTATGTAAATATGTATTAAAGAAAATTGTAGGTAGAATAAATTTCTCCATGTAAAAAAAATAAAAAAAATAAAAAAAAAAAAAATTTCATAGAGTGGCACTGAAATACAATTATGGCTACGGTTATAATCCGTAGCTAAAGGTAAAAATACCTTTTTCAACATATCGACGGACTGTCGATATATCGACAATTGTAGGATTTTTGAGGAAAACTCACTGGACAGTTCTGGACCATTTTCGATATATCGACGGTTTTTTTTTTTTTTTTTAAATAAATTTTTTACTGTTGTAATCTCACCGCTTTTTGTGGGTCCTATTATGAGGTATGTGTTATATCCAAACCGTCCATATTTTTGGCGAACTCGTATTAAGGTTTGAGACGAAAAATAAGACAGATCTAGCTATCAAGTGGACCACACTATTGAAGGCTGTGGATGATTGAACGTCTACCATTGAAACCCTTTTAGGGGTCACAAAAGTTTTGGATCATTATGAAACTTGTTTTTCCTCTTCATCCTGGCCTTTGTGACCTTATGAATAGATTGGATGGAAAATAAATGTTATGGTGGACCCTACAAAATTTTTAACGGTGAAAATCAATTTCCCCGCTGCTCTTTGTGGTGTGGTCCAATTGATCTTTGGATATGATTTTCTTTTTAGATAATGCTCCGAAATGATCTTGAAATATGGATGAACGTTGTGGATATAATAAATATATAGCTGTGGGGCCATGTAACTTTGATCTCTTTTAAGCCGTTCGTACAACTCTCAGTTGGAGGAGCGTCAGCGCTCGTCTTCGCAGCGAAAAGGAGGGGTAGTTTCGTCCTCAAAGTCGCTGTCCGCACGTGCTAGTCTAGATTGGTAACTAAAGTTTGTATTCTTTCATAGAAACCGCTGGGTAAAAGGTTTTGTCTACAGTGGTCATTTTCTCTATCAAAATCAGCAAGTTCATGAGGTATGTGTTATATCCAAACTGTCCATCCATTTGGCGAGCTCCTAATAAGCCTTGAGACGAAAAATAAGAAATATCCAACTATCAAGTGGATCACACTGCAAAAAGCAGTGGGAGATTGAACGTATACCATTGAAACCTTTTTGGGGTCACATAAGTTTTGGATCAATAAGAAATTTTATTTTTCCTCTTCATTCAGGTCTTTGTGACCTTATGAATAGATTGGATGGAAAATAAACGTTATTGTGGGCCCTACGAATTGTTTAACGGTGAAAATCATTATCTCCGCTGCTATTTGTGGTGTGATCCAGATGATCTTTGGATATGATTCATTTTTTTGGATAATATTATAAAATGATCTCTAAAAATAGATGAACCGTGTAGATATAATAAATACATCACTGTAGGGCCCATGTAACTTTGATCTCCTTTGAACCGTTCGTACAACTTGGAGCTCGATGAGCGTCAGTCCTCGTCACGTACCTACAGCAGCTATATAGCTGATGTTTGGTACACCAGTCAATCCGCTTCCGGCTACACCCGCGTTTGGGCTTTACCCATTTTGAAGAAGCGATGGTAAAGTGGGACGCAGATTCCCTGCCAAAGCCTTTAGCAGGAACTGGGAAGCTAGGTGGGACCCACCGTGATGTTTTTGGAAAATCCACAACGTCCATCTGTTTTTCTAGATCATTTTAGAGAATGAGCCCCAAAATGATGCAAATCCAAAACTCAAGTGGGCCGTACGACAGGAAAACATGGGTAAATAAATGTCTACCGTTGAAATCTCCCTTGATCCACCGTGATATTTATATGTAATCTATACTGTTCATAAGGTCATTCCTACAGGGATGAACTGAAAATATAAAAAATTAACCGGATTCAAAACTTCTGTAGCCCCATGAACGTTTCAATGTAGAATTTCAATCCTCTGTCATGAGGCCCACTTGAGTTTTGGATTTGCATCATTTTTTGTTCCATGTCCTAAAATAATATGTAAAAACAGATGGACGAGGTGGATTTCCCACAAACATCAGGGTGGGCCCCACATATCTTACCGTCACAGGAACTTCCCGTGAAAGGCTTTTGGAGGGAAACCGCGTCCGGTAAGAACCAGTTCACAACGACTTTACACTGTGTTAATTATACTTTGATGGGAGGCATACGTGTACTATGCCAGACCGTCCATCTTGTAGGCCCCGACTGTCTAGGAGGCATACCCAAAATAAAAAGGGTCAAGATTGTTATATGAGATGATGGATGGACTACGCCCCATCCACGAGAGAGATGATGTACAGTTATTTAAGTGGGCTCTTATTTAAGGGCCTGTTTGGCCGGGCGAATCTCATGGGCTTAGGAGGGATGGGATCGATTTTAAGGTAATGATGGCAGCGTCAGTGGATTGGTTTAAGATCCATGGGATTGTTATATCCCGGGACAAGTTCACTGGGTCTGTATGGCACGCCCTGCATATCTGGGATTTTACCTTCTAATCCGTCCAACCAAGGAATGGGATCAATTTTAAGGTAATGATGGTGATGTCAATGGACTGTTTTAAGATCCATCGGATTGCTTATATCCTGGGACAAGCTCACCGGGTCTGTTTGGCTCGTCATGCATCCCAACCCATCCTAATACCATGGTATCGGTCTGGCCAAATAGGCCCTAAGTGGACCCTAGTAATCATTTGTGGAGGGGGTTGATGTCTGAGTATTGATGATAGATGTGGAGAAAGGTGATGAACGAGATCCCATCACCTAAATAAAATGCAATTTGCATTACAGTAGACAGTGAATCCCAAAGAATAAAGAGACTGAGTTGAGGTGGGTCCCCTAATCTCGGACAAGATCCGGGAGACTTTTCTGGTTTTGGCTTTTGAACTAGCTTTTCTTGGGTCTGGCCCATATTCAGTCCATGGTCCGTCTCCTTCTTCCATGGGGATGTAAGCTACTTGGATTCGAGATTCCTTAGTAGGGGAGTAGGAGGGATCCTAGCTACGCCTATGTTTCTTTTTATTTTTCTTGACTTTGTTGCATGGCAGAAGTCGATTGCCTGGTGAACGAATCACGATGGATGTGACCCCACGAGGAGCAGAGTAACCGAATCAACCATAGATATCGCCCGACAAGGCGTGATTTGATCGGACTAGATACCACCGTACGAGACGTGACTGGAAAGAATGTTTGCTAGTTGTTTAGTTGTTTGCTAATACATAACCGACTCTTCTTGGACAGTGACACATGGCGTAATCAAATCCCACTAGGTCAGAGTGGTAATTATGTCACAGATTAATTTATTTAATATCACCTACTAACCTAAGATGTATCTGATGGGCTGATATCGGAGGATTTAATTAGTCTACGTGTCACTATGAAAGATGGGGCTCCTCAATGACTGTGGTTAGTGATCGATGGCCTGCATAATGATGTATGTGTTTTATCTTGTTTTAACGCATAAACTAAAAAAAAATAACTGTGCTGTGCATTCAGTATGAAGAATGAAATAGCATTCATGGATGGCACATCATTATTGTAGGTTTGATGATGCAGTTTTCCTCTCCTTGTACCTTTAGAGAAGTTTTGAAGAGAATTCTAAATTTTGTTATTGTGTTGGATCGAGGACTCAACCATGTTCTTATATTTATAAATGGCAGAGGAGTTTGAAATCCATTAAAACTCTTCTCCCTAAAGGCTTTACACAAATTTGGTAATCACAGTCCTAGTTGGATACTGTTGTATGTGAATTTTCTGGATGCATTACAACTTAGTAGGGTCCACTGGTGCACCCAATCACATTATCCAAACCTTATTACAATTCATACCATTGATCAATAATGCCCACCTTATATAATTCTTACTGTTGGAAATAATTTATTTACTCAAGTATTTGAGTCATTTAGTTTTCCGAGTCATATTTTCAATTTGTAGTTTTATGGTTATTATACATGTCCAGTTTTTATGATCATGGTCTTTTGTTTTACCTTATTTATAGGATAGTTTGTTTTACACCATGTGTGTAGTGCTGAGTTTGGTGCTATTAGTTTGAATCTATTCGTTGGTGTAATGCCTATTTAAAGGCTATTGGTTAATGAATGGCAAGTATAGATAAATCAATATTTCCTCTTCCTTATGTTACTTTTGT
Source organism: Magnolia changhungtana (assembly GCA_030180095.1). Classification (NCBI taxonomy): domain Eukaryota; kingdom Viridiplantae; phylum Streptophyta; class Magnoliopsida; order Magnoliales; family Magnoliaceae; genus Magnolia; species Magnolia changhungtana. Next base: position 478,784 of record JASAUF010000565.1, read on the forward strand.
TCAGTGTTGTCTTCATTCAAGCGTATTATTTTTATTTGCAACAGTGGTATCAGAGCCAAGTTGAGAGTGTAAGAAAAGCAAAGTTGAGAGTGCCAAAAAGGGGTGTTCATGAGATAAAATAGCAATAGCATTTTTATTTCATAAAAACCTTGTTTGTAGCAACAACAATGGCCTTCGAAAATAATTTTGTGCTACCTACAATTCCACGCTTTGATGGTCACTATGACCATTGGAGCATGCTAATGGAGAACTTCTTAAGGTTTAAGGAGTATTGGCAAGTCGTTTCAAAAGGAATAACAGAACCAGCAGCAGGCATGACAATGTCGGATGCACAGAGAACGGAGATAGAAGGGTAGCGGTTGAAGGATCTCAAAGCCAAGAACTACCAGTTTCAAGCCATTGATCGGTCAATCTTGGAAACAATTCTTTGCAAAGAAACTTCCAAGCAAATTTGGGATTCCATGAAGAAGAAGTATAAGGGATTAGTAAGGGCAAAGAGGCGGCAGCTTCGAGTTTGAAATGCTTCAGATGAAATCGGGAGAGTCAGTCATAGATTATTTTTCACGAACGATGACAATCGTCAACAAGATGCGTGTTCATGGCGACAAGATAGAGGACGTGACTGTAATTGAAAAAACTCTTCGATCAATGACGCCACAATTTAATTATGTGGTTTATGCAATTGAAGAATCAAAAGATCTTGATGGTCTTTCAATTGATGAGCTGCAAGGTTCGTTGTTGGTTCATGAACAAAAATTTAAACAGCAAGAGAATGAGGAGCAAGTGTTGCCAGTCACGACTAGCAACAAATTTTCAGCCTTGAACTGAGCAAGCCGAGGAAGATGAGGCAGAGGAAACAAGGATCAAAGAAGCCAACAAAAATTTCAACACCAAAAGCCTAAAGATAACCAATTTCATGGTTCACAATGGAGAGGAAGAGGACGAGGTAGCTAACAAGTTCGAGGTAGCTACCAAGGACGTGGCAGTCAGCACTCAACTACTTACAGACCGATGTCAGTAGACAAGTCCAATGTTGAGTACTACAGATGTCATAGGTATGACCATTATTAGTCAGAATGTAGAACTAACTTGTCCAATGGACGTGGTGAGAAATCTAATTTTGCAGAAAAGGAAGAAGAAGTATCCTTGTTGATGGTTTCTCATGCAAAGGAGGAAACCAACAAGAATTTATGGTACTTAGATACGGGCTGCAGCAATCATACGTGTGGAGACAAGTCTGCATTCTCTGCTTTGGATGAATCCTTATATGGTGATGTGAAGTTTGTGATGGGATTTTTTGTCCCGTGCTCGACTGGTCGTGAGCCTCGCTCGACCGGTCGAGGGCTAGTGCACACCAGTCATGGAAGTCGAGCCGTGACTCGACTCAAAGTCCAACGACGTTGGACTATTTTTCTCCGGGGTGCTTGACCGGTAGTGGGTGTGATCGACCGGTCGTGGACTCGACACGACCAGTCATAGTTACGCAGATTCGTTTTGCAATTTTGTGCGGATTTCGTTTCTCAAGTCCTTTCGCAACAGGGATGCAAAAAGGAGTTTCCTAAAACTATAAATAGGGGTCCCTAGGGTTTTTCTAAACATATGAAAAACACAAGAGGGCAATGAAAGGTGTGAGAGAGGGAAAAGGAAAGAGAGAAAGGAAGCTTGTGGAAGGGAGGCTATGTTCGTAGAGGTGATCTACCATATCTCAGCGCTTCTACGTCTTTGTAATCAGTGAGATCTCTCCATTTTTTCCTTTATTTCTCTTACTGTTTATCCACTCCTGTGTGAGTGATGAAGGTTTGATCATTGCAAGGTGTGTTTATGATCGGTTGTAACGTTCTACTTTATAGTGGATTGTTGATCTGGACGAGGTCCCGTGGGTTTTACCTCTTTGAGGGTTTTTCACGTAAAAATTTCTTGTGTGGTGTGTGGTTAATGATGTTTTATTTAAACCAACATGATTTAAATGATTTTTAAACTCGCAAGTATACGAATCAGATGTAGATATGGTACGTATTACGAGATCGTTCCCACGAGGACTGGTCGTCACAGTTCAAATCTATGATTCTTCTTAACTAATCCAACAAATAATGGAGCGAATTACTAAGCACAATTCTATGAAAAAAAATAATTGAGAATAGGGAAGAAAATTCAATCAGAGAAAGAGTACAAGGACTTTCGATTCTACCCCTAATTATCCTAACCCTTGTTTTGTCTGTTGATTCACCTTAATCTAGATTGATATCAATTATATAGAGAAAGCACAATCTGTGTCCTTAATCGGGTATACAGAATATCTAATTTCTTTAAGCAATGCCATAAATAACATATCCCATGTCCTTGGTCGGGCACATGGAATGTACAGTTCATTAAAGCACCCTGTTTCTTCCTCCATAGGAAACTTGTTCATGATCAGACACAAGCACCTAGAATAAGCATCCAAACAACATCCATATATATACTTTGGTCAAGTTTATAGATGGAGAAGTACAGAATTCAAACTAATCAAGCCCACTTAGAGAAAGAAACAAATCAATCAAGTTAAAGTAAATTCAACAAATAAAAGAGCTAATCAAATTAGGGGCTTCATCTCAGCCCTAGCTGAGAGATTAGTAACCCATAAAATCCATTAAAAAGATGGATAAATAAAATTCATAAAAAGGGAACATCAAACCAATCTCTCTCTCTCTCTCTCTCTCTCTCTCTCTCTCTTCTCTTCTCTGGATCTGCTATTTCTGGATCTCCCAGCTCTCGATGCCTCCTCCTCCTCCCTTTCTTTCCCACGTTCCTTGCTTTTGTATTGGGTTTAAAGGAAGGAAAGCTTGTTTACGCAGCAGAGTTTGAAACGGAAAGTCGGTTACGTGCGTAACTCATAACGCTGTTGTATTGGTGGCCCCCACATATGATCCTTGATACAAAATCCACTCCGTTCACTGAGATCAGCATGGAAAAACGGTCAGACAGGCCATTTTTTCTTTTGTTTTGGTGTGGTCCACACAATCTTTTGTGCTACCGTCCAACCTTAGTTTGAACGGCTACAAACCAATCTTTGCTATCTTCTGTAACTTTCGCCACCTAGGCATGGATTGTAGCCGCCTTAGGGAACGAATGGACGGTCTGGATCAGAAATCCGACTGTGATTCAGATCACGGTGTAGCCCACAGAGGCCGGTTTTCATGGACGCTCAAACAGGGTAGCAGACTCTTTCGCTGCGGCGCTGGTGTGGCCCATTTCCTGGTGTTTCTTGCAAGATCCAATCCGTTCATTGGCTTGTTCACGCGAAATTGATCGGACATGACTAACTTTGAATCAGATTCGTGGTGGCCCACAGAGTTTTCTACTTAGCCGTCTGACCTGCGTTTGGACGATTAAGAACCAAAGCTCGCTGTATTCTGAAAAAGCGCCACCTAGACGTTGGTAAGAGGGATCGTGTGAGACTGATGGACGGTCCAAATTAGACCTTCGGACAATAGATGGGTCCCATAACAAAGGACCGCAAGTCCCTGTTCGAGCACTGGAAACGGAAGTTTCCTTATTTTTTTGAATTCCATCGGTCAAAGGCGGTTGACCGACTTTCTTGGTTCAGTGCAAATCCAATGCATGTTTGTTGTGAACACACACCATGTAAACTGGATCCCACCTTGATAATTTCAGAAATCCAATCCGTCTATCTCCTTTCTCATATGATTTAAGGTGCTGAGACCAAACTTGAAGCATATTCAAGGATCAAGTGGGCCCCACTTAATGAATTAAGGGGCTGATATGACTGTTGGGGCACTTCCATAGTGATTCGAGGGCTAAACATTGATATGTATGGTTAATTTATGGCCCTCAGGCCATGTATGTCAGATGGTGGGAACCCTATGATCTTGCATCTTGGACGACTTTTGGGCCTCTTTAACGTGAACGACTTGATTTCCTCGGATCTCTGGCGTGTAAATTCTTCAATCTTAGTCCTCTGGAGTCCGTCCTTTTCTTTGGTGACTTTGGAGTCCTAAATCTACGCTTTTAATACGCTTTTTTCAATCAACGCTCTTTATTTCATCCTGCAACAAAACACAATTAAACTAGGACATTAAGCATTATCATGTTGGTAAAAGCAGGTAATAGTTGGGTTCTAATATACAATATTCGACCCTCATCAGTTAATGCTTTGATTTATTTCATTGCTTTGTTATTCTATAATTCTAGTTTGTTCTGGAGGGCTAGATCCTAAGGTTTTGTGCAAGGCCCCCCAACAAAGTGATATCAGAGCCAAGTTTATTGAATGGGTAGGATCGGTTTTGAATTATGGAAGGTGGCTCATCAAGGATGATCATCCTCAATAGTTCTAACTAGACTATATAGAAGGCTAAGATGGAGGACTTGCTTTATTGCAAGGACCTATATTCTCCAATTTTAGGCATATCAACAAAATCCAAGGATATGTCTGATGATGATTGGAAGAAGATGGACTAGAAGGCGGTGGGGTTTATTAGACAATGGTTGGATGATTCCGTGTTCCACCATGTGTCTACAGAAACCTCAACTGCTAGTTTATGGCTGGAATTGGAAGGGCTATATGAGAGGAAGACAGCCGGTAATAAAAATTTTCTGATAAGGCGACTTGTGAATCTCAAGTTCAAGGATGGTGGTTCTATGGCCGAGCACATGAATAAGGTCAGTAATATAGTGAACCAACTCTCCTCTATGAAGATGGTCCTGGATGATGAATTGCAGGCTTTGCTATTGCTTAGTTCGTTGCCTGACAGTTGGGAGACATTGATGGTGTCTCTAAGTACCTCCGCGCCAGACGAAAAGATTCCATGGAACAAGTTACTAGCTGTCTCTTCAGTGAGGAGACAAGGAGGAAGTCTCAAGGGTCTACTCAGCAAGAGGCCCTTGTGACACAGGAACGGGGGAGAGGAAAGAACAGGAAGGGTGGGAAGGCTCGAGATAAATCAAGAGGCAAGTCGAGTAATAGAAAGGATGTTGATTGCTGAAATTGTGGCAAAAAGGGCCACTACAAGCATGAATGTTGTGGTAAGAAGAATGACAAGAAAGGAAAAGGAAAGGAGAAAGAAGATGAATCAGATTCCACTGCGTTCGCTTCAGATGGCGATGTTGTAGTTATTCTTTCAGCAGATCACGATGTGTGTCTCACGGCTACGCGTCAGGACACCAACTGGGTGATAGACTCGGGAGCCTCTTCTCATGCGACTCCATGTATGAACTTCTTCACAAGCTACAAGTCAGGTGACTACGGGACCGTGAAGATGGAAAATTCTGGCGTATCAAAAAATTATGGGAGTCGGTGATATTTGTGTGAAGACTGATGTGGGCTGCGCATTGGTTCTCAAGGATGTGAGGCATATCTTATACCTTCGCCTCAACTTAATGTCGACGAGAAGGTTGGATGATGATGGCTATGAAAGCCGGTTTGCTTATGGGCAGTGGAAGCTCATCAAGGGTTCATTAATCGTGGCCAGAGGAAAGAAGTGTTGCACCCTTTACAAGGTAAGTGTCAGTATGTGCAAGGGTGGGTTGAACGCAGCGGAAGATTTAGCTATTAACATGTAGCACAGGCGTCTAGGCCACATGAGTGAAAAGGGGCTTCGGATACTAGCGAGGAAGCGGCTCCTTCCAGACATGATAGGTACACCTCTCAAAACCTGTCTTGATTATTTATCAGGGAAACAGCATAGAGTTTCATTTATTAAATCTGCTTCTCATGTTAATAAAGTGCATGCATTAGATTTGATTTATTCTAATGTTTGTGGTCCTATGAGGATAAAAACCTTGGGCGTGGCATTGTATTTTGTTACTTTTATAGATAATGCATCTAGTAGAGTTTGGGTTTATGCTTTGAAATCTAAGGACGAGGTCTTTGGTGTGTTTAAACTATTTCATGCTATGGTCGAGAGAGAGACAGGTAGATCATTGAAGTGCATCTGCACTGACAATGGTGGTGAATAGATTGGGGACTTTCATGAGTATTGTAAGTCCCTGGGTATATGGTATGAACAGACGGTTCCCAAGACCCCCCAGCATAATGGTGTGGCTGAACGAATGAATTGCACCATTGTAAAGAGAATCAGATGCATGTTATCCCATGCAAAGTTGCCCAAGACATTATGGGGAGAAGCAATGCATACGATGGTGTATTTGATAAACAGGTCTCCATCAACCCCATTAAATGAAGAAGTACCTGAGAAGGTGTGGACTGGACATGATCCATCATACAGTCATCTCAGGGTGTTTGGATGCAGGGCATCCGTTCACGTACCAAAGAATGACATGTCCAAGCTCGATATGAAGATCAAGTAGTGTGTGTTCTTGGGGTATGGTGATGAAAAATTCGGTTATAGATTGTGGGATTCGACCGAGAGGAAGCTCATCAGGAGCAGAGATGTGGTTTTCTTTGAAGATCAGTGTATAGAAGACTTTGGTAAGCCAGAGAAGAACCAGCCTAGTTCAGGTGAACTAGAAGACATGGATCCGGTTATTCTTCCCGTGGTGCTTGATGACGTGGGAGTGCAGCAAGGTACAGAGGACGAGGAAGTTCCTTCAGAAGATGGACCAGGAGAGCAGCCCCCACTTGATCCACCTGTTAAGCCACAGGTGAGGAGGTCATCTAGGGACAGACACCCGTCCAAGAGGTACTCACCACATGAGTACATTATGTTGATTGATGGGGGAGAGCCAGAAGATTATTCTGAGGCCCTAGCCGACGAGCATAAGGGGGAGTAGTTGAAAGTTATGCAAGAGGAGATGGAATCCTTACATAAGAACCACACCTATAATATGGTGAAACTGCTTAAGGGCAAGAAAGCTCTGAGCAACAAGTGGGTGTTCAGAAAGAAGGTTGAGCAGAAGAATTCACAGACAAGGTTCAAGGCCAGACTTGTGGTGAAAGCGTTTGGTCAAAGGAAAGGCATAGACTTCAAGGAGATATTCTCACCAGTGGTAAAGATGACATCCATATGGGTGTTGCTTGGATTGACAGCTAGCATGGATCTGGAGATAGAGCAGTTAGATGTTAAAACTGTCTTTCTCCATGGTGACCTGGAAGAAGATATCTACATGTACCAACCGGAGGGGTTCGAAGTCAAGGGAAAAGAGCATATTGTGTGTAGGCTAAGGAAGAGCTTGTTTGGGTTGAAACAAGCTCCACGACAATAGTATAAGAAGTTTGACTCGTTTATGTTGAAACATGGGTATAATAGAACGGAGTTAGACTATTGTGTGTTCACGCGCAAGTTCTCAGATGGTGATTTCTTAGTTCTACTATTATACGTTGATGACATGCTCATCATAAGAAAAGACATCAAGAAGATCGATAGGCTGAAACAGGAGTTGGGCAAGTCTTTTGGATGAAAGACTTGGGCCCAGCTAGACAGATCCTAGGAATGGATATAACCCGTGACAGAAGCAGCAGAAGCTTTGGCTGTCACAAGAACGGTATATTGAGAAAGTCCTAGAGCAATTCAATATGAATGCACTGAAGCCGGTCAGTACTCCACTAGATGGTCACTTCAGATTGAGCGACAGGTAGTGTTCCAAGATGAAGGTAGAGGTGGAAGAGATGCAGAAGATACCCTACGCGTCAGCTGTAGGAATTTTGATATATGTTATGGTGTGTACACACCTAGACATAGCATATGCGGTTGGTGTTGTCAGCTGGTATCTTGCTAATCCTGACAAAGAGCATTGGGCAGCGGTGAAATGGATACTGCAGTATCTAAGAGGCTCATACAGGTTGAGCCTATGCTATGGTGATAGTAAACCTGTGTTAGAAGGCTATATAGATGCAGATATGGCAGGTGACATAGACTCTAGGAAGTCTACATCGGGGTTCATGTTCATGTTTGTGGGGAGAATGATTTCTTGGCAGAGCAAGCTACAGAAGGTCGTAGTATTGTTGACGACAGAGGCCGAGTACATTGCAGTCACAGAGGCATGTAAAGAGATGCTTTAGATGAAGAGGTTCCTACAGGAACTTAGCCTGAAGCAGGAGTATCACGTGGTCTATTGTGATACTCAGAGTGTTATACACTTGAGTAAGAATCCAAGTCAGCATTTTAAGTCAAAGCACATAGAGATTCGATATCACTGGATCAGGGATACTTTGGAACCGAAGGTGTTACAGCTTGAGAAGGTCCACACGGACGATAATGGGTCAGACATGATAACCAAGGCTTTGCTTAAAAGCAAGTTTGAGGTTTGTCGAAACCTGGCTGGCTTGAAGAAAATGAATCCCCCTGGGATAAAAAGGGGGAGATTTGATGGGATTTTTTTATCCCTTGCTTGATCGGTCGTGAGCCTCGCTCGACCGGTCGAGGGCTGGTGCACAACCAGTCGTGGAAGTTGAGTCGTGACTCGACTCAAAGTCCAGCGACGTTGGACTATTTTTCTCTGGGGTGCTCGACCGGTCGAAGGAGGTGCTTAACCGGTTGTGGACTCGACATGACCAGTCATAATTATAGAGATTCGTTCCGCGATTTTGCGCGGATTTCGTTTCACAAGTCCTTTCGTAGCTGGGATGTGGAAAGGAGTTTCCTAAAACTATAAATAGGGGTCCCTAAGGTTTTTCTAGACATATGAAAAATACAAGAGGGCTATCAAAGGTGTGAGAGAGGGAAAAGAAAAGAGAGAAAGGAAGCTTATGGAATGGAGGCTATGTTCATAGAGGCGATCTACCATATCTCAACGCTTCTACGTCCTTGAAATCGGTGAGATCTCTCCATTTTTCCTTTATTTCTCTTACTGTTTATTCACTCTTGCGTGAGTGAGGAAGATTTGATCATAGCAAGGTGTGCTTATCATCAGTTGTAACGTTCTACTTCATAGTGGATTATTGATCTGGAAGAGGTCTCGTGGTTTTTACCTCTTTGAGGGTTTTCCATGTAAAATTCTCTTGTGTGGTGTGTGGTTGATGCTTTAATTTATTTCATTGCTTTGTTATTCCATAATTCTAGTTTGTTTTGGAGGGCCAGATCCTGAGGTTTTGTGCAAGGCCCTCCAACAATTTGGAGACAATTCTAAAGTTCCTATAATGGGAAAAGGAGGGGTAGTTATCCAAACCAAGGAAAATTCTATCCACACTATCTCTAATGTTCTTTTGTGCCAAATTTAAAGACCAATCTGCTTCGTGTGGGACAGCTGCAAGAAAAGGGATACGAGATTTTTATCAAAGATGGAGTATGTCGAATTCAAGATGCAAAATTGGGCTTAATTGCTCAAGTCAATATGCCGAAAAATCGGATGTTTTCGCTTTATCTCTACAATAGCACTCATTCATACTTCTAGGCAAAATTGAAGGATGCCGCATGGCTATGGCATTTTCGCTATGGTCACATAAACTTTGGTGGATTGAAGATTTTACACCAGAAAAATATGGTAACTAGTATTCCTCAAATTATAGCTCCTTCTAAAGTTTGTGAAGAATGTGTTGTTAGCAAACAACAACGTAATCAATTTTCACAAGGAAAATCATGGAGAGCAAAGAAGCCGCTGGCGCTAGTTCATTTTGATCTTTGTGGACCAATAAATCCATCATCTAATGGAGGCAAAAGATATATAATTACCTTCATTGATGATTATAGTCGGAAAATTTGGGTATATTTTGTGCAGGAGAAATCTGAAGATTTTTCAGCCTTTAAAAATTAGAAAGCGCTTGTTAAGAAAAAAGTTGGAAGTCCAATCAAAGTTCTTTGCACAGATTATGGTGGAGAATACAACTCGCATGAATTTGTAAATTTTTGTGAGTTTCATAGAATCAAGAGGCAACTTACAGCAGCATACACGCCCTAACAAAATAGAGTTTCCGATAGGAAAAATCACACTATTCTAAATATGGTGCCAAGTCTTTTGATGAGGAGCGGAATTCTAAAAAATTTATGGCCTAAAGCAGTCAATTTGAGCATTCATATTTTGAACAGAAGTCCCACTCCCGCTGTTTAAAATATGACACCAGAGGAAGCTTGGAACGGACAAAGACCATCAATAGATAATTTTAGAATATTTGGGTGTATTGCTTATGCCCATATTCTAGATGAGAAGAGGAAGAGGCTAGACGACAAAGGAGAAAAATGCATTTTTCTTGGTGTTAGTGATCAGTCAAAAGCTTATAAGTTATACAATCTTAGCACCAAGAAAATTGTTATTAGCCGCGATGTTGTTTTTTTATATGAAGAACGATTCTGGCTATGGAACAACAATGTTATTGGACAACAAATTCTTACTGATTTTGATGGAGAAAAAGAAGATGGAAGGTAACAGCCAGTGAAGAATGAGCAACAATCAGTTCTGATAGCTACTCAAGATGAACAACGATCAGAACGTGCTAGAAGAAGGCCCGCATGGATGACCGATTATAAGGTAACTGGGATTGACCAATCTGAGGACCTACTTACACATTTTTCTCTATTCTCAAATTATGATCCTACCACTTTCGAAGCAGCTGTCAAAGAATCAAAATGGCAAAATGTGATGGATGAAGAAATTGCATCTATTGAAAGGAATAGTACTTAGGAGTTGACTGAGCTTCCAAAAGGGCACAAGACAATTGGTGTCAAGTAGGTGTATAAGATAAAATTGAAGGAGAACGGCGAAGTTGACAAGTACAAGGCATGCTTAGTAGCTAAAGGCTATAAGCAAGAGTTTGGTGTGGACTATAGAGAAGTTTTTACTCCTGTTGCACGACTTGATACAATCAGATTAGTGATTGCATAAGCGGCTCAAAACTCATGGCCTATCTTTCAGTTGGATGTGAAATAAGCTTTCTTATATGGAGACTTGGAAGAACATGTATTTATTGATCAACGTCCTGGTTATGTTAAGATTGAAGATGAGCATAAGGTGTATAAATTAAAAAAGGCACTATATGGACTAAAACAAGCTCCGAGAGCTTGGTATAGTCGTATAGAACCTTATTTTTCCTAGGAGGGATTTAAAAAATGTCCACATGAGTATACACTCTATATTAAAATTGGTGATGGAGGAAAGATGATCATTGTGTGCTTATATGCGGATGATCTTATTTATACTGGAAATGATAGAGCCATGTTTGACAAATTTAAGAAGTCTATGATGGTTGAATTTGATGTCTGATCTTGGAATGATGCACTATTTTCTTGGTATTGAAGTGACGTAATCTGTAGCTGGAATTTTTATTTCTCAAAAGAAGTATGTGCGAGAAATTTTAGATAGGTTTCAAATGAAGAATTACAATTCTATTAGTACACCAACTGAAGTGGGTTTGAAGCTCATCAAAGATCTTGAAAAAAGGAGGGTTGACAACACCCTTTACTAGCAAATTGTGGGAAGCTTAATGTATTTGACTGCAACAAGACCTGATATAATGTACGTTGTAAGTCTTATTAGCAGATATATGGAAAACCCAAGAGAGATGCATCTTCTAGCTGCAAAGAGGATTTTTCGTTGCTTGCAAGGTACTGCTAATTTTGGGATGCTCTACAAGAAGGGGAGAAAATTTAGATTTGATAGGATTTACTGATAGTAATTATGTTGGAGATCAAGATGATATAAAAAGCACTTCGGGGTATGCTTTATGCTGAGTTTAGGAGTTGTCTCATGGTCTTCAAAGAAACAACCAATTGTCACTTTACACTACCAGAAAACAGGAAAACGCCGACGGACTTGGGGTGGCTTTTGCTATAGCTAAAATCCATCGGTAACGTCGACGGCTAAAATCCGTCGGCGTAACCCAATAATCCGTCGGCGTTCCACAAATTTTGAATGGTGGCCGTCCAACCGTCCAGCATTTTCTCATTTTGTGGTCCACAAGAAAAGTATTTGGGGCTTAGTTTTGGGGATCAATCCTAAAAGAATGTGGAGAAATGGATAGACGTCGTGGATGAAACATATCCATCTTGGTGGGGCCCATAGAACCCTCCCCTTTCCAAAGCTATGGTTACCATTTTTTGTTCTGGAAAAAAAAACTGTGAGTTTTACACAGAATGCAAAATAGTGGTGACTCGTTCATGAAAATAGTGGCATTGATATAGAGTTATCCAAACCATTGAAATAATCCTTCTAGTTGTAAATAATTAATATTTATAATTTTCTTGTATAATACAATCTTAACCATCCAGAAAATGGTCCCTCTTACATGTACAGTTGCTAACAGAATTTTTGTTATAAATAGTGGTAAACGTTTCAGATTTAAAAATTTTATATTACTTAGAGAATTCTAAAATAACGAGCGCCGTTTCCCCCCTTTTCCCATTTTCATTCTTCCTCCTTTGACCGGCGTATTCTTCGTGCGAGCAGCGTATTCTCTATCTCTCTCTCTCTCTCTCTCTCTCTACTACTGAAATCCTCTTCTTTTGAAGGAATCCTCTTACTTTCTCTCTGTCTCTTCTTTCTGTCTGGTTTTTGATATTCGAATTCTCTGTATAAAAGAGGAAAAAGATGGGAGGAGGAGAAGAATCAAAGAAGGTAGAAGAAGTGGAAGCTCCTTGTACACCAGCAGCACCAACAGCTGGAGAGCCTCCTCCGCCAACCCCTGTTGAAACTCCAAAAGACGTTGTAGAGGAGAAGTCAGTCATTCCACCAGCTCTGTCTGATGAGAAAGTCGATGATTCCAAGGCTCTTGCTGTCGTCGAGAGTAAGATTTCTTGATATTCTTTCTTTCTTCCCCTTCTTGTAGTTTTTTTTTTTTTTTTTTGAAAAATTTACAGAAATTCTTCTTCTCCCTGTTCGTTATGGTTGCATCTGATTTATTTTTTTCAATTTTTTAATTTTTTAATTTCTTTGTTGCTAATTCTGATTTTTCTGTAGCTGATTAGGCTTTTTCAGGACATGGATGGATATCATTTGTGCTCGGATTTTGATTATTTTGTGGTTTTTTGGATTTTTTTCTGCTTTTCTGTAGCTTATTTGGATTTTTTTTTTTTTGGCTATGCATGCATCACGATCCGATTTTATGATCGAATTTTGTTTTGTTTTGTTTTATTTTATTTTATTTTATTTTTATTTTCTTCGTTTCTGTAACTTATTTTGATTTTTTTTCTTCTGGCTATGTATATATCACGTATCTGATTTTTTTTTTTTTTTTTTGGGATTTTCTTTTTTCCTGTTGCTTATTTTGATTTTTTTTTCTTAAAGAAAATTGCATGTTTTTAGCTATTGATATTGTAGATTCATCTGATCTGTTCCAGAATTTACAGGTTGTTTGGATTTTTCTAGAAATTTCTTCTCTTTTATAGCTTATATTGATTATATTGGAGGAATTACTGTGTATACAGAGAGAGAGAGAGAGAGAGAGAGAGAGAGAGAGAGAGAGGTTTCAGATTCATCTGAAAATATATGGATGCTTTCGATTTTTATTTTTTTTTAATTTTTCCCTTTGATTAGAGTTTTTGGAACGAAAGAAAGCTTCTTTGTAAAGAGAAGAAAATTATTCTTCCATAAGTTATACCAACTCTACCATAGTGGCCATTCACACATCTACCATACATGTGACATACATGTACGTCTACAGTCTATCCAAACCAAGTCATGGGTCCATAGCCAATAAAAAAGCAGAATTATTGGACAATCGCCATGATCCTACCATTGATCATTGATTGGGCTGCTAGGATCATCTGATCAGTGTAATTTTGGGCTTATCCTGCTTCCAAAATGGGGTCTACGATTCAGATAGTTTGGATTAGCATATAGGTACCCCATTTGTACAGTAAGCATGCTTATCCATCATTCTTCTATCAGATGATATTATCTTATCTATGTTGTTGGGGAAATTTTCTGTAACTTGGACTGATTTCCTGTAGGATATGTAGGAACCTTTATTCTTATATGATGACATGTTCTTTTACTTTTGAGATGATTCTTCCTGTTTCAGGCTTTCAGCTGTTTCTTATTTAGAGCTCTTTACTATTACTTTTTCATGTGTTTTAGTGGACCTATGAACTTTTTCTAAGATCATTGCTAGGCTGAGAGCCTGATAGAAGGCTTATCTACTTAAGAATTTCAAGGAAAATGGAAATTGTGAGGAAGAAACGCCAAAAGCCTATCTAGTTTTCACTTTTTTAGCCTGATAGCACTGTTGATGTTTTTCCAATTGTTTGTTTCTGACACTACAGTTTGTTAAATGATTGAATATCATTGTCAAATAGACATTGCAATTTGCAAATGTACATTTAAGGTAATGTTGGGATGCCTTGCACAAACCTTAGGATCTAGCCTCCCGAAACAAACCAGAATTATGGATAATAAAGCAATGGAATAAATCAAAGCATCAATCACACACCACACAAGGGATTTTTACGTGGAAAATCCTCAAAGAGGTAAAAACCACGGGACCTCGTCCAGATCAACAATCCACTATGAAGTAGAACGTTACAATCTTCTTCACTCACGCAGGAGTGGATAAACAATAAGAGAAATAGAGAAAACGGAGAGATCTAACCGATTACGAGGACATAGAAGCACTGAGATATAGATTGCACAGTAGAAAACCTTCACGAGTAGAACCTCCCTTCTATAAGCTTCCTCTCTCTCTTTCTCCCTCTCTCTCACCTTTGATAGCCCTAAACCCTTTAGTAAATCTCTTGTAAAGCTTTAGGAAACCCTCTTGTTATACCTAGAAAACCCTAGGCAACCCCTTTTATAGTTTTGGGAAACTCCTTTTTACATCCCTGTTGCGAAAGGACTCAAATCCGCAGTTTCGCGCAAAATCGCGGAACAAACTGCGTAACCTTCAGCTAGTCGAACCTAGTTTTCGACTAGTCGTAGCTCCCCTTCGACTAGTCGAACATTCCTTCGACCAGTCCTAGCTACAGTTAAAAAAAAAAAAATTACTCGCTAGACTTTAAGTCGAAGTTACGATTTGAACCTTCGACTGGTCGACCACCAGCCTTCGACCGGTCGAGCAGGGCTCTCGACCAGTCGAAGATGGGTCAAAATAACCCATCAAATCTCCCCCTTTTTGACCCAAGAGGGATCCACCTTCTTCAATCCAGCCAAGTTTCTACAAACCTCAAACTTACCCTTAAGCAAAGCCTTGGTCATCATGTCTGACCCATTATCATCCGTGTTGACCACGTGCTCCTCCTGCTTTAGGCTAAGTTTCTGTAGGAACCTTTTCATCCAAAGCATCTCTTTACATGCTTCTGTGACTGCAATGTATTCGTCCTTTGTCGTCGACAATGCTACGACCTTCTGTAGCTTGCTCTGCCAATAAACCGCTCCCTGTTCACTCCCCAAGTATAGGGTTGTGATGTAGTAATAACTCGGTAAGACCGAGGTCGAATCCACAGGGACTGAAACTTGTACGCTTTCTAAAAATAACCAGATCTAGAACTAGGCTAAGATGAAATCTAAATCGATTGTAATTTGAGGAATAATGGTGAAATAATAATCTAAAACTTAGGAAAAATCAGAGAATGGAAACTAGGGATTCAGAGGATCCACTTGTAGAGATCAGGGAGATCTTATGCCTGGATTAAAAATCAGAGAAATTAACTGAACTGCCATTGGTATGATTTTCAAGAGATGAAAGGTATATAAATTAGAATGGATTCCATCACTAAACCATGCCCAGGAGACAAAGCAAACAACAGAATTAAACTAATCACCAACCAATCAACGTGTTTATGAAGGTTAGGAAGGGTACCGACATCCAACCATGCCCAGGAGACGATGGTGAACAACAGGGCTTCCTGACGTCATAAACATAAAGAGGAACAGAACATGTTCAAAGCCATTGCAGACCCATTGTAATTTAAGTCACAACAGACCATTAAAGACTGAAAACATTCCCTTAATTAAACCCAAATCAATATCAGATCAGTCTATACAAAAGGCACACTCAAAGAGGCCTCCCATCACGCTATAAGCTTCACCTCTTAGCCCTAGCTAAGAGGTTTAGCCTATAAACATGTTTTAGGCTAATCTCTTGAACAAAAAAAAAAAAAAGAAAAGGAAAATAAAACATTAAAAACTTAAAACTCCCTATTTCTCTCTCTCTCTTCACGTCCTGCCTAAGCCTTTCCCTTCACGTCAGATCCCAGACTCCAAATCCAGATTTGATAGCTCCCCTCCTCACGTCCAGCCTCCTTTATATAAGCTTGGAATCGGAGGTAGAAGAAATCCTTTCCGTACAAGGAGATGAATCCACTTACGTTGGATGCTTGGTGGGCCCATGATTGATATCGGTTGAGACATCCCTTCCGTTCATTAGAATGTACTCGAAAAACCCTTCAGGTATGATCAGTTTTGGATCCAAGCCATGATGACCCATGATCTTTTCATTCCGCCGTCCATCTTGATGTTGAACAGATATTTCTTGTGATCGGATGCGTGGGACCAAAAGGTCACCGAGGCGAGGATTTTTCCCCACCTCTGGAGGGTATGGACGATTCTGATCTTTCCAAATAACGACGAGTGGGGCCCACAAGCTCCAGCCGCAGGTTTGAACGCGAAACAGAGCTTGCATAAGCTCGCTGTGATGTTGGTGGGTCCCACCTCAGTGTCAAGTGAAAAATCCACTCCGTTCATTATATTACCCTCGAAATTTCGGTCGGTAATGACTGATTTTGAATCCATTTCGGTGCGACCCCTGTGATTTTGCTTCAGCCGTCCATGATCCGTTTGGGACGATCAAAACCCGATCTTCGCGTATTCTGAAAAAGCGCCATCTAGGCGTTGGTAATGGGGACCATGTGAGACTGATGGACGCCCCAGATCCTCCAGAAGGTGGACCTTCGTGGCCCACTGAGATCGTCCGATCTCCTTGTTCCGCGGACGTTGTGCCTTCGCACGGGCGTCCGCTGATTGTGTGATGGGGCCCACTTCATTGACGTTTTGAGAAATCCACGCCGTCTACCGAATTCTACTCGAAAAACCATTCAGGAGTGGCCACTTTTGGAGCGTTGATCGCGCGGTCCACTGAACCTTTCTAGCCGCCGTTCATCCTGCGATTTACGGTGGATATTGCCTGAGTGCATGCATGGAACCAGAAGGGAACCTAGGTGAAGTTAATAACCCCTCTATGTACACAGTGAACGGTTCGGATTGGAGATTTGGATGATGGGTGGGGTCCACTACTCAAAAACGGACGGCCGCTGGCCGTTCGCTGTCGCAAAGTGGGAGATGGCACGGGTCAGCCCGGCTTTGATCGGGCTGACCGTCCGGTGCGGTGCGATCAATTGCAGGCCCATGTACATGCATTGTACATGTGGGGTCCACCGTGATGTTCATGAGAAATCCAAACCAACCATCTGTTTTGTCACCTCCTAAAATGGGCTGAGACCGAAAGTGAAGCATATCCAGATATCAGGTGGGCCCCAGTTTGACAATTTGTGGGCTGATCTGACCGTTGGCCCACTTTCATGATGATCCGACGGCTGAAATTTGACGTGTACGGTTAATATAGGGCGTTCAG
Source organism: Magnolia changhungtana (assembly GCA_030180095.1). Taxonomy (NCBI): domain Eukaryota; kingdom Viridiplantae; phylum Streptophyta; class Magnoliopsida; order Magnoliales; family Magnoliaceae; genus Magnolia; species Magnolia changhungtana. Next base: position 496,173 of record JASAUF010000565.1, read on the forward strand.
GCCACGTATGAAGTCTCGTGTCAATCGGATGGCGAGAACCCTGTGTTCTTGCATTCTGGACGTCCTTCGGGCCACTTGAGCTTCAGTTTCTCGATTTTTTCAGATCTCGGCTGTGTAAAATCGTTGATCCCAATCCCTAGGAGTCTGTCCCCTGCTTTTGTGACATCGGAGTGCCAAATCCACGCTTTTAATACCCAATTTCAGTTTAAGCTCCTGATTGCATCCTGCAACAGAACACAATTAAAACCGGCCATTAAACAGTATTATGTTCGTAAATTCAGGCAATAAATAGGGTCTGATATGCAATATTTGACCCTCAACACTCCCCCTGCAAACGTGAACATGAACCCCGATGTAGACTTCCTGGAGTCTATATCACCCGCCATATCTACATCTGTGTAGCCCTCTAACACAGGTTTTCCGTCACCATAGCATAGGCTCAACCTAGATGAGCCTCTTAGATACCGTAGTATCCATTTCACTACTGCCCAATGCTCTTTTCCAGGATTGGCAAGGTACCAGCTGACAACACCAACTGCATATGCTATGTCTGGGCGTGTACACACCATAGCATACATCAAATTTCCTACAGCTGACGCGTAGGGTATTTTCTGCATCTCTTCCACCTCTGTCTTCGTCTTGGGACACTGCCTGTCGCTCAATCTGAAGTGACCATCCAGTAGAGTACTGACCGGCTTCGCTGCATTCATATTGAATTGCTCTAGGACTTTCTCAATATACCACTCTTGTGACAGCCAAAGCTTCCTACTGCTTCTGTCATGGGTTATCTCCATTCCTAGGATCTGTCTAGCCAGGTCCAAGTCTTTCATCGCAAAAGACTTGTCCAACTCCTGTTTCAGCCTGTCAATCTTCTTGATGTCTTTTCCCATGATGAGCATGTCATCAACATATAATAACAGAAACAAATCACCATCTGAGAACTTGCGTGTGAACACACAATGGTCCGACTCCATTCTGTCATACCCATGTTTCAACATAAACGAGTCAAACTTCTTGTACCATTGTCGTGGAGCTTGTTTCAGCCCATACAAGCTCTTCCTCAGCCTACACACCATATGCTCCTTGCCCTTGACTTCGAACCCCTCTGGTTGGTGCATGTAGATCTCTTCTTCCAGGTCACCATGGAGAAAGGCAGTTTTAACATCTAACTGCTCTATCTCCAGATCCATGCTAGCCGCCAACCCAAGTAACATCCGTATGGATGTCATCTTCACCACTGGTGAGAATATCTCCTCGAAGTCTATGCCTTTCCTCTGACCAAACCCTTTCACCATAAGTCTGGCCTTGAACCTTATCTGTGAATTCTTCTGCTCAATCTTCTTTCTGAACACCCACTTGTTGCTCAAAGCTTTCTTACCCTTAGGCAATTTCACCATATCATAGGTGTGGTTCTTATGCAAGGATTTCATCTCCTCTTGCATAGCTTTCAACCACTCTCCCTTATGCTCGTCGGCTAGGGCCTCAGAATAATCTTCTGGCTCTCCTCCATCGGTTAGCATAATGTACTCATGTGACAAGTACCTCTTGGACAGCTGTCTGTCCCTAGATGACCTCCTCACCTGTGGCTCAACAGGTGGATCAAGTGAGGGCTACTCCTCTGGTCCATCTTCTGAAGGAACTCTCTTGTACTCTACACCTTGCTGTACTCCCCCATCATCAGGCACCATGGGAGGAATAACCGGATCCATATCCTCTAGCTCACCCGAACTAGGCTGATTCTTCTCTAGCTTACCAATGTCTTCTATACACTGATCTTCAAAGAAAACCACATCTCTGCTCCTGATGAGCTTCTTCTCGGTCGGATCCCATAACTTGTAACCAAATTTTTCATCACTATACCCTAAGAACACACATTGCCTAATCTTCATATCAAGCTTGGACCTGTCATCCTTTGGTACGTGAACGGATGCCCTGCATCCAAACACCCTAAGATGACTGTACGATGGATCCTGTCCAGTCCACACCTTCTCAGGTACTTCTCCATTCAACGGGGTTGATGGAGACCTGTTTATCAAATATACTGCCTTGCGCATTGCTTCTCCCCAGAATGTCTTGGGCATCTTCCCATGGGATAACATGCATCTGATTCTCTCAACAATGGTGCGATTCATTCGCTCAGTTACACCATTATGCTGGGGGGTCTTGGGAACTGTCTATTCATGTCGTATACCCAGGGACTTGCAGTACTCATGAAAGTCGCTAATGTATTCACCACCATTGTCAGTGCGGATGCACTTCAATGGTCTACCTGTCTCTCTCTCGACCATAGCATGAAACAATTTAAACATACCAAAGACCTCGTCCTTGAATTTCAAAGTATAAACCCAAACCCTCCTAGATGCATCATCTATAAAAGTGATAAAATACAATGCCCCACCCAAGGTTTTTGTCCTCATAGGACCACAAACATCAGAATAAACTAAATCTAATGCATGCACTTTATTAACATGAGAAGTAGTTTTAATAAATGAAACTCTATGCTGTTTCCCTGATAAACAATCAAGACAGGTTTTGAGAGGTATACCTATTACGTCTGGAAGGAGTCGCTTCCTTGCTAGTAGCTGAAGCCCTTTTTCACTCATGTGGCCTAGACGCCTGTGCCACATGTCAATAGTAGAATCTTCCTCTGCGTGCAACTCACCTTTGCACATACTGACACTTGCCTTGTACAGGGTGCAACACTTCTTTCCTCTGCCCACGATCAATGAACCCTTCATGAGCTTCCATCGCCCACCAGCAAACCGGCTTTCATAGCCATCATCATCCAACCTTTCCGTCGACATCAAGTTGAGGCGAAGGTCTGGGATATGCCTCACATACCTGAGAACCAATGTGTAGCCCACATCGGTCTTCACACAAATATCACCGACTCCCGCGATCTTTGATACGCCAGAATTTTCTATCTTTACAGTCTCATAGTCACCTGAATTGTAGCTTGTGAAGAAGTCCCTGCGTGGAGTCGTATGAAAAGAAGCTTCCGAGTCAACCACCCAGTCGGTATCCTGACTTGTAGCCGTGAGACATACATCATGATCTGCTGAAAGAATAACTACCATGTCGCCATCTGAAGCGACCGCAGTGGAATCTGATTAATCTTCCTTCCCTTTTCCTTTCTTGTCGTTCTTCTTACCACGACATTCATGCTTGTAGTAGCCCTTCTTGCCACAATTCCAGCATTTAACATCTTTTTTGTTACTCGACTTGCCTCTTGATTTATCTCGGGCCTTCCCGCCCTTCCTGTTCTTTCCTCTCCCCCGTTCCTACGTCATAAGAGCCTCTTGCTGAGTAGACCTCTGAGACTTCCTCCTTGTCTCCTTATTGAAGAGACAACTGGTTACCTGTTCCATGGATATCTTTCCGTCTGGCGCGGAGTTACTTAGAGACACCACCAATGTCTCCCAACTGTCAAACAATGAACTAAGCAATAGAAAGCCTACAATTCATCATCCAGGACCATCTTCATAGAGGTGAGTAGGTTCACTATATTGCTGACTTATTCATGTGCTCGGCCACAGAACTACCATCCTTGAACTTGAGATTCACAAGTTGCCTTATCAAAAATATCTTATTACCGGCTGTCTTCCTCTCATACAGCCCTTGTAATTTTAGCCACAAGCTTGCAGCTGAGGTTTCCGTAGACACATGGTGGAACACAGAATTATCCAACCATTGTCTAATAAACCCCACCGCCTTTCGGTCCGTCTTCTTCCAATCATCATCAGTCATATCCGTGGATTTTGCTGATATGCCTAGGATTGGAGAATATAGGTCCTTGCAATAAAGCAAGTCCTCCATCTTAGCCTTCCATATGGTCCAGTTAGAACCATTGAGGCTGATCATCCTTGAGCCACCTTCCATAATTTAAAACCGATCCTACCCGTTCAATGAACTTAGCTCTGATACCACTTTATTGGGATGCCTTGCACAAACCTTAGGATTTAGCCTCCCGAAACAAACCAGAATTATGGATAATAAAGAAATGAAATAAATCAAAGCATCAATCACACACCACACAAGAGATTTTTACGTGGAAAACCCTCAAAGTGGTAAAAACCACGGGACCTCGTCCAGATCAACAATCCACTATGAAGTAGAACGTTACAATCTTCTTCACTCACGCAGGAGTGGATAAACAATAAGAGAAATAGAGAAAACGGAGAGATCTAACCGATTACGAGGACAAAAGCATTGAGATATAGATTGCACAGTAGAAAACCTCCACGAGCAGAACCTCCCTTCTATAAGCTTCCTCTCTCTCTTTCTCCCTCTCTCTCACCTTTGATAGCCCTAAACCCTTTAGTAAATCCCTTGTAAAGCTTTAAGAAACCCTCTTGTTGTACCTAGAAAACCCTAGGAAACCCCTTTTATAGTTTTGGGAAACTCCTTTCCGCATCCCTGTTGCGAAAGGACTTAAATCCGCAGTTTCACGCGGAACAAACTGCGTAACCTTCGACTAGTCGAACCTAGTCTTCGACTAGTCGTAGGTCCCCTTCGACTAGTCGAACATTCCTTCGACCAGCCCTAGCTACAGTAAAAAATAGCAAAATTACTCGCTGGACTTTGAGTCGAAGTTACGACTCGAACCTTCGACTGGTCGACCACCAGCCTTCGACCGGTCGAGCAGGGCTCTCGACCAGTCGAAGATGGGTCAAAATAACCCATTAGATAAGGGGTCCTTTAGCTTCCTGTAATCAGGGAGACATTCTCTGAGAAAAATACTGTTTTTGTTGTGTTTTGGTACTAGGAAAGATATTCTAAGGAATTCAGAAACTGTGTTTGTGTTTTGGGAAAGATTCGTTAGGTATGTGGCTTTCCTTTTTAGAGATATGGCAATTGGAGGAGAATCAATTTCCATGAATTTGTTTCCTAGCTTTTGTGGAGGAATCATAAAATAGCTCTTTATGTGAAATGAATTCCTGAAGGATTCCATTTCCAACTGTTTCCCAGCACTCAAACATGATAAATGCTCCTTACTAATGGATTTTGTATCCATTGGGGACACTTTCCAAGTAGCCAAACAACTCCTAATTTTCATTTGCATTGTCAATTCCTGAAACATGGTATAATCGGTTTATTTATGTATTTTGATTTATTTGTGAGGAGGCCGACAGATATAATCTGTTTATTTATGTATTTTGATTTATCTTTTTGAAATTCTCTTTTATTGACTGAGGTTCCTGATTCAGAAGGGGGATCAATTAACAGAGGTGGATATTAGATAGTTGCCGGTGGTGGAACTGTTGCTGCTGAAGCACCTGCTGCGGAGGAGATGGAGAGATGCTCCATTGCTTTCAGAGTAATGTAAGTTATAGTGCACGTAGTTGCCTTGGGACACCTAGTCCAATCCATTGATCTAGACTGTTCATCTTTAACCCTTACATATGATTCCAACGAATCACTCTTATTAGGCAATCATGACCATGCCATCCATGTTTAGCAAATGTGTAGATGTAAAAAATAAGGCCAAACTAAGATGGATTGGATCATCTAATCAGTGAGATTTTTGCTTGGTGGACCATGAAATGTGTTTCGTACTTAATGAATAGTTCAAATCAGTCAATATATTATGGTTCCTTCTAGTTTTTGCTGATTCCGCTTTTTCTGTAGTTGATAAATTAACCTGGGCTGTCATCTTACTCCCATATATTTGGCTTTTGGCAGATCCTGTGTTCTTCTTTTTCTCTATTAGTTACTTAGACCATCAAATGTTGATTTTCTTTCATTGTTTAGTTTTTGGTGTATGTGATTATCTACATTACTGTAAGTTACTGTTCATTTTATTGTTTTTGGAACCCACACAAATGATCTTGGCTCGCTTAAGTTCATCACAGAATACTTGCCACCAATGCTTGTTACTAAAACTTAAGTTACTGATGATGTCGGTTTCTATTTAGTTTCCTTCCTGACATAAGTAGAAAAGTTTTTTCTACTTGTGTCATTAATTGCTTGCCTCCAAGTGCAGAGGTTCGTAAGTAGTATCCCGTGAATACAGGGTCGATCCCACAGGGAGATGAATTGTGAGAAGAAAAAAAAATCAAATGTTAAACAAACTAAGTAATAAAAATTAATCTGATGATTTGATTTCGGGATTTTTGAATGGATGTAATTCAACTGAATAAAATAAAACCCAAGCTTCAAAGTTCCACACATAGGTTAATGTTCCAAAATCATGATGACTTGGATAACTTAACTAGGATCTGATCACTATGGTCAGCCTAATCGGAAAATAAAATAGTTTAAATATTTTAATAAATAATATAAAAAATTAGAAAATCATAGATTTGCACCATTGACATATATTTTCAAGCGTCAGTGATTTTAAGTATTCAATATCTATAGGATAATGAATATCAAAGAAATATAACAGGTTGAGAACCTCTCCTATCTAGGAAATCTGATTGATCTAGGGTAAGCCTATCCGTCCATGGGGAACTCATATGATGGAAACATATGGATCTTACAAGAGGATAAAAAATAAAACCTAAATAATAGATAACATGCATACACCATTCTTCTCATCATTAAAACAATCAATCATCATAATCTTAAAGAAGCATTAAACCCATGTGCTTCTCTTCTAGCTTGGGCTAGAAGGAACTTAGAAAAACATGATTAAATTGTAGAAATAAAAAGCAACAAGAAATAAAGAAAGAAAATACAAATAGAAAAGATCTAAAAAAAAAAAAAAAAACTTATAAAGCTTTAATAAAACTAAAAACTCTTTAAAAACCCTAAATTTTGCTTTGAGATGCCTTGAATGATGTTTGAGACCCTAGGAACCCCTAGTTATAAGTAGGGAACTCCAATTTTCGTATAAAGTTGAAAAACCCTATAAATCGCTTCAAATATATGTATTTTTTCAAAATAGACTTCTCGTTGCATAGTTCATTCGAAACAGACTTCCTACTGTGCGGTTTCCCAAAATAAACTTCATAGCTTCAGAATACACTTTTTCATGACGATTTCAGGATTCTTCACTTCAAATCTTCAATTTTCTTTATTCTTCACTCGATTTTCTTGGATCTTTGGCATGTGAATTCTTTAATCTTGATCTCCTAAAATCCATCTCTTGCCTTTATGATTTTTGAGCATCAAATTCTTGCTTTTAACACCCTTTTTCAATCCAAGCATATAAATTCACCTTGCAGCACAAGCATTAGTAAAATAAAATATTAAGATGATTTATGTTCATAAAACCAAGATATAAATGGAAAAAATTATGCAATATTTGAGTCTCAACATACCCCCAACCAGCATTTTGCTAGTCCCAAGAAAAATAAGTGAAAAATAAAAATAAGAATAAAACTAATTTTAAAATTAAAATTAAAATGAAAAAAAAAATTATAACTACACCACTTTCGCAGGTAATCTCGATTGCATTTAGCATATGCAACAAGCCTTTAAATCCCTAGGTTTTCCCTAGTGGACGAGTTATAGTCTCGTGAGGGTTTCCATAAATGTTACCCACAAACTTTGAAAACATGAAAAATAGTTCAACATTCCGAAATTTATATAATTATGCCTCCATTCATCATATGAATTCCAAAACAAAACAATACTTACCCTAAGTTTGAAGTTAGTTAGAATCTCAATTTCCTAATCCATTGCATCCTTAAGTTCAAAGACCTAATCAAAAGTTAGAATAGTTATGATCCAATATCCTAAGGTGCTCCGTGACACTAGTCTAACTTTGAGAAATATGCATGTTCTCTATCCTAACTCCTTTCAATCATTCCAAGAGTATGAAATCTCTAGTTATCTCATTTTTTCCATGTTATTTCTTCTTTTATCATCATATCCTCATTATTATAGACCACCCTTAGATGAAGATTTCCACCGGGTTCACTTCATAACCTAAGGTATCGTACTTGTAATGTTAACAGTAATGGATACTTAGGTATCTTTACTCCATATTACAGACACGAGTGTTATGGTCATTGCATTCATTCTCTATAATAAAATTTTCTTTTTCCATCACTCTTTTTTTTTTCTTCAATATTCTCTCTTTTAAGCATATATCAATGATACTAGTTCATTCAACCTTGTTTGAATTAAAAGTTGTTATTCTAGTTCACATATCATATTCCTCACTTAGTTAGCTAAGATGTATTGTGAATTCAGTACATCAAATTACTACTCACTTTAAACTAGTGATTAGATAATTGAACTCAAGTATATAATTTTCAGTTGTCGGAATTCTGACTACTATCAACCTAGAATAAATATTAACTTTGCCTTTGGAATTCGCATAATATCATGTTTACTTTCTTATATATAAACATATTATTTTGAAAATCTTGAAAAAGAATTCCCCATAAACATATAAAAAAAAAATTGAAACCTATAATAATAATAATAATAATAATAATAAAATAAACTAAAAAGAAAAAAGAAAAAAAAAAAACCTCACATGGATGAATCCACACCCCCTAACCTAAAATCTACATTGTCCTGAATGTAATGATAAAGTAATGCAAAGAACAATATAAATAAAAGAAAGGGTGGATAGTACCTGAATATTTCATGAAAAACTCACCTGTTATGTGACACTAAAAAGAATTGAATATGATACAAATCCCACATAAATGCTTCATCAAACTAGGAGCATCAGTCTGAATATTTTGGCTCATGAAGAGGGAAGGGCTCCTCTCCCAAATGAAAATTTTCCACATAAGGCTTTAATATCTGATCATTAACCTTGTACACATTGTCATTACGTGGATTCTCAATTTCAACAGCCCTATGAGTATAAACATTCTTCACAATGAAGGGTCCTATCCATCTTGATCTTAACTTTCTCGAAAAGAACTGGAGACGGGAATTGTACAATAGGACCTTTTGCTAAGGTTCAAAATTCTTCCTCAGAATATTTTTGTCATGAAAAGCTTTGGTCCTCTCTTTGTAGATTTTAGAATTTTTATAAGAGTCTCTCCTTAGCTCCTCTAATTCATTCAACTCTAATTTCCTTTGTCCACTTGCTTGATTTATATCAATGTTTAATTTCTTTATTGCCCAACAGGCTATATGTTCTAATTCCACAGGCAAGTGGCAAGCCTTCTCATACACCAATCTATATGGTGACATTCCAATCAGGGTCTTATAAGCAGTCCTATAAGCCCATAAAGCGTCGGATAGTCTGAGAGACCAATCCTTCCTACCTGGCCTTATAGTTTTCTCTAAAATATGTTTGATTTCCCGATTAAAAATCTCAGCTTGATGTCATATTTCTTCATCAAAGCCTCAAATGTCCTATTACAAAAGTGAGACCCACCATCACTAATGATGGCCTTTGGTGTTCCAAGTCTAGAAAAAATATTTTCCTTAAGGAATCGTATGACCACTTTGTTATCATTAGTCCTACTTGGAACTGTCTCAATCCACTTTGAAACATAGTCCATACTAACCAATATATAAAGAAATCCAAAAGAAGATGGAAATGGGCCCATAAAATCAATATCCCAACAATAAAAAATCTCTAATGGTAAAATTGGGGATAAAGGCATCATGTTGCGTTGGGACACTCTTCCTAACCTTTGACATCTATCACAAGCAACACATAAAGCATGGGTGTCTTTAAACATGGTAGGCCAGTAAAAACCACATTGTAGGATTTTTGCAGTGGTTTTCTTAGCAGAAAAATAGCCACCACATGTTTCCATGTGACAAAAAGAAATAACACTCTGAACTTCATCCTCTGGGACACAACGTCTAAAAATTTGATCAATTCCATATTTATATAAATATGGGTCATCCCAGTAGAAGTTCCTAATCTCGGTTTCAAAACGCTTCATATCTTGTGACTTCCAATGATATGACATTTTTTCCATTACAAGATAGTTCACTATATCCACATACTAAGGCAATTTGGAGATCGTAAATAATTGTTCATCAGGAAAAGTGTCCTGGATATGCATCTCCTCAGTGGAATCATCTAACACCAATCTGAAAAGGTGATCAACCACTATGTTTTCTACTCCTTTCTTATCTTTTATCTCTAAGTCAAATTCTTGGAGTAGGAGGATCCATCTTAAAAGTCTCGACTTTGCATCATTCTTAGATAACAAATATTTCAAAGCTGAGTGGTCTGTGAAAATGACCACTTTAGATCCCAACAAGTAGGACCTAAACATATCCAAAGCAAAAACTACTGCAAGTAACTCTTTTTCAGTTGTTGAGTAGTTCACTTGGGTCGAATTTAGAGTTCTACTCGCATAGTGAATAACGTAGGGCCTTTTATCTTTCCTTTGGCCCAAAATAGCCCCTATGGCATAATCACTTGCATCGCACATTAGTTTAAAAGGAAGTGTCCAATCTGGTGGACGCATGATAGGTGTAGTGGTAAGGGATGATTTAATTTTATTAAAAGCACTTACACACTCATCTGTCCACTTAAATGGAACATCCTTTTAAAGAAGATTAGTCAAGGGTATAGTAATGGCACTAAAGTCCTTGATGAATCTTCTATAGAAACCAGCGTGCCCTAGAAGTGATCTAATATTTCTAACAGTTCGAGGGATAGGTAGATTAACAATAATGTCGAGTTTTGAGCGATCTACCTCGATTCCATTTTTGGAGATAACATGACCTAAAACAATTCCCTTTTGAACCATGAAATGACATTTCTCCCAATTTAAGACAAGATGTTTCTCTTCACACCTAGACAAAACAAGAGATAAATTGTTGAGGCAATCCTGAAAACTACTCCCAAATATAGAGAAGTCGTCCATTAAAACCTCAAGAAACTTTCCAACCATATTTGAAAAAATACTTAACATACACCGTTGGAAAGTTGCTGGAGCGTTATACAATCCAAATGGCATTCGTTTGAAAGCAAATGTGCTAAATGGACAAGTAAACGTGGTTTTCTCTTGGTCTTCCAGGGCTATCTTTATTTGGTTATATCCAGAATATCCATCAAGAAAACTATAGAAGGAGTGACCTGCTACCCTCTCTAAAACTTGATTAATGAATGGTAGAGGGAAATGGTCCTTCTTTATAACTTGGTTCAATTTTCTATAGTTAATGCAAACATGCCAACCTGTGGTGACACGTGTTGGTATGAGTTCATTATTAGAATCCTGTACAATAGTTATTCCGAATTTCTTTGGGACTACTTGAGTTGGATTCACCCAAACACTATCGGATATTGGGTAGATGATTCCCACGTCCAACAATTTGATCACCTCATTTTTTACAACTTCTATCATGTTTGGATTGAGACGCCTTTGAGGTTGTCTAATTGGTTTGGCGTCCTCATCGTGGTGGATCCAATGAGTGCATATGGAATGGCTTATACCCTTGATGTCAGAAATAGTCTAGCCCAAGGGTCCTTTGTGGTCCCTTAAAACATTCAACAATTTAATCTCTTGATCCTTGTCTAAAAATGAAGAAATCACCATAGAATAAGTTTTATTTTCACCTAAGTATACATACTTAAGCTCATTTGGTAGTGATTTTAAATCAAGCTTTGGAACATTGGTTGGTAATGGCGGAGGTCGCGAGTCCTCGATAGATAGGATTTGAGTGCGCGGTCTCCATTGGTACGTACTAATGTCTTGGGTGGTAGTGCTCTCATTATCATCACAAATTTCAGCAAGCACTTTTTCTAAATCAAAATTTTTTAAGTCCCCAATAACTTGAATCAATTCCTCAGTTAGACTAGGTTCCAATTCCTCTTCTTCTATCAAGCAGTCCATGAAATTCAGCTCATGAATTTCATTATTATCAATGGGCTGCTTACATAGATTGAAAATATTTAGCTCTAGAGTTATGTTACCAAAAGACAAGTTCATTATTCTATTCCTGCAATTTATGATTGCATTTGAAGTTGCTAGGAATGGGCGGCCTAAAATGATGGGAACTTGAGCTCTAGCATTTACACATGGTTTAGTGTCTAGTATAATAAAATCCATGGGAAAGTAGAATTTCTCTACATGGACTAACACGTCCTCTAAAATTCCCCTCGGTACCTTAATGGAGCGGTCATTGAGTTGGAGTGTAATCGTGGTTGGTTTAAGCTCGCCTAACCCCATTTGTTTGTAAACCGAATAAGGTACTAAGTTGACACTTGCACCCAAATCTAGTAAAGCATGCTCAATTTGAAAATTCCTAATAATACAAGGAATAGTGGGACTTCCCGGGTCTTTGTATTTGGGTACAACCCTTTGTTGAATGATAGCGCTCACTTTCTTAGTCAGGAAGGCCTTTTTATGCACATTTAATTTCCTCTTTACAGTGCACAAGTCCTTGAGATATTTAGCATATGATGGAATTTGTCTAATGACATCAAGCAGAGGAATATTGACAGTAACCTTTTGGAGCACATCCAACACCTCTTGATATTTCATGGAGACAGTTGGATTCCGAAGTCTAGATGGGAACGGAACTGAAGGCTCATATGACTTAGTCTCTTTATCCTTTTGTTGTTGCGGCTCTTGAACCATTGCCAGTTCATCATTTTCTTGAGACAGTGGCTCATCCTCCGGTATTTCTACCGGTTGTATTAGCTTATTATCGATCTCTTTTCCACTTCTCAAGGTAATGATGGCCTTAGTTTGTTCATGATGTAGCTCATTTGGATTTGAGTCTCCAATTAAATGTATGTTTCTAGGGTTTGGCACAAGTTAAGAAGGAAGGGTGCCTTTTTCCCTGGCATTTAGTTGAGTCTCAATCCTAGCCACAGCTATCTTTAATTCCTGATTTGATTGGATTAGAGACTGATTCATTTGAGCTTGAGAGTTCATGAATGCGGTCAATGTATCCTCCACAGATGATCACTTTGGTGGGGGCACAAATGGTACATTGTTAGGTGCCCCAAAGAAGTTGTTTTGTGGAGGCATTTAAGGTGCATTAGCCGCATTAATTTGTGGTCCATTCCTCCAACCAAGATTAGGATGGTTACGCCAATTTAGATTATACATGTTTCCCATTGGTTGCATAACTGACCTTTGGTAGTTATTTATAGCATTTGCTTGATCATGCTCATATGTGATATTTTGTACAACTGAGATTATTGGACAATCCTTTGTGTCATGGTCTGTACCACCACAAATACTACAAAAATTACCTAAGGAAGTGTTTGCTTTAACCATATAAACATTCTTAATTTCCAAGGCTTTGACCTTTCTAGCTAATGCAGCAAATTTTGCATTAAGGTCGTCTTCCTCTCTTAGGACATACATCCCCGCTTTCTCTCTAGGAATGGATCTAGTTTAGTCTGATTTAGTAGAGATATCCCATGTCTGCGTATTTTCTGCTAACATATCTAGAAAATCTCAAGCCTCATTATGATCTTTATCAAGAAAGGTTCCACCACACATCATCTCTATGAACTGACGGGTATCCATGCTGAGCTCCTTTCGGAAAGCATCAATCACGTGCCATGGTTCATAACCATGATGTGGACAAGTAATTAGAATGTCTTTGAAGTGCTCCCAAGCATGAAAAAATAGTTCATTCCCCTTTTGGGAGAATGACATAATTTCTTGTTTTAGTGCATTTGTTTTGTACTCGGGAAAGAACTTGTTAAAAAACTCTCTACTTAAGGCTTGCCATGAAGTGATGGTATTACGTCTTAGAGAGTTGAGCCATGCTTTGGCTCGATCCTTTAGAGAAAATGAGAATAACCTAAGCTTCAGTACATCCCTATTGCCATTATTTACTTGTAACGTTGCAATTACTTCCTCAAAGTCCTCGAGGTGCAAGTGGGGGCTTTCATAATCCAAGCCATGAATTTTAGGAATTAATTGAATCACACCTAGTTTAAAATCAATGTTCCCTGTGTGAGCAAGGAACACTATGCAAGTTGGTAAAGTTGATCTCTCAGGGTGTAAATGTTCACGTAAAGTCCGTGGTTGGTTTAAAACATTCCTATGAACTTCATTTTCATCCTCAAGAGGAGGATTAGGTTGATTTTCTCTATTTTGATTTATAGTCAGATCTGGCAGGTTTGGATTTGAATTATCAACTGGGTTTGCCATAGAATCCAAGTGATATTGAGTACCTCTTCTAAGTGAATGATTAAGGCCTGGAACTAGTCCCCCTTCAGAGGAGAGTCGATTGTTTTGATCCCTACTCCAACGGGACATAAACCATCCACACCACACAAAAAATACCATAAATTCAAATTGCGAGTATGATACTTAAAATAAAAATAAAAACTTAACCAACAACCCAGGTGGTAGGACCAACCATGAGGGTTCAGTCCACAAACCAAAAAAAATAAATTGACAACCTAGACGACAGGGCCAACCATGAGGGTTCAGTCCACAAAGAATAAATAAATAAATAAATAAAATAAAAGTAAAACTAATGCAGAAATTAAACTATGCTAATCTGGAAAATAGATTTAGCGGATGATCTTTATGATCAAACAATAACTATAGGACAACCATAACACTTGGGTAATAAAATCCCAAGCAGGGCAACCTTATGTCATAGTTAGTACTTGAAAGACCCAATTGAATTTATTTTCAAAGAAAAAGAAAAGAAAAGAAAAAAAAATCTACAGAAAATTTGGAAGGTTTAGAAGAGAACTTACCTCGGAAAAAAACTTACCTTAGTTATCTTGTACAGATCTGATCTCTCTAAGTCTCTTCCTGGCAACGGTGCCAAAAACTTGATTGCTTGCCTCTAAGTACAGAGATTCGTAAGTAGTATCCCGTGAATATAGGGTCGATCCCACAGGGAGATGAATTGTGAGAAGAAAAAAAAATCAAATGTTAAACAAACTAAGTAATAAAATTAATCTGATGATTTGATTTTGGGATTTTTGAATGGATGCAATTTAACTAAATACAATAACACCCAAGCTTCAAAGTTCCACACATAGGTTAATGTTCCAAAATCATGATGACTTGGATAACACAACTAGGATCTGATCACTATGGTCAGCCTAATCGAAAAATAAAACAGTTTAAATATTTTAATAAATGATATAAAAAATTAGAAAATTATAGATTTGCACCATTGACATATATTCTCAAGCGTCAGTGATTTTAAGTATTCAATATCTATAGGATAATGAATATCAAATAAATATAACAGGTTGAGAACTTCTCCTATCTAGGAAATCTGATTAATTTATGGTAAGCCTATCATCAATGTGGATCTCATATGATGGAAACATATGAATCTTACAAGAGGACAAAAAATAAAATCTAAATAATAGATAACATGCATACACCATTCTTCTCATCATTAAAACAATCAATCATCATAATCTTAAAGAAGCATTAAACCCATGTGCTTCCCTTCTAGCTTGGGTTAGAAGGAACTTAGAAAAACATAATTAAATTGCAAAAATAAAAAGTAACAAGAAATAAAAGAAAAAATGCAAATAGAAAAGATCTAAAAAAAAAAAAACAACTTATAAAGCTTTAATAAAACTAAAAACTCTTTAAAAACCCTAAATTTTGCTTTGGGATGCCTTGAATAATGTTTAAGAATGCCCTAGGAACCCCTAGTTATAAGTAGGGAACTCCGATTTTCGTATAAAGTTGAAAAATCCTATAAATCACCTCAAATATACGTATTTTTCTAAAATAGACTTCTCACTGCATAGTTCGTTTAAAATAGACTTCCTGCTGCGTAGTTTTCCAAAATAAACTTCACAGCTTCAGAATACACCTTTTTAGGATGATTTCAGGATTCTTCACTTCAAATCTTCAATTTTCTTTATTCTTCACTCAGTTTTCTTGGATCTTTGGCATGTGAATTATTTAATCTTGATCTCCTAAGATCCATCTCTTGCCTTGGTGATTTTTTAGAATCAAATTCTTGCTTTTAACATCCTTTTTCAATCCAAGCACATAAATTTACCTTACAACACATGCATGAGTAAAATAAAATATTAAGATGATTTATGTTCATAAAACCAAGATATAAATGGAGAAAATTATGCAAAATTTGAGTCTCAACATTCATCATCACCAACCAACCAAAAAGTAGAAAAGTTCTTTTAGTTTCCTTCTTGACATAAGTAAGTTTTTTTTACTTTGCTACACATGATGTTCTGATATACCATCAAGATGGGAGTTCAATAATCTCATTTCAAATTCAAATCCAAAAACAAATCAAGGTTCATGTATAAGTTAAATTCATGTACGAGTTAAATTTCCTTCCTGACAATGCAAGTTTTTTTGTTTTCTTCTTCTTTTTTGTTGATTCTGATTTTTTTTGTAGCTGATAAATTAACCTGGGCTGTCATCTTACTCCCATATATTTGGCTTTTGGCAGATCCTATGTTCTTCTTTTTCTCCATTAGCTACTTGGACCATCAAATTCAGCTTGTTGCTATCTAAAAACTGAGTATCAATTCTCTTGATATTTTATTTGTTATATTCTGTGGATCCATGTTCTGTGAAGTTACTTCTTGGAGCTTTATTATTATTATTTCTGGATTTTTGAGGATTTGAGTTTAGGTTTTGAATATTGAGTTTTGCTGACATGCACCAGAGGGTTTTAAGGAGCTTAGCATTATCCAGAACAAAGACTGATTTAGGTGGCCATTAAGGGCCCGTTTGGCCCGTTGGATTGGAAGGAATTGGATGGTATTGGAAGGGATTGGTAGTTAAATCCCGGGATTGGCTGGGTGTGCCAAACAGAGTCGGTGATCTGATCCCAATCCCATGGATCTTAAGACAATCCACTAACAATACCATCATTACCTTTAAATCCCATCCAATCCACCCTAATCCGTTCAAATTTACCTGGGATGTGTTTAGTTCGAGGGATTGGAAGGGATGAGAAGGTTTAATCCCAGGATTGGCCGGGCATGCCAAATAGACTGGATATAACAATTTAGGGATATAGTAATCCCATGGATCTCAAGACAATCCACTGACAACACCATCATTACCTAGAAATCCATGCCATCCACCCTAATACCGTTCAATCCCTTCCAATCCACCCGGCCAAACGGGCCCTAAGGCTCTTAATTTCAAGACTGATTATGTAGTCAAATTCAATTGCTTGTCAGCTACATTAAATGGTCGAAATAAAGGATACTGAACAATTTACACGCTGTATTTGCACAAAATCAAATGGGGAGATTTTATAGCCATCTTCCTGGTACCTTAACCTAAAATCACTATTGCACAAACTCTCTCTCTCTCTCTCTCTCTCTCTCTCTCTTAAACATGACTCGACACTTGGATGAATTGAAGGCCTGTATGGCAAATGAGTAAGAAACAAGTTTAGATTTCATGGGCATCTTTCCATTTGAGCCGATCATCATGGACTGTATCTACAATCACAAATGTATTTGCACAAAATGGCCACTTGAAATAACTATATGCTTGGACTACTTCTATAGATTTAAGCAAACAAATTATAGCATTTGACTTTCAGGTTTTACTTACAAATTTGATTTAGGAAATATTGTGATGACCACTAGAAGGATGTGGAGGTGGAATGATGATTTGATGGTGATGAGATGTTTGGATGATATTTTCTAACTTGAGGATATTTGTATCTTATTTTGTGGATATTTAATTATTACTTTTTTCTTATTTTGTTGTACACCTTAGATTTAGATACGATTCATTTTTGAAATATTCTATATGATTTGAAGCATTCAAGTATCATCTTGATTTATTGGTTTGCAACAGGTAAAGATTTGGGAAGACAGGAAGGCATTGCCACGTGTGCACTAGGACCCTCTAATTCCTGCTTTTCTTTGGCCCATCTGGGACTTAATTCACCTTTCTTAGTATATCTTTCTTACATATTTTGACTTAGAAGTTATTGTATGAAATGAAAAAACTTCTATTACAAATTTACAATTATATGCCACATGTGCAATTTGTAAGTAATTTCTAAGCTTTTATACCAACTTTGACTGAATTAATAGAATTTTCATTTGAGGCCAATAGTCTGTATAGATGGGGATATTTTGCATTGATGATGATGATACAGATCATTCGTCTGGTAGATCCCAATGTTAATGTTCAACAGATCAGAAATTTACTCTGTTGAACAATCACAACTATCTGATCAGTGGACTTCCTCGAGTTGCATATGTATATCTCTAGTTGCTGCATCATTTCATCTACAATTTGATGTTTACAAATGTTTCTGCATCATAAATACTGGGAATGTAATTACAATTTGATCATTGCCAGTCTACAATTTGATCTTTCCTATTAACTAAATTATGTATTTTAAGGTTATTTTCTCCATCAATACAAGGCAGAGATGACAAACTTCCTGAGAAAGGTCAGTTTTTTTCATACGAAACTAAAGAGCACTGATGTACAAATGAATTTATGTAGAATGTTTCTTGTTGCTAGCTTTCTACAGATTCATATGTATGTAGATTCTCAGGAAAAGGTTATAGCTCAGTATCAGGTAACACCTTCTGCTTGTTGGACATTTTCTTCTCCGCCTCCGCAAGTCTACAAACACTCTTAATTTCTGTTTCTTATATATTTCAGATTGCCAAGAAGCAGAGGGAAGATTATCTGCAACAAATGGAGCTTTATAAACAGAAGAATGAGGTGCAATTTTCTTATCTCTTGAGAGTGTGGTCTCTTTACTGATTGAATCTTGATATTTTCTTGTTCCAGGTGCAATTTACCAAATTTATGTATTGGAATTGGGCTTCCTCTTATATCTTCTTCTGTTATCCAATTTCATAAACACTTACATATAACATATGTTGATACTCTATGATCTTAGTGAAAGTTTAAAGTGTAATGCAAACTCACTTGCTCGGCAGATGCTATATATAGGCTTTCTTGGTTTATAGGCAAGAATAATGTATTGATTTAGTGCTTTGTGGATTATTATGTTTTTTTTTTTTTTTTAAATTCTTGGAAGATAATTTCAACATGCAATACTATGTATACCTTTGTGCTGTCTCTGAGGTTCATATACTATGCAATAGTTGACTGCAAGTCATTAGATTTTCCTAGATTTGAGGGGTTCCCACACAGTGACAGTTTGGTAATTTTGGAGTCCTTAGTTAAGGTTTGGGCTGAAACTACGAGTGTTGGAGCCGACGCTTTTGGAGTCCGAACTCATTCTTTTGAAAAATAGAAAAATGGTAATATTAGTAAATATGGATTTTCTTGTTAAGAAGAAAATGGAAGATGGATTGAAAAAATATTTCAGAGATTTTTTTTTCTTCTTTTTTGCTTCAAGAGAGAGATGGAGAGGTGAGAGTGGGGAAATCGAGGGAGAGAGTGGGGGAATGAAGTGGCCGCGTGAGATTTGAAAATAGAGTGTAGTTTGGTTTGAAAATGACGTTTCGCATTTTTGTTTGACTTGAAAGTAAAGGTGATGCATCTTCTTATTTATTCAATCATGAAATGCAGGATGTTACCATTAAGGTTCTTACAGATTAAGACTTTCATGAGGATCAACTGAAGGACTTTCTAAGGGAGGTATGCATTTGAAACATTGCTAATAATGTTCTTTAAAACTGTACCCATTTATGTATCCGGATGTGCGTCGGAGCTATCCGGATGTTGAGCGGGGGTCTTTGGAAGGTGGAAACCACTGTTATAACCATGATGAAGCTGTCCATTTCTTATGGACAGCATTGGAGTGGCCTGACCATTTGGACAGGCCATGTTTATGTATTTACTCGAAATTGATGGAGTAGACCCGGATGTATGTCGGAGCTATTCAAATGTTGAGCGGGGGTCCCTAGAAGGTAGGAACTGTTGTTATGACCATGATGAAGCTGTCCATTTTCTATGGACAGCATTGGAGTGGCTTGATCATTTGGACAGGCCGTGTTTATATCTATATTTGCAGGGACCACACCCTTAACCTAAACCTAAACCTAAACCTACAACCTAAAACCTAAACTTAAACCTAAAACCTAAATGTATTTTCAAATCCCTAAACCTAAACCTACACCTAATCCTATTCTCAACTCCCTAACCTAAACCTAAAACTAAACTTGAAAACTGAAACCTAAACCCGAACCCTATTTCCTAAACCTAAACCTTAACCTATTCTCAATTCCCTGAAGCTATAACCTATAACCTAAACCTAAACCTAAACCTATAACCTAAAACCTAAACCTAAACCTAAACCTATAACCTAATTGTATTCTAAAATCCCTAAACATAAACCTACACCTAATCCTAATCTCAACTCCCTAACCTAAACCTAAACCTAAACTTGAAAACCCGATCCAGAACCCGAACTCGATTGTCTAAACCTAAACCTTAACCTATTCTCAATTCCCTAAAGCTATAACCTAAACCTATAACCTAAACCTAAACCTAAACCTAAACCTAAAACCTAAATGTATTCTCAAATCCCTAAACCTAAACCTACACCTAATCCTAATCTCAACTCCCTAACCTAAACCTAAACCTAAACTTGAAAACCCAAACTTAAACCCGATCCCGAACCCAATTTCCTAAACCTAAACCTTAACCTATTCTCAATTCCCTAAAGCTAAAACCTATAACCTAAACCTAAAACCTAAATGTATTCTCAAATTCCTAAACCTAAACCTACACCTAATCCTAATCTTAACTCCCTAAGCTAAACCTAAACCTAAACTTGAAAACTCAAACCTAAACCCGAACCCGATTTCCTAAACCTAGACCTTAACCTATTCTCAATTCCCTAAAGTTATAACCTATAACCTATAACCTATAACCTAAACCTAAACCTTAACCTAAACCTATAACCTAAACCTAAACCTAAAACCTTAACCTAAACTAAAACCTATAACCTAACCTTAACCTATAACCTATAACTTATAACCTAAACTTATCACCTATAACCTAACCTTAACCTAAACCTAAAACCTAAACCTATAACCTAAAACCTAAACCTAATCCTAAAACTTAAATGAATTCTCAAATCCCTGAACATAAACCTACACCTAATCCTAATCTCAACTCTCTAACCTAAACCTAAACCTAAATGGAAAACCCAAACCTAAACGCGATCCCAAACCCGAACCTGATTTCCTAAACTAAAGCCTTAACCTATTCTCCATTCCCTAAAGCTATAACCAAAACTTATAACCTATAACCTTAACCTAAACCTTAACCTTAACCTTAACCTATAACCTTAACCTAAACCAAAACCTATAACCTAAACCTTAACCTATAACCCATAACCTATAACCTATAACCTAAACTTATAACCTTTAACCTAACCTTAACCTAAACCTAAACCTACGACCTAAACTCGATCCTAAAACGTAAATGTATTCTCAAATCCCTAAACCTAAACCTACACCCAATCCTAATCTCAACTCCCTAACCTAAACCTAAACCTAAACTTGAAAACCCAAACCTAAACACGATCCCAGAACCCGAACCCGATTTCCTAAACCTAAACGTTAACCTATTCTCCATTCCCTAAAGCTATAACCTATAACCTATAACCTAAACCTAAACCTTAACCTAAACCTATAACATAAACTTAAACCTTAACCTAAACCTATAACCTTAACCAAAACCAAAACCTATAACCTAAACTTTAACCTATAACCTATAACGTATAACCTAAACTTGTAACCTATAACCTAACCTTAACATACACCTAAAACCTATAACCTAAACCTAATCCTAAAACCTAAATGTATTCTCAAATCCCTAAACTTAAACCTACACCTAATCCTAATCTCAACTCCCTAACCTAAACCTAAATGTCAACTTGAAAATCCAAACCTAAACCCAATCCTGAACACGATTTCCTAAACTTAAACCTTAACCTTATTCTCATTTCTTTGATTTCTATTTTCTTTCTGGAATTTTCATGGTGCTTGTGTTATTATTGTGTTATTATTCCTTACAACAACAAAACAAGAAACCTCCAGAAAACCTCCACAGGTCAAATTCTTAGTTTTTAATATTATATTTTTAAAATTAATGAAAATCATCGACGGATTTTAGCAGTCGGCTATGTCGACGGATTTTAGCCGCCGACATTGCCGACGGATTTTAATCACCGAAAACGCCGACGGATTTTAGCCGTCGACAACTCTGACGGGTTTTAGCCACCGACGACGCCGACGGATTTTAGCCGTCGACAACGCCTACGGATTTTATCCGTCAGTGAACAACACCGACGCACCCTTTACCGACGGACCTTGTGACGGCTAAAAGCTGTCGGGGAAGGTCATTGCCGACGGTTTTTAGCCATCAATATTGCCCTATTTTTTGGTAGTGTTATCAACAACCGAAGCTAAATTCGTAGCCGCAACTTCATGTGCATGTCAAGCTATTTGGCTAAGGAGAATTCTTGAAGAACTTCAGTTCAAGCAACAAGGAGCCACTTTAATTTTTTATGACAACAGTTCAATAATTAAACTTTCTAAAAATCCTATTTTGCATGGAAGAAGCAAGCATATAGATGTAAAGTATCACTTCTTAAGGGATCTCACGAAAGATGAAGTGATTAATCTTATCTTCTGCAGAAGTGAAGACCAAATCGCTGACATATTCACCAAACCTCTCAAAATGCCTTTGTTTCAAAAGCTAAGGGAGTTGCTCGGGGTCTGCACTTTGGAAGGTTCAGGTTGAAGTTCGCAATTGATATTCTTTAAACTGAATGTTGTCAAACACTCAGTTTAAGGGAGGGAATATAGGAAATAATTTATTTACTCAAGTATTTGAGTCTTTTAGTTGTCCGGGTCAATAGGATATTTTCAATTAGTGGTTTTATAGTTATTATACGTACGTGTCCAGTTTTTATGATCATGGTCTTTTGTTTTACCTAATCTATAGGATAGTTTATTTTACACGATGTGTGTAGTGCCGAGTTTGGTGCTATTAGTTTGAATCTATTCGTTGGTGTACTGCTTATTTAAAGGCTATTGGTTAATGAATGGTAAGTTTAAATAAATCAATATTTCATTTTCCTTATTTTACTTTTCCTCAGTGTTGTCTTCATTCAAGCGTATTATTTTTATTTGCAACACTTACATTCTCCCACTTGAGCCACATCGATCAATGTCAATGATTAATATTTTAAAAACTTTTTGAAAACATATTTTAATTTAAAAAAACATCCAAATGGTTAACCAATGTAATTGTTAGATAATACGGGCAATGCTATGACAATCTGGTCCATTAAGACCTCTAGTATCAGATTGCGGTAGTCATCACAACATTTAATCTAAGCGAAGTTAGACTAAGCACACTCATAAATAATATCAGTTTTAATGACATAGATTTGAAACTAGGAAGTGTGATATAAGGATTACACACGTAGTATGATGATACGTGTCTATCCTTAAGAGGTCATGGAGCTTTCAAATGTCTCCAACGAGACATGACTTTAGTTCTACTTATTCAAAACAAATTGTGCATACTTAGAGAGAAACAAAAATAAATTTTATATCTAAATCATTAAAACTTTATCAAATGAGATCTCTTCAATGTCTATGTACAAAACATGCTCAACTCCCACTAACTGAAAACATCAGTGGGATCAGTGACTCCCATGGATGTTAATGTTCTTGAAATGACGTGATAGATAGCCCTTTAGTGAGCGGATTTGCAATCATCTGCTTAGTGCCGATGAACTCCACGAACACCTGATTAAAACCATGTTTCCTTTTTCTGTTTCCATTATGTCCAGGTCCATGTCCTGGGGTCATAAAACTAATATTCTTATTATTTTCAAAGGATTTCGAAGGTTCAAATTTTTATGGAGTAATGTCCAAATGTAAGCATACCAAGACTTTCTTCATGGACTCCTTCCGTTGAACATAATCAGACCCGGTTGGGACAAGAACTTGGTACGTTTGAGTTGGAATTATAACTGGTTGCAAATATACTCACATTAGTAGATTGTTTACATAAAAAAATTTATGAACAAAACTTAATATCAGGCAAAATTTTATTAATTCAATTGATTGGGGCCTTTAATTGAACTATCCATGATGAAGATGGGCCCAACATCCAATCTTGGCAAGAATCAGTTACATCATCATCACTCCTCCTATGGGAGGTAATCATAACATGCAAGTGACTCTCCTAAATGTGAAGCTAAGTGATGTCAATTATGTAAATATGAGATACTTAATACCTGCAGGTACGATGAGTCTTTCAGCTTTATATCACCAGCACCATTTACTACACCCCATTCATGTTCCTGCCAAACAGTGATCGTCTGTGTTTTCGTCACCGTCCGCATGAAATGTGAACATAATTGCATGTAATCCTTTGATTTAATCCCAAAATCACAAGTCTAAATTCATGAAAATTTTCATTGATTAAGGTCACTATGGTGGCTAACATTAGACTTAAGATTGCGATTTTAATTCTTCCCTCAACGAATTATCAATCAAAAAGTCTGATTTGGCTGAGAAAATGGTTAGTATTGATTGTTCAAAAAATGAAGGACCGTAAGGAGAAATAGACAGTTAGGTTTTACCTTCCTCATTCCAACGGTCTATATCAACTCCTAAAGGATGGGTAATAGACTCACAGCTAAGCCGAATCAAGACTTTGTATGATCTGAGCATCCTCAATGAGCGATGCACATCTGGTCCTTAACATTCACAAGATGACAATCTAGATAGAACATTTACCTGAATCAGATGGACATTTAGGTCCTTGTTAGGGTTCATAAAGTGGACCACTCGGATCTAATACTTAAGGTCCACATGATAAAAGGTTCATATTCTTTATTGTCTATCTAGTAAATGATCCAGATTATACGCTCATTTAAAACTAAATAGACAATTCGTATCTAAAACATAAGCCCATAAACTTGCTTGAAAGAGAGAACTCGTATACAAACACTAAATGGAATCCAACAGGCTTTAAAATGGGCTGAAAAATAAAGATACGGGCTGGCTCAAATAGGGGTATTTTACTTAATCAACCACAAAGCTTTAATTGGGCCCAAAATAATTAAAATGAGCCCATTATGTGGGCTAAAGATGAATGGACAAATAGGCCCACGATTGGTTGATCAATCACTTCTATTGATTGATTGATTGGCCGAAGATACCCAAAAACATCCAGCAAGCAAATTCAAAAATCCGTTGTACTATCAACCGATCGAACTCCCACCTTCAATCGACAGAAAGTGGCAAAAAGTATCCAGAGAGTTTAACCTAAAATTTCTATTAATTTTTATATAATGCCCGATTAATCAAGTTCGCTCGAAGGTTTGTCGATCGATTGCACCCTTTGCTCAAGCGATTGAACTTTGTTGTTTTCTTCTAATTCAAGAGCACTTGATCTTCAGTTGATTCCTTCAGTTTGGTACTTAGTTTTCTCAAATCTTCGGCACATCAGTTCTTCACTTTAATCATTAATTCTTCAATTCCTTCATCTTAATTCTTTTGGGCTTTAATTCAACACCTTCATGCACGTATTTAACTTAGACTTTAAAATCATCCCGCATGTTGAAATCACACCTAATTAGTTTAATTTAACACTTTTATACACGAGAAAATGATATGATATAGGAAATAAATTTGTAATATTCCAGTCTTATCAGTAACTCTTGAGTGTATGCCCCATATTTTGTTGAGTCTTTGGATCTTAGTGTATCATAAATCAAGTGTCACTTAATTTTGTTCTTTACTTATATTTCTTTCTTAGTATGTGTTCTTTCTTTTCTTCATTTTTTTTTTTCTTCTTCTTCTTGCAACTAATATCTCCCCAAGATCCTCTCCCAAGTTGAGACATTGCGATCTCTTTGGTGATGAATTGGATGAGTTATGGTTTACTAGTCAATTTTTACATTGTCTACAACTAGCTAGTTAGTTAAATAAGGCCATTGAGAACCCTGAAAATTCCCAAGGGGCTGTTTGGTTAGCTGTAAATGCATGTAAACAATGGTAAACAAACAATTATAACAAGTGCTCCTGTGTTTGATTTAACATTGGAATTTCACTTTGAAATTCGAGCAAAACTTAACATTGTAACAGGTAGTCCCCACCATGATGTATATGTTATATCCAAACTATCCATTCATTTTTCATATCATTTTAGGGCATAAGCCCAAAGATGATGCATATCCAAATCTCAAGTGGACTAGACTATATAAAATAATGAGGATTGAATGCCTACTATTGAAAACTTCTTAGGGGCTACAAAAGTTCTAGATCTGCCTCTTTTTTGACTCATGCCCTAAAATGATTTGAAAAAAATGAATGGATGACATGGATAAAACACATACATCATGGTGGGTCCCACAAAGTCTACGTGACACTCTTTCAAAAAATTATACCTATCATCTTTACTTATGTTAAATATAAAATAAATCATCATTACTTATTTACCATATTTTACATGCACCTATTGCTAACCAAACAGGCCATAAAGTTCATAATGTAAAGTAGAGACAACTTGAATTGTGGACGAATGTGAGTACCTAACCCCTTCTCTCTTAGTAACTGAGGTCCTTACCTTGAATCTCTGGCCGTAAATCATATCCAAGAGTTATATTAGTTGAGTCGAAACTCCCCAATCCCAGACAATTTTACAAGTTTAGCCGATGGTAGATTTTATGCTTTCATCAACTAGTGGCAACTCCAAGTCATTTAAATGTATCATTTTGAGTTCATACCACATCCATTTCAGAACCAAAGCCAAAAACATGAGAAACACCAAGGCAAAGAGAACACCTCATAGTGCGCCCACCCACACCCACAGTACAACGGTCACACTTAACCATGACATCCATCCATTTTTCTAGCTCATTTTAGGGCATGAGCCCAAAATTGATGCAAATCCAAAGCTAGTGGATAACATCATAGAAAACAATGGGAATTGAATCCCTATCATTGAAAATTTCTTCGAGCCACAAATGTTTTGGATCAAGTTGATACAAAATATTTGTATTTTCCTTTCATCTACACCATGTGACCTCATGAACAGGTTGGATGACATATATACGTCACTGTTGGCCTTGGGAAGGTTTTAACAATGGATGTCATTATCCCTATTGTTTCCTGTGGTGTGTTCCACTTAAATTTTGGATATACTTCAGTTTTGGGATCATGCCCTACAATGAGCTGATAAAAGTGATGAACAAATTGGACACGACACATACATCACAATGTGCTCCATAGAGTTTACTCAGTGTGCTTGAGTTACTCAATATACAGTCTGTCTGACAACAATACATGCCCATTCAAATTCTGCCACATTAGGGCCTCTTTGGTCCATGGGATTATATGGAATGAAATTGTATTAGATATGATCATGATCGCACGGTGATTGCATGTCTGAAAATACCATGGTATTTTGGCCATCCAATCCTCATGCTTGGGATAAAATTGTTGTTATGGGAAAAACATTGGATTAAGCAAAATCCCGTTTAGTGGGCCATGGAGTTGTAATTAATGAATCAAATTCACAATGGATGTCAATCAATTATGTATAACTAGAATGTCATATGTAAAGGGCATATATGGATGGATGACATGGATAGAATGATGGGTTTTTTGACCTGTTGTCGACCGGTCGTGAGCCCTGCTCGACTGGTCGAAGGCTAGTGGTCGACCAGTCGAAGGAGTCGAGTCGTGGCACGACTTAAAGTTCAGCAATTGTGGACTATTTTTCTCCGGGGTGCTCGACTAGTCGAAGGAGGTGCTCGACCGGTCGTAGGTGGCTCTTGATCGGTCGTGGACCTGCTTCGACCAGTCAAAGTTACGTAGATTTATTCCGCGATTTTGCACAGATTTCATGTCACAAGTCCTTTCATAACAAGGATGCGGAAAAGAGTTTCTTAAAACTTTAAATAGGAGTTCCTAGGGCTTTCTAGAAAATGACAAGAGGGTTTTCTAAAGCTTTACAAGGGATTTGCTAAAGGGTTTAGGGCTATCAAAGGTGAGAGAGAGAGGAAAAGAGAGAGAGGAAGCTTATAGAAGGGAGGTTCTGCTCGTGGAGGTTATCTACTGTGTAATCTAGATCTCAGCGCTTCTATGTCCTTGTAATCGGTGAGATCTCTCTGTTTTCTTTGTTTATCCACTCTTGCGTGAGTGAAGAAGATTGTAACGTTCTACTTCATAGTGGATTTTTGATCTGGATGAGGTCCCGTGGTTTTTACCTCTTTAAGGGTTTTTCACGTAAAAATCTCTTATGTGGTGTGTGATTGATTCTTTGATTTATTTCATTGCTTTATTATCCATAATTCTGGTTTGTTCTGGAGGGCTAGATCCTAAGGTTTTGTGCAAGGCCCTCAACAAAGTGGTATCAAAGCTAAGTTCATTGAACAGGTAGGATCAGTTTTGAATTATGGAAGGTAGCTCATCAAGGATGATCAACCTCAATGGTTCTAACTGGACTATATGGAAGGCTAAGATGGAGGACTTGCTTTATTACAAGGACCTATATTCTCTAATTTTAGGCAAATCAGCAAAATCCAAGGATATGACTGATGATAATTGGAAGAAGATGGATCAAAAGGCGGTGGGGTTTGTTAGACAATGGTTGGATGATTCAGTGTTCCACCATGTGTCTACGGAAACCTCAGCCGCTAGCTTATGGCTGAAATTACAAGGGCTGTATGAGAGGAAGACAGCCGGTAATAAAATTTTTCTGATAAGGTGACTTGTGAATCTCAAGTTCAAGGATGGTGGTTCTGTGGCCGAGCACATGAATGAGGTCAGCAATATAGTGAACCAACTCTCCTATATGAAAATGGTCCTGGATGATGAATTGCAGGCTTTACTTTTGCTTAGTTCATTGCTTGATAGTTGGGAGACATTGGTGGTGTCTCTAAGTAACTCTGCGCCAGACGGAAAGATATCCATGGAACAGGTAACTAGCTGCCTCTTTAATGAAGAGACAAGGAGGAAGTCTCAGGGGTCTACTCAACAAGAAGCTCTTGTGACACAGGAACGGGGGAGAGGAAAGAATAGGAAGGGCGGAAAGGCCCGAGATAAATCAAGAGGTAAGTCAAGTAATAGAAATGATGTTGATTGCTGAAATTGTGGCAAGAAGGGCCACTACAAGCATGAATGTCGTGGTAAGAAGAACGACAAGAAAGGAAAAGGGAAGGAAGATGAATCAGATTCCACTGCGGTCACTTCAGATGGTGATGTTGTAGTTATTCTTTCTGCAGATCATAATGTATATCTCATAGCTACGAGTCAGGACACCGGCTGGGTGATATACTCGAGAGCTTCTTTTCATGCGACTCCACATAGAGACTTCTTCACAAGCTACAAGTCAGGTGACTATGGGACTATGAAGATGAGAAATTCTGGCGTATCAAAAATCATGGGAGTCGGTGATATTTGTGTGAAGACTGATGTGGGCTGCACATTGGTTCTCAGGGATGTGAGGCATATCTCAGACCTTTGCCTCAACTTGATGTCGACGGGAAGGTTGGATGATGATGACTGTGAAAGCCGGTTTGCTGGTGGGTGATAAAAGCTCATCAATGGCTCGTTGATCATAGCCAGAGGAAAGAAGTGTTATACCCTTTACAAGGCAAGTGTCAGTATGTGCAAGGGTGGGTTGAACACAGCGGAAGATTCAGCTATTGACATGTGGCACAGACGTTTAGGCCACATAAGTGAAAAGGGGCTTCAGGTACTAGCAAAGAAGCGGCTCCTTCCAGACGTGACAGGTACACCTCTAAAAACCTGTCTTGATTGTTTATCAAGGAAACAACATAGAGTTTCATTCGTTAAAACTGCTTCTCATGTTAATAAAGTGCATGCATTAGATTTAGTTTATTCTGATGTTTGTAGTCCTATGAGGATAAAAACCTTGGGTGGGTCATTGTATTTTATTACTTTTATAGATGATGCATCTAGGAGGGTTTAGGTTTATGCTTTGAAATCTAAGGACGAGGTCTTTAGTGGGTTTAAATTGTTTCATGCTATGGTCGAGAGAGAGACAGGTAGATCATTGAAGTGCATCTGCACTGATAATGGTAGTGAATACATTGGTGACTTTCATGAGTACTGCAAGTCCCTGGGTATACGGCATGAACAGACAGTTCTCAAGACCCCCCAGCATAATGGTGTAGCTGAGCAAATGAGTTGCACCATTGTAGAGAGAATCAGATGCATGTTATCCCATGCGAAATTGCCCAAGACGTTCTGGGGAGAAGCAATGCACACGGCGGTGTATTTGATAAATAGGTCTCCATCAGCCCCATTGAATGGAGAAGTACCTGAGAAGGTGTGGATTAGACATGATCCATTATACAGTCATCTCAGGGTGTTTAGATGCAGGGCATCCGTTCACGTACCAAAGGACGAGATGTCCAAGCTTGATATGAAGATCAGACAGTGTGTGTTCTTGGGGTACAGTGATGAAAAGTTTGGTTACAGATTGTAGGATCCGACCGAAAGGAAGTTCGTCAGGAGTAGAGATGTAGTTTTCTTTGAAGATTAGTATATAGAAGACATTGGTAAGCCAGAGAAAGAACCAACTTAGTTTAAGTGAGCTAGAGGACATGGATCCTATATTCTTCCTGTGGTGCCTGATGACGGGGGAGTATAGTAAGGTGCAGAGGACGAGCGAGTTCCTTTAGAAGATGGCCCAGGAGAACAGCCCCCACTTGATCCACCTGTTGAGCCATAGGTGAGGAGGTCATCTAAGGACAGACAGCCATCCAAGAGGTACTCATCACATGAGTACATTATGCTGACTGATGGGGGAGAGCCAAAAGATTATTCTGAGGCCCTAGCCGACGAGTATAAGGGGGAGTGGTTGAAAGCTATGCAAGAGGAGATGAAATCCTTGCACAAGAACCACACCTATGACATGGTGAAACTACTTAAGGGCAAGAAAGCTCTGAGCAACAAGTGGGTGTTCAGAAAGAAGATTGAGCAGAAGAATTCACAGACGAGGTTGAAGGCCATACTTGTAGTGAAAGGGTTTGGTCAGAGGAAAGGTATAGACTTCGAAGAGATATTCTCACCAGTGGTAAAGATAACATCCATACGGGTATTGCTTGGGTTGACGACTAGCATGGATTTAGAGATAGAGCAGTTAGATGTTAAAACTGCCTTCCTCCATGGTGACTTGGAAGAAGAGATCTACATGCACCAACCAGAGGGGTTCAAAGTCAAGGGCAAAGAGCATATGGTGTGTAGGCTGAGGAAGAGCTTGTATGGGCTGAAACAAGCTCCATGACAATGGTACAAGAAGTTCAACTCGTTTCTGTTGAAACATAAGTATGACAGAATGAAGTCGGACCACTATATGTTCACGCGTAAGTTCTCATATGGTAATTTCTTAGTTCTGCTGTTATACGTTGATGACATGCTCATCATGGGTAAAGACATTAAGAAGATCGACAGGTTGAAACAGGAGTTGGGTAAGTCTTTTGCGATGAAAGACTTGGGCCCGGCTAGACATATCCTAGGAATGGAGATAACTCGTGACAGAAGCAGCAAGAAGCTTTGGCTGTCATGAGAGCAGGTATTGAGAAAGTCCTAGAGATGTTCAATATGAATGCAGTGAAGCCGGTCAGTACTCTACTAGATGGTCACTTCAGATTGAGTGACATGAAGTGTCCCAAGACGAAGGCAGAGGTGGAAGAGATGCAGAAGATCCCCTACGCGTCAAGGGTAGAAAGTTTGATGTATGCTATGGTGTGTACATGCCCAGACATAGCATGTGCGGTTGGTGTTATCAGCCGGTATCTTACCAATCTTGGCAAAGAACATTGGGTAACAGTTAAGTGGATACTGCGGTATCTAAGAGGCTCATCTAGGTTGAGCCTATGCTATAGTGACAGAAAACCTGTGTTAGAGGGCTACATAGATGCAGATATAGTAGGTGATATAAACTCCAGGAAGTCTACATCGGGGTTCATGTTCACGTTTGCAAGGGGAGCGGTTTCTTGGCAGAGAAAGCTACAGAAGGTCGTAGCATTGTCGACGACAGAGGCCGAGTATATTGCAGTCACAGAGGCATGTAAAGAAATGATTTGGATGAAGAGGTTCCTACAGGAACTTACCATGAAGCAGGAGGAGTACGTGGTCTATTACGATAGTCAAAGTGCTAAATACTTGAGCAAGAATCCAAGTCAATATTCCAAGTCAAAGCACATAGAGATTCGGTATCACTGGATCAGGGATACTTTGGAACAGAAGGTGTTATAGCTTGAGAAGGTCTACACAGACGATAATGGGTCAGACATGATGACCAAGGCTTTGCTTAAGGGCAAGTTTGAGGTTTGTAGAAACCTGACTGGCTTGAAGAAGGTGGATCCCTCCTGGGTCAAAAAGGGAGAGATTTGATGGATTTTTTGACCCGTCGTCGACCGATCGTGAGCCCTGCTCAACCGGTCAAAGGCTGGTAGTAGACCAGTCGAAAGAGTCGAGTCGTTGCATGACTCAAAGTCCAGCGACTGTGGACTGTTTTTCTCTAGGGTGCTCAATCAGTCGAAGGAGGTGCTCGACCAGTCGTAGGTGGCTCTTGACCGGTCGTGGACTTGCTTCAACCAGTCGAAGTTACGCAGATTCGTTTCACGATTTTGTGCAGATTTCGTGTCGCAAGTCCTTTCGCAACTGGGATGCGGAAATGAGTTTCCTAAAATTTTAAATAGGAGTTCCTAGGGCTTTCTAGAAAATGACAAGAGGGTTTTCTAAAGCTTTACAAGGGATTTGCTAAAGGGTTTAGGGTAATCAAAGGTGAGAGAGAGAGAGAGGAAAAGAGAGAGAGGAAGCTTATAGAAGGGAGGTTCTGCTCGTGGAGGTTATCTACTGTGCAATCTATATTTCAGCGCTTTTATGTCCTCGTAATTGGTGAGATCTCTTCGTTTTCTTTGTTTCTCTCATTGTTTATCCACTCCTGCATGAGTGAAGAAGGTTGTAACGTTCTACTTTATAGTGGATTGTTGATCTGGACGAGGTCCCGTGGTTTTTACCTCTTTAAGGGCTTTCCACGTAAAAATCTCTTGTGTGGTGTGTGATTGATGCTTTGATTTATTTCATTGCTTTATTATCCATAATTCTGGTTTGTTCTGGAGGGCTAGATCCTAAGGGTTTATGCAAGGCCCCCAACATAGAACACACCATCACTATATCAATATGGAGCTCACATGTGTAGTGGATTTCAAAATCGATATTAAATCCTGCATGAACCAAATGCAATTCTATCCCACTTAATTCCAACCCTTCATCGTCTTCACTAACCTGTAGGATTGAATTTGCATGGTACCAAATGCAATTCTATCCCACCTAATCTCATGTAAGTCCATGTACCAAACAGGCATCGGATGTCCCTATGATTGGGTCACTAGGTAATCCACTTCTGTCTTCAATCACACCTAATCCCAACCCTTCCCGTCTTCACCCCTAAAATGATATGGAAAAACAGATGTATGGCGTGGGTCTACAAAATATACAATATCAAGGTAGGCCCCACTGTCAGGACTGCACCCGATCCGCTCCCTTGCATGAGTGGTTCATCTATTTCATCTAACGGTACTCTGACTACATTTGTTGTAATCCTTAAGGGCCTGTTTGGTTTTCTGCAATACCAGCAATTGGCGGTAAAGAAAGCATTAATTACAATTTACATGTAATAGCAATGATTGGGTAAATTCCAGTTGACTGTTATCCCACGCTTGATTTCTTGATATGTAACAGTGTAGTAGGCAGACTTTCTCTAATCCTGTGTTTGGGTATGCGCTGTTATAATCCTGTCATCACAAATGAATGGTATGGTGTACAACACTTCAGCTCTACAACGACTACATACCAGTGTTTGATTTCCATGGATGCGTACTGTATTTTGCAGCCAATTATCAACTTTACATGGACACGGTCACCATGACATGCTGGTACCCACTATCTATGATGAATCTAAGTACCACGCAGTACCCGGGGTACATGTGGGGCCCATATGAATGTATGTACTTTTATGCCCATGCGAGATATACTTACGTACATACGTATTTATCAATTTTGCGATATAATTAAACAATTCTTCACGGACCGAGTACTGGTCAATCACATAAGCGTGGATATACGAACTATAACCAAATATCAACTTCAACGTTGGTATGTTCTCTGACCGCGTATCAGTCAATTACCACATCGTCATCTTCCTACCATCTGATCCACCTGTTATTTGAATCTACCTCATGTCAAAGACGAAACTGATCCGAAAAAAGACATGAACGTGAAAGATGCATATTATGACATATAGGTCACAATCCCAATAGCCCAGACAAGTCCGTCACCTCACCTAATCCCTATAACGAATCAAAAATATGCCGGCACATCTACGTAGCTAATTACCCCACTATAGGTAAGGTCAAAAACCCATGCTATTCTAAACAATGCAAAACAGAAATGAAGAAGACATAACATATAGACAGAAATTAGAACGTACTGTCAACGTCTTAGGCAACGTCCAAAACAGTCGATCTTAAGCAGTTTCCCAACAAAAGCAAAAACAAAAACAGGAATTTAAAATATCCACATCAAACATGCCAGTTCAGTTAACACCAGTACATTATCTGAATGGTGATAATGAAAACCAGGCAGCCAACGATAAGGTGTATCAGTGCCCGAAGTGACTCTGGTGTATCTTCCAGAGCTTCATGCTTTTCCCGTATTCTTCGCTGAAAGGCCGAAAACTATATGATAATGGGGTAGTCGCCGAAGGGAACGGGTAATTACATCCGGAACCCAGTCCATCGTTCACCATATGATTGTCCTGTTCCTACTCGACAACTGGTTCAGGTGCATTTTTACGCTCCAAAGACTCGCAATATGATGTCCACTGAAAGAAAGCTTCAGACGTTGATTTGTATCTCCGAAAGCGGGCCATTGAATAGCCATCGACATTGGCCCGACACTCTTCCCATGTGTAGTAGATGCCTGGTCGCCATCTATTAAAAACAACATATATCTTCTTACCCATCTGCACTTATAACAAAATTATCATAAACAATATCAAACAGATGGTTTGATTACTGTAACATAGTAATATGAACAATTGAAATTTCAATGTAACTATATAAGCAATTTCTCAATATATATCTTCTTACCCATCTGCACCTATAACAAAATTATCATAAACAGCATCAAACCAATGGTTTTAGTACTGTAACATAGTAATATGAACAATTGAAATTTTAATGTAACTATATAAGTAACTCTTCAATTTATGTAAAGATGATTCAATACATGAAAGACGCCGTGAAACTGAAATTGACATACCTGTATCTGTATCTGTATCTGTATCGTTGTGTACATATAACCATCATAGTCAACAGCATCAAACATGCCATTAATATAAGGGAGATTATAAGCAGGTTGACAGACATTCGTATGACTAAGCAGTGATCGAACATGAATATCAAAAAAAAAACAAAAAACACCCATATAATCCAAAAATTACAACATTTGAAGAGCTAGTATGCTTCATTAACAGCAGAAAACCATAAACAACTGTCCAAAAAACCCATTGGTTGTCCAGCCATATCAACCATGTTGCGAACAGAAAAGGGTAAGGAATCTGTGATCAGTTGGAAGACTGATCTGGTGCAAACAGCATCAGCACAAAGTCTAGCCTCCTAGGCTCAAGAAGAGAAAGGAATGAGGCAGATTGTTGTTCATCTTTCGATAGGATCCTTGTTGCACGTAGGATCTCGTTACTTGTGAGGCCTTCAATTTGCTCTAGTGTAGGTACAATCTGCTCCATACGTATCATGTCCTTCCCTTTGTGTATGGTTATAGCTAGTAACTTCACAGCTTTTGCAGCATCACTCATTCCTTTGCTAATGACGTCGCAAGGACGTTCCAATCTGACTCTCTTCCTGGAACTGTTTGTACTTCCTGTGTTCACGGATGTGTTGCCATTGAGATTCGGACTATGATTTGCAACATGAGTATTGTCATGACTTTGAAATGACCACTGGATGTTATACGCACTGTCTCCCATCTCCTCACTGGATAAAGCAAACGTATCGTCATTCAGATTAACCGAACCCGTCGGTGTATCATCGTCATCACGAGACTTCCTCGAACGCATCTTACATCCCATTTTCCCCGTCGAAGCACGCAATCCAGTAGCTTGGTCATTTTCAAATAAGTACGCGAGATCATCATACCTTTGCATAGGTTTACCATAAACATGTCGCGCATAGGGATGTGACTATTGCAAATGATAGAAAAATTGAAGAATTGTTAACACCATTCGAGAATAATGTGGACAATATAAATGAATAATTTACCAATCTCACCCGTATGTAATAATCCCACACATTATCTAGCGTAGTTACTACCTTCATATCATCGTCCCAACCAAACCCACTGGCATTCAGGGTGTCTTGAACCTCAAAATACAATCTCTTCAATGTCCTCAGGCGATTACCAACGTGCTTCTCCAGAACTGACTTCCCTAGTGCACTCTTCACTATCTCAACGATTGTTTTATACATCTCCTTTTTAAATCCATTCACACTCTTCCGACCGTTTGTAACCACATCCATCAACGTATCGACGAGACAATTATCCATTTTGTCTGTCCAGTGCATTACACCACTAGACATAGCCTTTTCATCAAGCGATTTTGATTTGTATTTGTGTGGTGTCATTCGTGGTGTGATGCATAGGCCTTGCGTGGGTTGTTTTGTTAGTGTAGTCTGGTTGGCCTGCCTATTCGGATTCATTTCGTTCTCATTATCAACTTCGATAATCTACAAATAGTACAATGAACATATTTAGTACAGTTAACCCCAAACAAAACATTGAGAACGTCATGTGAATGCAGTCCATCGCCAAATTGCAAAATATCATACACAAATACGTAATATGGTATATACATGTGGGGATAATGATCATCTTTGTAAAAGCATCCAAAAACATCATGTTCTCTAGCACAGGCCCTGTAGGGCATCTAAGTACATTCATGTGCTGGTATTACATACTACAAAATTACATTTTACAATTCAAGTATCAAACAATATGACTCACAGGATGAGATTCATTCCACATCCTAGTTGCAATATTGTCTCGATATATCGCTCATTCATCCTTCTCACGTTGTGTTACATTAGTATCGCATGGTGATAAATATATACCCTCCGTCACATCTGTAGATACAAGTTCATCTTCTACCAAGCTATCTCCTCCAGATATATGGATAAAGTTGTGTAAGACACAACATGCGAGGACCATCTTCGCCTATGTTTGAAGGTTGTAGGGTGGAGCAGATTTCAGGATTGGAAAGCAGGATTTCAATACTCCAAAAATCCTCTCTACAACGTTTCGTAGTTGAGCATGCCGATAGTTGAATAGCTCTTTCTTGTTGGAAGGATTGTGACCAGTGCGATATTCATTGAGGTGGTACCGTACACCACGGTAAGGAGCTATAAATCCAAGAGAATGAGCGTAATCAGCATGAAACATATATACACGTAGTACTCACGGGATAGTAAAGCGATCCTCGGAATGTGTCAAAGTACTTTGTAATACGCGTGCGTCAGAGGCAAATCCCTCCCATCCGGCGAGTACATATACGAACTTCATGTCAAATGTACATGCACCCATTACATTTTGAGAGAGTACCCCTTTCCTGTTACAGTATGTTGCATTTTCTAATGTCGGTACGTAGGTGGGTATATGAGTCCCATTAATTGCACTAATGCAGTCCTAATTTCACCTTCAATAATCAGGATATCAAATATAGTATATGACATTTGCCAACATTGCATAATGTATTTGAACATACCTGAAAGTAATCACTCCAATAGGGATTGGCTAGGATCTTGGGAGTTTCACAAACTCCGGATATAAGCCGACAATGGCATCAACCGCTTTACTAAAATATCGGCTTACCGTTTCACCAGATCTTATAAACCGATGCCCGATGACACGGTTTCTAACATTATGCCCTACCGTATGAAGGAAAATGACAAGTTGTTCCTCCATAGATACATGTTTGCCATCTGGAAGGAAATTTCTATCTCTGATAAACGAGCATAGGTTAAAGAATGTGGCCTTATTCATTCAGAGTTGTGCTACACACTCATTATCACCCGCTCTAATAATCTCATTTATGACCTTCTTTCTTTCAAAGTCCCCGAACCTCGAAGGTGATTTAAATAGTATACTATTGCAATATTCTCCGATTGTAATTGTTGTCATTGTTGCAGCAAGTGTAGCTGCAAAGGCAGCCATTTCCTCCTCTGTTCATCCATCCATGTTATGTCGTTATGTTGTTTTGTTGTATAACACATCGAGTGAAACTGATTCAGCAGCATCATCCATCTCAATATTCGGCTACATTTCCATATTAATGGAAAAAAATTTTAAAATGTTCGTCAAGAAATATGAAGTTCAACATTTTGATTAATAGTTGGAAAACTGTGTCCTGTCGATGGGAAGTTTTTCGAAACACATCAGTTATTGCTTGTATCATTTACATTATGCATATTTAATATTGAAAGTCTGGTACAAACTGTATTGGCCATTTTCCATTTTTTCTTTTTTATGGTAGCTATTTTAAGGTGTTGTATCTTTTGTAAATTGAACAAGATATTAAGCAGTTATTTCACTTTACATGAATCCGACAGAGGTGTATCAGCATTGATCTCAGCTGCTCACTCTACGTATCATTCACAACATACATAGGATGGATAAACGTGTGCATTTATAAAACACTCTATCCTAATAATAAGACACACAATGAATTCAATAGTAATTTGGATCATTGATAAGATATGGATAAACAGAAATGGAGAATTCAGTGGTTAAACATTTTCTATTGGTCAGTATCACATTCATAATCAAATAAGATGAAGAAGAAGAATAAGATGTCAGTTGGCTGTTAAGCAACAATACAGATGTAAGCATTTGAGCATCTAGAAATTAGCAACCGGGATATTGCCATATCAACCGGGATGTGGTTATTTAATGATTGAGCTCCATCCGAACCCATCGGATGGAGGCGGGAAATTTTCCAACAGCACAGTAACAGTAAAAGTTATGGGAGAAGAAGAAGAAAAGGCCTGTCGGCTCCCTACAACGATATCGGATGGCCCACAATTCTTTTGTAGAAGAATGAATGTCAAACATGTGGGCCACCAGGGCCTGACCACATCCACAATAGGACGATTCTTCTTTTCCACTAACCACATTAGGCGTCATAACTGTATGAAGACATTCAATCCAATAGATTATCTGTTCTGAAGTTGCCATAGCTGGTGGATGGGGGGATGTCAGTCGCAGATGGCAGAGAAGATCGCTGCATGATAGCGAAAAATAATTAATCAAATAAATGGTAAAGATCACAGAAAGTGGAATACGCGATTTTCAGCCGTAGACAGGTACTTTTCAGACCTGTTATGGACTCGTCGTAGGTTATGGAGAAGGTGTGACTCCTAGACAGTAGAGAGAACCGCTGATAGAGAGAGGTAATAGGTACAACAAGGGGTAACAAAGATGGAAAAACTGGAATACAGGAGATTCCAACAACATGCAAGGCTACTTACTTCATGCAGGATGTAATATCATGGATGGCAAAAAAGATGGAGTAACATACAAGCCCGAATCTTTCAAATAACGTACGAAGAAAACAAAAATGAAGAAGATGAAAGTAACACACAGTGATTTATCTGAATCAAGCTAGAAACGTACCTGCAATCGGATAGAGGTCATGCAGAATCTGCAGATGAGAGAAGCTCCGAACCCCTCACCCTACGACAATGGAAACAGAGTAGAGGAATGAGAAGAGAAGGAAAACTTTCCCTACAAGATAAGAGAAGATCAGATTCGCCGGAGCCAAAGCCAGGAGAACATTATGGCCGTCTACCTTAAGGCCGCTCAATCGTTGTGACTGGTATGTCTTCTCGGCCTCATACGATGGAAATGAGGAACAAGTTTCGTTTTTATGAAGTATATGATATCTCGGTGTCAATGTTGCAGTCGTGCTCCTGCGGACCACATTACCTGATGAGAGGCTAGTTATTACATCAACTGCCGATCCCTGTAATTGGTAGAGAGATATTACATCGGGCGCCACTTTTACGCCGGATTACCGTCATTTCGGACGGGTCGCCTTTACGTCCGAATCCAGCCATTTTCAAACGTCCGAAAAAAGTAATAATTACATTTTTACTGCCAATTGCCTGTATTGCGGAAAACCAAACAGGCCCTAAAGTAAGGTGGCTTGACTGTTTTCGAGAGTAGAACATGCTCTTTGAATGTGAACTGTTTGTTATCAGTTTCCCAAACTTCCATTTGTTGGTAGAGATGTGGCCTACCTGATGCTTAGACTCGATTAATTTTGCGAACTAGGAACATCCACCATGTCGAGCATCCTGTGAATGTCCAGTATCACACACACATGTGCCTCGTTAGCATGCATGGGGCATTCTTTCTCTCTGGAATTCGCATTCCTCTTGTATGGCATTCATTAGAAACCGGTGCAGCGCGGATTAGATACTAACAAGGTCAGTAGCCAAATGGCTACTGAAGTGACGTCACCAAGCTCTATGGACC
Organism: Magnolia changhungtana; assembly: GCA_030180095.1. Classification (NCBI taxonomy): domain Eukaryota; kingdom Viridiplantae; phylum Streptophyta; class Magnoliopsida; order Magnoliales; family Magnoliaceae; genus Magnolia; species Magnolia changhungtana. The sequence goes on from JASAUF010000565.1 coordinate 536,569, forward strand.
CCACCATGATGCATTTGTTGTATCCATACCATCCAACCATTTGTAGATATCGTTTTACGACATGAGAAACAAAATGAGATAGATATAAGGTTAAGTGGACCCACCACAGAAAACCGTGGGATCAATCACACCCACCATTGAAACATTTATAGGGCCCACTATGATTTATTTTTTAGATCTAACTTATTCATAAGTTAACATAGAGATAGATGAAGTGAAAACAAAAATATAAGCTTGATCGGAAACTTTCGTGGCCCCTAAGAAGTTTCGAACGGTGGATGTCACTGTCCCCTCTATTTTCTATGGTGGGGTCCACTTGAACTTTAGATCTATCTCATTATTTTTTTCTCATGCCATAAAACAATCTCTTCAAATGGATGGACGGTATGGATACAACACATGCATCATGATGGGGTCCATAGAGCTTGGTGACATCAGTTCAATAGTGATTTGGCTACTGACCTTGTCGGTATCTAGGGATGTACATCGAGTCAAACCGAGTCGAGCTGGCCTCAGCTTAACTCGGCTCAAATAGTGGCTGACCTCAGCTTGAACTCGACTTGGCTCGATCCTCAAGCCTAACTGGCCAGCTTGGCTCGGTTTGATCAGCAGCTCGGGCCAACTTGGCCGAGTTCGCCATTGAGGCATTTCCACAAACACCTTAACCGCAATTTCAAAATCTCACCGTTTTACAAATAGAGGCAATGGTTTTACAGGTATTTTTTCAAACATCTTCTAAATAACATTTAAAAAAAATAAAATGAAATAAAAAAAGAAGAAAAAAGGTATTTGTTTCATGTACATACCTTCTTTGCACCAGCCAAACCTTCCTTGCCACCTTGCCATCAGCCAAACCTTCCTTGCCACCAGCCAACCAAACCTTCCTTGCCACTGGCTACATTTTGTTGAGTCATTTTATCAAAAAGTTGGTGAGCAACATCAATGGCAAAGTAACCGAGTCACCGAACTAGTTCAATTTGAGCTGGATTTGATTCGAGTCGAGTCAAGCTGGGCCCTGCTCGAACTCAGCTTCAAATCGAGTCGAATCGAGCTTTTTCGAGTCCAATCGAGTCGAGCGAGCTAACCGAGCTAGGTTTGTTCGTGTACACCCCTATCAGTATCTAATCCGCACCCTTTGAGAAATAGGGCTGAAAGTCGAGCGGGTTGGGTCGGGTTGGTGCTCAACCCTAGCCCAACCCAAGGTTCCTATACCTCAACCCTAACCCAACCTCGAGTTGGGAATTCTCAACCCAAACCCAACCCAAGCGGGTTCGGTTGGGTTGGTTGGGTTGGTCGGGTAGATATATGCTAATATTTTCATTATTACATTAGTCTATTATATTTTCAATACAAGTTTTATTTTTTATACTTATAATTTTATTAATCATATATGTAGTTATTTATTGTAAAGAACATTTTTTCTAAACAAACAAGCTAAAATATAGGACAACTACTCCTTTAAAGTCGTATTGTGTATCAAGCAATCTATTTGAGAGAGAGAAATCTGGTGTATCTTGTTAAATTGAGTCATCGGAAATGACGTGGACCAATAAAACCTGACGGCATTGGAATTTCTTGTGCCTTCAACACAAACGATCCGCACTCAATTATAATTAACTTATAAGGAACTTATATATTGATCGGGTTCAGGTTGGGTCGGGCAACCCGAGCCCAACCCAAGTTTTATCAGGTTGGTGTTTGTATGGCCCAAGCCTGAGACCAAACCCGATACATCCTGCCCATGTCCAACCCAATGTTGGGTCGGTCACGGGTCTCTCGGGTTGAACCAGCCCAACTTTCAGCCCTATTGAGAAGGGACTGCACCGTAGACCTTGCCTCCGGGCACGGCTCCGAACATGAGGGGAAATTTCATGTTAATCCAGACCGTTGATCTGATGAGATGCATAGCTAATAGGGCTGGCTCGAAAGCATTTACTCTGGATGAACCCAACCTTTCTATCAGTGGGCCACAAATTGCAATTAAGGGAGACGGTTCATATACAAATCGAAATTGTACACGTGGAACACACCTTCTGGGGATCAAATTCTTTCATATGGTAAGTCAATTCTGGATGGGATACACCCAAAAACGTAGGGATCAGATAATCCAAAATGTTCAATTTTTGCTCATATTGAACCTGGAGCCATTGGTTGTAACCGTCTATTTCATCGGATGCCTAGAATCATCCATTCCGCAAGAAGTCGTGTCGTAGCCCATCAATGGTAGGGCCCATCAGATGAACGGTTTGTGTTCACTGAAAAATGGGTTGCAACTGTACCATAGCATCGTTGGGTCGAACAAAATAAAAAAGTAGCCATTTCAGTCGAACAGGCATATATACCTCATGATGGTGAGACATCCAGCATCCATGGGTCTACCGTTGATGATTAGAACCGAGACTGCCTTCCGACCCTGGCGAAGTACATGCATGCCTTGTGCATGTCAGTCCAAACCGTCCTAATCGCTTGTCTGAAGGTGGGCCATGGCCTAAAAATGTTTGCCAGTAGGAATCACGAGCCTAACTATAGATGGAAACTCCTCGGCCCACATGTCAGCTGCTTAAGGTGATTCGGGGACCCGGATTTCCTGCGAAAGCATTTCGCATGAAGTTCCTGTGCTGGTAACCCAGGTGGGGCCCACCGTGATGTTTGTGAGAAATCCACTCTGTCCATACGTTTTTTGAGATCATTTTAGGGCTTGGTACCAAAAATGAACTGGATCCAATACTGAAGTGGGCCGAAAACGGAAGATTGAACGTACACAGTTAAAATATCTGTGGGGTCATAAAAGTTTTGAATCAGGTTAATATTTTTGTTTTCAGTTCATCTCAGTATGTATGACGTTAGGAACGGTATGGATGGCATGTAAACATCACTTTAGGTCCTACGGAGGTTTCAACGGTAGGAATTTCCCTACCCAGTACCCACATTTTCCTTTAGTGCGGCCCACTTGAGTCTTGGATCCTTCTCATTTTTTTGTAATTTTTTTGTCTCAAGTCCTAAAATGATCTCACAAAACGGATGGACGGGACAGATTTCTCATAAACATCACGGTAGGCCCCACCTAGGTTTCCCGTGCAAGATTTTCCTTGAAAGGCTTTCCCAGGAAATCCGCGTCCGTGATTCGGGGGTGCGGATGACGTGCGGCCCTGGCCTTACCCATGACTGTGCGGCCCTTACCGTGGGCCCACATTGATGTATGTATTCTATATCCCGGCCGTCCATCAGTTCTTCTAGATCATTTTAGGGCATGAGACAAAAAATAAAGCAGATCCAAGTCTAAGGTGGACCTCGCCACAGGAAACAGTGGTTATTGACTCTTAATAGGCTAGAAAAGTTTTGGATTAGGATCCTATATATATATATATATATATATATATATATATATATATATATATATATATATATATATATATATATATTCCTTCATCCAACTTAAAAAAAAAAAAAAAAAAAAAAAAAAAAAAAATCTTATCAACAGGTTTAATATAGAATAAACATTACAATGGACCCTAGGAAGCTTTTAATAGTAGGTCATTCAATCACCACTATTTCCGATGGTGTGGTGCACCTGATATTTGGATCAGCGTCCATTTTGGGATAGTTTCCTATAATGACCTAGAAAAACGGATGGACGGAATGAATATAGATGAAGATAGCCCCCAAGGTAAGGGCCGCACCATCTTTGGTGAGGCCGGGGTGCGCCTAATCTGCTCCCTGATTCGGGAGGACTCGGATTCTGTAGTGAACCCTCCAGCACTTAGACCTGGGCATCAGATTGAGTCTAACTCGATTCGGTTCGAAATCTACATGAGCTGACTTGATCCAAGATTGAGTCCGGGATATCTGACTCGAACCGATCCAATGCACGGTTAGCCTGACCCAAACCGAGTTCGACTCGGTCAGGTAAACCGAGTCGGATCGGGTTGGGTACGATTCGAATCGGGTTGGGTATGTGGGTCAAACTATGAGGTATGTGTTATATCCAAACCGTCCATCCATTTGTAGAGTTTGTCTTAAGACTTGAGCCGAAAAATAAGACAAATCTAAAGATCAGTTGAACCACACTGCAAAAAACAATGGGGGATTGAACATTTACAATTGAAACCCTTTTGGAGATCACGAAAGTTTCGGATTAATATGAAATTTGTTTTTCCTCTTCATCCATGTATTTTAAACCTTAATAATAGATTAGATGGAAAATAAATGTTATGGTGGGCCCTACGAATTTTTTAACGGTGAAAATCATTATCCTCGCTGTTATTTTCAGTGTGATCCATTTGAGCTTTAGATATGATTCCTAAAAAAAAAAAAAATCTTAAAAATGATCACAAAAAATGGATAAACAGTATGGATATAATAAATACATCATTGTGGGGCCCATGTAATTTTGATCACATTTGAACCGTTCGTACAACTTGGAGCTCGAGGCGCGTCCCTGCTCGTCTTTGCACGACACGTATCTAAACGTATCGGACACGAAATGGTTACAGGTTGTCTTGACGTGTTGGGCACGAAATGGTTACAGCCTTACAGGCTACAGATGGGACGCGGATTAGATACTACAAGTTAAGTTGGCATCACTAAGTTCTGTGAGCCCCACTATGATGTATGTATTATATCCACACCGTTCATCCATTTTTAGATATCATTTTAGGGTATGAACCAAAGAATGAGGCAAATAAAAATTTGTAGTGGACCACACTAAAGAAAACAGTGGGAAGAGTGATTTCCACCGTTGAAACTATCCTAAGGCCCATCATAATGTTTATTTGAAATATAACCTATTAAAAAGTTAAAAAAGACATGAAATAAAGAAAAACACAAATATCAGCTTGATCTAAAACTCTTGTGACCTTTAGAAAATTTCAATGGTGGGCGTCATTGTCCCATTGTTTTCTGTGTTGAGGTCCACTGGAGCTTTGGATTTAACTTGTTCTTTGGATATTGCCCTAAAATGATCTCTCCAAATGGATGGAAGGTGTGGATACAAAACATACATCATGGTGGGGCCCACGGAACTTGTTGACATCACTTTAGTAGCTAGTCTCGCTACTCAACCTGTCAGTAGCTAAGTGCTAAGCATGCAAGTGGTCTCTTGGTAAGCTCTTTTGGGGCCCACCGTGAATGCATGTGGTTTATCCATGCCGTCCATTCATTTTTCCAGATCATTTTAGTGGTTGAACCCAAAATTGATGCATATGCAAAGCTTGAGTGGACCATACCATAAGAAAAAGTAGAAGTATTGATTTCCCCCATTGAATCACTCTGGATTAGATCGGATCGGATCCATTCGGTTTGGATCGGTCCGGATTGGCGATGATCCGAACTCAATCTAATGAATGGTCGGATCTGACTGATCCAACTCGAACTGCACCGATCTAGGCCTTCGGTTCGGTTCAATTCAGATTGGGTCAGATCCACCAGATCGGATAAAAAATGCCCAGCTCTATCAGTACCAACGTTGGTCCTCGACGGTGATGGAAAAGCTTTGTGGGCCCCACCATGATGTATGTATTTTATCCTCACAATCCATCCATTTTCTAGCTCATTTTAGGGCATAAACCTAAAAATGAGGCAGATCCAAATCTCACGTGGACCACACCACATAAAACAGTAGTGATCGAATGCCCACCATTAAAAACTTCTTTGGGCTACAAAAGTTTGGATCAAGATGATACATGTGTTTTCTCTTCGTTCATGTCCGTGACACCTTATCAACAGATTGGAATGGCAAATAAACATCACAGCGGGTCCCGTAAAGTTTTTAATGGTAGGCGTTCAATAGCCACCGTTTTACTGTGTTGTGGTCCACCTGAGATTTGGATCTGCCTCACTTTTAAGATAATGCACTAAAATAAGATGGAAAAATGGATGGACGGTGTGGATAAAACACACATACTGGTGGCCCCATTGAGTACCGACCAGTAGCATTCCACGTCCAATTCAAGATTTTCGATGAGGTGGGGCACCACAAGGATTCATAGCACCTGTCTAAGTATCTGGTTTGCAACTGTTCATGGATCCTGAATGGTCGTAATCCAGAAATCATGTACAAAGCAGATATGAGAATGGATTCCTGATCAGTAAAGTTGTAGGCGGGTACAAGTCCTCGTTGAATAAGCTTATTCACAAGGGTTGCGTGTGGGGTCCACCGTGGTGCGTGCACGGCCAGCCTGTTCGGAAGGTCCCCATCGTGAAAGTTGGAAGACCCAGTCATCGTAATGGAGGCCACCACGATGAATTTGGAAGTTTTGAAGTGGTCGTGCAGTGTTTTGTACCGTGTGGCCCACCTGATGATCGGACAAACCTGATTTTTGGGCATCACATTATTATGGTGGGCTAACAGGTTGGCTGGTACAGACAGAACATGGTGGGCCCACAAAGATAAGAGTACTGTACAAGCAGGTGAATAACGTCCGCATAAAGGTGATCAATAACTTTGTAGGATGAGCTTATTACAAGGGTTTGTGGAGGAACCAAAGTGTAACGGTCACCATTAAATGAGTGAAATTTATAGTGATGGGTGGGCACGATTGTCCAATTGTTGTGGGTATGATTTATGTATATCTTTGGCCACCTGCTTGAGAGGGTGAATATATTAATTAAGATCGATTATATATATATATATATATATAAAAGGTACTATGCGCTTGACCTCACCAGTCGGTCCCATAGGGTTGAGCTGTGTGGGCCCCACCGTGATGTGTTTCGAACATCTACCCCATCAGTCATATGCACCATTCCATCGTGGGCCTAGGTCTCAAAAATCAAGTCAATCCGTGACTTGTGTGAGCCACACCACATACGGAAGTGGAGAGGGGCCGTGCACCATTAAAACATTCATAACCATTTTTGAGGGCCCACCGAGATGTGGTTTGCAAATCCAGCCCATCCATTATGTGTGTCCCACTTGAATGAGGGTTCAGACCAAGTTTCAGGCACATGCAAAACTCAGGTGGACCCCACCAAGTGCTTTTATATGTTTTAACGGTGTCTTCACATAAGTTTAGATGGTATGACCCACCTGAGTTCCGTATACAAATGATTTTTGGGATATTCCATAATTTAAAGGGGACCCATCAAATGCACGGTGTTGATGGTCGAAACGCATATATATATATATATATATATATATATATATATATATATATATATATATATATATATATAGTCATGCTCCCCCGCGCACCTACGCACGTGCCCACCTTTGTACACGTGCCATGGGTGTCTAATCTGAACGGTCCATGTGATGCGGAATCCCATGAAACCCCATGGTACAAATTTTCACCCCGTTCTAAAATTCTGGTGGGCCATAGCAAAGAGAAATGCAAATCAAGGGAATAAACTGTTTTCATTTTTCATGGCCCATCAAAGTTTTAGATCAAAGTAAAACTTGGGCCCAAGGGGTTTCACGAGGTGCTGCTTCACATGAACGGTGCAGATTTTAGATCCCCATCATGTATGACGGGTTCTCAAAAAAGTTTGTACGTAGTACGTACGAACTGGCGTTTCCATATATATATATATATATATATATATATATATATATATATATATATATAAGGTACAATGCGCTTGAGCTGACGATAAGCTCTTGTGAGGTCGAGTTGTGTGGGCCCCACCATGATGTGTTTCGACCATCAACACTGTGCATTTGATGGGTACCCTTTAAATTATGGGATATCTCTAAAATCAGTCGTATATGGAACTCAGGTTGGCCATACCATCTAAAATTATGTGAAGACACCGTTAAAACATATAAAAGCACTTGGTGGGGCCCACCTGAGTTTTGCATGCGCCTGAAACTTGGTCTAAACCCTCATTCAAGTGGGACACACATAATGGATGGGCTGGATTTGCAAACTACATCTCAGTGGGCCCTCAAAAATGGTTATGAATGTTTTAATGGTGCACGGCCCCTCTCCACTTCTGTATGTGGTGTGGCCCACAAAAGTCACGGCTTAACTTGATTTTTGAGACCTAAGCCCACGATGGAATGGTGCATTTGACTGATGGGGTAGATGTTCGAAACGCATCATGGTGGGCCCCACACAGCTTGACCTCATGGGCATTAAAATCAGCTCGAGCGCATTGTACCTCCCCCCCCCACACACACACACACATATATATATATATATATATATATATATATATATATATATATATATATATATATATATATATATATAGTCATGCTCACCCACGCATGTCTAATCTGAACAGTCCATGTGATATGGAATCCCATGAAACCACATGGGACAAATTTTCACCCTGATCTAAAATTCTGGTGAGCCATACAAAAGAGAAACGCGAATCAAGGGAGCAAATTGGTTTCATTTTTTATGGCTCAATAGAGTTTTGGATCAAATTAAAAATTAAGCCCAGGGTGTTTCATGAGATGCTGATCTACGTGGACCATTCAGATTTTGAAGTCAAATCATGTATGATGGGTTTTCAAAAAAGTTTGCACGAGTTTGTGCGAACTATGCCCAAGTGAGTATTCATGTGTGTGTATAAAAGCAACACGAATATGGTTATTCATTTGATGTGGGACAAGTATAAGGTCATAAGGAAGGTCAAGATTGAGAGAATTGGGATAAAAAGTTTGACCAGGGGTTTAAGGCACACCGTAACTTTTGACAACCAAGACTTGGAATTCGATCATATAATATACAAGCTATAGTTATTTTTGAGTTTTAAGAATGGTTTTGCAAACATCGATTATTTAGTGGTTTTTAAGTTAAAATTTATTATTTTTAATGAGTTAATTTTTCGTAATGTTTGAAAAAAATTCAGTTATGCTTAAAGTTGTTGAATGAGCCTTGCCAAAGAGATGAAGTCAATTTTTAGTAAGGAAAATTCACATAAAACTACGTATCATTAAGTGCATTTCTTGAAAGTCATCTCATTTTAAAGTTTGTGTATAAACTAGTATTTTGACTAATGGCTAAAAATTAACAAAAAGAAATGTTAGCCATGTATAAAATCAATTTTCTCCCATTAAGCATTGTTTCCTCTCTCTATAAATTGCCTTCGCAGACATGAACTCATGAAACTCCAAGTTTGATTGCCTTTGCGGACATGAGAACTCTTGAAACTCTCAAGTTCGTTGGGATCTACTGTATTAATGTCCTTGTCACATCCATTCTTTCCATTAGCTTTTAAAAATTAGGCTGATTTAAAACTAAGTCGGGCTACACCATAGGAAACAGGAGGAATTGAATGCACATCATTCAAAGTTTACTAAAGCTTTTTATATATATATATATATATATTTATATATATATATATATATATATATATATATATATATATATATATATATATATATATAAAATTTATCCTTCTGAGAATAACCTTATGAATTGGTTGGATGGAATATAAATATGAAGGTGGGCTCCATGAAAATTTTATCCGTATACATGTCTACTCTTTCCCATGGTGCAGACCAGACTCGCGATCCAAGCGTGATGTGTTGAAATTGATGGATAAAACAAGGACATTGTAGTGAGCCCCCACATAGCAGCTAGGTGGGCTAGTGTTTAATCATGTCACTAACAGACTAACAGTAAGCACTTATATGAAAATACTTAAAAAGTATTTTTTGAGAAATACACTAATGGATAAGTATTTATACTAAAAAATTTCTTTAATAAACTTACTATTTTAGACAAGTTTTTCATTTCAATATAATTACGAATGTGGGGCTATATAAGCAAATATCAATTGCTTTGTAAAGAAATACTGTTACCCTTCTCAATAATAATTTTCTTTTAGAGGTTTTCTAGAAATATTTTTTCTTTTGAATTTCCTTTTTTCAACTTATGGATTTAAGGTTTCTCACAAATTCAAAATTAAACATAGATAAAGAAACCAGTGATAAACTTACTATTTTAGACAAGGTTTCTATATTGCATCATTATGATAGCCATGAACCATGTGTTTGCATCTTCCGGAAGGCTGACATTCTATATCTACCTAGCCATTAGCCACGTGTCTAAATGTCAGCCCACGCAATATAAATAGGGAGCTACATAGTACTTGTACAACTGGACAGCATGTTAACCTTCCTTTTTATTAAAGTTCATAGAAAGCTGTAATAACAAGTTCCTTGTCAACCTAGCTAGAGCGCATGTTTGCGCTGTCCGTTCCATAAATAGCTACGACCATTTAATCAAAATGAAGAGGACATTCAAAGGTGGGGAACATTCGGGGAACATTCGATAGATGGTCTAAATATATATATATATATATATATATATATATATATATATATATATATATATATAATTAATTTGATGTGGACCGTCCGTGTTCCTGGCCATGGATTCTATCAAAATAATGGGTGGTAATTATGTGCAGTACTTGATGGATAATCAAGATTGATAATTTGGACTTTTCATTGTAACATATAATAGATTCAGATCATTATTGTTACTTGACATTGATTGGTGCTATTATCACACGTGTCAAAGATTTGACCTGTCAATTAGTTGCATCCCACCTCTTAGATGCTATGTACAAGGTTTGAGCTGGTACACCAATCAAAAAGTCTAAAATGTATGAAAATAGATGAACGTGTATAATGATCGGGGGAGATTATTTCCACCTGTCAAATCTCCTTCACTTTGGCATACTAACCTTGATTTTTCAAACACCATATCTAGAAGGACGGATCCAACTGATGAAGGGTTTTGATTCTTCAAATCTGTGATACACTAGCACATGTGCCATCAGAGTACACTTTAACATCTACCGTGAAGTGAGTACACAACACTCTTGAGAAGAGACTTGGGCTGGATCCGGCTGTAATAGTTCACTATCATTTTCAAATGTTCGGTGACTCATCCTCCCTGCATGTGGCACTCATGTATGGCCATCTAGACTACTCAAATTGCGGGGTACATTGGATGGGCCATCTCTAAAATCACAATGATCGGAACATCCTAAGCACTCAATTGATGACTGTACGTCAAAGGTGTGGTTAAAACTAAGAAAGTATGCAATCTGAACTCCAAGGACAAAATTAGATGGAAATTCTAATTTTATTTATTTATTTTTGTTTCTCTCTCTCCACATTTGATTTAGTGACTTAAACGGCCTGGATTACCATAAAACTATGCCTGCGTGCATTGGACAGGTTGAATAGTTATCCCCATTTTAAAAATGGCCACAAACCATCGTAACCACACAACTATGCCACGTGCAAAGTCCATTCATGATGTGCTCTATGTGATTTTCAACCATGGTGAGCCCCACCAACCCACATAATTTTTTTCCAAACACGTGTGATGTAGAGTGGGTTGCAGACACTTTCAGGGCAAGTACCAAAGAAGACCCGATCGGAGGTGGAAATGATCTAGGTCGTCAGAACCTTAAAATAGTCGTATCTTACAGATTAGGACGAGTTTTTCGACATATCATATATGATTTTAGGTAGGAGAAGCTACTTTAACCAACCAACCCTACTATGTTAGGTTGCCCACGCCAAATTTGCGAGATTCCATCATATCGACAGTCAAAAAGTCCTTTTTATTAGTAAGTTTTAGTTCAAGTATAACTTTTGATCTTTAAGTTGTAGAAGTCAGACTCAGCAGGAAAACGGCTTAGAAAAATTAGGAGAATAACATGGTTCGGCCAAATTAGACACTTATTATTTTTAGCAAAAGACCATGAAGTCTAATAGGAATGGAGACCATTTATAAGTAGTAAGTTTACTATTTATAGTAAGCCATGTTGTTTAGAGAGAGTTTGAATCTAAAACTTCATCATAGGTTTGTGCTAATTATTATCTAAGGGACTGTAATTTTTTATTTTATTTTTTTATCATGAGTTAAATTATTTTGAATTTATTAGAAATTATTTCTATTTTTATAGCTCATGAATTTGAGGACGCTTTGTGAGTCCAGAGAGCTCTATGGACTCAAAGTAGTTATTCTTTGAGGAAGATGGTGATCAACCTCATCACGTCCTTCCCTGCATCAATGTGCATGTAAAATACTAATTCTTGAGCAGCATAGTTAATCTAACATCTAATAAATGAGTTAGAACCTTAGAAATAAACTGAACAAATGATCCTACCTTTCCTGATGAATATTTAGGAACCAGTTAGAATGAAAAATAGCGAACATTTCATACTCTATAAAGCAATGATCACATATCATTCGAACGCCCACTAATTAATATATGTTCAACTTGCTGGGGTCCACTGTGATATGTGAGTGCTATATATCTAACTTGTTTATTATATGTGTCCCCAATGCTAAACCTAGATTTAAAAGTGCATCCTAATTCATAACCAACATTTTAAATAGCTACACCATGTAGCATGTAGTTTTGTGCTACGTAGCGTAGCTTACACTACATGATAATTTGCATATGCATGTAGCTTACACTATATGATAATTCGCATATGCTACATGCTACATAAATTATACTACACACTACGTAGCTCACATTATTAGTTTTTTTTTTTATTACAACATTAAAATCAATTAATGATTATAATGCTTTAGTTTCTGGATTACGACATTCAATGCTTTTAGTAAAGTTAATATAAGTAATACTATTATATCAGTTTTTTTGTTTTTTCTTTTAAAAAAAAAAAAAAAAAAAAACTTTTATACCAAATGATTACTCTTGCCTATTCCTTTAAGTTGATCCTGAATATTATGAAAATTTGTTAAACTTTATTATTAATTAGTGTAATTTGGTGAATATTATGAAGTTGGTGCAATCAAGCACAACCTTATTTTAAAATTTTGTAGTAGTGCGTAGATTACACCTCACACTTCAAAGGAGAGAACGTTAAGCTATACACTATTTTAAAAACATTCTTCATATTTTAAGTGATCCACACCATTTGGAAAAATAGAGGAAATTGGGGAGCTAGGCAACGCCCATCATAGAAACTTCCAGATAAATGTGAGATCTACATTATGTACATTTCATCCAACCATCAGGATTAAGGAAGAGACCAAAAACTTTAAAAAGTTGGGCCAGGAAGTGAATCTATAAGCTGGAGGCATGACCGTAGAATTCTCTTGATTTTCTATGACGATGGTTTTGGAGTCTAAGGTGTGGTGCCTAAGGGGAATCTCACCGGATGTTGGTTTGGATTCTAAGTTTACATCACAAGTGGGCCCACATTGAAAATTTATGGTAACTACACTGCACAAAAAGCATATATGTGACATTCGGTTGCCATTTAGTGTACCCTAAAATTGGATGGCTTACTTTGATTTACACACATGACACTTATACAATTGCTATGTGCATGTGTGAGGTTCTTGGACTTGACTGGCATAGATATTGTGTGATATTGGAAAAGCTCCGTGGCCTACTATCATATATGTGTCTCATCCATGCTGGCCATTCATTTTGCCGACTCATTTTAAGACATGATCTAGAACATAAGGCGGATGGAAAATCTCAAGTGGGCTTCACCATATATAGGAAGCAGTGATGATTAAACACCACCCCAAAAAGCTTCCCAGGAGGCTAGGAAAGTTTTGGATTAAGCTGATATGTGTATGTTCTCTTCAACCAGGTGACCTAGCCAGCAGTTTGAATGGAAGTGGATTGGCTGCTGTACCACACACCACTTACCTGGTTGGTGTGTATGTGTCGTGGGAAGACAATCGCTGACGCTTCTCGTGCTCGGGTGGTATGAATAATGGGTAAGAGATCAAAGTTACATGGCCTTATAATAATGTATTTATTATATCCACACCATTCATCTATTATGGTGAGCCCGAAAGCTCGAGTAAACACCCTGATCCATAGCTCAACTGGTAGACTGAGTGGATTAACTTTGTTTCAACACTTGAGGTCTTGGCATGGAGCGGGGGTGGCTAACAATGCATGTACTGACAGTTGGTGTGTACTAACAAGCTAACAAAAAAAAAACTGGAGTAATCCACACAACAAATAGCAATGAGGATAATGATTCTCACTGTTAAAATATTTGTAGGGACCATCCAATCTGTATATAAGGTCCAGAGGAAAAAAAAAATCATATCGATCCAAAACTTTTGAGACCCCAAAAGCGTTTAATGGTAGACGTTCAATCCCCCACTCATTGCTTTTTGCAGTGTAGTCCATTTGATCTTTGGATCTGTCTTATTTTTTGGCTAAAGCCTTAAAAGCACACCAAATGGACAGTTGATTTGGATACAACACATACCTCATGGTGGGACCCATAGAATTTGGTGATCTCAACGCACCAGCCAGGTCGGTGGTTTGTTGTACACCAGCCAATCCACTCACAGGTTGGAGGGCAAATTAAGATTATGGTGGGCCTTGAGAAGTTTTTAAGAGTAGGCTTTCAATCACTGTTTCCAGAGGTGTGGTCCACTTGAGATTTGGATCTGCCTTATTTCCAGGATCACGCTCTAAAATGAGAGGGCAAATTAAATAGATGGACAGGTATCGTACTTCATGGTGGATGTAGTAGCACAAACTACTAACGTGGGTGCTGTGTGTTATATTATGCAGTCCGGCTCCCTGGCTTTCGTAATCTGCCTAAATAAACAGAGAGACAGGATTGGCTGGTGTACCACACACGACCAACCTGGCTGGTGTGGATACGTGTTGTGGGAAGACGAGGTTGTAACGAATGGTTCAATGAAGATTAAACTTACATGGCCCCTGCAATAATGTAGATTTTATATTATATTGTCCATCCATTTGGAGAGATCATTTTAGAGCATGTGCCCAAAAATGAATTATATCCAAAGTTCAAATGGACCACACTACAAATAACAGTGGGACAATGATTCTCACTTTTAAAACATTTGTATGCCTTTTACGGCGTTTATTTCTCATCAAATATATTTATATGATCATACAAACTTGAATGAAAAGTAAAAATAAATATCATATTGATCCAAAATTTCTGCTACCTCGAAGAAGGTTTCAACCGTAGACATTCAGGGCTTGTTTGGACGAACAGTTTGGATGGGATTAGGTGGGATGGGATCATATGATCCTACGGCCAAATCTCTCGTGCGCGTTTGGGATATAGTTTTGCGCGAAATCGCCCTATCCCATGGATATAAGGGGGTTTTCATATGCAGGATTGACAAATCTCATCCGCATAAGGGGAATCCAAAAAGCAGAGATCGTCCGCATAAGGGGCTGTCCATCATCGTCCATTTGTTGTCTTTGGGGCCATCGTAGTGTTTATACGCTATCACATCAATTAATTCCAAGCGTCTCACTAGGATTAAGAGATGCCCAAAATTTACACTATTCTAAATACCCAGGTGGGCCACACCACGTGAATGTAATTGTTTTAAGCATATTTTTTACACCTTTCCCTATGGTGTGACCCACCTGACTTTTGGATCAGCTTGATTTTTGGAACAAAGAACAAACATGGTGCACCGAACCTAATGTACAGGATGGATCTCAGGAACAAGAAATCATACCGGTATATTTATGCGACTGCGTTCACACATGCCAAGATCCATGCCATTGATAAGGTGGTGCCCACAAGGTTTTTCTTGATGAATGGTCCTGATCTTATAAAACCGTGCCTCATCATGACGTGTGACATGAGCCCCCCTCAACCTTCCAGCCATCCTAACCCCAAAGCTTGGCAGCCTACAAATGAAAACCCCAAAGCTTGGCAGCCTAACCCTTTCCGTCGTTCAGCTACAGGATTGGCAAATCCCATCCGCCAACCCAAACAAATATTTCAATTAGTATCGGAATATTCCGATCAATCCAAACATGTAATCCACACTGTCCCGGGACTTTGCAAACCGGCGGAAGTCATGAACAACCACTGACAAGTGCCATCATTACCTTAAATCTTATCTCATCCCTCCTAATTCACTCTATTGCGCCGTCTCAAATTGGTCCTTAGGGCGTGTTTGGTCCGTGGTATTGAATTGTATCGGATGGATTAACATCATTCTTACACAATGATTGCATGTTTAGAAATTCTATGGTATTGTAGCCATCTAATCTCATGTTTAGAATAAAAATTTTGTTATCCAAGAACACCAAATTAAGCAAAACCATGTTTGGTGGACTATGGAATTGTAATCAACAGACCAATTTTAAAATAGATTTCGTTTACTTGTACACATATAAATAGAATGTCACTTGTAAACGGTGTATGTGGATGGATGACATGGATAAACATCAATGTGGGGCCCACATGTGTAGCGGATTTTAAAATCCATGAAAATCCTATATGGGACCAAATGCAATTTTATGAGATTAAATGAAATTCCATCCCACCTAATCCTGCAAATGGTAGATGGAATTGCATGGTATCAAATGCAATTCTATCCCGACTAATCCCATCTAATACCCTGCGCCAAAAGCTCTCTCAGTTTGTTACTGCTTTCTACAGTGTATACACTATACACTTAATCTTTGGATAGTATTATTTTAGGCTAAACCTATACAACGATGATCGGATATAACAAGTATTACGGGACTATTGGTGACGTAAACACACACCAGCCAATGCGATCCCAGGCTCGAAGCGCCACGTGTCGATCTAGTTGCATTCCGTACTACTGCATCTTCTGATAATGATTAGAAGGAGGAATTGTATGATGTTTGACGCTTATTTCTGACAATTGGGGGGCAATGGCCACGTCATCCATACAATCTGTCTCTTGCATCCTACCGTCGACACAGCATGTTTAAAAAGATCTCTTAAAGTGGAAGATCCAACCCACCCATCTTCTCACTTTTTTCAGTTGAATGTTGATCGTCCCTTTTGCAACTCCTAATGACCGCCTACTGTAGGCCACAAATTGGAAATCTGCTTGACAAACGAGATGATCATGATGGGGCATCTAATGGACGGGTTGGATGGAACTTGCAAATCACGGTGGGCCTCAAACAACTCAAAAGTTGGTATTTACCGTACGGGTGGAATCATTCCCCGTTTATTCCTCGCCTTTGTCTTCTCTGATATATATAAATGGTCCGTCTGCCTACGAACACTCGAGATTCCTTGCACAGTATCGTTGATTATGAATCTTGTTTGATATGCCAGTTGGAAGTCAACGGTGATTGGAAAATCTCTTGCCGGATATTGTTAATTCAGTAATTCCATACGTACGCGCCATCTTCAGGCGCCAAAGCTAATGCACATGTGCTAGATGTGGCACCTTTCTTCCTTATCTAGGCTCGGGTATGGTATGGAAAATGCTTTGGTTAAAATTTTTTATATATAAGTATATAAATATTTGTGAAAAAACCTTGATTTTTTATATTTGGAAATAGTCCCATGTGACAAATGAGAGGAGATTTTTATTTATTTTATTATTATTATTATTATTATTATTATTATTATTATTATTTTAAAAAAATAAATATGGTGTTGAGTACCTTACTATTTGCTCAATGAAAAAGATGATCACTAAAACTTCACACTGGAACACACACGCACGGTTACAAACTCGAGCTCGAGCTTGAGCTTGGTGCAATGGCGTGGACATAAGAGGCATTGTGGCTGTATACGCACTATTAGCACTAGTAGCACACTTTGCTGTGGGTAAGAAGTCTGAGAGAGACTTCTCTACCTTATATATGAGTTAAAATTAGCTGTTTTTAATAAAAAAAATTAGACATATAAGTCTACAACATAATTATGTGAGACAATTTATTTAATATGTAATCATTACAAATTCATATGTGAAATCAAATAATAATTTGGTTAATCATTTTATTAAACTTCTAACTAGAAAGGTAGTAAGAACAATATTTAGAGGGATGAGATTGAAAATTTTCAACCGAAGTTTTAATGATGGAAACCCAACTCAAAATTAGAAAATTTACAAGTTCGAGTTGAATGGATAAAAACAATTTACTGATATGTGAAAAGTTTCAACACTAAAATTATATATATAACCTCATTTAGAATAGCTAATGACAGACGTTAAAGATAGAAGGTCGAGTCTTAGAACTCTTAATAAAATTCAGTGTAAAATGACAAATGTCTTAATAGTAACGAAGATACTGAAATGATTTCACCCATATGAACGTAGATATGGTGCTTTCTCTTATGAAAGTTAGTTTTTTTCAAGATTGTTTATAAAACAGGTAAGTACATGGCATAAAACAAAACAAGCACATGACCATTAACTGTATTAAACAAGATTTGTCGAAACTACTCAAATAACACAAAGTAAGTATGTGTGTGGTATTATCGACTCTATTATCTATAAATAACTTGTTCAAAGCTACAACTACCATAAATTCTCATATAACTTTAAAATAGTTAAACTAAGGAAATTTTAAATTGAAAGATATATTTCTTTATACATATAAGCTATATTTAGTCTGTCAGGTATTTTTTCTTTGAAAATAATTTTCAACCAAGTAAGGGATTGTTATGGAAAATGTTTTGGTTAAAAATATTTTTAATAAAAAATTTTATGTAAGTATATAAGTGTTCGTGAAAAAACTTAGTTTTTTACATTTGAGAATAGTCTTATATCGGAAAGGAGAGAAGAAATTTCTCTTAATAAGTAGGGTGTTGTGTACCTTACTATTTGCTTGGTGAAACAGAGGAGTATCGAGACCTGCATACTCCAATGTGAAGCATTGGAACACACGCGTGTGTACATGCACTGGCACGGGCTCGGTCATGGTCACGATCAAGGACTCGAGCTCGGGCTCGGTGCGAGGGCATGGGCATGTGAGGCTGTGTGGTTGTAAAGGATCTAGTGGATCACATTATTCTTCGCACGTGCGCATCGTGTCACAGATAGGTCGCTCCCCCACGATCTTACACGAACCAGCGTGAGGAGAGATGACGCAGGGATGGACGTGATGAGGATAACTACTCTGAATCCACGGAGCTTCTCTGGACTCCTCACAGAGACTTCTCGAATCCACGAGGAAAGAAAGCAGAAAATAAAAATAAATTCTAAGAAATTCAAAATTGATTAATTGATGAGTAAAAACAAATTCACAACCCTTTAAATAGGGGTACCAAGCAATGGGAAAGAAATCAGACAAACTACAACTAAAACTCTTAGAATCCGTGACTTACTATAAATAGTAAAATTACTATTTATAAACGGTCGTGATGTCTACTAGTGCGCAAGGTTTTCGGCCAAAAATAGTAAGTGTCTTATTTTGGTTCACCAAACCATCCCCTAATTATTCTAAGCTCTTTTCACGTTGGACGCAACTCCTAAAGCCCGACGGATGAAGAGTTATAACCAAACTAAAACTTACTATTTATAGTAAAAACGAAATTAAAACAGGAAAACGACCGTCGATCCAGGGGTTTTTCGCAATTTCGGGCGTCGTAACCCAGCTTATCTGGGTTGGTTGGCTAAAGTAGCTCATTCTACCCCAAAATCATATATTTTACGTCAGGTAACTCATTCCGAATTGCGAGATACGCCCGATCTAAGGTCCGACAATCCGAATCCCTTCTATCGTCGACCGGGCCTTTTCTGATCCATCTTGGCCATGAAACTGTCCGCGACCTACTCTACATCAGTCCCCTCCACTTCAAAAGAACTTGTCCTCAAGTTCTCATCCTGCGCTGGTTCATGATACTCGGTTAGGTACACGACATTGAAAGTCCGTGAGATTGCCATGTCATCTGGAAGATCAACAACATAAGCGTTGTCATTGATCTTTCGAATGATTAGGACGGGTCCAATCTTCTTATTTTTCAACTTGTTGTACGTTCCAGTCGAAAATCTCTCTTTGCGCAGATGGACCATAACGCGGTCGCCTACTTCGAACACTTTTTGTCGCTGGTGCTTGTCCGCTTTTCCTTGTACTTCTCGTTCGAGGCATATAGCTTAGTCTGCACTTTCGCATGGATGCCCATGATCTTATCTGCCATATGTTCTGCTACAATGCTCGTGCCTGCGTGCTTGGGTAGAGGGACCAAGTCAAGTGTGTGGCGAGGCACTCGTTCATAGATAATCTGGAACGATGATTTCCCTGTTGAGTGGTTCACCATGTTGTTGAATGCAAACTCTGCTTAAGACAAGGCCAAATCCCACTGCTTCGGTTTTTCTCCTGAAATACAGCGAAGGAGGTTTCCCAACGTGCAATTCACAACTTCGGTCTACCCATAAGTTTGTGGGTGGTAAGCACTGCTGAATTGAAGTCGTGTATCGAATCGAGTTCACAAAGTCCGCCAAAAGTGGCTAATAAACTTTGTATCACGATCAGAAGTAATGGTCTTGGGGACCCCGTGTAGCCGTACGACCTCCTTGAAGAAACGATCTATCACCATGAACACCGAATCCATATCGCATTGTGTTCGTGGGAGACCAAGCACGAAGTCCATTGATAAATTCTCCCAAGGACCGTCAGGCACAAGTAACGGGGTGTAGAGGCCCATATTCTGAGATTACCCCTTGAAGGTCTGACAAACATGACAACGTTATATGGCTTTTCCCACATCACGTACTAATTGTATCTAGTAATACCGCTCTTCCACAAGAGCTCGCATCTTGTCTCGCCCAAGGTGTCCATTGAGGCCACCTCCATGTAGCTCCTGAATAATCTGTTCCCTCAGAGAACTTTGGGGGATACATAATCGATTCCCTTTGAAGAAAAAATTGTCATGTATGTGAAGGTCACTGGGGTGACCTTCTTGGCACTTCATCCAAGAATCTTTGAAGTCCTCATCCTCAGCATACAGCTGCTTGAGACAGTCGAAGCCGACCACTTCGTTGCTCATCGTAACAAGTAGATCTACACGACGACTAAGTGTATCAGCCTCCTTGTTCTACTGCCTTGACTTGTGCTTCAGAACGAACGTGAATTCCTGTAAAAACGTAACCCATCTATCATGCACACGATTCACATTAGTCTGACTATTAATAAACTTTAATGCTTGATGGTCACTGTACAGAACAAACTCTCTTTGAATCAAATAATGCCGCCAATGTCGCAACTGAACAACTGCGTACAACTCAAGCTCATAAGTCAACCACTTCTTTCGGGCTTCGCTGAGCTTCTCGTTGTAGAAGGCTACCGGTTGCCTTCCTGTAATAATACTTCTTCAATTTTGACGTATGAAGCATCACACTCAATCTCAAATAATTTGTCGAAATTAGGAAGCACCAAGACCGGTGTTGTAGACAAACGATGTTTGATCTCATGAAAGCTCTCAGCTTTATTGGTCCACTGGAACGGTCCTTTTTTCATGAAATCTGTTATAAGCGCGACTATGGTACTAAAATCTCGCATAAATCGACGATAGAAAGTCGTCAACCCGTGAAAACTCCTCAACTCATGAATGTTTGTCGGGATCGACCATTCCCTAATAGCTCGCTTCTTTTCATTGTCCAAACGAATGCCTGTGGATGTTACAACAAACCCTAGAAACAACAGGCTGTTAGTTAAAAAACTACACTTCTTCAAGTTGAAGTACAACTTGTTAATTCGTAGGACCTGTAGCACCTGCCTGAGATGTTTCCTCGGCTCTGCCTCATCCTGGTTATATATCAATATACCATCAAAATATACTACCACAAATCGGCCAGTAAACGGTTTTGACACTTGATTCATCAAACGCATAAAAGTACTTGGTGCGTTCGATAGGCCGAATGGCATGACCAGCCACTCATATAACCCTTCCTTGGTCTTGAATGCCGTTTTCCACTCATCACCGGGTCGGATATGAATCTGACGGTACTCGCTCCTTAGATGTAGTTTAAAGAACACCTTGACCCCTTCTAGCATATCGAGCATGTTGTCCAATCGTGGTATTGAGAACCGATATTTGATGGTAATTTTATTGATTGCCCCACTGTCGACACACATGCGCCAGCTTCCATCTTTTTTTTGGCATTAATAATGCTGGTACGGCACATGGGCTCATGCTCTCTCTCAAGTGATCCTTACGGATCAATTCCTCTACTTGCCCCTGAAGTATCTCACACTCCTTCGGACTCATCCGATAATGAGGGCGGTTGGGTAGGCTAGCCCCAGGGACGAGGTATATGTGATGTTGGATGTCCCTCATGGGGGGCAATCCATCAGGTAAATCCTCAGGCCAGACTTCTTTGAATTCATTTAGCAATAGTCTCAAACTTGGAGGGATGTTTGAGGGTTCCTCTTCTTTACCATTCACCACTACGGCGTATACCTCACCGGTTTCTTTGGATTCCTCCATGAAATTCCGAATGGTCAAGAGGGAACTCCCCTCCACTTTAGAAGCTTCAAGGTGGTTCTCTGATGCCATATGGGCAAGGATTATTTTTCGACTATCCTTGAAGAATACGTAGACATTGTCTCATCCTCGATGGGTCGCATCACGGTCCGAGTGCTAGGGTCAACCGAGTAGCATGTGGCAAGCTTCCATGTCAACCACGTCACAAAGTATCTGACCCTTATAATTTTTACCAATTGAAAATGAGATAGTTCATTGTTCAGTTACCTTGGTCTCATTCACCTTTTTTATCCAGCCAATTGAGTACGGGGAAGGATGTTTCGTCGTTGGTAGCCGCAACTTGTCCACCATAACCCTTGAGATGATTTTCTCACTTCTACCATTGTCTATAATCACATCACAGACCTTTCCATTGACAGTGCATCAAGTACGAAATATATTGTGTTGTTGTGGATGTAATTCATTTCGTGGGATATACGGTAATCGCCTCACAACTAGAAATTTACCACGATCCTCGCCCATCATTTCATTGCCACCTGTAATTTCTTCAATGGTTAATTTGCTCATGTTCATCATAACCATGACCTTCTTCTGCAGCCTTAACTTCAGTGCCACCTTCGTTTATAGTCAAGTGTGTTGCGGGACATTGAGGACAGGTGTTTGATAAGTGGCCTGGCTGGCCACAACGGTAACAATTGTTCGACCTTAGCCGAGCATAAGGATTTGGAATCCTACTCGCACTACCAAAAAAAGGGGCAAAGGCTACGGATAAAATCCGTAGCCTTAGACCTATAGCTACGGTTCCAGTCCGTAGCACGTCCGTCGTCGTAGGTGCAGTAACAATAGTGCGGAACCTATAGCTACGGATTAACTCCGTAGCTATAGGTCCCAACATACTACGGATTCAATCAGTAGCAATTATATCCGTATTTGTAGATTGCAAGAGCTACGGATTTACTAATTACATACTATACGGATTAAATCCAGTAGCTATATCCGGGCAAATGCTACGGATATAATCCGTAGCAATTATTTCCATAGTGAAGTTTACAATAGCGACGGATTTAATCTAAATGCCTACTGATTGAATCCGTAGCTATAGCTTCATTCAATTATCACCGTATAATCATTCAATTACCACCAGTATAATCATCCTATATAATCATTCAATTACCACGTATAATCATTCAATTACCACTGTATAATCATCCTATATAATCATTCAATTACCACCAGTATAATCATTCAATTACCACCTGTATAATCATCCCAGTATAATCATTCATTACCACTGTATACTCATTCATTCATTCCATTACAATCAATTACAATCACTCATTCATTCAATTACAATCAATTACAATCCTTCATTCAATCAATTACAATTACAATCCTTCATTCAATGAATTACAATTTCAATTACAATTACAATCCTTCATTCAATGAATTACAATTTCAATTACAATTACAATCCTTCATTCAATGAATTACAATTACAATTACAATAATGCTGAAAATACAAATCTTTGGCTTCATTAAGGAAATTTGCTCGACTTCACCCTGAAATTCCAAAGATAAAGAATTGAAAGAATAAATATCCTTCATTCAATGAATTACAATTACAATTTACAATTACAATAATGTGAAAATACAAATCTTTGGTTTAGGTTAGGTTATAGGTTAAGGTTTAGGTTTAGAAACCGGTTTCGGAGTTCGGGATCGGATTTAAGTTTGGGTTTTCAAGTTTAGGTTTAGGTTTAGGTTAGGGAGTTCGAGATTCGATTAGGTGTAGGTTTAGGTTAAGGGATTTGAGAATAGGTTAAGGTGTAGGTTTAAGAAATCGGGTTCGGGTTCGGGATCGGGTTTAAGCTTGGGTTTTCAAGTTTAGGTTAGGTAGTTAGGTTTAGGTTTAGGTTTAGGTTTAGGTTTAGGTTAGGTAGTTAGGTTTAGGTTAAGGTTTTGGGAATTGAGAATAGGTTAAGGTTTACGTTTAGGAAACCGGGTTCGGGTTCTGGATCGAGTTTAAGTTTGGGTTTTCAAGTTTAGGTTTAGGTTTAGGTTAGGGAGTTAGGTTTAGGTTACGTTGTAGGTTAAGCTTTAGGAATTGAGAATAGGTTAAGGTTTAGGTTTAGGAAACCGTGTTCGGGTTCTGGATCGGGTTTAAGTTTGGGTTTTCAAGTTTAGGTTTAGGTTTAGGTTAGGGAGTTAGGTTTATGGACCGTTGTAGGTTAAGGTTTAGGGAATTGAGAATAGGTTAAGGTTTAGGTTTAGGTTTAGAAACCGGGTTCGGGTTTAAGGTTGGGTTTTCAAGTTTAGGTTTAGGTTTAGGTTAGGGAGTTAGGTTTAGGTTAGGTTGTAGGTTAAGGTTTAGGAATTGAGAATAGGTTAAGGTTTAGGTTGAGGAAACCGGATTCGGGTTCGGGTTTGGGATCGGGTTTAAGTTTGGATTTTCAAGTTTGGGTTTAGGTTTAGGTTAGGTAGTTAGGTTTAGGTTAGGTTGTAGGTTAAGGTTTTGGGAATTGAGAATAGGTGAAGGTTTAGGTTTAGGAAACCGGGTTCGGAGTTCGGGATCGGGATCGGGTTTAAGTTTGGGTTTTCAAGTTTAGGTTTAGGTTTAGGTTAGATAGTTAGGTTTAGGTTAGGTTGTAGGTTAAGGTTTAGGGAATTGAGAATAGGTGAAGGTTTAGGTTTAGAAACCGGGTTCGGGTTCTGGATCGGGTTGAAGGTTGGGTTTTCAAGTTTAGGTTTAGGTTTAGGTTAGGTAGTTAGGTTTAGGTTAGGTTGTAGGTTAAGGTTTTTGGAATTGAGAATAGGTAAAGGTTTAGGTTTAGAAACCGGGTTCGGGTTCTGGATCGGGTTTAATTTTGGGTTTTCAAGTTTAGGTTTAGGTTTAGGTTAGGGAGTTAGGTTTATGGACTGTTATAGGTTAAGGTTTAGGGAAGTGAGAATAGGTTAAGGTTTAGGTTGAAACCGGATTCGGGTTCGGGTTTGGGATCGGGTATAAGTTTGGGTTTTCAAGTTTGGGTTTAGGTTTAGGTTAGGTAGTTAGGTTTAGGTTAGGTTGTAGGTTAAGGTTTAGGGAATTGAGAATAGGTGAAGGTATAGGTTTAGGAAACCGGGTTCGGGTTTAGGATCGGGTTTAAGTTTGGGTTTTCAAGTTTGGGTTTAGGTTTAGGTTAGGTAGTTAGGTTTAGGTTAGGTTGTAGGTTAAGGTTTAGGTTTAGAAACCGGTTTCGGGTTCGGGATCGGGTTTAAGTTTGGGTTTTCAAGTTTAGGTTTAGGTTTAGGTTAGGTAGTTAGGTTTAGGTTAGGTTGTAGGTTAAGGTTTAGGGAATTGAGAATAGGTGAAGGTTTAGGTTTAGAAACCGGGTTCGGGTTCGGGATCGGGTTTAAGGTTGGGTTTTCAAGTTTAGGTTTAGGTTTAGGTTAGGTTGTAGGTTAAGGTTTAGGGAATTGAGAATAGGTGAAGGTTTAGGTTTAGAAACCGGGTTCGGGTTCGGGATCGGGTTTAAGGTTGGGTTTTCAAGTTTGGGTTTGGGTTTAGGTTTAGGTTAGGTAGTTAGGTTTAGGTTAGGTTGTAGGTTAAGGTTTAGGGAATTGAGAATAGGTGAAGGTTTAGGTTTAGAAACCGGGTTCGGGTTCTGGATCGGGTTTAAGGTAGGGTTTTCAAGTTTGGGTTTAGGTTTAGGTTTAGGGTTAGGTAGTTAGGTTTAGGTTAGGTTGTAGGTTAAGGTTTAGGTTTAGGAAACCGGTTTCGGGTTCGGGATCGGGTTTAAGTTTGGGTTTTCAAGTTTAGGTTTAGGTTTAGGTTAGGTAGTTAGGTTTAGGTTAGGTTGTAGGTTAAGGTTTAGGGAATTGAGAATAGGTGAAGGTTTAGGTTTAGAAACCGGGTTCGGGTTCGGGATCGGGTTTAAGGTTGGGTTTTCAAGTTTAGGTTTAGGTTTAGGTTAGGTAGTTAGGTTTAGTTTAGGTTAGGTTGTAGGTTAAGGTTTAGTGAAGGAATTGAGAATAGGTGAAGGTATAGGTTTTTAGTTTGGGTTTCGGAGTTTGGGATCGGGTTTAAGGTTGGGTTTTCAAGTTTGGGTTTAGGTTTAGGTTTAGGTTAGTAGTTAGGTTTAGTTAGGTTTAGGTTAGGTTAGGGAATTGAGAATAGGTGAAGGTTTAGGTTTAGAAACCGGTTTGTCTCTGGATCGGGTTTAAGTTTGGGTTTTCAAGTTTAGGTTTAGGTTTAGGTTAGGTAGTTAGGTTTAGGTTAGGTTGTAGGTTAAGGTTTTAGGGAATTGAGAATAGGTGAAGGTTTAGGTTTAGAAACCGGGTTCGGGTTCTGGATCGGGTTTAAGGTTGGGTTTTCAAGTTTGGGTTTAGGTTTAGGTTTAGGTTAGGTAGTTAGGTTTAGGTTAGGTTGTAGGTTAAGGTTTAGGGAATTGAGAATAGGTGAAGGTTTAGGTTTAGGAAACCGGGTTCGGGTTCGGGATCGGGTTTAAGGTTGGGTTTTCAAGTTTGGGTTTAGGTTTAGGTTTAGGTTAGGTAGTTAGGTTTAGGTTAGGTTGTAGGTTAAGGTTTAGGGAATTGAGAATAGGTGAAGGTTTAGGTTTAGAAACCGGGTTCGGGTTCTGGATCGGGTTTAAGGTTGGGTTTTCAAGTTTAGGTTTAGGTTTAGGTTTAGGTTAGGTAGTTAGGTTTAGGTTAGGTTGTAGGTTAAGGTTTAGGGAATTGAGAATAGGTGAAGGTTTAGGTTTAGAAACCGGGTTCGGGTTCTGGGTTTAAGGTTGGGTTTTAAGTTTGGGTTTAGGTTTTTAGGTTAGTAGTTAGGTTTAGGTTAGTTGTAGGTTAAGGTTAGGTTTAGAAATTAGGTTTAGTTTAGGTTTAGGCTTGGTTTAAGTTTGGGTTTTCAAGTTTAGGTTTAGGTTTAGGTTTCAAGTTAGGTTTAGGTTAGGTTGTAGGAGGTTAAGGTTTAGGAATTGAGAATAGGTGAAGGTTTAGGTTTAGAAACCGGGTTCGGGTTCTGGGATCGGGTTTAAGGTTGGGTTTTCAAGTTTGGGTTTAGGTTTAGGTTTAGGTTAGTTAGTTTAGGTTTAGGTTAGGTTGTAGGTTAAGGTTTAGGGAATTGAGAATAGGTGAAGGTTTAGGTTTAGGAAACTTGGGTTCGGGTTCTGGATCGGGTTTAAGGTTGGGTTTTCAAGTTTAGGTTTAGGTTTAGGTTAGGTAGTTAGGTTTAGGTTAGGTTGTAGGTTAAGGTTTAGGGAATTGAGAATAGGTGAAGGTTAGGTTTAGAAACCGGGTTCGGGTTCGGGTTTCGGGTTTAAGTTTTGGGTTTAGTTTAGGTTTAGGTTTAGGTTAGGGAGTTAGGTTTATTCAGGTTATAAGTTAAGGTTTAGGGAATTGAGAATAGGTTAAGGTTTAGGTTGAGAAACCGGATTTCGGGATCGGGGATCGGGTTAAGTTTGGGTTTTCAAGTTTGGGTTTAGGTTTAGGTTAGGAAGTTAGGTTTAGGTTAGGTTGTAGTTAAGGTTTAGGGAATTGAGAATAGGTGAAGGTTTAGGTTTAGAAACCGGGTTCGGGTTGGTTTGGGATCGGGTTTAAGTTGGGTTTTCAAGTTTGGGTTTAGGTTTAGGTTAGGTAGTTAGGTTTAGGTTAGGTTGTAGGTTAAGGTTTAGGTTGAGGATAGGTTTAAGGTTTTAAGTTTAGGTTTAGGTTTAGGTTCAAGTTTGGTTAGTTAGGTTAGGTAGGTAGGTTAAGGTTTAGGAATTGAGAATAGGTGAAGGTTAAGGTTTAGGTTGGGTTTTCAAGATCGGGTTTAAGTTTGGGTTTTCAAGTTTAGTTTAGGTTTAGTTTTAAGTAGTTAGTTTAGTTAGGTTGTAGGTTAAGGTTTAGGGAATTGAGAATAGGTGAAGGTTTAGGTTTAGAAACGGGTTCGGGTTCGGGATCGGGTTTAAGGTTGGGTTTTCAAGTTTGGGTTTAGGTTTAGGTTTAGGTTAGGTAGTTAGGTTTAGGTTAGGTTGTAGGTTAAGGTTTGGGAATTGAGAATAGGTGAAGGTTTAGGGTTTAGAAACCGGGTTCGGGTTCGGGATCGGGTTTAAGGTTGGGTTTTCAAGTTTGGGTTTAGGTTTAGGTTAGGTAGTTTAGGTTTAGGTTAGGTTAGGGTTTAAAGTTAGGTTTTAAGGTTTTAGGTTTAGGAAGGTAGGTTAAGGTTTAGGTTAGAAACCTGGTTCGGTTTCGGATTTAAGTTTGGGTTTTCAAGTTTGGGTTTAGGTTTAGGTTTAGGTTAGGTAGTTAGGTTTAGGTTAGGTTGTAGGTTAAGGTTTAGGGAATTGAGAATAGGTGAAGGTTTAGGTTTAGAAACCGGGTTCTGGGTTGGATCGGGTTTAAGGTGGGTTTTCAAGTTTAGGTTTAGGTTTAGGTTAGGTAGTTAGGTTTAGGTTAGGTTGTAGGTTAAGGTTTGAGGAATTGAGAATAGGTGAAGGTTTAGGTTTAGGAAACCGGGTTCGGGTTCTAAAGGATGTAGTTAGTTAAGGTTTAAGTTGGGGTTTGGGTTTAGGTTTAGTTAAGTAGTTAGGTTTAGGTTAGGTTTTAAGGTTTAGGTTTAGGTTTAGGATCGGTTTAGGTTTTCAAGTTTAGGTTTAGGTTTAGGTTAGTAGTTGTTTAGGTTAGGTTGTAGGTTAAGGTTTAGGAATTGAGAATAGGTGAAGGTTTAGGTTTAGAAACCGGGTTCGGGTCTGGATCGGGTTTAAGGTTGGGTTTTCAAGTTTGGGTTTGGGTTTAGGTTTAGGTTAGGTAGTTAGGTTTAGGTTAGGTTGTAGGTTAAGGTTTAGGGAATTGAGAATAGGTGAAGGTTTAGGTTTAGAACCGGGTTCGGGTTCGGGATCGGGTTTAAGGTTGGGTTTTCAAGTTTAGGTTTAGGTTTAGTTAGGTAGTTAGGTTTAGGTTAGGTTGTAGGTTAAGGTTTAGGAATTGAGAATAGGTGAAGGTTTAGGTTTAGAAACCGGGTTCGGGTTCTGGATCGGGTTTAAGGTTGGGTTTTCAAGTTTGGGTTTGGGTTTAGGTTTAGGTTAGGTTAGTTAGGTTTAGGTTAGGTTGTAGGTTAAGGTTTAGGGAATTGAGAATAGGTGAAGGTTTAGGTTTAGAAACCGTTTAAGGTTCGGGTCCTCGGGATCGGGTTTAAGGAAGTTTGGGTTTTCAAGTTTGGGTTTAGGTTTAGGTTAGGTAGTTAGGTTTAGGTTAGGTTGTAGGTTAAGGTTTAGGGAATTGAGAATAGGTGAAGGTTTAGGTTTAGTGAAACCGGGTTCGGGTTCTGGATCTAAGTTTAAGGTTGGGTTTTCAAGTTTGGGTTTGGGTTTAGGTTTAGGTTAGGTAGTTAGGTTTAGGTTAGGTTGTAGGTTAAGGTTTAGGAATTGAGAATAGGTGAAGGTTTAGGTTTAGAACCGGGTTCGGGTTCTGGGATCGGGTTTAAGGTTGGGTTTTCAAGTTTGGGTTTAGGTTTAGGTTAGGTAGTTAGGTTTAGGTTAGGTTGTAGGTTAAGGTTTAGGTTTAGAAACCGGTTCGGGTTCGGGATTGGGTTTAAGTTTGGGTTTTCAAGTTTAGGTTTAGGTTTAGGTTAGGTAGTTAGGTTTAGGTTAGGTTGTAGGTTAAGGTTTAGGGAATTGAGAATAGGTGAAGGTTTAGGTTTAGAAACCGGGTTCGGGTTCTGGATCGGGTTTAAGGTTGGGTTTTTTTGGGTTTGGGTTTAGGTTTAGGTTAGGTAGTTAGGTTTAGGTTAGGTTGTAGGTTAAGGTTTAGGGAATTGAGAATAGGTGAAGGTTTAGGTTTAGAAACCGGGTTCGGGTTCGGGATCGGAGTTTAAGGTTGGGTTTTCAAGTTTGGGTTTAGGTTTAGGTTAGGTAGTTAGGTTTAGGTTAGAGTTGTAGGTTAAGGTTTAGGCTTAGAAAGTTTGTTCGGATTGGGTTTAAGTTTGGGTTTCAAGTTTAGGTTTAGGTTTAGGTTAGGTAGTTAGGTTTAGGTTAGGTTGTAGGTTAAGGTTTAGGGAATTGAGAATAGGTGAAGGTTTAGGTTTAGAAACTGGGTTCGGGATTGGATCGGGTTTAAGGTTGGGTTTTCAAGTTGGGTTTTGGGTTTAGTTTAGGTTAGGTAGTTAGGTTTAGGTTAGGTTGTAGGTTAAGGTTGGGGAATTGAGAATAGGTGAAGGTTTAGGTTTTCGGGTTCGGGATCGGGTTTAAGGTTGGGTTTTCAAGTTTAGGTTTAGGTTTAGGTTAGGTAGTTAGGTTTAGGTTAGGTTGTAGGTTAAGGTTTAGGGATAATTGAGAATAGGTGAAGGTATAGGTTTAGAAACCGGGTTCGGGTTCTGGATCGGGTTTAATTTTGGGTTTTCAAGTTTAGGTTTAGGTTTAGGTTAGGGAGTTAGGTTTATGGGTTATAGGTTAAGGTTTAGGGAATTGAGAATAGGTGAAGGTTTAGGTTTAGAAACTGGACCGGGTTCGGATTTGGATCGGGTTTAATTTTGGGTTTTCAAGTTTGGGTTTAGGTTTAGGTTAGGTAGTTAGGTTTAGGTTAGGTTGTAGGTTAAGGTTTAGGAATTGAGAATAGGTGAAGGTATAGGTTTAGAAACTTAGGGTTCGGGTTTGGGATCGGGTTTAAGTTTGGGTTTTCAAAGTTTAGGTTTAGGTTTTAGGTAGTTAGGTTTAGGTTAGGTTGTAGGTTAAAGTTTAGGTTTAAGCTTAGAAGGTTTCGGGTTCTGGATCGGGTTTAAGTTTGGGTTTTCAAGTTTGAGTTTAGGTTTAGAGTTAGGTAGTTAGGTTTAGGTTAGGTTGTAGGTTAAGGTTTAGGGGTGAGAATAGGTGAAGGTTTAGGTTTAGAAACTTGGGTTCGGGTTGGATCGGGTTTAAGGTTTGGGTTTTGGTTAGTTTAGGTTTAGGTTTAGGTAGTTAGGAATTTAGGTTAGGTTGTAGGTTAAGGTTTAGGGAATTGAGAATAGGTGAAGGTATAGGTTTAGAAACCGGGTTCGGGTTGGGATCGGGTTTAAGGTTGGGTTTTCAAGTTTGGGTTTAGGTTTAGGTTAGGTAGTTAGGTTTAGGTTAGGTTGTAGGTTAAGGTTTAGGTTTGAAAAGGTTTCTGGTTCTGGATCTGGGTTTAAGTTTGGGTTTTCAAGTTTAGGTTTAGGTTTAGGTTAGGTAGTTAGTTTAGGTTAGGTTGTAGGTTAATGTTTAGGGAATTGAGAATAGGTGAAGGTTTAGGTTTAGAAACCGGGTTCGGGTTCGGGATCGGGTTTAAGGTCAGGTTTTCAAGTTTAGGTTTAGGTTTAGGTTAGGTAGTTAGGTTTAGGTTTAGTTAGTTGTAGGTTAAGGTTTTTGGAATTGAGAATAGGTGAAGGTTTAGGTTTAGAAACCGGGTTCGGGTTCTGGATCGGGTTTAAGTTTGGGTTTTCAAGTTTGGGTTTAGGTTTAGGTTAGGTTAGGGAGTTGAGATTAGATTAGGTTAAGGTTTAGCTTTAGGGAATTGAGTTTAGGTTATAGGTTTTGGTTTTGGTTTAGGTTAGAGGTTTTGATTTAGGTTATAGGTTTTGGTTATAGGTTATAGGATTTGAGAATGGGTTCGGGTGTGGTCCTTGCAAATACAAATATAATACAAATATAAACATGGCATGTCCGAATGGCCAGGCCCTTCCAATGCCGTCCATAGGAAATGGACAGCTTCATCATGGTCATAACAGCGGTTCCCACCTTCCAGGGACCCCCGCTCTTCCAGATAGCTCCGACGCACATCCGGTCTCCTCCATTAATCTCGAGCAAATACATAAACACGGCTCGTCCGAATGGCTGCCTTTCCAATGCCGTCCATAGGAAATGGACAAAGCTTCATCATGGTCATAACAACGGTTCCCACCTTCCAGGGACCCCGCTCTTGGGATAGCTCCGACGCACATCCGGGTCTGCTCCATTAATCTCGAGCAAATACATAAACACGGCCTGTCCAAATGGCCAGGGCCTCTCCAATGCCGTCCATAGGAAATGGACAAAGCTTCATCACGGTCATAACAAATGTTCCCACCTTCCAGGGACCCCGCTCAACATCCGGATAGCTCCGACGCACATCCGGATCTGCTTCATCAATTTTGAGATAATATATAAACATGGGCCTGTCCAAATGGCCAGGCCACTTCATCAATGTATCATATAGTATGAAGGAAAGAAGACTCACTAATTTAGCTAGCAAGGAGAGAAAGTGTGAGTGCTTGGAATGTCGTCATTTCTTTGAATAATGGATGCATTTTCCACAATGCAATCTGAGAATGAGTAAGTTTTTTAGTTTCTTCAAAAATGCATATGGGCACAGATTTACAAATAAAGATTTTAAAGATTGTAAAACAGAGTAAATGATTATATTAACTTCCCAATTGTTTAGATTAAGAAGAAAAATGTAAATGATGATGGGAAAGAAATCTTCAAGCATCTCACATGTGCCACATGTGACAGTCACTATGCACATGCATCATAATGTTACATGTTTCACCACTCCTTGTCCTTGGTGCTTGACAAACAGGGTATAATATAGGTGGTCCAGCAATGCATGACATGCATAGTATGTGCAAGATAGTATGTGTGGCAAACAACTTTGTGCATCCAAATGGCCACTAAAAGTTCTGTTGTTTTCCCAATTTACTATTGCTGTATTGCTTGAATAATGTCTTGCTGATAGTAGCTTGGCTAAAGTTTTCTTGATGGATTAGAGTAAATTTAAATTGGAACCTTTGATAAAATGATGATCCATTGTCTTCCTAACATTTTCAAATGAGAACTGATTACCTACGACCGTTATAGAGCTAGTTATATGGATGACCCAATTTTAAATCATGCCAATCTGCTCACTAGTTGGGTCACACAATTTGACTTTCTGTTTTCCATTGATTCCAACCATGAAGATTAGGATTAGGTGTAGGTTTAGGTTTATGGATTTGAGAATAGGTTAAGGTTTAGGTTTAGGAAATCGGGTTCGGGTTAAGATTTGAGAATAGGCCAATCGCCGGTTTATTGATTCCAACAATATCACATAATGTATTGTTTGATTAACTACACATGTGCAATATTCTTGACAAGAGACGTACCATATGCTTGAATCTGAAATATGCAGCTCCAATCCTCCTACATGCAACATCCACCTGAAAGAATGCGCATAACCGTCATGCTTGAGTAATCAATATAAGAATGTACAAGTCAAAACAATAAAACCAGTGATACTTACTGAATTTTCAGGATCTCCTCCATAGTTGATGATCTCATTCTAAAGCCCTTCTCCCTCCTCCTTTATCCGGGCTTGGGACCGGCAATGCAAGGAGTTGCATTGGCGGAGTTAAAAAAGGGCTTAGGCTCCATTTGGTTTTTTTAAAAAAATGCTTTCATAAACACTAATGTGATGACCAAATGGAGCCTAAGACTATAAATACATTCAAATATAGAGTACAAAATTCATTCAATATTTCAAAAAAAAAAAAAAAAACAAGTGCCAAGTTAGTTCTAAATTAGTTCAAAATGCACACTACATGTTCAAAATTAGTTCAAAATGCACACTACACATGTTCAATTATAGAGTACCAAATTTGTTCAAATTATTGAATTCTCAAAGCCTCTTTCCCCCATTGCACAAATGATCCCAGATCGACCTCTCCAAGTGTAGATGCGAACCCATCTTCTTTTTCCAAAGGAGCGTGAGGTTGTACAACCTCAGCCAAGATAACAACAAAAGCTCCAACCTCCAACGGTTCGCAATGGACGGTTGCATTTGGATTAACTTCGTGTACTTCACCACGAGCAACTACACCACGTTTTTCAAAACCAAGCAAGTCGCATCTCTTACCGATATATATAATATCCGGCTACATTTACACATAAAATGGCATTGGTATTGTTAGCGCTTATAATATAATTGTAAGCTCAATACAAAAAAAAATATTTATACTTGCATACCGACGATGCCTGAGTAGATTTAACGATCAAGTTGGTGATGAGAGATTTTGACAAGACTCTCTCCCTTCTCGCATATCCACCAATGTTTTCTTCATCTCAACTATATCTTGAGTCACATCATCTAATTTTTTCTTCACCGAGTTAACTCTTGAACTACGCCCTCTTTTTCTTTTGTCGCATTCTCTACCTTTGAACGAGTGTGGGTCGACTTCTTCACCCTACCTTGCTTATGAGCAACCTAGACCCCGCATTCGCCTCTTTTGTCAACACCAACCAATGTAAAACATTGTAAATCAAGTTATTAAAATATTCATAATTACCATAAAACTTAAGTAATTCTTAAATTTTATTATTACCTCTGTAAGGGCATCATCCATGCAGTCATCCTAGAAGTGGATTGCTACTAGAGAGCTCCTCTAGTTTTTCCCGTGAAAAATACAAATGAATGCAATATAATTCAAAGTTATCATAGGCTTTTCATAAGGGTACTAGTTAGTGGTACGAGGGATGCACTTACAAGAAGGTCAGGATATTGGACAACTTTGTCCTTTCTTGTATGGGCTCTTAAGAAGACTTCACATCTACTTATCTCGGCATCAGACGTAAGATTCTTCTCCTTCGCCTTTAGGACATTACATATCATTGAAATACATATCATTAATAAATTTAGATGAATGATAATTCAAATTTAAATTCAATTTTAAACTATAATATCTATTTTTAAATACATACCATCTTATGGCGAGTAATGTGACCATGTCAGGCCTCCCAAGACACGCAGGTCCTTTTAGCTTGGCCCGATTGATTTTATTCCTTACGCTTACCCTCTTGAATTCCTCGGTGGTGCGTTGATCCACGAAGACCCTCCAATCCTCCATAGGGATACCTGGGGGGGCAGGACCATCTCTCACAGCAATAGGATCCTTGTCTTTAATATATTTTGCAGTCAATCTTCTCTTGTAATTCCTCCACGCTTCATTGATGCGTTTTATAACGTACTCAAGACTTGCATCCCAACTTTGACCCTCAAACTCATAAAACTGTGACAGTCTTTCTGTGACCATACGAATTTGTTCATGAGGCACCCGACGAAAGTCCTGGTATATGATTGGGATATGAGAACGGGTGAGGACACCGACATGCGATGCAAAGTCTCTATGATCGGAACAATCCTCATTCGCTGTTCGAATTCGTTTGTCTTTAGGACTTTTTTCCTATCAGGTTGCACAAGTAAAGAGGCCCCCCTAGTAATGCCTCTCTTTCTAGATGAAGAAGAAGCTGATACAATTACATAAAAAGAATAATTGATTAATGCCAATATATAAGAAAAAGAAAATTTACAAATATAATTAAGGAGAAGTATCTTATTACGTTTGGTGTTGCTTGAATTTGTACTCTCAGGCACCATGCGCACCCAATAGTTCTGGTTGTGTTTCCATGTGCCTATTTCTTCGCTAATATGAAAAGAAAAGAAAAAAAAGCTAATGGTTAAGAAATAATATAGATCACAGATAAAGTACAAAAATTCACATATATTATCCAAACCTTGATTAGATTTCCTCCAATAAATATCATTTTGTTACATGCTTAGAAACTACAAACAAATCAAGTAAATTCTCTTTGATCGTTTTCTTTTCTTTGTTTTCTCGACCACAACACTAACGTCTTCAGATTCATCGAATATCAACTCATCAACCATTGCTAATGAGGTAAGATCAGGTCCTGGTGATCTAAGCATTGCATACCTCTAATCGTTCGATAGAACGCATGTATCTTCTTCGACAAAAATTTTTTTGGGAACCTCCAAGACGACATGCCAACAAGATTTTTGGATCTCTCGAGTAGAAAACTTGCGTGGCATGCTCGCAAGAATGAAGGGCTCATCACCGACTTTGTCCGAATCAGAAGACTAGACAAATTTACTAATCTCAAATTCGCTTCGACATCAAAAGAAACACCATGATGTGTCACTTTCACCCAATCACACTTAAATAGGACGGGCTTGTACCCCTCGCTCGGTATTCCAATTGGATAATTCTACGAAGGACTCCATAGTAAGGTTGATTTTCATCCACCGTATTGATATCCTTAGCACTTGATCGGAAGGTTGTCATACCCTCTGTCCTAACCCCACTGTTTTGGTTCGTTTTATTCTCCTCATAGTCCTTAGTGACAAATAGGAAACCATTAATACAATACTTATTGTATTCAATAGAAAAAGCTAGAGGTCCTCTCACTACATCTTTAAATTCATTATCGTCGATTCAATGAACTGGTTCCCTCTTCAACCAAGATATGAATTCGTCCTCGCTAGGCACCCTGTTGGTCCTCTTATAGCATCACGCAAGAAATCTTTGAAAGCTTCTGCGCGATATTCAATAACATTGTTATATTGAAATCGCATAAAGTAAGGAAGATATATATATATATACATACACATATACGAGCTTATTGTACATACCCTTCCCACTTGTCGTAGGCCGGGATGACTCTTCAAGCACCCATGTACGAGCTTGTTCGTATTCAATACCCGCTAGGATAACACTTTGAGCCGAACCCATCTTGGACCAACGTCGTCATCATTAGAGTCATCATCAACGATATCTTCTAACTTACGTAGTCCTGGAATGAATCCGTTAAACCGCTTTTTCCAAATTTCTTTCCAATAGGCATGTTTTCTCGCTTTTCCTTTATATTGGTTGCGAATATAACCGTCTCCTCTTGGATGTACTGCTCTCGCAATACAACCTCGTGTCGTGTCTTGTTACGGACATAGGCCTTGAATGTCTTCATGAACTCGACAAAGTTAATAAGACATTATATATACATGCAAATGTAGATGTTAAGCCGATTTATTCTTACTAAGCTCACAACAGACCTTTCGAATGGATACATCCATCGATAGTATACAGACCACATATGCGAGCCTCAGAAGCCAAATGGATCGACAAATGCATCATAATGACAAATATCGATGGCGGGCATATAGTTTCAAGTCGACATAGCGCCCTAGCCATGCCTCTCGAGAGTAAGGAGTGTTTGAAGGTCTACGGTTGTCGAGCACAAGGCATTAAAAATGTGCAAAAGCTTGTAATTATAGGACTAATGACCTTCCTATCCCCGAATGCATGCCGGATGAGAACTGGGAGTAGATGTTGCATCAACACATGATACGAATGAGACTTCATTCCCTTTAAATCCAAGCAATCTTCCTTACGATGGTCCTCCACCCGCACTAAAACCGATAGGAACACGCACTCATACAAAGTCTGGATGAAAAGTTTTTTCTCTTCTTTTCTTGACAGTAAAGGACCTTGTTTTCGAATTACCTTACCATTGTTCTTTTCACCATAGACGCTTCTTAATTCCCAATTGTTTCAGATCCTCAAGGTGCATTAGCATCATCCTTAGTTTTGCAAAGCGTGTTCAACATCAAGGCAACTAGGATTTCACATATATTTTTCTCAATATGCATGACATCAAGGTTGTGACGCACGGAATATCTTTCCAATACTCCCGCATTAAATAATATAGACCGTTTGAAGAACCACGGTGATTCAACTTCATCCACCAGCTCTTGTCGACCTCCTTCAATACCCCTTATATTACTCTTCCCAGTCTTCCCCCACTGCATATTCAAGTTCGCGGTTTGTCTTTTGACCTCAATCCCATCCAGACGGATCGGTTGACGTCATATTCCACCTTCTTGTTAAACGTGCCAAAGACTTGTGTCCTTCCTAGCTCGTTTCGACATTGGCAACCATCGTCTCGTGGCCCATATAAACATGTTTCTTTCCATATTGGAGTCGCAGAGAATCTCGTGTTAGGACCACATACAGACAACCATATTTACCCTTTGTCCTACAACCGTAAACGTTACCATATGCCGGAAAGTCATGGATTGTCCAAAGCGTAATCCAAGCACGCATGTTGAATTTGTTTTCATGGTATGCATCGAACGTCGTGACTTCTTCGCCATAACTTTTGCAGTTCATCAATCAATGGTCAGAATAAACGTCAATATCCTTTCCGGTTGTCGCGGTCCCTCAATGAGCAAAGTCAACATAGTAAATCGAGGTTTCATGCAAAGCTTTGGTGGAAGGTTGTACGTCACACACATAATCGGCCATGAACTATGTGACATACCGAAAGTGCCAAATGGGTTAAACCCATCCGTAGCCAAACCCAATCGAACATTGCGAGGCTCAAATTGAAAAATCAGATACTTGTCATCAAGATTCTTCCATGCATAGAATCACCGGATGCTCCATCTTTCCATGTTGAAATTTCCTGGTTGAGTGCCAAGACATTTCTTTCGCCAACCATTGCACACTGAATATTCTTTGTAGCCTTGGTGTTAATGGAAAATACCTTAACACCTTCCTAGGTATTCGAGATTTTTTTTCTCAGAATCCATTTCAGTCTTGTACCTAGAAGTTTTACAATTTGGACAAATGGTTTTCATCTCGCTCTCTCTCCAAGTATAAGATGCAGTTATTTGGACAAGCATGGATTTTCACATAATCAAGACCCAACTTTGTAATGATCTTCTTCGCTTGGTGGTATTCGTTGGGGCCTTGTTACCGTAAGGTAACACCTTCTTCAAGAGTTGAAGGAGCCTCAGAAAGCTTTTTTCACTCCATCCATGATTCACCTTTAATTTGAAAAGTCAGTACAATGAAAGTCAAGACGGTGAAATCTTGGGCCCTGTGGTATAGCTACTCATTGCGTCTCGCAGATTTGCTTCAAACTCATTAGTTTCATTTTCTCCAAAGACGCCTTCAACTATAGGGGTCACATTGGGCTCATCCTGTACAACTTCATCTAGGTTATTACCACCAAGTTCTTGAACGATCGCGTTGTGAACCTCGTTTAAGTTCGGGACACTATGGTATTGTTGGGAACTTGATTCACGTACAATACACTCAGTGATACATGCTCCCCATGCATGTTCCAAACCCTATAGCTTGGGTCGAATCCATTTTTCATTAGATGTATTTCCATATCATCATAAGAAAGGAAAACGTGCACATCCGCAAGTGGTGCATGGACAAGGAACAGATTCTCTACCAGAAGGTTTTCTTGTGCAAACTTTGAAAACTCGATTCCGTAAAGAAAACGTGGGTCCGGGAAACTTAGTGTCATCCACTCCCTATTCATTACAAATGTAGGATCTCGATTTAACAAGGGGTCCATTTTCAACCCGCACCTAGAAGAAAATTAAAGTTGGAAATACCTATCTCATGCACAAAAACCTCAAAAGTTAGGGATTCAAGAAGTGCTATCGATGATTGAACCCATACAGATATTATCTACCAAATACAATGTATTAAGAAGTTTGCAATCATTGTATTTTTACAACAAGTTAATAATGTTGCTAACATTTTGCTCTACCCAATGTGGTTTCTGTGAAACCACTACAATGAGATATTTCATAAAAAGTTTCAGAAGAAATATACTTTCAGTTTTAAGATGGTTAAGAAAACAAATACAGCAACAGTACACATTCAACTAGAAAGAGGCTAAAGATTGGATGGTTTGGATCATCCAATCTTGAGGATTTTTTTAAAATATGCAAGTGTTCCATACAAAATGTGGTCCACTAAATCAAGGGCTGCATTAGTAAACCATGGGCCGGGACTTGAGGTTGGTCTCGACCTGGATTTTGACTGTTTTGGGCCCGGCTGCAGCCATTTCTATTTAAAATTCTGATTTTTTCCAGGCCCGTTGACACCCCTAGCGTAGTTACACAAGTGTAGGTGGAGGTGTTGTATATATATATATATATATATATATATATATATATATATATATATATATATATGAGCAATGCTCACACACAACTAGTTGGACATTGCATTTTCGTCCAACTAGCAATGCATTTAATGAAACAAGTCCCTCTTAATTGATGCAAGTAAATGCTTCCCACCGCATGCTAATTTCATTTTGGCATGGGAAAGGGGCCACGGCTTGGAAGGGCCCCATCGCTGTGTTAATGTAAAATCAACCCCAACCATCGTGTATGTCACCCCATGTTGATAAAGGTCAGTGCAAACTTTATGCTAAATATTTGGAAAGAGGATACATGCGAAGGGAGAGTAAATATATGATGGGCTACACACCTATTATAGATTTGGACCATCCAACTCAAAATCAGATCTGTGCATTAGATAAATTACATGTAAACATGCCAAG
The DNA here is from genome assembly GCA_030180095.1 of Magnolia changhungtana. Lineage (NCBI taxonomy): Eukaryota > Viridiplantae > Streptophyta > Magnoliopsida > Magnoliales > Magnoliaceae > Magnolia > Magnolia changhungtana. Next base: position 576,847 of record JASAUF010000565.1, read on the forward strand.
GACAATCTTTTTTTTTTTTTTTTGATGATCTTATGATCAATCATGTCAAATACCTATGGAAAGTGTTAGTTGTTAATAAACTGTCCAACGATCCAGCATTTAACAAGCATACGTACTTTTCTTACAATTGTTGTTTCTTTGTTTTTGTTACATAACTTTTCTTAGTGGGTCTTAACTGATGAATGGCCTAGATCTTTGACACACATGTTACTTTACATAACTATGACATGCATTCTAAAACCTATCATATGTAAGCGTATGTATTATATAAAAGAGTGAATTTTCTCATTAAATGCAAAGCTAGTTGGACGAAAATGCAATGTCCAACTAGTTGTGTGTGAGCATTACTATATATATATATATATATATATATATATATATATATATATATATATATATATATAGAGAGAGAGAGAGAGAGAGAGAGAGAGAGAGAGATGCCCACACACAACTAGTTGGACCGTGAGTTTTGGTCCAACAAGCTAGGCATTTAATGAAAAAATTCCTATATGGGATTTTAGAATGCATGTAGTAAATGGCATATTTGTTAAGATCTAAGCTATTCATTAGCCTTTTTTTTTTTTTTTTTTTTTTAACACACGCACGCATGCCCCCACACACTCACACGATGGTGGAATTTCACCACCCATGGGTACCCAAACCCTTCCAGGTGCAAGAGCAAGGACATGGCCATTTAATTAATTTATTTTTTGAACTGATTTTCAAAGTAGAAATACAAGAGGATTATCAAACAAAGCTAAAAAGGTAATAATTATCTATTTACAAAGTAATTACAAGAGGGATTGAGGGTCAACCGAGCCCGACTCAACAACAAGAGGACCCAACCCGGGACCCAAACCAACCCGAAATCCTCCATACCCAACCCAAATACATGACATTGTTTCCAACCCAACTCGACGTCATATCGTGTCAAGTGTTTTCCAACCCAAATCGACCCAAGAACCTTGACAACCCAACCCAATTGAATTTGGGTTGGGTCAATCGACCCAAACCCAAGTAGCAGCCCTAGTTTTGGTGAGCTATGAAAGGCAATGTTATGCAATTCATCTCTAAGTTTTGTGCTAGAGGCAAACTATTGAAGGAGTTGAGAGCTTTTATTGGGCTTATCTCAATGAAGGCAATGGAGGAGGACCTAAGGTATTTTTCAAAGAACAAATTTCACCCATACAAAATCTTGGTGAAGGTTCTTTCCATTAGATAGTAGTGTTGGGCAGATTATTTGTAAATCTCAAGCAGATTTTTTCATGGCAAGCAAATATTGTATGGGGCCCTTATTGCTCATAAATGTATTGACTCAAAATACAAATAGGACACTGCTGGGGTAATCTGTAGTCTGAACTTGAAAAAATTGTACAATTATGTAGACTAGGACTTCTTCAGCTATTTGATTTGCAAAATGCATTTGGTTTCAGATGGTGGGTAGTGGATGGTTGAGTGAGTGGCTCCTTTTGTGGTGATTGTTGAAGTGCTAAGCAGAATGATCGATTAGGCGGTTCAAAGAGGTCAATTCAATGGGTTCAAGATTGGTTAGATTAGCATCTGGCCTGCCTTCAATATACCAATGTCAGTTTGTTATTTTGTGTGGCCCACCACAGATGGACAGTGCCCAAAAATCTCATCACTACGATAATCTTAACCTTCACGATTTGCAGCTCACATGAACATTTAAGAAGAGAAACATGACATCGATCCACATTCAACTATAAAGGGTCCCCAGATTGGTCACTAGGATCTTCCAAAATTCTAATCTAGGAGCATTTTGGGGCATGGTCCATCTAAGGTGGGACGCAACATACCGACGATGTGGATTACAGAACCATTGACTCGCAAATGTAATTGAAAATCCATGCATACTTTGAAAAAAAAAAAAAAAAAAAAACCCAATACAAAATATAATCTTAAAAAAAAATAATCATAAAAATGAATAAAACTCATCCAACGATCATGACAAATACAATAAGGAAATATAAATAAATAAATATCTTTGAAAAAGCATGATGTATGTGTGTATGCATGCATGCATGTATGTATGTATGCGTGTGAGTGGTGGTGGCTCAAGTGAGTGATGTATCAATAAGGGTGCACATCGAGTTGAACCGAGTCAAGGCGGCTCACCACTAGCTTCGACCTCGGCTCGAGCTCGTCTCGGCTTGGTTTGGTCGGGCTGTTTGGCCAAGCAAGGTGGATTGTATTAGGTTGTATTAGGGTGGATTGGAAGGAGCAATCCCGATTTGGATTTGGCAAGGCGTGCCAAAAAGTGCGAAGTTGGATATAGCAATCCCATGGGATTACAAGAATCCGCCGACATCACCATCATTACCTTGAAATCCACCCAATGCCTCCTAATCCCATCTTTTTGCCTGGGACATGTTTGTTAGGACGAGCAATCCCAGGATTGGCCTGTAACACCGGGATTGGCCAGGCGAGCCAAACATACTCGGTGGTGAATTCCCTGGATATAGCAATCCCACAGCCAATCCACCAACAGAGACATCATTACTTGCCATCCACCCTAATACAATCCAATCTCATGGGATGGGCCCGTCCAAACACGCCTCAAAGAATCCCTCGGGCCGAGTTTGAGCCAAGATCAAGTCGAGTTCGCCATTGAGGCATTTTTACAAACACCTGGACTACAACTTCAAAATCTCACTATAAGTAAAATAAAAGCAATGTTTTTACATTACAGATATTTTATCAAACACCTTCTATGCAACATAAAAACTAAGAAAAGAAGAGTATTTGTTTCATGTACATACTTTCCTTGCCACCAGCCACACTTGGTGAACAACATCAATAACGTGGTAACCGAGTCACCGAAAACCCTCAACGATTTCGAAAAAGAGAGAGAGAGAGAGAGAGAGAGAGAGAGAGAGAGAGACTAACCTTCAAAGGGTTGAGGCCTTCCCAATGGCCGAAAACTCGACGGATCTCGGTGAAAGTGGGTTTTGAAAACGGAGATGGGTTCGGAAACAGAGAGGGGAATGCAACGAGAGACGAGGAGAGGGTGAGGGAGAGCGGGAGATCGAGAGATGGCGAGGGAGAGAAAAGTGCGAGAGAGAGAGAGAGAGAGAGAGAGAGAGAGAGAGAGAGAGGAAATGGAAAATGGAAATGGGTTTTCGGAGGTTGGCGCGGGCGGGAGAGGACTGTTTTATTTGGGGGTGGGGGCGCGTGACTGTTTTATTTGGGGGTGGGGACGGACGGGCCATGAGGAAGGTTTGGGTTTTAAAACGTGGGGCCCACCATGATGTATGTTATTAATCCACTCCGTCCAATAAATCTAAAATATTATTTCAAGGGATGTTGCAAAAAATGAATCAGATCATATTTGTAAGAAAACCACACAACAAATTAACAATGGAAATTTAATTTTTCTGATTTCTTATTGTGTGGTCCACTTATACCTTTAATCTACAAATTTTTTTTCCTAATCCACTAAAATTAAATTAGAGAATTTATAGACGGCTTAGATCAAACACATATATTTCAGTGAGCCCCATGGAGCCCCTTAAGCACCATGAAGGGGAATGAGGAGGAAGGATTTAGCTACGGATTAATTATGCTTTTAGCTACGGTTTATATCCGTAGCTAAATTACTACGGATTAAATCCGTAGCTAAAGTCCTTCACATTCCATAGCCTTTGCTCGATTTTTTGGTAGTGTCGGGCATGCTGTTGTGGGTGTTGTACGTTGAAGTCTGGATGAGCCGCTCCCCGTATCACAGTTTGCGGTTGTAGGAGGTTGAGGACATTCTCTTACTAGATCTTTTCCTCGTGCCAGCACTAGATCCCGCGTGGGACCCGTCATGGGGGGTCAAGTTGAAGGATAGGGACGAGCAGGAACTGTTGCAAGTTGTGTTTCTGCCCTACCCGCCAATTGAACTGCTTCATCTAAGGTCCCGAATGGGTACATCTGAACTCGGTCCTAAATTGTCGGTCGCAACCCACCTATAAATCGTGTCACTTTCTGTGACTCAGATTCTGACAGATCATTTCGAGTAGTCAACTGCTGGAATTCTTCAGTGTAATCTGTGACTGTTCGATTTCCTTGTCGGCAATTTTGGTATTGCTGGAATAATATCTGCTCATAATCAATGGGGAGAAATCGTGATCAAAGAAGACGTCTCATCCGTGGCCATGATGAGATGGGCGCCTTGTTCTGGCGGGCTCGTGAGAGTTGTAATTGTTCCCAGCCTTGTTCTGGTAGGCTCGTGAGAGTTGTAATTGTTCCCACCAAGCAAAAGCACCAGATTTTAACTTAAATGCTACCAGTTTTAGCCTTTTTTGATCTGAACGTCCATATAATCAAAATATCTCTCTACTTTGGCTTGCCAATCGAGGAAATCTTCTATACGTAATAAACCATTAAAACTAGGAAGTTCGGCCTTACCTCGATAGTCTCTTTCAGCACGATATAGGTGATCGCCTTCATGGATTAATCGTTGGGCAAAACCCTCATTAAGGTCCTCGTCGCTAGAACTTGAATCATTTGGTGTAGCCCTACGGTTTGCCACTGGCAGTGCTCTACGAAAGTCGGGGTTGTGTCGTACAGCAACCACCGGTGGTAGAGCCACCCTGGGTTTTTGGAGCAACCATAAGTGGTGGAGCACCGCCTAGGGCTCGGGGCGGAAGTAGCGCATCCGCAAGATGGTCGAGGATTACCTGCAGCCCTTGCATGGTCAACTGACTCTCCCAGTGGAAAGCTTCCATTCTTTCCGAAAGATAACGAATCCCTGGATCAATGTCCATAGGATTTTGATTCATACCTTCATTGTTTGTCATCGGCCCGAGGGGAATCCTCGCTTTAATACCAATTGACGCACGAATGGACATGATGAGGATAACTACTCCGAATCTACGGAGCTTCTCTGGACTCCTCACAGAGACTTCTCGAATCCACAAGGAAAGAAAGTAGAAATAGAAATAAATTCTAAGAAATTCGAAATTGATTAATTGATGAGTAAAAACGAGTTCACAACCCTTTAAATAGGGGCACCAAGCAATGGAAAAGAAATCAGAATCAAACTACAACTAAAACTCCTAGAATCCGTGACTTACTATAAATAGTAAACTTACTATTTATAGACGGTCGTGATGTCTACTAGTGCGCAAGGTTTTCGGCCAAAAATAGTAAATGTCCTATTTGGCTTCACCAAACCGTTCTCTTAATTATTCTAAGCTCTTTTCACGTTGGGCGCAACTCCTAAAGCTCGACGGATGAAGAGTTATAATCAAACTAAAACTTACTATTTATAGTAAAAATGAAATTAAAACAGGGAAACGACCGTCGATCCAGGATTTTTTTGCAATTCTGGGTGTTGGCTAAAGTAGCTCGTTCTACCCCAAAATCATATATTTTACGTCAGGTAACTCATTCCGGATTGCAAGATACGCCCGATCTAAGTCCGACGGTCCGGATCACTTTTGTCGTCGACAGGGCCTTTTCTGATCCATCTTGGCCATGAAACTGTCCGCGACCCGCTCTACATCAAGAGACCTCTTTACCTTATATAGGAGCTAAAACTAGTCATTTAAGAGGCTTGGTGTAAATGTTCTTGTTGTAATAAACCAGACTGTGCAGAAACTATTGTATGTGACTAGCCCAACAATCATAAATGGCTACACACTATGTCTAAACGGTTAGCATGCAACTAGTCTCTCGAATGCAAAACGGTCAGACACTGCTAAATAACAACTAGTTTCTCACCAACAATAAGAAAAGATTCATTGTATTTATGACCCTGGACCAAAATGTCCAACCACCCTTGCCTATATAAATCAAGCTTGGCTGGTTCATTTCCAACACAAACCATTCTACGCCTTTCATATGAACCAGTAATACTCCAAGTGTTTTCTGATCAAGGTGGTAGGTTCAATATGAACCTAAGCCCTCAAGTCCACAAGAACCAGACCAGTGTAATAGTCTAAGCCAGCAAGAATTAAACCAATGTAGTTGTCTAATCTAGCAAACTTAAACTTCATTTTCTATCTAACTTCATTTTCTATCTTTCTTTTTCGATCTGGGATTTTTCTTTTGGCTTTCATATGCCCATAAAATTGAATTTACAGAGTTCCACTAGCAGTTTCTTCATGCTTGCTGAATGTAGAATCACACACAAGTTCGTCGTATCCTAAAAGTTGTGTCTACAACCTGTCAGCAATCTCAATTACTTTGAGAATAAATGAATAACGCTTTAACGACAGCATGATCACATGTGCTTCGACATGTCCTTAATATCTTTCAATTTTCAAATTCCTTCTATTTTATAATAAGTATAAATTTGTAATTTAAGATTATCAAATTCTCAGCATGCATTAACCTAAGAATCCGACTAGAGGATGTATCACCTGTACATGAGTCCAACCGAGTCGAGCTTGGCACAACTCGGCTCGGTTCGGCTAGTAGTTGACCCCAGCTTGAACTCGGCTCGGCTTGGTCCTCGAGCTTGACTGGCCAGCTCAGCTCTGTTCAGTCAGCATCTTGGGCCAGTTCGAGTCGAGTTCGAGCCAACATCAAAATAAAGATACAAGGGCATTTGTTTCATATCCATACTTTCCTCACCATAAGCCGACGCTTTGTTGAGTCATTTCATCAAACACTTGGTGAGCAACATCACTATGAAATTAACCGAGTCACCAAACTGGTTCGATCCGAGTTCGATTCGAGTCGAGTCGAGCTCAAGCTCAAACTCAGCTCGAAATTTTTTTGAGTTAAAAAAATCAGTTTGACTCAGCTCGAACTCAATTTCGAACCGAGTTGAATCGAGTCGAGTCGAGCGAGCTAACTCAGCTAACTCGAGCTTTTTCGAGTCGAGTCAAGCGAGCTAACCCAGCTAACTCAGTTCGTGTACAGCTCTAAGATTCACGTGGCCAGCTATGTACGGTAAAATGAAAGGTCATAAAGATTATAACTAACGGTATACATTCAATGTGCATGTGCTGCTCACCTGATGGGTGTGCCACCAGATTAAAAACTGAAAAGATTCATGCGATACGGAACCGGACGTGGATTGTGTAGAGAGGAGCTCACGCGTGGTGTGGATATTCCGAGTAACTCGCCGATGTATGTTTTTAGCCATGCCGTCCATCCGGTTTTTGAGCTCATTTTAGGGCATGATGCAAAAATCGAATCATATATAAGACTCAAGTGGACCACACCACAGGAAACAGTGGGAAATGATCGTCTACATTGAAAACTTATCGGGGGCTACCGAAACCTGATCAAGTTATATTTATCTTTTCCCCTCATCCAGGTATCTGTGACTTTATTAACAGGTTGGGCGACAAATAAGCATCACCGTGGGCCCTAGGGAGGTTTCAACCGTGGACTTCATTTTCCAACTTTTTCCTACGGAGTGGTCCACTTGAGCTTTGCATATGCTTCAATTTTAGGCACATACCCTAAAATGAACTGAAAAAATGGATGGACGGCGTGGATTAAAAAGAAATCCTTACAAGGGGCCCTAAAGTGTATCCAATAGTGTAGTAAGCTCCTCACCACGCAATCCGCGCCCTAGGGAACCACCCCGTGAACGATCCAGATCCCATCCAGATGTGCCACGCTAGCACCTGTTCTGCTTTATGTGTTTGGTGCTTGTTTCTGGAATTCGTAGTCCTCTAGCTACTAATATGAATTATCGCTGTCAGGCCCGTAGTCATGCTGAGAGCGTGCCTACAGCTAACCAATTGAATATGCATTAGATCCACCCCGTTCATCTGTCGCCCCAAAATTTCATCATGAATCTTAAAAATCATCTAATTCAAAATATACGTGGACCACACAACATTGAACGGCATAAAATCATGCTTATGAACTCTAAAATGACGTGGTGTGCCACGCATGAATCTTGGAATGTCCTGATTTTTGGGTAAACCAATCATCGTATTGTGGCCCGTTGGATGAGTGGATTGAACGGCCGTATACATGCCATGGTAGACCCCACACACAATTTGAACGATTTTAACGGTGGACTCCCTTCTCAACTGTTCACTTATCAAATTGATATTTCAAATGAAGTCTATCTCCCTCAGCGAATATTCACGCTTCCACGTGAATTTTTTTTATTTTTTTTTATTTTTTTTCTTTTACACACGCACACACCACCACACACTCATGCCGGGATTTCACCACTCATGGATACTCGAACCCTTGACCGGGCGTTGAAACTCCAAAGAGTCTACCACGCAAGAGAAAGGATCCGCTCACACGTGAATTCATTTTTATCTGGGCCATCGTTCAATAGTCCAGACTGGGGGCACACAATAATTTATTTATTTTATCCACTCTGTCCTTCCATTTTATCAGATAATTTTAGAGCTCAAAATTTTTTTTTTTAAAAATAAAGCATATCCAAAACTCAAGTGGAAAACTGTGCAAATTGAATATCTACCGTTGAAAATCTTTTGGGGCACGGAAGTTTTGGATCAAGCTGAAATTTGTGTTTTCCCTTCATCCATATCCGTGTGATCTTATGAACAGGTTAGATGACAAGTAAACATAATTATAGACCTTAAAAAGGTTTCAACGATGGATATCATTATTATCACTGTTTCACGTGGTGTGGTCCACTTGGGCTGTAACAATGGATATGGTCCATCTGTTGTAGCAGCCTCATGACGGATGGTGTAGATCACTGAACCATGGGCTTAACTTGTTCAAACTAGAAAGCCGAGTACAACATCCATATCCTCAGGTGGAGGATGATATAAGAAAATTAATAAAATCTCATTAGCCTATCTACATACATAACAATTCCTGGGTCAAAGTTTTAATTCCATGTCGCAAGGCTCGTGAAATTCCAGGACAGTCGATCGAAAACAAGACACGCTCGCATGATTGCTGATTTTCCTCGCATGGTACATGCCAATTTTACAGACGTGTCTGCAATCAAGGCCATTGATCATCTTGTAGGGCTTACTTTGAACTTAAACCTTCCCATAATCAGCCTGGTCTAATTATTAATTGGGCCACGCGAGTAAGTTGAATATGGGCACTTCGTTATAATTTTCCAATCATCCATGTTTTACCAATGCACGTACAGAAACCTCGATCAGTGTATCATGTTCTACATGCCCCTTCATAATACCATGGGCCCCACCTGGCAAATATACGGGACATGGCACGTGTGCATGTGCGTCGGTAAAGGTGCCATTACAAAACTTTCAATCTCGCACGTGCTAAAAATGCCAAGTAATGTACTTATGTTCATCTTAGAAGGCGTTCACAATGATATTGTCACGATCATGTAAGTGGTCCCCACTCATCACGATGTATTGTTGGGAGTTTGATACTCTGCCGGCGATGAAATTTTATACTCAGGCACATGTAATTCAACTAAACCGTCTAAATTGTGGGACCCACTTAAAATAGATTATGAACAAATCATTTTGATTAGATGAAACTAACCTAAGGTTCAAGAACATTTGCTCATAAAATTCGGTATAAGTTGATTGATTTTAATTTAAACCGTCCATTTGATGTTCTCTAATCTGCCAGTTGCCATACCTGACCAAGTGGGGCCCACGATTGGAACAGTCTGACTTGCTTTAAATGGAAGCCACTACAATGAAGTGCATGCGTATGAACCATCACCTCAGCCAGACTATTAAAGTATCCGGATCGCCTGTTGGAAGGCTATGGGCATGAGATCTTGAGGACTACTCTCTAGTCACCCTGAGATTCGTCAACTGGCACATCAAGGCCTACCTAGAGCCTTGTAGATGAATCTATCACAAGCTGACACGTGTCATTTTGTGTAGAACATTAGCACTGAGTACTAGAGGATATTTGTATATATGGGAACTTTCCCTTGAAGTCGTGAAGGAATCATATCATGTACACTTGCCCTGCGATATAGGGGTGTGTGTGAGAGGTTGGGAAAACTGATGGTTTCCACCCAGAAATTGCAGACGTGGCTTCCACAAATATATTAGAAAACGAAAAAAAAATATATTGTTTAAATTTTAACACAAGCTGAATGATGTTTAAATATGTTGTCCTTAAATCTTAATTTGTCTCATCTTGATGGTTGATGGGAGATGAATTGTTTCTAAGATAAGGCAAATCACCTCTATTCAATCCTGCATCCAACAATCACAAAGGGATTTGCTTAGGAACTCGGTAAATGTAACTAGCTATCTGGTAAATTTGATAAGTGGTTGAACTCAGTAATTCAAACCATGTTTGAGTTATTGAGTAATTTTTTAAAAGGAATTTTTATTTTTTATAGAGAAAACAGATCGGATTCTGATGGGATTTATTAGAGTTAGATGATTCTAGATTAGGATGGTCTAGTTTATATAGCATATGAGAAGTGGACCATTACTGGGTGGTCATCAATGGTTCAGAAGAAGGTCTATTCATTTTTTGACCATTTTAATTAGTAAGGCGGCTAGCCGTTCTTAAAACAATCAACAGTTTTGGATCCATTAATTCAACCGTTTCAGTGACACATAAAACCCAAGTCCATCGCGACATGATGTGCACATGCAAATGCAAAGTGTGTCATGTAGCTCCATTACAAGTGTACTGCCTACGCCCATGCACACGCATATGTCCGTGCGTGGGTGCATGCGTGCACTAGAATACACAAACGGAGTATCTCATCCTCTATTATCCAAGTAAGAATACTACCCACTCAACTACTTATAAATCACAACTTTTCTCACACTCTTTCGAATGTGAGACTAAAGAAAATACACTTTTATTTTGAAATTTTTAAAACCATTTTGGATAGAAAATAAAAATTTTAAAAATTTTATTTATTTTTTAAACCAAAAATTTCAACAATACATAACTCAAATTAAACCGTCCAAAGCATTGGTCTCATTCCAGGTTGTTCATGAACCAAAACATTAAAAATCACTGATTTGATTTACCAACTGGTTAATTGTTGGATATTTGATGGACGGTTATATAAGAACAATTAACAATGGCTATCAATTAGAGGTTGGGATCGTTCAATCAATAAAAATAAATAAATATGATGGTGACCTAAGGTGGCTCCTGTAATTTGGACGGTTTTGTTTAATTTAACGTTGCCATCTGTTTCCTTCCTGTATGCCTGCGTATCAGCTGTCCCACGCATCCAGAGTATGAAAGAGCTGGTCATAAGTCTAGTTGACATAATTTCCTAAACAAGGAAAAAATAAATCGGGGGAAGAAAAGGAGAAGGAGACGCTTTTGGGGAGAAGGTAGTTGCCGAGCATTTGGAGGAATCGCCGAGGAATGATTCTTGGAGGAAAAAAAAAAAAACAAAATGATTCCATGTGCAACAATTAAAGTGGAGAGATGATGAAATGGGACTTAGAAGCCTTTGGGCCTTTGGTAGTGTGTCCTTAGTTGAAGAGGTTTTGATTATCTTGTCCCACTAGCCATTGCTCGGTCAACACAGATTGGGTACTACATGTGCTTGTAATAATGGACCGTTCTGGGAGGATTTAATTGGTTGGCATGATATTATTAAGATGGCCTCACTTGATGATGCAGGGGAGTACTTGAGGTCGAGCACCGTCTTCCTCAAGAGGATAACTATTCCGAATCCACGGAACTTCTCTGGACTCTCACAGAGACTTCTCGAATCCACGAGAAAAGAAAGCAGAAAATAGAAATAAATTCTAATAAATTTAAAATTGATTAATTCATAACTAAAAACAAGTTCACAACCCTTTAAATAGGGGTACCAAGCAATGGACAAGAAATCAGAATCAAACTACAACTAAAACTCTTAGAATCCGTGACTTACTATAAATAGTAAACTTACTATTTATAGACGGTCGTGATGTCTACTACTGTGCAAGGTTTTTGGCCAAAAATAATAAGTGTCTTATTTTGCTTCACTAAACCGTTCCCCTAATTATTCTAAGCTCTTTTCACGTTGGATGCAACTCCTAAAGCCCGACGGATGAAGAGTTATAATCAAACTAAAACTTACTATTTATAGTAAAAATGAAATTAAAACAGCGAAACAACCGTCGATCCAGGGGTTTTTCTCAATTCCAGGCTCACAACCTGGCATAGCCGGGTTGGTTGGCTAAAGTAGCTCGTTCTACCCCAAAATCATATATTTTAAGTCAGGTAACTCATTCCGGATTGCGAGATACGCCTGATCTAAGGTCCGACGGTCCGGATCACTTCTGTCGTCGACCGGGCCTTTTCTAATCCATCTTGGCCATGAAACTGTCCGCGACCCACTCTACATCACTTGAGCATGTACTTGATCGAACAACCTTTAAACATGCTATCAAATAACATTATTCAAATGACATCTAATAATGACTTTTAAATGGTGGAAGAGAATGCACTTGGACAATTGGATGTAAATTGAGTAATAGACTAAATAACTTTCAAACATGTTTTGCATGGTTCTCATCTTTGATAGTGACCTGCTGTCTAATTAATTTTCTTTATACAGTGCTTGTATCGACATCTATAAGGGTAGGGACAATATCTAATCCATGTCCCCACAACACCTACATACTTAAAGCAAAAAAAAAAAAGAAGCTCAGGCTCTATGAGTTCCGCCAGTATTAAAAGTAAAATCTGTTGCGCAGCACGCCAACAACACAGTGAGCCTAGATCCAATCTCAGACCTCACCCACAAATGATAAATAGGAAGAAATATAAACTAGAAATGAATAAAAGCATTTAAACAAACCACAAGATAAGATATACGTGGAAAAATCCCAAACTAGGGTAAAAAACCATGGATGTAGAATTCCACTATGAAGAGAAACGAAGATTACAAGGAAATATACTAACCTCTCGCTTGAAAGTACAGAGAAAATTCCTTGCCCACACCTTAGAATAATTTCCTAATATTCACCTTAATACTAGAATAGCCCTAAGGACCCCAATTTATAGTTTTGGCAACTTCCCTTTCGCATCCCAGTTGCGAAAGGACTTGCGACACGAAATCTGCGAAACTCCTTTCTCATCCTAGTTGCGAAAGGACTTGCGACACGAAATCTGCGAAACTCCTTTCACATCCCAGTTGTGAAAGGACTTGCGACACGAAATCCGCGCATGTAGCTCCACTTCTCAACAATCTCCCACTTAGAGACACATCGCCATAAACCTTTGTCTTCTTCATCCGGAGTGCACCACCTCCCCGTCTTCAAGTCTGAAGACCAATCAAAGCTGAACAGAGCTTCAGCTTTTTCCTTGTGACCGCCTTGGTCAGCATATCCGCAGGATTCTCACTTGTATGAATCTTCTCCAGAGCAATCGATCCATCTTCCGAACGAACGTATGAAGTGATATCTGATGGCAATATGCTTGGTCCTTGAATGAAAGGCTGAATTCTTAGCCAAGTGTATTACACTCTGACTGTCACTGTACAGCTTGCAATCTGCTTGCTTCTTACCCAACTCTTCCATAAAACCTTGCATCCACACCATCTCCTTGCATGCTTCTGTAGCCGCAACATATTCTGCTTCTGTTGTACTGATAGATACTATCTTTTGTAACTGAGAGACCCAACTGACTGCAGCACTACCCAGAGTAAAAACATAACCTGTAGTGCTTCTTCTGCTGTCGATATCTCCTACCAAATCTGAATCCACGTAGCCTTGTAACTTGATTTTCGATCCACCATAACACAGCCCTACGTCCTTAGTACCTACCAAGTACCTAAGGATCCACTTCACAGCTTCTCAATGTTCCTTCCTTGGGTTGTTCATGAACCTGCTAACAACTCTCACTGCTTGAGCAATGTTTGGCCTCGTGCTCACCATAGTATACATAAGACTCCCAATAGCTGACGCGTATGGAACTTTAGCCATGTAGTCCTGTTCATCCTGCGTCTTTACACCATGCTCATTAGATAGCTTGAAGTAGTTGGCTAATGGAGTGCTAACCGGCTTAGCACCTCCCATATTGAATCGATCAAGTACCTTGGCTATGTACTCTACCTGTGATAAAACTAATTTCTTATTTTCCTTGTCACACTTTATCCTCATGCCTAGGATTTGTTTTGCAGCTCCTAAATCCTTCATGGAAAATTTTCTAGACAATTGTCTTTTGAGATCTGAGATGTCCTTCATGCTTGAACTGGCCACAAGCATATCATCAACGTACAGAAGAAGGATGATGTAAGATGTATCAAACTTCTTTAAGTAACAACAGTGGTCTGGATGACATCTCCTAAAACTGTTTTCCGACATGAAACTGTCGAACTTCTTGTACCACTGCCTCGGGGCCTGCTTCAGGCCATATAGACTCTTCTTCAGCCTGCACACCTTGTTCTCATTACTTGGTGTCACGTGTCCTGTGGGATGATGCATATATATCTCTTCTTCAAGGTCCCCATGAAGAAAGGCTGTCTTAATATCTAGCTATTCTAGATGTAAGTCCTCTGAAGCCACTATACTCAAGACCATGCGAATCGTAGACATTTTCACTACCGGTAAAAATATTTCAATGAAATCGATACCTGCCTTTTGTTGAAACCCTTTCATAACCAATCTGGCCTTGTACCGTTTCAAACCATCGTGCTCCTCCTTCAGTCTGTAAACCCACTTGTTATGAAGAGCTTTCTTACCCTTGGGTAGAGTGACTAGCTCCCATGTACGATTAGACTCAAGAGAGTCCATCTCATTATCCATGGTTTGCTCCCACTTACCCATATATTTGACTGTAATGCCTCTTCAAAACACTCTGGCTCACCATTATCTGTCAGTAGTAGATAATGTGAGGGTGAGTATCGGACCGTGGGTCTCCTCTCCCGAGTAGACCTCCTCATAATCGGTGTATGCGACTCTGCCTCATCTTGTGGCGTTGTAACACCCATGTCCAGTAACTCTTCCAACTCTATGAATTCCTTTTTCTCGGCCTTATTTTCCTGCACACTGTCCTTATGCATCACTTTTTCATTGAAGACTACGTCCTTGCTTCTGATGATTTCCTGTTTTCTGCATCCCAGAACCTGTAGCCAAAATCATGCTGCCCGTAGCCTATAAACGTGCACCTCCTGAACTTCGCATCCAGCTTGTTTCTATGCTCTGCATCAATGTGAACATATGAAGTGCAACCGAACACTCTGAGATGTGCAAGGTTCACTTCCTTCCCAGTCCACGCTTCTTCTGGTAGCCCACCATCCAATGGTGCTGAGGGACTTCTATTGATGAGATATGCGGCAGTATTCACAGCATCTGCCCAAAAGGTCTTGGGCAACCCTGCATGTAACCTCATGCTCCTGGCGCGCTCAAGGATGGTCCTGTTAATGCGCTCAGCCACACCATTCTGTTGTGGTGTCCTTAGAATCATTTTCTGATGTTTGATTCCATTTGCTGCACAATATTCATCAAACCTCTTATCACAATACTCTCCCCCATTGTCAGATCTGAGATACTTTACTGTTTTATCTGTCTCATTTTCTACCATAACTTTCCACTTCTTAAATACATCAAATACATCAGATTTATGTTTTAAGAAGTAGACCCACAGTTTTCTACTAGCATCATCAATAAAGGTAATAAAATGACGTGAGCCACCAAGAGATAATACCTGTGTCGGTCCCCACACATTAGTGTGTACAAGCTCCAACAGATGTGTCTTTGGAGTGCGTCCCGTCTTTTTGAAGCTTACATTCTTCTGCTTGTCATACACGCAGTCCTCATAGAATTTCAAGTCAATAGACTTCAGCCCTGGTAGCTTCCCTTTTGACAATAACACTTTCATCCCTTTCTCACTCATATGTCCCAGCCTCTGATGCCATAACTACCCATTCACTCCGGTTGATGCGACTGCGAGTGAACTATACGATCCTGAAGTCATGTACAAAGTACCTTCCTTTTTGCCTCGAGATATTACCAAGGAACCTTTTGTGATCTTCCAGGAGTCACTGGTGAATGTCGTCATATAACCGGTATCAGCCAATTGTCCTACTGAGATCAGATTACGTTTCAAACTTGGTACATGTCTAACATCCTTTAATTTCAAGACAGTTCCGTCTTTCTAATTTACATGAACATCCCCCTTTCCAACAATATTGCACGGCTCATCATCACCCAGGTAGACTCTCCCAAAGTCACCTGACACATAATCACGCAGAACTTTCTTACACGAAGTGGCATGAAACGAAACACCCGAGTCTATAACCTAAGACTCATTCCTCACATCAAGAGACAAGATCAACGCCTCTGTGTTGCTCTCCTCAGACAGATGTTGAGGGTCAAATATTGCATATCAGACCCCAGTAATTACCTAATTTTACAAATATGAAACTGTTTGATGGCCTGTTTAATCGTGTTTGTGATGCAGGACGTATTTACAAGCTTGGATTGAAATAGGAGGCTAAAAGCATAGATTTAACGCTCCAATGTCACCAAGGCTTTGGACAGATTCCAAGGGACTAAGATCGACGGATTTACATGACAGAGATCCAAGGAAATCAAGCCGTTCACGTTAAAGGAGCCCAAAAGTTGTCAAAGATTCAAGATCATAGGGTTCCCGCCATCCGATTGGTTTAAAACTTCATACATAGCTTTGGGACCATAAATTAACCGTACATATAAAATTTCATCCATTGGATCCTACTGAAAGTGGCTCAATGAACAGATTAGCCCCTATATCCCTGATTTGGGACCTGTCTGATAGTTGGATATGCTTCAACTTTGGTCTCAGCCCCTTAAAGAAGATGATACAGCAAATGGACGGTGCAGATGTCTAACACTACATCACTCTGGACCCCACCGTGACTGCTGTGTACACCTGCACAGGTGCACCGGACGTGTACAAAAAATTCCTAAAGTCGGTCAGCGCCTTCCTCTCAAATTCAAAAAACAGCAGTTGCCGTTTTCATTTTTTTTTAACAGAGACTTACAGTCCTCTGTTATGGGCCACCACCGTACATCAAGGGTCCAATCTGGACCGTCTATTGGCTTTCCAAGGCCCGTGCTACTAAGGCCTGCGTGACGAAATTTCAAAATACAGGCAAGGATTGGTTTTCAACCGTTCAAAACCAGGTTGGACGGCAGAGCAAACAAACAGGTGGACCGCATAAAAAGCTATCCAAAATAAGTCATTTCTGACCGATTTTTGAGAGGAATGCATTGAACGGCTTGGATTTCTCCAAAATACATCGAAGTGGACCCCACCAGCAACGTCAGCACGTGCGCGATCTCTATTCACAGGTGTCCGCGAAAACTGGCCGCTGTGGGCCCCAGTGCGGTCATGATCACCGTCGGATTGATGATCCGAACCATCCATCATGTAGGCAACTCGAAATTGTCCCAAGTGACGATATTCCTTTAGAAAAATTCACTGTAACAGGAGAGTTGGGAGGCTCCGATTTTGACTGCGTAATGGTTATACATGCCACTGACTTCCAATCTTGCGGATTGTTGTGCGTAAAGAACTCCAACAACGTCGGCTCTTCAAAAACCGTTCTCTCCATCGCCCCTGGCATCTATAAAACAGAGAGAGAGAGAGAGAGAACGTGGGGATCATCTTGGCTTGGTGGAATGTGAGAAAGAGAGACAGGGATAGCAGTTGTTATTTTTCTTTTCTTTTCTTTTTCTTTTGCTTTGTTTAAGGGATTCCGCCCCTTCATGTTGGGTTGAACCTCTTAGCTAGGGCTAAGAGGTGAAGCTTGTGGCCTGATGGGAATGACTCTACAGCTTTGATTCATGTTAGACTGATCTGATATTGATTTTAGTTTGATTATTGGGATGCCTCTAGTTTTTAATGGTTTGTTGTGACTGAAATTATAATGATTTGCGTTGGCTTTAAGTATTCCCTTTCCATTATGTTGATTGTGAAGTTAGGAAACCCTGTTGTTCACCATCGTCTCCTGGGCATGGTTGGATGATGAAATCCTTCCTAACATTCATACATCACTTATATTGGCTGTGAATTGGTTTAATTCTGTTGTTTGCTTTGTCTCATGGGCATGGTTTTGTGATGGAATCCATTCTAATTTACAACCGTCTTATCTCTTGAAAACTAGATTAAATGAAGTTCAGATTGATTTTTATGGTTATATCTTCCAACTGGATGAAGATGGGACTTGAAGTCCAGTTGAGTTCATGAATCAAGCGTAGATCTCCTTGATCTCTACAAGTGGATCCTTGGCACCCTAGTTTCCTACCTTTAAATTTTACCAGTTTTAGATTAATATTTTCACCATTATTCCTCCATATTCACTTAGTTTAGATTTCATCTCATTCTAATTCTAGTTCTGGTTATTTTCAGATTACGTACAGGTTTCAATCCCTGTGGATTCGACCTCGGTCTCACCGAGTTTATTACTACATCACAACCCTATACTTGGGGAGTGAACAAGTTTTTGGCGCCGTTGCCGGGAATTGACGGTTACGTTTTCTGAGATTAACTAGTTTTAGGATTGGTTTAAGATTAGGATTTTCTAATTTTATGTTAGAATTTTTTCTATTTTTAGAAACTAATATGTTTTCCTGTTTTGTAGGATCCTGACATAAACTTCTAATTTGGTAATGCCTTTCTAATTTCTCTACTTTTTCTATTTTTAGAATTAGGATTTTAGTTTTAGAAACTTTCTTATTCTAGGTTTCCTTTTTAGAAACTAACTTTCTATTTTTAGATATTTTTTTTCTTTTTCCTTTTTAGAAACTAACATTACTTTCTATTTTAGGATTAGGATTTCTAATTTAGAACTTTTTTTAACTTTAGGTTTAGAACGTTTCAAATTATTTTTAGAAACTCTCTAATTTTAGGTTTTCTTTTCTCCTTTTAGAAATTTTCTAATTTTAGTATTTTCTATTTTTAGGAACTAGTTTATTTTTAGAAACTTTCCTCTTTTGTTTTTAGAAACTATGTTAGTTATTTTCCTTTTTAGAAACTCTTCCTAATTTTAGAAACTAACTCATTTTTCCTTTATTTTTAGAAACTTTCTAATTCTAGGTTTAGGAAACTTTCCTTTTTTAGAAACTAACTTTATATTTCTATCTTAGAATTTTCTAACTTTAGAATTTCTATTTTTAGGAACTAATCTCTTTTGGTTTCTTTTGCAGGATCTTAACATAAGAACTTCTCAATTGGTACATTCCTTCTAACTTCTCCTCCTCTTACTTTCCAGATTGTTGTAGGATCTTTTCTTCTATTTTTTAATATTAGATTCAGATTGAGGGTTTCACCATTTATATGCACGAGTGGGAACGTCAATATACTGAGATAGCTTTTGAGCATACGAAACAATGCGAAGAGATGTATGATAATGATGATAGACATCCACCGATGTCTCAAAATTTTTCTGAAACAATTATCGAGAACCAACCTGAGCATAACACTCCATTGGTTAAGAAGTCCTTACGCGACCATATACGGGAGAACAATTCCACCCCACGGACAGTACGTGAGTGTTGGGGTTATCATAACTATAGGAGTGAGAATTATTATCACTCATTAGATAAAAAGAAAACAATGCGTGATTATATTATGAGTGATAATAAGTATTACCAACCATCAGATTCTCCCACATATGATCCGTATGACTATGATCAGTGGAAACATCAAAATTGGAAAGATGAACTAACAACATGTTACAGTGATTATTCTCTTGGATCCCCCACCTTTGAGATTCAACCAAAATCGATCAAAGAGAATTTATTTCAAAGTGACACAGACTTTATTGCGGACATGAGAAAATTACTAGAAGAGCTTGAATCACGTCTTGATAAGTTAATGGAGACTAATGCACCTCAGCCTCAACCCAATCCAATTCTCCATACACAATCTCATACCTATGATCAATGGAACTATCAAAATTGAGAAGTTGAATCAATAATGCATTATGATAACGAATCTCTTGGGTCCTATACCTCTAAAATCCAACAAAAAATTATCCAAGAGAATTCACTTCAAAACTCCATACAAAATCTGGAGCTCATTCAGCAAAACACGCTCTAAAGATTTCAAGAACTTGTAAAAGATGTACAACAGTGGAGTTCACATGATGCGACTATGGAAAATAGTGCAATTGAGAATGAAGAGTTGGATTGTATTGATGAGCACATGGTTCAATTTCCCGATGAGTCGATCTCGATGACTGTCCAATGGAATGATCAAGAGACGTGGGTGTCTTTCAAATATAATGATAGTGACACACTTCACTCACATGACACACATGATTACACTGATGAGGTAGAGGTTAGTTTATTCGAACCTCAACTCAATCTAGGAATAGAATGTAAGGAATGTGATCCCATCCCAAGTGCACAGTGCACGGAACTGGACGATGATGAGTACTGGGATTCAATCTCAAGTGTGGCCCCTGCCAATGATCAAGAGGTTCAGGAAGTTGTTAACCATAACGATCTACTCCACCTGTCTAACATGACTGATTTGAATGTGAAGAATGAACCAATTTCAACTAACCCTTCCAAACCTTGTGATGTATATTTGGACCACTGCCCTGAATTGAATGATGATATGATTCGGGTGATGGACGATTTGCTTGATATGACTCTGGAATTTGAAACTACTTAGTTGAGGCCACAATTTGAGCTACACACTTTAGACGATTCAATGCCTCCACTAAGAAGCTCCAATGACCAGAGTCTTCATATCAATGCTCCCCCTATTGATCTTCAACTTGTCTATGTAGGGAAAGAGCAAGAGAGCATGCGTTCATCCGCTTCTAGAGACGATAGAATCCCTGGGCAAATCATCACAGACTTCGATGTAGGAGATGAGTCACTCTCAGCTGAATTTTCTAATTCTTTGGAAGATTGCGTGGCACACTTTTCCGATTCGAATGATCCTATGACTAAAGAAATAATGGATGCCTTACAAGAGACTATCTCGGTAGTTGTTACTAACCGAGAGAACCCTTACTCTGAAGCCCTTTCTTCCCCAGACCCTGAATGTTTACCATTAAAGGAAGAGGAGCTGAAAATTGAACCGAAGTCTGGAACTTCGGAATGTGTTGAGACTACATTACTTCCTGAGAAATCTTCTGAATTTTATCTACTTGTAGTCTCTGATTCACAATGGGATACTAACGTTGAAACTTCTTCTGTCATAGGTGAATCATATATACTTTAGATACCTCAAGCAACTCAACGAAAAATTTTTTATGAGGTACATAAGTTTCTCTGGAAAGTCATGCTCCAGGGCGTCCAAGCCTATTGCAAAAATGGCTTTTGGATGATCCTATTGAGGAACTTACTAAGAAACTTATTAAGATATTGGCCGGAAGAGGAATCTTGTGGCATGATCGAGTAGTTTTTCTCTGTTTTCATAAGACTAGGGTAGTTGCTTTATACTGTTCTAGGATAGACGGTTTTATACTGTTAGCTTAATTTGCTTGATACGTTGCCATTAGGTTCGTTTGCTTTCGTGTTTTCACTCTTATGCTGACCTGCTCTCACACTACGATCTTTGGAAAAAGCCTCTTGAGTCCCTCGTCCAGGTACTATCTTTCCATTACTTTTCTTTCAATTTCATTTTCTCATGTGCATTGCATGCTCATATCTTTTATATTGAGGACAATGTAAATGTTAGGTTGAGGGTGGGAGATTAGGTTACCTAATCGGTGTTTTCTTGGTCTTGAGCAAAAATTGTGAAAATTTTTAAAATTTTCTGGACTTTCTTGTGAATTCAAAGTGATTTTGATAGCCATATTTGATTCAGAATTGTAAGATACGTGATGTTGGATTTACGACTCTTGGATTTAGCTATCTGATAGATTTCACATTTGAGTTCGAATTATTAATCCATGATTAAAAGTTTTGAACATTGAGTGACATATGATTTTGCATGTCACATCTCGCTTACACATTGAGGTTTCAGTTCGATATTGAATGATTAACTTGGTAATCACTAAGCATATAAGCAACCAGCCTGAGAAATCGTACCATCATGTTTATAAAGATGAATTGAAAAGACTGGGTGAATGGTCTTCCCATAGGTTTGCTCCCTATAGGTGTAGATTCGATTTCCCATTGTTGACATTTGAAAAAGTTAGGTGACAAGTTTTCACCATAGGTTTGCTCCCTGTAGGTGAGGATTTGATTCCCCTCATTGACATTACTTTTCATGGAAAAATCAAAGGCTGGTAGAATGGAAAGTTGATCTGTGAGGCAAGTTTTGATTTAGGTGGTTGTCCTGAGTACTCTTGTTGGTTACCAATGATAGCATGAAATAACGAATTGGATCTTAATGGTGATAAGCCGAGATCACACTATACACCCATGGAACTCAATGCTTAGAATTTGTCTGATTGATGGATTAATACTTTGAACTTGACTATGAAATTTACCGTGCGCTTGATTCCAGGAGAAATTAATAATCAGCATTCATGAATCTTAGGATTCCGGTATCTAGATAGTTGCAAAAATCACTCAAGTTCATAGGAATTATCCTGTGGTTCTCAACTTATTTTTCGCATACCTTGCTCGGGACTAACAAAATGTTGGTTGGAGGTTGTGTTGAGGGTCAAATATTACATATCAGACCCCAGTAATTACCTGATTTTACAAATATGATACTGTTTGATGGCCTGTTTAATCGTGTTTGTGATGCAGGATATATTTACAAGCTTGGATTGAAATAGGAGGCTAAAAGCGTAGATTTAACGCTCTAATGTCACCAAGGCTTTGGACGGATTCCAGGGGACCAAGATCGACGGATTTACATGACAGAGATCCAAGGAAATCAAGTTGTTCACGTTAAAGGGGCCCAAAAGTTGTCCAAGATTCAAGATCATAGGGTTCCCGCCATCCGATTGGTTTAAAACCTCATACATAGCTTTGGGGCCATAAATTAACCGTACATATAAAATTTCATCCATTGGATCCTCCTAAAAGTGGCTCAATGAACAGATCAGCCATCATATCCCTGATTTGGGACCCGTCTGATAGCTGGATATGCTTCAACTTTAGTCTCAGCCCCTTAAAGAAGATGATACAGCAGATGGATGGTGCAGATGTCTAACACTACATCACTGTGGACCCCACCGTGACTGCTGTGTACACCTGCACAGGTGCACCGGACGTGTACAAAAAATTCCTAAAGTCAGTCAGCGCCTTCCTCTCAAATTCAAAAAACGGTAGTTGCCGTTTTCATTTTTTTTAACAGAGACGTGCGGTCCTCTATTGTGGGCCACCACCATACATCAAGGGTCCAATCTGGACCGTCCATTGGCTTTCCAAGGCCCATGCTACTAAGGCCTAGGTGACGGAATTTCAAAATATAGGCAAGGATTGGTTTTTAACCGTTTAAAAGCAGGTTGGACGGCAGAGCAAACAAACAGGTGGACCGCATAAAAAGCTATCCAAAATAAGTCATTTCTTACTGATTTTCGAGAGGAATGCATTGAACGGCTTGGATTTCTCCAAAATACATCGAAGTGGACCCCACCAGCAACGTCAGCACGTGCGCGATCTCTGTTCGCATGCGTCCCCGAAAACCGGCCGCTGTGGGCCCCAGTGCGGTCATGATCGCCGTCGGATTGATGATCCGAACCGTCCATCGTGTAGGCAACTCGAAATCGTCCCAAGAGACGATATTCCTTTGGAAAAATTCACTGTAACGGGAGAGTTGGGAGGCTCCGATTTTGACTGCGTAATGGTTATACATGCCACCGACTTCCAATCTCGCGGATTGCTGTGCGTAAAGAACTCCAACAACGTTAGCTCTTCAAAAATCGTTCTCTTCATCGCCCCTGGCATCTATAAAACAGAGAGAGAGAGAGAGAGAGAGAGAGAGAGAACGTGGGGATCATCTTGGCTTGGTGGAATGTGAGAAAGAGAGACAGGGATAGCAGTTGTTATTTTTCTTTTATTTTCTTTTTCTTTTGCTTTGTTTAAGGCATTCCGCCCATTCATGTTGAGCTGAACCTCTTAGCTAGGGCTAAGAGGTGAAGCTTGTGGCGTGATGGGAATGACTCTACAGCTTTGATTTATGTTAGACTGATCTGATATTGATTTTAGTTTGATTAATTGGGATGCCTCTAGTTTTTAATGGTTTGTTGTGACTAAAATTACAATAGATCTGCGATGGCTTTAAGTATTCCCTTTCCATTATGTTGATTGTGAAGTTAGGAAACCCTGTTGTTCACCATCGTCTCCTGGGCATGGTTGGATAATGAAATCCTTCCTAACATTCATACATCACTCGATTAATCTGTGAATTGGTTTAATTCTGTTGTTTGCTTTGTCTCATAGGCATGGTTTTGTGATGGAATCCATTCTAATTTACAACCGTCTTATCTCTTGAAAACTAGATTAAATGAAGTTCAGATTAATTTTTATGGTTATATCTTCCAACTGGATGAAGATAGGACTTGAAGTCCAGTTGTGTTCATGAATCAAGCGTAGATCTCCTTAATCTCTACAAGTGGACCCTTGGCACCCTAGTTTCCTACCTTTAAATTTCACCAGTTTTAGATTAATATTTTCACCATTATTCTTCCATATTCACTTAGTTTAGATTTCATCTCATTCTAATTCTAGTTCTGGTTATTTTCAGATTACGTACAGGTTTCAATCCCTGTGGATTCGACCTCGGTCTCACCGAGTTTATTACTACATCACAACCCTATACTTGGGGAGTGAACAACAGATTCATTGAATCCTTCCCGCCTTGAGAGCTTCCTTCTTGTTTCTTGAGCGCCCTGCAATCATGTTTCATGTGCCCCTTCTTGCCGCCATGCCAACACCCATATTTGTGTTTCAGTCCCTTGGACTTCTTCCTCGACTTTAAACGCCCGTGTTTATTGCCTCCTTTGTTCAGCGATCTTCCTCTTCCTTCAACGTTTAGAGCATTCCCTGAGTCCCCTGAAACTCTTGATGCCTTCCTTCTAGATTCTTCGCTGAGAATTAGACCGGCCACATCATCAAATTTCAACTTTGTCGACCCTGAAGATTTGCTCACAGCAATCACCAAACCATCCCAACTGTCTAGCAAACTGGATAAGATCAATAATGCTCTCACCTCATCCTCAAAAGCAATGTCAACGGATTCCAACTGGCTCGTGACTGTATTGAACTCGTTTAGATGTTCTGCTACGCTCCCACCATCTGACATCTTCATGTTGAATAGCTGTTTCATAAGATAAACCTTGTTGGATGCTGAAGGCTTTTCATACATGGTGGCTAGGGCTTCCATCAATTCTTTTATCGTTTTTACTTTGGATATATTAAAGGCGACGCTCTTAGACAAAGAGAGTCGGATCATTCCTAAAGCCTTCTTATCCAATAAAAACCATTAATCATTTGTTCTCTTTTCTGGTCTCTTCTCTTTTCCTTCTAAAGGAATATAGAGGTCCTTCTGATACAGATAATCCTCCATCTGTATCTTCCAGAAGGCAAAGTTTAAACCATCAAACTTCTCAATTATAGTTTTTCCATCTTCTGCCATTGCTCCCAATAGAACTAAACTAATAGCCCTGATACCAGTTGTTGCGCAACACACCAATAACGCAGTGAGCCTAGATCCAATCTCAGACCTCACCCACAAATGATAAACATGAAGAAATATAAACTAGAAAGGAATAAAAGCATTCAAACAAACCACAATACAAGATATACGTGTAAAAACCCCAAACTAGGGTAAAAAATCATGAATGCAGAATTCCACTATGAAGAGAAACGAAGATTACAAGGCAATATACTAACCTCTCCCTTAGAAGTACAGAGAAAATTTCTTGCCCACACCTTAGAATAATTTTCTAATATTCACCTTAACACTAGAATAGGCCTAAGGACCCCAATTTATAGTTTTGGCAACTTTCCTTTCGCATCCCAGTTGTGAAAGGACTTGCGACACGAAATCCGTGAAACTCCTTTCGCATCCCAATTGCGAAAGGACTTGCGACACGAAATCTGCGAAACTCCTTTCGCATCCCAGTTGCGAAAGGACTTACAACACGAAATCCACGCATGTGGCTCCACTTCTCAACAAAATCTACTCAATTTATCAGGTTCTATTCTTGTCTTTAGGCCTAGAAGAGCCACATCAATGGGAATAATTTTCAACTATAAATTTATTTGTGGGTCACCATTGCGTGTATCTTCCATCAAACCTTTTATCAGATGTATATCACTATGATTAAGTAAAGTTTTATACAAAAATCAGGATGATTTATGACAAAGACGGGACACATTGCATTAACTTAGATGTTTTCAGAGCATTTTCACATTGTTTCCATTGGTGCATGTGGCATAAGTGGTTAATGTGAGTGCAACGCACGGGAAATTCCCATGCTGTCGCTTCACATTGGTACACTTCATCTCGATGACAGCAGATGAGATGCCCACTACCCAACACAATTTTAAATGTGTGAAACTTTCCTGGTCCCACCATGACTTATTTGTTAGATCTACATCATCTATCAATTTTTCAAGATCATTCGAATGCCAGCCCAAAAATGAAGAACATCCAAATCTCAAGTAGACCACACCACATAAAGTAGTGAAGATTGATAGAACTACCGTTGAAACCTTCCTGGGTCAACCATGAGGTTTATTTGCCATCCAGTCGGTTCATAAAGTCGCACAGATCTAAATGGATGATGGAAAAAAGAAACAAATATCAGCTTGATCGGAGGGAATTAATTCCTACCGTTTTCTGCGGTGTGGTCATTTTGAACTTTAAATCCACTTTTTTAAAGGCTCTAATGCTACAATGATCTGAAAAAAATGGGCTTTAAATCCACCTTTTTAAGGCTCATATGCCAGAATGATCTGCAAGAACAGATGATGGCATGGATCTAAGAAATACATGATTGTGGTACTCACGTGAATTTCACCTCAAGAAATTCCATGGCTAGGCATGTTCCCTAGTATAAGGAAGAAAATGAGAAATGTTGCCATGTAGAACTTTCGTAGGTCCCAATATGATGTATGTGTCAAATCCACACCGTCCATCCAATATGATGTATGTGTCAAATCCACACCGTCCATCCAATATGATGTATGTGTCAAATCCATACCGTCCATCCAATTATCCATTTAATTTTAAAGTGTGTGTGTGTGTGTGTGTATATATATATATATATATATATATATATATATATATATATATATATACTTTCACACACACACACACACGAAACGCTCACCTGCGAACCAGTTAGTACATACTACGTACTAACTTTTTGAGAACCCATCATACGTGATGTGGATCTAAAATCTGAACCGTTCATGTGAAGCAACACCTTGTGAAACCCCCCAAGCCCAAGTTTTACTTTGATCTAAACCTTTGATGGGCCATGAAAAATGAAAACAGTTTCCTCCCTTGATTTGTATTTCTCTTTGCTATGGCCCACTAGAATTTTAGATCAGGGTGAAACTTGTTGTATGGGGTTTCATGGGATTCCGCATCACATGGACCGTTCAGATTAGACACCCATGGCACGTGTGCAAAGGTGCGCACATGCGTAGGTGCTAGGGAGCATGGCTATATATATATATATATATATATATATATATATATATATATATATATATATATATATATATATATATATATATATATATAAGGCTTAAGTGGGGTCATTATTAGAGGAAAGAGTGGGAATGGGATGCGTAACATCGAAAACATTTTAGAGCACAAGGATTGATCAACCTAATATTTGTATTTTTCCTCTCTCTTCATCTAAGTCTATTTGACCGTAACAAGAGGTTAAATGGAAAATAAACTTAGAGTGGACGATTGGTCCACTGGAGCTCTGGATGTGCCTTATTTTTGAGCTCATGCTCTAGAATGATTTGAAAAAAATTGATGGATAGTATGGATCTAACATATAATTTATGGTGTGGTTGGGAGAAGTTTTACACGTTAAAAGTTATGTTGTATACTCTGTAATTTAGTGGGAAAAGAAAATGAGTGTGTTATGTGATCTGGTGTTATCCGCCATGACATCGACTAACCAGAAGTGACGCTCAGAATTTCCCTATGCATTTGCCCAAACAATCCTACATCAACCATTGTTAAAAAATGGAGAATACTATGTAGGTAACTTTCTCTAACGTGTGGAAATGATTTAACGTGCTTGAAATCCACCCTGTCCATCAGGTACAACACCCCTTGTTTGTCAGACGCAGATTTCGTCCTACCCCCACTTATCTCCAGCTGGGAACGACCAAGAGCTTTGAGTGGCCACCATGATGTATGGGTTTTATCCACACGGCCCATTCATTTTTTTTTTTCTATTTTTGTATCATTTTTGGGTATCAGCTTAAAAATAAGGAAGATCCAAGGCTCAAGTGGACCACACCATAGGAAGTAGCTAGCGGTGATAATAATTCTCATCATTGAAACTTTTCTAGAGCCCACCGTGATGTTTATTTTCCATCCAATCTATTCATAAAGTTAAGTAGACCTGGATGAAGAGAAAACACAAATATAAGATCCATCCAAAATTTCTATGGCCTTAAGAAGTTTTCAATGATAAGAGTATATTTCCTATTGTGTTGTCCACATTAGTCTTGGATTGATGTCATTTTTGGGTTTATATCCTAAAATGATACAAAGAAAATGAATGGATGGTGTGGATAAGACCCATACATCATAGTGGCCACTTGAAGCTACTGCCCGTTCCCAGCTAGAGACATGCGGGTGATAGGAAGCAATCCGTGTTCTTGTCTAGATTTGATCTCAAAAAATCAGGTTGATTCTGTTGGGGGACCACGAAAGTACAAAGATATGAATCAAGCAAATACTCTAATCGCACAACGAAGTCCAATCACAAACAAATTGAATTTTAACGTGGAAAAACTCTTGTGGAAAAAAAAAACCACAGCACAAAGCGACCATAACGAACTATGAAAGTAAAAAATGATAGAGATAGAGATTACCCGAATCGAATAAGCCTCGAATCACTCAAGCTACACCCTTGAAACCCCTAAGAACGAATTAGAAAGCTCTTAGATACCTACATATCATCCCTAATCCTAATTACACCAATATATATATATATATATATATATATATATATATATATATATAGCCTCTATAAGAATCACAATCGAAATATGAAATAAATCCAGCAGTTACGCAAATCTACGTAACTCTGCGCGATCGCTCGATGACACCTTCGATGGCACTTTAACGACATCAAACATTTTGATGTCATCGAACTAAACACCAAAATGTTCCAGTGACTAAACATGTATTTTTCAAAATTTCTTAATAGCACTTCGATGGGACTTCAACATCATCAATGGCTCATTGATTGCATGGAACCCCTTTAGATGGCATCGAGCAGAACACCTAAAATGTCCAATAATAAATTGTGAGATTTCTACTTTTTCCAATGGCATCGAGCAGCCTTCAATGATATCAAAGTCTTCTCAGTGACATCGAGCTGTCATGATTTACAGATTTAAAACATTAATCAACATATTCAACCGTAAGGTGGCCTACCTAATTTAAAATTATGAGTTTTGAAATACTGAGATTTTTGGGTAATCCTTTCATCTTGATGAGTCACATCAGTTAAAGGGATTGGATGGCATATAAACACCATGGCGAGCCCAATGCAAGCTCATTGTGGATGTCTCATCTCAATGGTTTCCTGTGGTGTGGCTTACCTGTGTCTTGGATCATAAAGATTTTTGTATTGCAGGGTGAAGGCAAGGCAATGTAGCTGATGGACGGAGTGGATCTCATGAAAGTTCCGCCCAAGAGGCGCCATGCAGTTAATAAAAAAAAAAATCACCCGTTTTGGAAACGATCTGGTGGATAGGTGAGTGACACATATATGTGAGCCGGGGACGCGGATTACCGTCCGGGCGGGGCTCTCTGGGACCCACTGTGATGTAAGTTTTTTTTTATCCACGCCGTTAATATTTTCTCTCGGATCATTTTAAGGTATGGGATAAAAAATGAAGTAGGTTCGTAGCTCCAGTGGACCACACCAAAGGAAGATGCAATGATATGATACTCACCGTTGAAACATTTCTAAGGGCCACCGTGATTTTTTTTTACGATACAACCTATTCATAAGGTCACGTAGACGTGGATGAACATAAATATCAGCTTGATCCGAAACTTCTCCAGCTCCAAAGAAGTTTTTAATGGTGAACGTTTAATCCTCAATTTGTGGTCCATTTAAGCCTTTTGCATGGCTATTTTTTTTGTGTCATATCTTAAAATGATTTGAGAGAAAATCTCAACGGCGTGGATAAAATTACTACATCACGGTGTGTCCCAGAGAGCCCTGCCCGGACGGGGGTAGGACGCAATCCGCGTCCGGGATCCGGTGGATAGGTGACTGACACGTGTATATTGACTCAAATATTGCACTGGCGTGACCCAATCTATGAAACAGAGTAGCCTGTCTTTTGTCCCTAGCGACATTCGTGGTGGGGTCTACCATTTTATGTGGCAGCGATGTCCTACACAAGTGGAATGCTGGTAAAGATGGTTCGGTACCACAAGCCATGTACCTTGTCTGTATATGGGAAGCGGATTGGCTGGTGTACCAAACACCACCGACGTGGCTAGTTTGATGACGTCACCAAGTTCTGTGGGTCCCATCATGAGGTATAAGTTATATCCAAACCGTCCGTGCACTTTCTTAGCTCGTCTTAAGGCCTGAACAGAAAAATAAGATATATCCAAAATTCAAGTTGACCACACTGTAAAAAGCAGTGGAGGATTGAATTCCTGCCATTGAAACCCTTTTGGGGTTCACAGAAATTTTGGATCAATATAATATTTATTTTTTCTCTTCATTCACGTCTTTGGGACATTGTGAACAGATTGGATGGAAAGTAAACGTTACAGTGGACCCTAGGAATGTTTTAACGGTGAAAATCATTGTTCCAGTGCTATTTGTGGTGGGGCCCACTTGAGCCTTGGAAATTACTTATTTTTTGGATCAAGGTCTAAAATGATCTCTCCAAATGAATGAACGGTGTAGATATGACAAATACATCATTGTGGGGCCTATGTAACTTTGATCTCCTTTGAACGGTTCACACAACTCGGAACTCGAGGAGCCTCAGCGCTCGTCTTACTGTAGAGCTGGGCATCGGACCGAGTCGGATCGGATTCAGCCCAACTCGATCAGGTCCGAGTTTTGTATAGCTCGAAGGTGAGATGACGAGTTTGGTAATTGTTATAATGTTGCACCATCCCGGAATCCGCTGAGATCTTTTTGTTTTTTAAATCACCGTTAAAATTTTTGGGGCCATAATATTTATTTTTCCATCTAATCAGATACGTAACAACGATGTAGAGGAAAACAATTTTCATATTAATCGAAACTTCCATCGGTTTTAGTAAATGTTCATCCTTGCTTTTTGAAAGTGTAGTCCATCCGATTTTTAGATCAAGCCTTGGCCAAATGGATGGACGGTTTGGATATAATGATACCTCGATGGACCCACATAATTTGCTAATCTCGTTACAAATATACACGGTACATCACGCCACCGCAAGAGATTTCATGCAAAAGCCTTCCGCATGAAGTTACCGCATGCAATGTTAGGTGGGGGTGATGTTTGACAAATCCACACCTTCCATCGATTTTGTGAGATCATTTTAAGACTTGGGACCAAAAATGAATAGGATCTAGGGACTCAAGTGGGCCGCAATAAAGGAAAATGTGTAGGGAAATTTTTTTGTTGAAACGAAAGGCCGATGGTGATGTTTTGTGCCATCTTCACCGTTTATAACGTCGTTCTATTGGGTTGAAATGAAAACATAAATACTAGCATGATTCAAAGCTTATGGCCACACGAATATTTCAATTGTAGACGTTCAATCCTCGCGTTTTTGGCCCACCTGAGTATTAGATTCGGATCAATTTTTGGCTCGTGTCCTAGAATGGGCTCACAAAACGGATGGATGGAGTGGATTTCTCAAAAAAATCACTGTAAGCCCCACCTAAGTTTATTAGAACTCATGTGGAAGTCTTTCACCCGAATGAGCTTTACACCATTCCATATATAACTTCTCCAAAGAAGTTTTATAAAAGAGTAATGTCATAAGTCAGTAGCTAGCCTCTACCTAACGAAATTGAATTGCGTACTAAGTTACAGTGAGTTCTGAGTAAACTTAGTTGGGCCCACCTTGAATGTATGTGGTCTATCTATGCCGTCCATCGTGTTTTGAGATCATTTTAGTGGTTGAGCCTAAAAGTGAGGTATATCTAAAGCTCAAGTGGACCATACCACAGAAACCGTGGGAATGATGATTTTCACCGTTGAAACCTTTCTATGGCCCACCATGATGTTTATTTGTCATCCAACATGTTCATAATATCACAAAGACATGGATGAAGTGAAAACACAAATATAAGATTGATCTAAACTTCCGTGGCCCCACGAAATTTTCAATGGTAAATTGTCAATTCACACTGTTTCTGGTGGTGTGGCCCATTTGAACCTTATATATTCTTAATTTTTGGACTATAGACTTAAAATTATTTTCTAAAATGTATAGACGGAGTGGATAAAATGTATGAATGATTGTGGGACCCACAAAGTTTACGTAGTATGCTAAAGCGCATCGAGGTACTCGATGACAATCAACTCCGTTTCCACCTAGCTCCAAATTGCACTTGCAACGTGTCGTGCGAAGGTAGCATGGATGCTCCTCGAGCTCTGAGCATGTGAGAACGGTTCAAAGGAGATCAAAGTTACATGGCCCAACAGTGATGTATTTATTATATCTACACCGTTCATCTATTTTTAGAGATCATTTTAGAGCATTATCCAAAAAAAAAAAATCATATCCAAAGATCATCTAGACCACACCATAAATAGTGGCAGAGATAATGATTTTCACCTTAAAAATTTGTAGGCCCACCATCACGTTTATTTTACATCCAAACGTTCAGTAAGGTCACACGTACCTAACGAAGAAGAAAAACAAATTTGATATTAATCCAAAACTTCTGGTGGCCCGAAAAGGTTTCAATGGTAAATGTTCAATCCCGCTGCTTTCCGTAGAGTGGTCCACTTAATGGTTAGATCTATCTTATTTTTTGTCTCAAGCCTTAATAAGATATTGTCAAATGGATGGACGGTTTGGATATATAACACATACCTTGTAACAAGACCCAAAGAACTTGTAAACATTACACCAGTCAATCCGCTTTCGTCTGACTCCGGGGTTTGAGTTCGCTACCGATCATCTTTCTTTTCCCTTTTCGTATGTGGCATGTATCTCTCTCCACCAGATAAATTTCATAAAGCTCGTGGACCCAACTTTGCCTTCTTCTTCAAACGGGAAGAGACGGATTTTCTTCAATGAACGAGAGAAAATCTAAAAGAGAGATAGATATAGAGAGGTAGAGAGATGGAGTTGATAATACATTGGTGTACATAGGGCGGGATTTTTTGGCGCTCAACCTAAAACTAGGCGGTAAAAGTAAAAAAATATAATTATATATATACTCTAATATATACGGTCCGAATCGGGTCGGTTCGAATCGGATCCAATCGGATCGGGTTCCGGATCGGGTCTGTTCGGAACAAGGCCTACCCAATCCTAACCGTATATATTTTCGGATCTGGATTACGTTACCCGATCCTGCCCAATCCTCGACCAATGTTTCGAATCTCGGATCGGGTTCGATGGTCGGATCCACCGGTTCGAGTATGAAATGCCCAGCTCTACGTCTTACCACGACACGTACCCACACAGCTAGGTTGCTGGTTTGTGGTGCACCACCCAATCCGCTTCTATGGGGATCAGTAGTACATAAAAAATCATACGGTTAGATCATCCATGCCATATATTGGAGGGCTTTTTATGATTACAATTGGACGGTTGGAGAAAAGGCATGAGTGAGATGATCCCAGCCATCAATTGAAGGACTTTTGATGATTACAGACAGACGGCTAGAAAAAAAAAAGAGGAAATTCCAAGAAATTAAAGGCTTTTTTCTTGACTTTTGGTAAACGGGTTTATTATTATTATTATTGAAAAAAAAAATGCTTAAGGCCGACGGGAACCAAGAGTACAGTGATCCATACACATGCATGCATTTGAATCATCACCATTCATATGGGTGGCCAAGCATGAATGGGCCCTCTTTTGGAAATCAGGCATATTTATCTGCTGTATCCAAACCAATCAATCTGATTAAGAATAAAGAAATATTCGACAATCACTTTCAACACAAGCAAGTAAA
The DNA here is from genome assembly GCA_030180095.1 of Magnolia changhungtana. NCBI lineage: Eukaryota > Viridiplantae > Streptophyta > Magnoliopsida > Magnoliales > Magnoliaceae > Magnolia > Magnolia changhungtana. The sequence goes on from JASAUF010000565.1 coordinate 610,937, forward strand.
TCATGAACCATGTAGAGTGTAAGAGATATTAAAATTTTTTATTTAAAAAACCCTTCGATATGAATGGAAAATTATAAAACCTAGTCTGACAAAATCCACTATAATAGAAATAATGCAAGTAAAATCATCAAGAAATTAACATCTCTTAAATATCCAAATACATTATTTAAATGTGGATTACAAACAACAATGAAAGAAAAAAGCTTACTAATTAAAGATGGTACAAAACTCATAGTACATTCTTGAAAAAGACAATCGAGGAAAATGATATTATGGATGGAGCCTCACGAACCCTAATATGAAAATTTAAGTAGTAGAAGGTTCTTGAATTTCTTCTTCCATAAAACTCCATTTATCATTTTCTCTCCATTTAAAACAAAAGGCTTCAAAAATGTTGTTGTATTATATATATTTTTTCTTTTTTCTTTTATTAAACAAGAGACTTGTTGGAGATCCAACCATGCAGAAGCACCTTAATTTGGATTGAAACAAACAAGAGTATGAAAATCTAAGCAAATATGCAGAACACACGATTTTTATATGCAAAAACTCTTACAGGAAAAAATCATGGGACAAAACGACAATCAATCTACCATTCAAAGAACATTACATGGATGGAGAAAACTTACAGCAAAAACCTCTAACTCTCTTCTTGGAGGCACTCGAAACACCAAAACAACTAAAAATCGTAACTCTCTCTTAATCATAACATAACTCACCATAAAAGCCACTATCTCGAGAGGTAAATGTTAAAAATATCCAGTAATGGTCCACTAACACTTGGCCTTGTTATCAAAAGAGTAAGGGTCATATGAGCTCATAAAAGTGAATAAACCCATAATGATTTTGGTGTCACAATTTTAACAATCTCCTTCGTGATAGTAAAATCACTTCATTGCTTGCCAATTTTCTTCTAACTTTCATTATCATTACTTCGTGCACACTCCGTCTCTATTCCTTTCTTACCAAGCCTAGAGAAGTCAAGCAAAACTTGAACTTCTCTAAATGAACAACCTTCATAAGTATGTCGTCAGATTTTACTGCTGGGAATTTTCTCAAGAGTAATATCTCATTCTTCAAGCATCTACCACATAAAGTAACGAAGAACATCAATTTGCTTAGTCTAAGAGTGATATATCGAGTTCTTTGCCAAATTAATTATGCTCTCGCTATCACAATGATAGACACGGTTTCCTGTTGATGCCCCAACTTATTCATCATCTCGTTCAACCAAATAACTTTCTTGAATGCCTCTATTACTATCATGTATTCATCTTCGGTAGTGAAAAGTGCAACCACAGACTTAAACTTAGACATCCAACTAATAGCTTTACCCGCTAGCATAAACAAGTAACCGAAAGTAGACCTTCTATTATCCACATTCACTGCATAATCTAAATCGACATAAGCTACAAGTCTCTCCTCTAAATCTTCGAAACACAGGAAATAATTCATCATACCTCGTATATATTGAAGTAACTATTTCACTGTTTTCCAAAGTTGCTTGTTGGGGTTTAAAACATATATGATATATCTGCTCATAACACCAATTGCATGTGAAATATTTGCTCTCATACAAACCATGGTATACATAAGACTTCCAATTTTCCTTGATATGGCACACGAGACATATTATTTTTCTTCATATGACATGGGATATAATTATAAAGAAAGCTGAAAGTGAGTAGCGTGAGGAGTACTAATTGGTTTCATCTTTTTAAATCCAAACTTAACTAGAACTTTCTTAAGATACTCATCTTGAGACAACCATAGCTTGTCATCTCCCTGTCCCAGTGTAATCAATGCTAATAATCCTCTTTGCAACCTCAAATCTTTCATTTCAAACGTCCTGGATAACTAAGCCTTCAACATGTTGATTTTCGACATGCTATGGCTAGCAATAAACATATCATCAACATATAACATTAGAATGATCAATTCCTACTTTTCAGACAACGGTTTCAGGTCATACAATGACCTCTTCAACTTGCAAACAAGATCCTTCTTTCCGTACACCTCGAACCCTTCTTGTTGCTTCATGTAAATATGCTCTTCTAATTCCCCTATGTAGAAATGCAGTTTTAGCATTCAACTGTTCTAATTTTATATTGTATTGGACAACTAGAGCAAATACAAATCTAATAGATACCTACTTTACCATTAGTGCAAAAATCTCATTGAAATTGACACCTTCCTTCTAAGCATATCCATTCACCACCAATTTGACCTTGTACTTAACCAATTTCTTCCGGAATATTCACTTGCACCTAATCACCTTCTTCTCAACATGAAGCTTAACTAGCTCCTACATTTAATTTTTATACAGAGAATCCATCTCTTCGTGTATAACTGTCATCTACTTTTTTGCATCTTTATCTTCGAAGGCTTCCTGGAAAGTAGATGGACCCCCTTATCTATATTGAGAGAAAAGGCAACATTAAAATTATCACTGTATCTCAACGGTAACCTGTGATCCTCAAAGGATTTCTCTTGACAGGTGGTGGCTCCACCTCTTCTTATACCTCAACTTGTAACTCAAGTTTGTTAAGTGTCTCACTCTTGTCTAATGTTCACTACCCCAAGTATAGGGTTGTGATGTAGTAATAATCTCGGTAAAACCGATGTCGAATCCACAGGGACTGAACCTTGTACGTAATCTGAAAATAACTCAAACTAGAACTAGACGAAGATGTAATCTAAATCAAGAAGAATAAAGGGAATAATTGTGAATTTATTTAACTAAAGCTTGCAAAATTCAAAGGTGGGAAACTAGGGTGCTAAGGATCCACTTATAGACATCCGAGAAGCCACCTTACTATGATTCAAGGAAATAACTGGAATCAGAGTCCTATCATATCCAATTGGTAAAAAGAGATTTGTCAGATCTCTGAACTTCTCATGGATCTAATCATCAATAGATAAGAGATTAGAAGTGATCCCGTCACCTTACCATGCCCAGGAGACTATGGCAAACAACAACAATTTACCAATCTCACAGCTAACCATAAGAGAATTGTGAAAGTTAGAAAGGATTCTGTCACCCTACCATGCCCATGGGACGATGGTGAACAACAGGTCTTACTAATTTCACAATCTCAATAATGGAAATAACATACTTAAAGCTATCGTAGATCTATTGTAATTTAAGTTGTAATAGACCATTAAAAATTGAAAGCATTCCTTAATATCAAACTATAATCAAAGGGAGTTCGATGTAACATGAATCCAAATAGTTGGATTCACAATGATGAGGGAGAGTTTTCATAACAGACCATTAAAAACTAAAAGTATACCTTTATAATTAAACTAGAATCCAAAAGAGTTCAACAAAACATGAATCAAAGCCAAGCAAACATCTCAATCACGCTACAAGCTTCACCTCTTTGCCCTAGCTAAGAGGTTTAGCCAATCATCACCATGATCATGCTAAAGACTCTTAAAAACATAAATGGAGGAAGAAAGAAAACCAAAGAGAAAGGATAGTAAAGGATGAAGAATGAAGAAGCCGACTCTCTCTCTCTCTCTCTCTCTCTCTCTCTCTCTCTCTCTCTCTCTCTCTCCTTTGCTTCCATGCTCCACGGCCTCCCTGGATCCGATTTGATGCCTCCATGGCTGCCCGTCTACCTGGATGGATGCCCCTCCACGTTCTCTCTCTTTCCTTTTATAAGAGTGGAGAAAGTCAGTGGCTGGAGTCGGTTCCTGCGCAACCGCAAAAATGCGAGATGAGTTGCGTTTGATGTGGATTTTCGGGAGGGATCATCTAATCCACTCATTCTGTCACCATAGGAAGATGTGTGACCCCCTTCTCGAGACTTTGGACGGTTTGGATCACTCATTCGACCACAAACAGTGGCCCACAACTCCTCACAAATCCTAGTTTTCCCGGACGCTAGATCTTGCAAATTTCTTGCGCTGACGTGTTCAGTGGGCCCCACAGTGATGTTTTCTGGAAAATCCACCCCAATAATTAGATTCCTGGCGAAATTTCAGTTGGAAAATAGTAGTTTTGGTCGAGTTATGGTGCGATCCACTATATAAAATCAATTCACTATCCATCCTACGTTTTCTATCGATCCACGTGTGTAAGTACGCAAAAGACCAAAAGGCCACCGTGGAGAGGGTTGTGTCCCCCCTCCGGTCGCAATGGACGGTCTAGATCATCCATTTGGATGATGGATGGGCCCCACTACTCAAAACCGGTCGGACGCTGTCCATCGGTTGGTTCCAGCGTGAGAGGAAGATGGGTCAAAGGTGTTTTGACTGGACTCTCTGTCCGGTGCACCTCTCGTGCACATGTGTTGTGTGCACGCCAATGTTCATTTGGGGTCCAATGTGATGTAGATGAGAAATCCTCTCCATCCATCATTTTTGTCATCCTATTTAAGGGGTTAAGACCAAAATGAAGCATATCCAGAGATCAGGTGGGCCCCAAATCGATGTTTTGTGGGTTGATCTGTCCGTTGGGCCACTTCCACAAGGATCCAATGGGTAAAATTTGACTTGTACAGTTAATTTATGGTCCTCAGGCCAGATATAAAGTTTCAAGCCAGATATAAAGTTTCAAGCCGAACGGATGGTGGAAACCCTGTGATCTTGCATTATGGACAATTTTCAAGCCTTTTTAGCGTGGATTGCCTAATTCTCTTGGATCTCTGGCGTATAAATCCTTCGATCTCGGTCCACTGGGGTCCGTCCCTTACCTTAGTGATTTATGAGCGTTAAATCCATGCTTTTAGTACCATTTTTCAGTCCAGACTCCTAAATTCATCTTGTAACACAAACACGATTAAAATAGGCCGTTAAACATTATCATGTTCGTAAATTCAGGTAATAATTAGGGTCTAATATGTAATATTTGACCCTCAACATCCAATTCCACATCAACAATTGACTTTTCTATTTACTTTTGCTCATCTTTTCGAAATAAGGAACCATCATCAAATTTGACATCCCCACTAATAATTATCTTTCATGAAGCAAGGTCTAACAACCCATAACCTTTCACCCCAATCACCATATCCAATAAAGGTGCACCTTTTTTATTATTTGGTCTAGCTTATCTCTCTCAACAAACAATACATGAGAGTAAGCATAATAACAATAAAATTTCCAACCTGAGTAATTAACTGCCTAACCACTCCATATTTGCTCAAGAATTTTGTAATCAACAACTGTAGATGGAGACTTATTCACCAAATAACAAGCTATAGAAATAGCTTCAATCCAAAGCTTTTTACCCAACTTAGAATTGTTCAACATATCTCGCGTCATTTCCAAAAGAGTTTGGTTCATACATTTTTTCACATAATCCTACTCTGGTGTATGACTCATCGTGTTGTGATTAACTATTCCTTCACTCTTACAATACTGATAAAATTCCTATAAAGTAAATTTCCCGTCATTATCTGTCCTCAGAATTTTCACTTTCCGCATTGTCTATTTTTTCAACTATCTCATTCCATGTCTTGAAAGTGGCAAATATATCGAATTTATATTTCAAAATATAAACCTAGACTTTCTTAGAGAAGTCATTTATAAATGTGACAAAGTAAGACAATCCTCCTCTAGAAACAACTGGTGATTGTCCTCCCACATCAGAATGTACGTAATAAAATCTTTTAAAACTAGGAATTAACTTATGATCGAGAAGTACCTTTATACCTTGCTTTCTCATGTGGTGTAGGTGCGCATGCCACAAATGTGCCGACATGGAATCTGCTACAGACGTTGTAACTCCACTAGATGTAGTATTTTCGATCAATCGATAAAGATTACTGCTTTACTGTACCTTCATTATTGTAAGAGCCCCTTTTGAAACCTTTAAGACACCATCATAACTGGTGAACTTGTAACCAGTTGCATTTAGAGCTCCTAGAGAGATCAGCTTCTTCTTCAAATCTCTTCTTCAAGTCCAGAACGTGCCTCACATCTATTAGAGTATGCTCCACCCCATTAAACATCATGATGTGAATCGAACCAATTCCAATCATCTTACACACATGATCATTGCCAGTAATAACTAATTCTCCAACACCCAGATCCATAGCTCAACTGGCAGACTGAGTGGAGATACCTCGTTTCAACACTTGAGGTCTTGGTATCGATCCCTAGCGGGGGTGGCTAACATGGAGTGTATGTACCGACATGGGTGTGTACTAACAAGTTAACCCAAAAAAAAAACTAACTCACCATTATACTATTTATATGTGATAAACCAATTTTGATGAGGACACATATGGTATGATGCCCCCGTATTCAAGATCCATTTCTGGTGAAAATTTTCAATCTTAGTCACCGATAATATATCACAACTATCTGAGCCCTCACCAGATTCAGCTGAATTAGCTTCATTCGATCAATTATCTAACTTTTCATCCTTTTGGGCTTTGGAAAACTAACAATCATTTTTTAAATGTCTCATTATCTAACAATTTCAATGCTTCAACTTTTCTTTATCTCTTGATTTGAATATAGATTGTAGTTTTTTTTTCTTTTCTCAATCAGACAGTCTTCCCCGAGCAAACAACACATCCGTAGAGGTACCTTCACCACTGCTCTACTATCACCACTTCTTCGACCGAATGACTGTGATCATAATGGTCTCAATGTCCAACGTATCCCTACTATGACAGAGTATCAACTAGATACTATCACAACTTCTAAAACATGTTTTGAAACATGAAGTGTCCTGGATTCTGGATCATAACATTAATATCCCTTTTGATTATCTAGACAATTAAGAAAATAACATTTAACAATTTTAGCAAATAATTTATCTCTGTCAGTTGATGGTAAAAGAATAAAACTAGTGTATCCAAACACACGAAGAACAGAGTAGTTAGGTCTGCGAGAGAACAATAATTCAAATGGTGATATTTCAGAAAGGACAGGGGACAGCATAATATTAATTAGGTAAATGGAAGTGTGAATAGCTTCTCCCTGGAACTCATTAGGAATAAAGGCAGATAAAAGAAGAACTCGAGTTGCTCCAAGAATGTGATGCATGATTTTTTCATTTAGCCACTTCATTTTACTTAAGGGTATATAGACAATACTTTTAATGTTGAATATGTTTGTTAGAAATAAATTTCTAAAAATTTTCACTAATATATTCACCTCTAGAGTCAGACCTCAAAGCTTTAATGTTGGTTGAGAATTGAGTTTCAATAAAATTGTAAAACCAAACAAAGATATCATAAAGTTCAGAGCGACTAGACTTAAAAATTATATCCAAGTATATCGAGAATAATCATCAATAAAAGACACACAATAACATGATCCTCATTTTTAAGGATAAAACATGAGTTTTAGCAAATTTACATGATGCACAATCCTTGACATTATTTAATTTTTTATTAGAAAAATGATCAAGAGTACCACTTGAAATCATGAAATATAATCGAGAAGTTGAAACATGACCCAAACGATTATGCCATAATGATAGAGCATCATGCGTGGTCATTGCATTGGGATATGTGCAACTTGAAGTATCCAAATTTAGATAGTCCAGAAAATAAAGATCTCCAACCTTATGCTCAGTCCCAATCAACTTCCCGAACTATAGATTCTACGCATAAGAATTGTAGGAAGAAAAGACAACATTACAATTAAATCGTATGATTTGACCAATCGAGAGAAAATTCATAATAATTGATGGAACAAGATAAATATAATTTTTTGTAAAATTTTTGAGGTGATTGACCTGACTTTGAAAACTGATATATTTACTAGAATCAATTAACAAGATGAAAAAGTATTACCTAAGAAGGGAGTAGAAGAATTAAAAGACACACAGGCCTAGGAGAGCATAGACTGCAGTTGCTCTAAATTGAGAGTAATAGATGGAAAAGAAACATAAGCATCCTATGTAGACATAATATAAGCGTTTGAAACAACAGATGAATCTATAACACATTCTGAAGACTGACCCATGTTGTAGCATTTATAACAAGATTTTCTTGCCTTGGTTTGGACATGTGTATTTCATGTGTTCAAAGCCCCGACGATGGTTACATCTGATCAATGATCAGTTATTGTGAGATGCAGAATGAGTAGCCTATCTTGATGTAGAGGAAAAGGCGATTGTGGAGAAGTGAAATTTGACATAAAATTCATATACTTGGGAACGAATTGCAGCAAAAACTTATTTGCTAGAAAAGTTGAAAGTGGTAAGTTTTGTTTCTTCAGCGATAAACTTATCAAGAGTTTGAGTCAAGGGTGGAAGAGATGATCTATGTAGTATAACATTACGAACACCATCAAATTTAGGATGAATGACCATTGAGAACTCAACGACTCTAAATTCGTTTTAAGATTGTTCAATGATTTGCACACTGGGCTATCCTTGACTATAAGGTCCATAAGGGCTAACGCATCCCATAATTATTTAATTGAAGATAAAAGTCTTAAATCGACTAATTTTCTAGACGAAAAGATCGAAGTTCTTAGACTAATTGGTATTTTTTTGCCTAATTAGTATGATAAAATATCTCCTCAAGATAAATTCATGCATTCCTGGCAATTCAAAAATTGCTCAAATTCATACCAATATTGATCTCGATAGAGCCCATTAACCGGGCTATAATGCGAGCATTATTAACACCCCACTTAATAATTGTTTTGGTGTTATCTTTTGGTTTAACAATATAATTTAGAAGTCCTTTTTCCATAATAATATTTTGCATAAACGATGCCTAATAAGTATAGTTTGACCCATTTAACTTAAGAGGAATTAGCTGAAAAGATTCACATTTCCCCATCTTCAAGGAGTGCAGAATAACTTATTTGTAGTGTTGTAATGAAAGGAAAAACATAAGAATGACTTAGAAACCAATGTTGCTTGTCCAACGCTACATGCAGATAAATCACAATAGTAGAAAAGGCCCTTAAAATGGTTGATAAAATGAGTAGATGTGTGCAGAATCTTCGATTGATAAAGGGCCTCCATAAGAGAAAACTAGGCCATATCGTAGCAATAGCTCAAAGAGATCTAGAAACAACACTAGAGAGGAAAAAATGAACGACATCAGAGATACAGAATACCAAATCTAGGGGGTTCCCGAATGCATAAATAAGATCAGCAGCGTGCATGAACATTAACGTGTAGGCTAGGTAATGGTGTTGATTGACGGAGATGATGTTGGTGATGACAATGGCAATGAAATTAGAGTGGTGCTAATGATTGCAGGTCAGTAACACGACAGCAGTGCTAATAGTCGCGCGACAGCGTTTATGATAATAGGTGTTAGCACTGGTAGCGGCAAAGGTGCAGGGGTAATTACAATGTAGCATGAGCAAAGATTTTTTGTTGTAAGGATCATGCAACATGCTGATAGGAATGATGGTGATAGCGGGGACTGTAATGGCAACATGGCAAGAGATCAGACGGAGACGGATTTACCAGAGATAGAAGTGATGGCTGCCAGAATGAATGGAGGATGATGAGATGATGGATTTTCATAATCGTATTGATGGGTTTGTAGCAACAACTTTTTGTGATTAAGTATGGCAATGGCCGGAGTGAGTGCGGTTTAGGGGTTGTACAATGTCAACGAAGATGCAGATGACAATGGTGGTGTCAGATTTACTTGGGGTGTTTGGACAGAGACGGGGTAGGATGATGTTATGATGTTGGCGCAAGGTATGCTGGTGGGTTTTACAGATGTCAGGGTCCCTGTTGTTGGAGGCCTTGAACAAAACCTTAGGATCTAGCCTCCCGAAACAAACCAAAATTATAGAATAATAATGCAATGAACTAAATCAAAACATAAACCACACCACACCAGAGATTTTTACGTGGAAAACCCTCAAAGAGGTAAAAAAAACCATAGGACCTCGTCCATATCAACAATCCACTATAAAGCAGAATGTTACAACCAATCACAAGCACACACCGCTTGGATTAAACCTTCTTGACTCACACAAGAGTGGATAAACAAGAAGAGAATAATGAAAAAATAGAGGGATCTCACCGATCACGAGGACGTAGAAGCACTGAGACGTGGACTGCGAAGTAAATCACTTCTACGAGCAGAATCTCCCTTCCATAAGCTTCCTCTATCTCTCTCTCTCTCTCTCTCACCTTTGATAACCCTAAGCTCTCCTAGAAAACCTTTAGAAAACTTAGAATGCCCTTGAAATATACCCCAATCCCGTATACACCCCTTTATATAAGAATAGAAAGAGGTAGAATCCAAATAGAAAATAAAATTCGTAAAATATGCATTTCCGCAATCGTATCTGCGGAACTCTTTGATGATATCAAAGGTCTCTTAATGACAGCTTCAATATCATCTGAAGGTCTCTCGATGATATCGAGATAGGACCAAACTGTCTAGTGACTAGGGGTGAAAATTCCAACAATTATCGATGTCATCGAGCCACTCTCGATGATAGCCTCGATATCATCTGAAGGTCTCTCGATGATATCGACAGGACCAAAAAACTGTCTAGCGACCAACGCTGAAAAATCGTGCAATTATCGATGTCACGCCCCAAACTCGAAAACCGGGCTCACAAAATTCCCGATCGCCGAATCCGGCACCGACAGCCTCCGTAGTACCCCATTCTCGGCTTCCAGCACCCATACGCTAGATTCTGATCCTGGGATCCTACAAGGAGGATTTTCAGTATGAATTTTTTTTTGTAAAGTAATGGAGCATAACCACAAGCATAACCAAGTCACAAAACAACATCACCACATATCCACTATATAAAAAACTTTTAAGTACAATGCAGAAAGGGAAATACAGGGTGATCAAAAAGTTTCAAAATAGTCTGGTACGCGCTCCTGCCTCAACGTTGCTACTGTCCAATGACACCTGCATGCAACGGTCGTACATAAGCTTACAAAAGCTTAGAGGGTGGTGTAAGTGTGTGTGTAAGGCAAGTGCCAAGTATACAATATCGGAATAATGTGAAAGTATGCAGGTAAGTCCATGAATGTTATCAGCCATACTAAGGCTATGCGATGCGAGGCCTATGTAGCCAAATGTCATATGTGAGATGCAAAGTAAGCATGTCAGTACTCATCAAGTACACATATCAGTATAGTTCATCTCTAGATATTACCGGGGTCTAATACACCTCACACTGACTGCCTCCTCCCTAGTTGCACAGTCAAAAAAGTGGAAGAGACCACACTATCCGCCTGACCAGTAGTCTGTCAATACCTACCCGGCTCGTCGATAGCAGACTCATTTGCGAGCTGGTCAAACTCAGCTTAGCTTATAGCCCCTTCACTCGGGCGGATAAGGCCACACCCCCTTCCAACTGACCACGACACAGTGGGAGACGCGGCCTACTGGTATTCGGCACTCAGACGCTCGTGTATCCACTCAGTCTAGACGTTAGAGCATCTCCTGGTACCAAAAAGGTTCTGCGACTTTCACCCAAGGACATCCTAAGTGCCCACAAAGGCTCTAGAACAAAGTATTTCCGGTATCCGATACGGCCATCCACGATGTGCCTGTGGAGCCACGACCCTTATGTCGCTAGGGCGTGCAGTGATCAAGTCACACATATGCGAGATACATGAGTCACACCGTACAATCATGCAGCAATCTCACGCGTACCACACGATCATGTGTGACACTCCATCTCATAAGGAGTCCCGTAAATGTCTCAGCCCAACGGCTAATGCTATGATCAAATATTTCTCATATCAAGCATACATATGATGTATATGCGCATGAATCATGGAAGTGTACTAAGCATGCTATAAAGTAATGGACTATCCTTACACCGAAAATGGGCCTAGACGGCCTACACATAACCAGTATGGGCCTATCAATGGGCCCTAGGGAGATTTATAATGTGGACATTAAACCAACATTATTCTTACAATGTGAACGTCAAGCCAACATTGCTCCCAAGGCATGGCCCGCCATAAAATATTATTACACAAACCATGGAGAATCACACATTGCAATGGACCCTAAGGACAACCCATTGGGCCTCGACCCATGGGCCTTAGATACATCAAATGGGCCGCCTCATATGGGCCTTTTATAAATCAAGTGAGCCACATTAATGGGCCTTATGTACATTGCAATGGGCCATAACCCATGGGCTTTCAACACATCAAGACGGCCTAATCATATGGGCCTTACATGTATACCAAGTGGGCCCCAACAAACGGGCCACAAATACATCCAAATGGGCCTAATCACATGGGCCTTACATGTATACCAAGGTGGGCCACACCAAAATACAGGTGATGATGATTTCCACCATTTAAAATCCCTAAGGCCCACCAACAGATGTATATTATATAATATAATATATAATATAATATATAATATATACAATATAACATATATAATATAATATATATATAATATATATATATATATATATATAATATATGATATATATATATATATATATATATATATATATATATATATACACACACACCACACGCACACGACACGCACGCACACACACACGTGCATACAAATCACCGTCCACTGACAGTGGACGGTGAAACACATACATCACTGTGGGTCCCACATGGAGCCCACCATAATGTTTATCTTCCATCCAACCCATTCATAATGTCGTACGGACATGGAGGAGGAAAAAACCAAATTTCATCTTGGCCCAAAACTTCAGTGGACCCAAAAAGGGTTTCAAAGGTGGCCCTTCAATCTCACTATTTCCGCTGATGTGGGCCGCTTGAGTCTTGGATGTCTTTGAAATTTGGAGGGGGACCACTTCAGGATGTGGCCTACCAAATGGATGGTGTGGATATAATAAATACATCATGGTGGGGCCCACGGTTGGGGGCCGTGGGACCTTGGCGTCCGTCCGTCCGTCAGTCCATCAGAATCGGCCGCTGCCATGTCTTCCTGCGACGCAAGAAGCGGCGTCTTCACGCATGCTTTTATTTATTTATTTATTTTAAAACCTGTTTTCTTGAGATTTTTCAGGTGTAGGGCCCGCATCAACAAAATTCACCCCAGCCATTGGACTCTGTATCCTATGACGAGTCCATCAAGTCCAATATTGGATATGGTTTGGGGTACAAAAACATCAGGGTGGATTTCAACGGTAGAAAACACCGCTTATTATGCTAAGGCCCGCCAGGACATCGGATTGAGCCCATTTTTCAGCTCAATGCCTGAAATGATTTAAGGCATGGAATGGATGGCGTGGATTGACTACATACATCAAGGTGGGGCATACATAAGTAACCCACCCCAAAAGCTTGTGAACCAAGCTAATATTTGTGTTTTCATTTCAGTCCAGGGACGTCCCTGGACGTGGGCGGCCTATGCATAATGCATGCACAAGGTGGGCCTTGCTCCTGTAGGCCACCAAATGGATGAATGGTAAGGATAAAACATACATTAAGGTGGGGTCCATCCAAGTGGGTCACATGACCACCTCATCACACACAAAGATAAATAAATAATTAAATAAAAGAGAGGGAGAGGGAGAGAGAGAGATATAGAGAGAGACGAGACACGCATGATGGAGGGCTTCGCCACTATGAGCCCTCCCTTACAAGCAATCATACATCGAGTGGGTTCCATTACATGTGGGCCCACCAAATCCAAGATCAACGGTGGAGATATCTTCTCCACCAAAATGTAAGGTCTAGATGACCCTTTACAAGCTATAAAATAAACATCATGATGGGGTCCATGGAGAATGGCCCCATCACAGAATGATCATGAAGATCAAGGTGGGTCGTCGGCCACATCTTAAGGTCGCAAGTGAGATCTATACCATTGATCGGTAGGCCTCACTTGGTCCACCATAAAAACATGAAAAATCTAGCCTAATAAGCACCCGTCGTCGATCTTCTTGGTCCGTCGGAAAGCCAATCTCTTAGTGTCTCACTTTGATGGTGGAAGATGATGTTTGAATGGTTAGGATGATGGTTAAAGGGATGGGAAAGGTGGGCCACCAAAATCACTCTTTTCTCTCCATGGGAAGGCTTGGACGAGAGCCTCTTCTCTTGTTTGGAAAAAAGTGATGAGAAATGAGGGAGAGAGAGAGTGTAGTAAAGAAAGGGAGAGAGTAGCTTAGGTAGGCCATGATTATTTGTAAGAGAGGGTAGCTTGCAATAAATGGTTGTAAGAGGGCTAAGGGTAGGGTGGCTAGTCATAAGTGCTTATAAGAAGGCTAGGGGGTAGGGTGGCTATAGCTAGATTAGGGTGGCTATAGCTAGGCTAGGGTGACTATAGCTAGGGTGATGTTATCCATCACCCTCATAATTACTTAGGAATTTGTGCCACATGGGATGGGTGGGTCCCGCAATGTGCGGTCCATGGTCATTATAATGTATGGTCCACATCTTATGATCTAAGCGTCGGATTGGCACATGAGACGCAGCGTTAGAATCGCGGCGACGGCGCGGTCGCTAAGATACAAGTCCCGGGTTAAGCCGACTCAAATATACAGGATATGACTTAGGATCATTCGCAAACGTTGATTAACATCACAGGTTACCGAAATTCAACGGGAATGATCGCGGAAGTCAACGGAACTGTACGAACTAGGATACAGGTCTTACAATCGATGATATCAAAACCTGTTCAATTTCATCAATCTCAACAATGAGGAGAAAATCTCCATAAAATCTCTCCCTTTTCAACTCAGGAGGAATCCACCTTCTTCAAGCCAGCCTAGTTTCTACAAACCTCAAACTTGCCCTTGAGTAAAGCCTTGGTCATCATGTCTGACCCATTATCGACTGTGTAGACCTTCTCAAGCTGTAACACATTCTATTCCAAAGTACCCTGATCTAGTGATATCAAATCTCTATGTGCTTCGACTTGAAATGTTGACTTGGATTCTTTCTCAAGTGTATAACACTCTGACTATTGCAATAGACTACGTGTTGCTCCTGCTTCAAGCTAAGTTCCTGTAGGAACCTCTTCATCTAAAGCATCTCTTTACATGCCTCTATGACTGCAATGTACTCGGCCTCTGTCGTCGACAATGCTACGACCTTCTGTAGCTTGGTCTGCCAAGAAATTGCTCTCCCTACAAACGTGAAAATGAATTCTGATGTAGACTTCCTGCAGTATATGTCACCTGCCATATCTGCATTTGTGTAGCCCTCTAACACAGGTTTTTTATCACCATAGCATAAGCTCAACCTGGATGAGCCTCTTAGATACCATAGTATCCACTTCATAGCTGTCCAATGCTCTTTGCCAGGATTGGCAAGATACCAGCTGACAACACCAACTGCATATACTATGTCTGGGCGTGTGCACACCATAACATACATCAAACTTCCAACAGCTGACACGTAGGGTATCTGTTGCATCTCTTCCACCCTTGCCTTCATCTTGGGATACTGCCTGTCGCTCAATCTGAAGTGACCATCCAGTGGAGTACTGACCGGCTTCGTTGCATTCATATTGAACCGCTTTAGGACTTCTTAATATACCGATCTTGTGACAGCCAAAGCCTCCTGCTGCTTCTATCACGGGTTATCTCCATTTCTAAGATCTGTTTAGTCGGGCCCAAGTCTTTCATCGCAAAAGACTTGTCCAACTCCTGTTTTAGCCGTTGATCTTCTTGATGTCTTTTCCCATGATGAGCATGTCATCAACATATAACATCAGAATTAGGAAATCACCATCTGAGAACTTGCGCGTGAACACATAGTGGTCTGACTCCGTTCTGTCATACCCATTCTTCAACATAAACGAGTCGAACTTCTTGTACCATTGCCGTGGAGCTTGTTTCAGCCCATACAAGCTCTTCCTCAGCCTACACACCGTATGCTCTTTTTCCTTGACTTCTAATCTCTCTGGTTAGTGCATGTAGATCTCTTCTTCCAGGTCACCATGGAGAAAGGCAGTTTTAACATCTAACTGCTCTATCTCCAAATCCATACTAGCTGCTAACCCAAGCAATACCCGTATGGATGTCATCTTCACCACTGGTGAGAATATCTCCTTGAAGTCTATGCCTTTCCTCTGACCAAACCCTTTCACCACAAGTCTGTCCTTGAACCTCGTCTGTGAATTCTTCTGCTTAATCTTCTTTCTAAACACCCACTTGTTGCTCAAAGCTTTCTTGCCTCAGCAAGTTTCACCATGTCATAGGTGTAGTTCTTATGCAAGGATTCCATCTCCTCTTGCATAGCTTTCAACCACTCCCCCTTATGCTCGTCGACTAGGGCCTCAGAATAATCTTCTGGCTCTCCCCCATCAGTGAGCATAATATACTAATGTGGCGAGTACCTTTTAGACAGCTGTCTGTTCCTAGATGACCTCCTCACCTGTGGCTCAACAGGTGGATCAAGTGGGGGCTATGTTGAGGGTTAAATATTGCATATCAGACCCTATTTATTGCCTGAATTTACGAACATAGTACTGATTAACGGTTTGATTTAATCGTGTTTTCGATGCAGGATGTATTTAGGAGCTTAAACTGAAATTTAGTACTAAAAGTGTGGATTTGACGCTCAGAATTCACCAGAGCAAGGGACAGACCCCAGGGGACTAGGATCGACGATTTTTACACAGCCAAGATCCGAGAAAATTGAGCTGAAGCTCAAGTGGCCTGAAAGTCAGCCAGAATGCAAGATCACAAGGTTCTCACCATCCGTTCGGCTTGAAACTTCATACGTGGCCTGAGGACCATAAATTAACCGTACACGTCAAAAATCATCCATTGGATCATTGTGGAAGTAGCCTAATGAGCAGATCAGCCCCTTAAAACTCGATTTGGGGCCCGCTTGATATCTGGATATGCTCCAGTTTTGGTCTCAGCCTTTTAAATTGGATCTGGAAAGGGATGGATGGATCAGATTTCTCACAAAAATCTATATGGGACCCAAGTATGAAGTGCATGTGCACGGTGTACTAGTGCACCGGACGTGCACCTACAATCTGAAAGTCGGTCAGCATTTGCTGACCGATTCGTCTTCTCAAACGGATCAAACGCAATAGCGTCTCTCCGCTCGATTGGGTTTTGATTGTGGGCCCCACCTATCATCCAGATCATCGATCCAGACCGTCCATCAGATCCTTATGGAGTTTATCTACACTGACAAGGTGTCAGAATTATGAAATATCGCGAGGAGTTAAATCCCGTCGTCCAAAAGCCGGTCGGACGGTGGAATGAAATTATCCGTGGCCCACACTGAAACTGCTCCAAAAACCGTCCATTCCCAACGGTTTTTTGAGGGGAATACATTGGACGTTATGGATTTCTCTATCGTCGTCAATCAGTGGGCCACCGTTTATCATAAGAGCTGACGCAGTAACTCGTCGCGAGAGGTTGCGGGTCCTCTCGGTGGGGCCTACTACTTGTCCATATCAACAATGGGACCGTCCATTCGTTCGTGGGGCGCCATAACCCACTCAGGTGTCGGAATCACGAAATGAAGCGAAGGCGTCTGTTCATCTTCCAGACGCAGAATAGACGGTGTAACAAATAAACTGTGGGCTACCACGGTTTTGTCCTAAAAATCGATCAGGTCTGAATATTTTTTCATAAGTAATCCAATGAACGGATTGGATTTTTCGAGCAACATCATCCATGGGGTTCACCAATCATCACGCAAGAATATACTGCGTAAAGAAATTTCGAAATTTTTTTTACAGACTGATTTGGAAACTGACTTGCTCCTTGCATCGACTCCAGCTGTGGAAAGGAGACTTCCTCTGCCAGCTATATAAAGAAAGAAGAGAAAGAAAGGGGAGGCAGCAGCTCGACTGGGGGCTTGGACGTGGGAAGCAGACGTGGGGAAAGTTTTTTTTTTATTTTGTATTTTTCTTTTGCTTATTTTATTTTATTTTATTTTATTTAAGGGATCTAGCCAACATGGTTGGCTAAACCTCTTAGCTAGGGCTAAGAGGTGAAGCCTGTAGCGTGATGGGAGAGTCTATGCTTGTGCCTTTTGTTTAAACTGAATGGATGTTTGATTTAATTTTATTAAGGGAATGTTTTCAGTCTTTAAATGGTCTGTTGTGACTGAAATTACAATGGGTCTGCAATGGCTTTGAACATGTTCTTTTTCTCTTATGTCTATGACGTCAGGAAGCCCTGTTGTTCACCATCGTCTCCTGGGCATGGTTGGATGTCGGTACCCTTCCTAACCTTCATACATTGATTGGTTGGTAATTAGTTTAATTACATTGTTTGCTTTGTCTCTGGGCATGGTTTGGTGATGGAATCCATTCTAATTCATATACCTTTCATCTTTTCAAAATTACATCAAAGGAAGTTCAGTGGATTTTCATAAATCAAGTGTAGTTCTCCCTGATCTCTACAAGTGGATCCTCTGAATCTCTAGTTTTTCACTTCTGAATTCTCCTAAGTTTTAGATTAATTATTTCACCATTATTCCTCAAATCATAATTGGTTTAGATTTCATCTTAGCCTAGTTCTAAATCTGGTTATTTTTAGAGAGCGTACAAGTATCAGTCCCTGTGGATTCGACCTCGGTCTTACCGAGTTATTACTACATCACAACCCTATACTTGGGGAGTGAACAGGCTACTCCCCTGGTCCATCTTCTGAAGGAACTCCCTTGTCCTCTGCACCTTGCTGTACTCCCCCGTTATCAGGTATCGCAGGAGAAGTAACCAGATCCATGTCCTCTAGCTCACTTGAAGTAAGCTAGTTCTTCTCAGGCTTACCAATGTCTTCGATACACTGACCTTCAAAGAAAATCACATCTCTGCTCCTGACGAGCTTCCTCTCCGTCGGATCCCACAATCTGTAACTAAATTTTTCATCACCATACCCCAAGAACACACACTGCCTAATCTTCATATCGAGCTTGGACCTCTCGTCCTTTGGTGCGTGAGCGGATGCCCTGCATCCAAACACCCTGAGATGACTGTACGATGGATCCTGTCCACTCCACACCTTCTTAGGTACTTCTCCATTCAATAGGGCTGATGGAGACCTATTTATCAAATACACTGCCGTATGCATTGCTTCTCCCCAGAACATCTTGGACAATTTCGTATTAGATAACATGCATCTGATTCTCTCAACAATGGTGCAATTCATCCGCTCAGCTACACCATTATGCTGGGGGGTCTTAGAAACCGTCTGTTCATGCCGTATACCCAGGGATTTACAGTACTCATGAAAGTCGCCTATGTATTCACCACCATTGTCAGTGCGAATGCACTTCAATGGTTTACCTGTCTCTCTCTCAACCATAGTATGAAACAATTTAAACACACCAAAGACCTCGTCCTTAGATTTCAAAGCATAAACCCAAACCCTTCTAGATGCATCATCTATAAAAGTGACAAAATACAATGCCCCACGTAAGGTTTTTGTCCTCATAGGACCATAAACATCAAAATAAACCAAATCTAATGCATGCACTTTATTAACATGAGAAGCAGATTTAACAAATGAAACTCTATGCTGTTTTCCTGATAAACAATCAAGATAGGTTTTGAGAAGTGTACCTGTCACGTCTGGAAGGATCCGCTTCCTTGCTAGTAGCTGAAGCCCTTTTTCACTCATGTGGCTTAGACGCCTGTGCCACATGTCAATAGCTGAATCTTCTACTGCGTTCAACCCACCCTTGCACACACTGACACTTGCCTTATAAAGGGTGCAACACTTCTTTCCTCTGTCCACAATCAACAAACCCTTGATGAGCTTCTAGTGTCCACCAGTAAACCGGCTTTCATAGCCATCATCATCTGACCTTCCCATCGACATCAAGTTGAGACGAAGGTCTAGGATATGCCTCACATCCCTGAGAACCAATGTGCAGCTCACATCGGTCTTCACACAAATATCACCGACCCCTATGATCTTCGATACACCAGAATTTCCCATCTTTACGGTCCCATATTCACCTGACTTGTAGCTTGTGAAGAAGTTCCTGCGTGGAGTCACATGAAAAGAAGCTCCCGAGTCAATCACCCAGTCAGTGTCCTGACTCGTAGCCGTGAGACATATATCGTGATCTGCTGAAAGATTAACTACAACGTCGCCATTTGAAGTGACCGCAGTGGAATCTGATTCATCTTCCTTCCCTTTTTCTTTCTTTTCGTTCTTCTTACCAGGACATTCATGCTTGTAGTGGCCCTTCTTGCCATAGTTCTAGCAATCAACATCCTTTCTATTACTCGACTTGCCTCTTGATTTATCTCGGGCCTTCCCGCCCTTCCTGTTCTTTCCTCTCCCCTGTTCTTGTGTCACAAGGGCCTCTTGCTGAGTAGACCCCTGAGGCTTCCTCCTTGTCTACTCATTAAAGAGATAGCTAGTAACCTGTTCCATGAATATCTTTTCGTCTGGAGCGGAGTTACTTAGAGACACCACCAATGTCTCCCAACTGTCAGGCAATGAACTAAGCAATAGCAAAGCCTGCAATTCATCATCTAGGACCAACTTCATAGAGGAGAGTTGGTTCACTATATTACTGACCTCATTCATGTGCTCGGCCACAGAACCACCATCTTTGAACTTGAGATTCACAAGTCGCCTTATCAGAAAAATCTTATTACCGGCTATCTTTCTCTCATACAACCCTTGTAATTTCACCCATAGGCTAGCGGCTGAGGTTTCTGTAGACACATGGTGGAACACAGAATCATTCAACCATTGTCTAATAAACCCCACCGCCTTTTGGGTCCATTTTCTTCCAATTATCATTGGTCATATCCTTGAATTTTGCTGATATGCCTAAAATTGGAGAATATAGGTCCTTGCAATAAAGCAAGTCCTTCATCTTAGCCTTCCATATGGTCCAGTTAAAACCATTAAGACTGATCATCCTTGATGAGCCACCTTCCATAATTCAAAACCGATCCTACCCATTCAATGAACTTAGCTCTGATACCACTTTATTGGAGGCTTTGCACAAAACCTTAGGATCTAGCCTCCCAAAACAACCAGAATTATGGAATAATAATGTAATAAACTAAATCAAAACATAAACCACACCACACCAGGGATTTTTATGTGGAAAACCCTCAAAGAGGTAAAAAACCACGGGACCTCGTCCAAATCAACACTCCAATATAAAGTAGAACGTTACAACTGATCACAAGCACACACCGCTTGGATCAAACCTTCTTCACTCACGCAGGAGTGGATAAACAAGAAGAGAATAATGAGAAAATAGAGGGATCTCACCAATCACGAGGACGTAGAAGCGCTGAGAAGTGGACTGCGAAGTAGATCACCTCTACGAGCAGAATCTCCCTTCCACAAGCTTCCTCTCTCTCTTTCTCTCTCTCTCTCTCTCACCTTTGATAACCTTAAGCCCTCCTAGAAAACTTTTAGAAAACTTAGAATGCCCTTGAAATACACCCCAATTCCATATACACCCCTTTATAAAAGAATAAAAGGAGGTAGAATCCAAATAGGAAACAAAATTCGTAAAATCTGCATTTTTGCAATCGTATTTGCGGAACTCTTCGATAATATCGAAGGTCTCTCGATGATAGCTTCGATGTCATCTGAAGGTCTCTTGATGATATTGAGACAGGACCAAACTGTCCAGTAACCAGGGGTGAAAATTCCAACAATTATCGATGTCATCGAGCCACTCTCAATGACAACTTCGATATCATCTGAAGGTCTCTCAATGATATCGACAGGACCAAAAAACTGTCCGGCGACCAGCGCTGAACAATCCTGCAATTATCGATGATATCGAAACCTGTTCGATTTCATCGATCTCAACAATGAGGAGAAAATCCCCATCACCTGTATTAGATGGGCAACAATGGTTACTTTATTGCTATCAAAAAAAGAAGAAACAACCCTAGAAGAAAACGATGACTCTAATACCTTGAAATCAAAGAGAGAAGATTATGAACTCTATATATCTTCTATTTACTGCAATAATATTTAAATACAGTATTTAACATGATTACCTTAGATGTACTTGTAACTACAAAAGGAGTAGCATTTTATACAAAATTTATAGATTTTATTGTATATACATACAACACACATGTGCATATCTCTGAGAGAGAGAGAGAGAGAGAGAGAGAGAGAGAGAGAGAGAGAGAGAGAGAGAGAGAGATGGTGGAAGATTATCATTGTGATTCTCTCCTAGTGGCATACTCAAATTTGTGATCCACATAATTTTTTAGTTGAAGTTATAACATGAGAAAATGTAAATGTAAGTGATGTATAGAGTGGATATGACAATGTTATTAGAATGGGTCAAATAAAACCTTTATCGTAGTTGTACTTAATTAAGCCTAGTTATGCAAGCAACACAAATAGAAGAGGATTAGTGTAAACTATGTACGGGAAAAGAAGTTTAAAAAAAAAAGCCAATGCAATCTATGTTGTACATCATGCGGCAAAATCTCAACCATTTTTTTGCCAAGTGGGTCATTTCTATTAGGAATTTTACTTCTCTTAGCCAATGTTGTGAAGGCCAACTAATAAGGCAAAAATATCTAGGGCCATTGGCATTATATATATACAACAGATAGAGTGTTGTCCCCAGTAAGTAGACCCCACAAAGCATTTTTGTGGTCCAACTCAAGTGGGCCCCACCATGATGTTGTGAGGATATCCATCATATGCATTGTAAAACCTCCTCTGATGATCATTCTT
The DNA here is from genome assembly GCA_030180095.1 of Magnolia changhungtana. NCBI lineage: Eukaryota > Viridiplantae > Streptophyta > Magnoliopsida > Magnoliales > Magnoliaceae > Magnolia > Magnolia changhungtana. The sequence goes on from JASAUF010000565.1 coordinate 633,470, forward strand.
CCGTGGATACTGTTGTTGATGTCTTAAATCTTTTAGTAACAGAGTCTGTCGATGCCATCGACAGACCATTCAATGCCATCGAGAGCTATTCGACGCCATCGGAAAAGTTCAAAAATCTCACAATTTTTTGCTGGATACTTTTAATGCCCTGCTTGATGCCATCGAATGTGGTTCAATGCTATCGACGAGTCATTGATGACATCGAACTCCCATCGAAGTGCCATCGAGAAAATTCGAAAAATACATGTTTAGTTGTTGGAACGTTTTGATGTTTAGTTTGATGGCATCGAACATCATCGAAGGTTATTCGATGCCATCAAAGGTTGTTCGATGCCATCGAACGATCGAGCAAAGTTATGCAAGAGTTGCGTAAGTATGAGATTTGTTTCCTATTTCAATTGTGATTCACCTAGAGGCTATATATATGGATGTACTGGAAAATATGGGGTATCAAGAGCTTTCTAATTCGGTCTTAGGATTTCAAGGGTATAGATTGGGTGATTCGAGGTTTGTTTGAATCAGATAATATATATTTCTTGTAATTTTCTGCTTTCATAGTGCATATCTATCGCTTTATGCCATGGTTTTTTTCCATAAAAGTTTTTCTACATTAAATTCGGAGTCTTTATGATTGGGCTTGATTGTACTATTGGAATACTTTGTTTGATTAATCTCTATGTGCTTTCGAGGTCACTCAAAGGATACATAAACATAAATATAAATTATAACATAGGTTATTTAAAAGAATACCACCTTTGTTTTTATTATTTTTGGTTCTTGCAAGAGGGTTCCAACCATGGCTAGTCACACCAACTGCATTGTATATACCAGCTCAACCAACCATACCGTAAGCGGATTGCCTACGACTCCCACCACGTGGGACGCGGATTTCCGCCAAAGCCCAGGAAGTTCTGCGCCGGAAGCTTGTATGAAATCCAGACTGTTCATCCGTTCTGAGAGCTCATTTAAAAACATGGGACCAATAATAAGGTGATCCAAAATTAAGGGGTCACACGAGAGGGGAAACCCAAGAAAGAGTGTCCTACCGTTGAAACCTTCTTGGAATCTACTTGATGTTTACATCCCATTCAAACCGTTTCTAAGGTCATTCCGACTGGGATGAAGTGAAAACACTAAAACGTAGCCTGATAAGGAACTTTGTGGCCATACGATTGTTTCAAATGGTGGTCACTGAATCCCCACGGTTTCCTCTTGTGTGTCCCATTCAATTTTGAATCTACCTTATTTTCGATATCTTACTCTAAAATGAGCCCTCAGAAAGGATGAACGGTATGGATTTCTCATAAACATTTGGTAGGCGCCACTTAGCATCTCAGCCCATGAACTTTATGCAAAAGGCTTTTGCAGGAAATCCACGTCCCGCCGCATGGATATCCCTGTAGCACCACGTCGGCCAAGCGAAATCGGATTACTAGCCGAGTTACGCAATATCCTCTTATCCTATTGAGTAAACTTAGTTGGGCCCACCGTGAATGTATTTCGTTTATCCACTCCGTCCATCCGTTTTTCCATATCATTTTGCGGTTGACCCTAAAATTGAAGCATATCCAAAGCTCTAGAGGACCATATCACAGGAAACAGTGGGAATAATGATTTCCACCATTGAAACCTTCCTATAGCCTACAGTGATGTTTATCTGTCATTTAACATGTTCATGGGATAAAAAATACATAGATGAAGGGAAAACAAAAATATCAGCTTGATCTGTAGCTTCCAAGAATTTTCCCATGTTATACGTGCAATTTATACTTTCATACTGTTTCCTATGGTGTGGTCTACTTCAGCCTTTTATTTGCTTCATTATTTTTTAGCTCATGTAATAAAATTATTCCTTAAAATGGAAGGACGGAGTGAATAAAATACAGAAATCACGGTGAGCCCCACAGGTTTTAGCGCACTGAGTTGCTAAGTACGCAATCCGCTTCCCGCCCAATCTGTGGATCCACCATGATTTTACGCGTTTTATCTATGCGGTCAGATGAGCTTTGGATGTGAATTATGTTAGGGCTGATGCCCTAAAATGAGCTGGCAAAACGGATGAGCCGCGTCGGTAAAATACTTATATCATGGTGAGCCCTACATACCTTGGGCCACGTCGTGCCACAAGCAATCCGCCTCCAATTGGTTACCACCCAAACAGGTTGTACGGTCACATATTAGCCATGTCGGGGGCGAAAAGGCCTTATAATTCACATCGGGTGACGTACGGATATCGAACCTTCAACCCTGGGTTATATTACAGAATATAAGAATAACACCAGATGGCCTACAAGCAACCATACCATAACTTGTGACACCCTGCCATGTGTCTCACCAACATGCCACTTGTATTGGACATCGGTACCATTGAAGAGGTAGACCATCATCCAAATCACCTTGAACAGCAATCATGTTGGTCCTCTAATCAGATAGGCCATACTTTTAGAATCAACGGATAACCCGACACAACAAAAAGGCTTGGCCCACTTAGTGAGGGGTTCAGCTTCAATTTCGAGATGGATGATCTGCATGGTAGGGCCTATCAATTTCTTGGTACTGATTTCCAAAATAGATGGCTTGTTATCTGAAAAAGATAGGACAGCAGTACAGTAGAGCATGGCACACTCAAAGAGTCCTATTTATGTCAGACGTAAGATAGGATTAACGTAAATCAAAGACGACTAATATTGTAACTATCTAATTGATTTTCATATAATGGATGGATAAAATGATAAATAATTAGCGGTCCAAATTCAACAAATAAATATTCACGAATAATCAGAGTTTTTTCGGATGGTTCAATCAAATCTAATTTGACCGTTGTAACTTATCCAAAGTGGGTCCCAGTTCATAAGCGGTTTTTAGTTTGAGCTATACATATATATAACGCGCGTTAATGAGTGCACACGCGCATCAATCATCACACACTGCAAGTGTATCAAGTAACTCTCCTTTCCACGCACGGGCAAAAGCTCTATCTCTCGGACGCGGATTTCTTTCAAGAAGTTCCTGCGCAAGGAACCTGGGTGGGGGCCACTGCGATGTTTGTGAGAAAGACACTCTGTCCATCCGTTTTTAGAGATCATTTTAGGGCATGCTGCCAAAAATAAGGTGTATTCAAAACTCGAATGGGACACACAAGAGGAAATAGTGGGGATTTAGTGAGCACCGTTGAAAAATTTATATGGCTGCAAAGGTTTTGTATAGGTCTAATTTTTTGGTATTTTCACTTCATCCCAGTGAAAATGACCTTGTAAACGGTTTGGATGGAATATTATAAACATCAAGGTGGTGTCTAGGAAAGTTTCAACGGTAAGCATTCCTTTCCCGCTGTTTCATCTCGTATGCCCACTTGAGTCTTGTATCCTCCTCACTTTTAGTCGTATGTACTAAAATAAGCCCGAAAAACGGACGGACGGTTTAGATTTCTCATCAACATCACGGTGGCCCCACCTTGCATCCTAACGCGGGAACTTACTGCGAAAGACTTTCGCAGGAAATCCTCGTCCAAGCAATTCTTCCCCCGCCCGTCTCCAGCTGGGAACGGGCAGGAGCTTTGAGTGGCCGCCATAATGTATGTGTCTTATCGACACCGTCCATTATTATTATTTTTTTTTAAGGGTATAAGCCCAAAAATAGGCAGATCAGCACAGATGATTAGTTGAAGAATTTTTCACTCTATCTATCTCGTTCCCTAATTTGAGCCAAAACCAAGAGGGTTCTTTCCCATAATTTCAAAATATGTAAGAAGACCTTAGAAAGGTCTCTCTCTCTATATGTGGAGGTGATGGTTTGTCAATGTCTAATAAAAAGATGGCCCGTTACCTTCCACATATTCATATATAGGAAAATAGCTTCTGTAACCTTGCGAGAGGAAATATATATCCCATTCCCACCTTCTCTCTCTCTCTCTCTCTCTCTCTCTCTCTCTCTCTCTCTCTCTCCCTCTCTCTCTCTGCCACCGCTACCCCTTGTCTCCGTTTCCTTCTCCTCCGCAACAACACTTAGAGATAGACATTGAGGAGACAGATTCATTATCCCATTTGGATAAAACTATCCTTCCCATTAAATGAGGATCGACCTAATCCTCTTTGGATAAGAAAGAAGCAAATCTAGCCCAAATCTCAAGAGAGAGAGAGAGAGAGTGTGTGTGTGTAGAGATATTTTCATGCCCTACCTTCTCTCTCACTATTTTTATATCTACAACAACTTCTACCAAGTCTAACTCCAACGAGAAACTTGCAAGCGACCTCCAAACAATAACGGTACTTCTTACTGTAACTAAGTCCAGCTTTTCTTGTTGTTCATGGACTACATGAGAGAAATGGAAGGGAAACGAGCTCATGATCCCTTCGACCATGGCCGTATGATGAAACCTGACAGGTGTGTATGTGTCCCTGGGCCGTTGATCGTTGGGGCTGGCCCATCTGGACTAGCGACGGCCGCTTGCCTCAAGGAACGAGGCATCCCGAGCGTGATCCTCGAAAGGGCTAATTGCATAGCTTCCTTGTGGCAACTTAAAACATACAATCGCCTCCGTCTTCATCTGCCCAAGCAATTCTGTGAGCTTCCCTTGATGCCATTCCCTGCTTTCTTCCCGACCTACCCCACAAAGCAACAGTTCATTGCCTATCTGGAGACCTACGCAAGACGGTTTGAGCTGCAGCCAACGTTCAACGAGACGGTGGAGAGCGCCCAGTATGACCGAAACTTCGGGTTTTGGCGGGTCCGTACGGTGGGGCCCAAGGAGGAGACTGAGTATGTCTGCCGGTGGTTAGTAGTCGCGACGGGGGAGAATGCAGAGGCAGTTTTACCTGATATCAATGGGAAGGAAGATTTCATTGGGCCGGTTGTTCACACGAGCATGTACAAGAGCGGAGATGCCTTTCATGGGAAGAGAGTTTTGGTGGTGGGATGTGGGAATTCTGGCATGGAAGTTTGCTTGGATCTCTGCGCCTACAATGCCCGTCCATCACTTGTAGTGAGAGACACGGTACAAAGCATACGTTCATCCTTTCATGATACATACATGCATCTAATCCTTTGTTCTCAATGTTCTTAATTCTACGTGCAATTAAAAATTGCAGATTCTGTGTTCTAACTTGAATTCCAATATTCTAAGCAAATCCCAGATGGATTTTCCACTCTCCTTATTTAAATTCGAAAAATAACGAAAACCCAGATGGATTTTCCACTGCTTTTATCTAAATTCCAAAGATATACGGAAAACCCAAATGAATTTTCCACTCTTTATCAATATTACAAACTGTGTAGAGAAAACCCAAGAACTCTCTCTCTCTCTCTCTCTCTCTCTCTCTCTCTCTCTCTCGCACACGCGCGCGAGCGCACACACGTGTAGGTATATTTGGTATTGGGTCTTTTCCAATGCTTCTTCAACAGCATTGCTCATACAGTATTTGTATCGGATATATACATACATATTCAGTGAATGTATTTTTATAGTTTTTTTTTTTTTTTCCGGTCGATTCTTAACTGTTTCATAGAAAGAAGTTTTTCTCATTGCCTTTTTCTTCTTTACCTACTTTTTTTTTTTTTTCATTTTTTTAAATTCATCTTCCTTCACTTTCTTGGGATTCGTCTGCACGCGGAACATTAGTTAATTTGGCACATCTCATGCATCCTTTATTTTCGTCTCTTCTTTATTTCCTAAAGTAAGCAAAGAATCATTCATCTATGAAAAATCAAGAAAAATGTGGAAGAATTATGGAATGCTGGGCCCATGTCTAACTGATCCTACACTGGATGGCCCATCGAATACAAAGCCTTCCATATTGGAAGAACCTGGATGTAGAGTATTTGGCCTTTGTACGGTTGAGAGTGGACCGTTGTTGTATTTTCTAACCGTTTTCACGAGTTGGACACCTATTGAAGGGTGAGGATTTATTCTATCTGAGATTTTTTCGTTGTATCGGCAGTTGACAGTGGGGCTTAGAATATAAACGATTTGGATCACTGTACAAACTAAAAGCTAGAACGGTACTTCACAAAGATCACTGCAGAATACACATGAAAGCTATGGGTTTGCTGCTTGTGAGCTGTTACGTATTTGAGGTTGTAGACAAGTGGTGACCTAGTTTTACAAGTGGGGCCCATTTTTCAGTGATCCAAACCAATGTTATATCAATGGTCTACATACACAAAATATTTCTAATTGGAAAATCCTAATAAGAGGATATTTAACTCTTTTTGTGTTTTTATTCTTAACCGCATGTCAGTTGTTTGGGCCATCGATAGTGAGGCCCACCACATGTTAGAGTTATAACATACTTCATTGCCAAAACCAATACAAATATCAAGAACTGACCCAAGCATGCCGACCTTTATTTCTTTTTGCAGGTGCACGTCTTGCCTAGAGAGATGCTTGGCAGATCTACTTTCGGGCTGTCCATGTGGTTGCTCAAGTGGCTTCCTGTACACATGGTGGACCGCTTTCTCCTACTTGTCTCATGGTTGATGCTAGGAGATACAGCCCAGTTGGGGCTTGATCGGCCTCAGATAGGTCCGCTCGAGCTCAAGAACTTGTCCGGCAAGACACCAGTCTTGGATGTAGGGACCCTGGCTAAGATCAGAGAAGGAGAGATCAAGGTTTGAAGTCCAACCATTGTGCTCTCTTATCATTTCATGTGCCTTATTTGTGTACTAAAGAAGAATCGTGTTGAAACTACAGGTGTGCCCAGCCATAAAGAGATTGACTGTCCACGGAGCTGAGTTTGTAGATGGAAGAATGGAGGACTTTGATGCGGTGATTTTGGCGACCGGTTATAGAAGTAATGTACCATCTTGGTTAAAGGTACGTATGAGATTATGGGGTAGGAGTTTATTTAGTTTTATATAGTTGTAGTTTCTTTCTTTTCTTTTCTTTTCAACGAGTGTTTGGATGCTCTAATGAACTCAGATTGCCACCATGTAATTCGTTATAGAAGAAATTATCGAGTGGGGTGCAATGTTTCAAGTTGGTCTTCAAGCCATCACAATTATTTCAATTTGGGGGCTAATTCTTGTTTATGACTAGAGTGGGGCAAACCCCGTCTTGGCTATTTTCTGTCTTTTCGATTGAGTTATTGTAATTCGATCTGTTGAGCATCTAAACACCCCCCTTGTAATGGGTTCCATTTGTTTCTTCTCTTCGGTCTTGGTGATCAATGATATTATGGATAGGATCTTGATTTTGGTGATGAATATGAATTTCATCTCACTTTATCTATGCATGTATACATTCTTTTCTAAGTGCGAATTAATGTATTTTATTATTATTATTATTTTTCAGGAGAGGGATTTCTTCTCTGAGAAAGATGGGCTGCCAAGGAAGCCTTTTCCCAATGGGTGGAAAGGCGAGTGCGGTCTATATGCGGTGGGGTTCACAAAGCGCGGCATACTGGGGGCATCCATGGATGCCAGGCGGATTGCCCAAGATATAGAACGTTATTGGAAAGCCAAAACTAAGCAATTCATGGCCTTTTCCTGCCCACCAACAGGGTCATGACCCTGGCAAAATTAGTTAGTTAGTGATGTAGAGCAGGTTGTGGAAACTTTCATGTCCAAGATGGACCAGAGAAGGCCAAATCGGAGGCGAAAGTGATCATGACTGTCAGAACCCTAAAACAGGTATGTCTCGCAAATCTGAATGAGTTATTCAACATACTATATATGATTTTGGAGTAGGAGAAGCTACTTTAGCCAACCAACCTGATATGCAGGGTTGCCCACACCAAATTTGCGAGATTCCGTCAAATTGTTGGTCAAAATTCCTTTTTAATCTCATTTTTTACTATTTATAGTGAGTTTTAGTTTGATTATAACTCTTGATCCTATGAGCTTTAGGAGTCGCGTCCAACATAGAAAAATTAGGAGAATAATGTGGTTAGCCTAACCACATTATTCTTCTAATTTTTCTTAGCCTTTTTCAGACATGGCTCCTAGAACTCAAAGGATCAAGAGTTATGATCGAACTAAAACTTAAGTTTCCGTGTCGATCTGATTGAAACTTCTCCTGAATCTTGCAAATTCAGTGTGGACAACATGGTTTACCAGGTTGGTTGGCTAAAGTAGCTTCTCCTACCCAAAATCATATATGGTACGTTGAATAACTCATTCCAGTTTGCGAGGTATGCCAGGTTCTGACGGTCATGATCACTTCCACGTCCGATTGGGCCTTCTCTAGTCTATCTTAGATATGAAAGTGTCCGTGACCAGCTCTACATCAGTTAGATTCATGGAAGGTGCGTCTGCATTTGAGTAAAAAGGAGCTGTGGACCTAATCCGTCCTATCCAATCAATGGCACATGACGTGGGCCTAACGCATTGTCTGAGTTTTGTACAGCTTGTAGCATAGTTACTTGGTTCATGGTCAGTTCCATCGACATGGTCCACATTTCGCTACGTTCTTCATGAAAAATAACCGTTTGAGCAGCCCAAATAGGCTATTTTTTGCTAAATCGGTCCATAGTTTGTTGGGAGGGCTTTGGTTTGCCTGGTAACTATGATTTGTATATTACCATTTTTCTAATTAGGGTTATTCGGGAAGGGAGAACTTATGTTCCTTTTTCTTCCTCTATATTTGTTTTCTCATTGGTGTTTAGCATATGTTTTTGATTGGGCTTGAGAGGAGAGCTTAGGAATCTAATGTTTATTATTATCATTTTTTTCTGTCTTGTGATAATAAGATTTTGCATTACCTATTCTTGATTAAGCTATGTCTCGTTGTAAGAGACGATTCGGCCATCTTTGGGAGTACTCCATGTAGATTCTAGAAAACCCGAAAAGAAAAAAAGAAGCGAAAAAGAAGAAAAGTGACGGCATCGATGAGCCCATATGGAGGAAAGTAGCCACAAGGCTCATTTAGGTCACAATTCTAACATTGGACCACCTCCAATTTTTACTAGCTGGTATAAGCTAAGGTGCCCCCCCCCCATCCTTTTCGACGGGCATGGTCCAATTAAATGCCCGATAGTGCATGTGTGTATGTATATGTATATCTATAATTACAAAGCATGTGTATGTATGGGGCTCATTATTCCATGAAAGCTGCTTATCAGGTGGGCCACGTTGAAGAAAGGACTATACTCAAAGGCTCTCATGATAGCAATCAAGACTGGTTAATGTCTTATCTTCTGTTTCGGTGTGGATATTGACGATAACACATCCCAACCCATCAAACCAGTCGTTGGATGGTTGAGTCATCTTTGGTGCATGGCCTATCTATGGTGGGATCCACAGAATGAACTGTCTGGATTGCCAATCTCGGTGCCCACCTTTTTCTTTTAACAAGCCCTAGATAAGACTGAGCTCATTCATATGTGGGAGGGGTGGGTTGGTGTGCATGCGTAGATGATGGGGTTTATTCGGACCGGACAGATGTGAAGAGCACGTACACATCGAATCTTTGGCTTGCGAATAAAGACACTATCTCCTGTAGATGGATAGGAAGGAATGAATGGCGACTATCAGCATCCGTGAGTTACTTCTTATAAATCTTATTTAAGGACAAGCTAACGGCCCAAAATAATTGCATGGCCCACCAGATCTAGATGCCCATCTCTTGTGGGGCCCACTATATTTGGTACTTCTGACTGACGACTACTCTTCCTCTTTGCTCCTCCAGTAGTATTTTTTATCTCCAAATGATGGGCACCGTGCTAGTTAAGAGTTGTCTTCATGCATTTATATGTGAGGAATTGTACGTGGACCCCTCAACGAGTCCACTTTTTTTTTTTTTTTTTTTTTGTTACCATGAAAATTGGGGCGAAATGGTATCCATGCGGACAATCCAAACCGCTCATCAGGTGGTCCCACCTGGTGGATAACTTGTCTAAAGGACCATCCTGATTTTATCATCACATGGGCCATATGTGTAGATAGGTATACTTGACCAGAGGGCCCTTTCTGATGAGCAGCCCGTTTGGTTTGGTAGGTCCCACTGATGAAAAAATCTCTTATGGTTGGAAATGGTCATCATGTCTACTTGTTGAAATATTAATCATTGGTAATTTAACCTTTGTATGGACAGTATCTCTGATCAGTGAGATTTTTGCCACGTGGCTCATGGACACTGCATGGTGGGGCAGAAGGGGTGGGCATGCATCTCTGATATTTCTCTTACGACTGGGCTAAGTGGAACTTTGGCAAAACACTTTGCTTTGAGCCTTCTCTATGCCGTAACCTATCACCCTAAGGTGATGTGTGTTACCCCATGATGCCACTAGTGCACGTTTGGATGTGCCCATCAAAATCAGATTCTTATATATTCAAAAATTAAATTTAGAAAAATATGATTTTGAGACTTGTTTGGATGCACGATTCTAGAAGCTGGATTATTAAAAATATAGATGTGGACTATTTAAGACGTCACAATTTCAATCCAAATTTTCTATAGGCCCCGCGGGTGGCAGTGGCACATGTGGCACCATAAACCCAAGATGCACCTGCACATGCAACTGTGCGGGCCCCATGAAACTCCAAGAGCTACAGTAATGGTGGGCACCACCACTGCATTAGCCTTGTCGCATTCCCATGTAGTAGGTGGTGGCCTGAAAATCAAGCTCATCTGGTGATCAGGTGGTCCTAACTCATATGTTCCGGGTGCCATTCATGTAGTTAACAGTAATTATATATTATAGATTGTAGTTTTTATAACATCAATTAAAATTATTTTTAACCTCTAGCAAAATTTCTAATACATAATTATTGTTAACTAAAATAAAACAGACTTATTTTTAAGTCACAACCAAACAGGGTGTTAATTGTTAAACGTCGCCCATAAGTGTGTGTGTCTATATTATTATTATTATTATTATTATTATTATTATTATTATTATTATTATTATTATTATCAATATGAATTTCTGTTATACAAGTGCGGCTTGCTTCATCACTTGGACGGTCAAAGGTGCGCCACATTGGCATGTGGAGAGAGTTGGATTTGGACGGCTATCCGCATCAGTAGCCATCACCATGGTTTTAACATTCATCCGAGTTGGTTTTAACATTCAGCACGCAATTTGGGGTGAGTCATAACTCGACTCGAGAAAGAACAAGTCAATCTGATCTCCAAGTCTAAAAACCAAAGCCATCACATCTTTGCTTAGTCGACGAAAATCTGGTCTTGAGAGCTGAAAATATGATATTTTCAAATAAGATATTTTTCATTTCCTTGTTTGGATTACACCTTTCGTTCTTGCATGGCCCACGTTGATATGTGATGATTATCAGTCATTTTTTTATATGCATTCCCCTTTTATTATGGGTGGTTTCTTTTTGTGACCCCACATTGATAATGCTTCGCTAATGAGATCGTATCTGGCCTGTCACAGCCCATCTAGGATGGTGGACATCATCACCGGCTTGGATAGTGCTCTGATGATCTGGACCACATATCTAGTGGGCCATTCCATGTCCGGCCTATGGTCCTAAAATTACACCGAATGAACAATCCTAACCGTTTGATCATCTGGTGGGGTCTGTGATCAGATGAACAGAAACTGTGCCATACAAACACCACAGCGGCCCCACACAACTAATGGTGGGTTTATCCATCCCAATTTTTCATGATGGCATGTGTCCTACCTGAGTTTTGGCGGGTCCACCAGATTCTTAGGTTTCAACGTCAAAATGAGGCCGCACACCTGATAGACAGGGTGGATCTCACACACGTTTCCTCCACATGGCACTATTAGGCAATCGAGGTTCTTTCAAAATGGTATTCCATGTTGGGATTCCCGCCCAGTTCGCTCTCCCGTATTAACATAGTAAATACAACCTTTTAAAGAAGAGTCGGCTAAATTCTCTATTAGACACAAACACGCAAATGGTGGGAGAGGTCACCCGAATTCCAATAGAGGCCCACATTCCACTAAGGTGGGCCCCACACCACGCCAGCTCGTCTGCTTTTACTACAAAGATGAAAAGGGCAACACGTGCAGGCCGAGACCTGAGGGAGATTACGACGATTCGAGGGAGTGCAAGACCACACACCCCAGAGTCTAAGGAAGGAATGTCCAGATGGGCTATCAACCCCTCTCTATTCTATCTCCTTATTCTCAACCTATGATGACCGATCATCAAAGCCGTGGGGCCCACCACTTGCAACTTGCTCATGACCTTTCTTCAATCATTCGAACGTGATTCCACATGCTCTGATGAATTCCATAGTGGGGGTTTGCAGGCAAAGATACCCTCTCCCTTCTTTGGCTGCAAAAGGAAAAAGGGTCAGTCCCACGCAAACACACCTTCTCCAGAGGGTATGACAGGTGCGAGCACGTGGAGGAGAGAGAGAGAGAGAGAGAGAGAGAGAGAGAGAGAGAGAGGAGACTAGATACAGGTGCATGTTATATACAGAGAGAAATAAAGAAGGGAACAGTTTCCTTACTGTAGCTCTTATGAGTCGATCCAGTCTACTTCTACTGAATTTGTAGGCTGATAATCTTAATATGAACTGATACGACAGATGTATGTAGCGCGGCTATTATCAAAATTTCCTTTGTCGTGGCACACTCGAATCTTTATTTAGATGAGATCTTAATATCAGCTAATGCAATAGGTATATAAAGTGGATGTCATCTGTTCATCAAAGTAAGTTTATAAAGCCTTTGTCATTTGTTCTCCCCGGTTCATGAGAATATTATATGGATAAAATCAGAAGTCAATTGAATTTATCCTCTCTTGACAAATGTTGTGAAGGCTAATATGGAGGAAAAAGTTGTCCAAAGCAATTAGCCTTATATACTAATGTAGAGCGGGTCACAGACACTTTCGTAGCAAAGATGGACCAAAGAAGTTCCAATTGGAGGTGGAAATGATCCATACCATTAGAACCTTAAAACAGTCATATCTTGCAAACCAGAATGAGTTTTTTGATGTATTATATATGATTTTGGATAGGAAAAGCTGCTTAAGCCAACCAACCCCGCTATGCGGGGTTGCCCACACAAGATTTGTGAGATTCCATTAGATATCAAAAGTTCCATTTATTTTCGTGTTTACTATAAATAATAAGTTTTAGTTTGAGTATAACTTTTGATCATTTGAGTTGTAGAAGTTGTGCCCAACATGAAAAGGACTTAAAAAAGTTAGGAGAACATGGTTGGGCCAAATTGGACACTTACTATTTTTGGCCGAAAACCAGTCTAGTAGGAACAGAGGCCGTATATAAATAGTAAGTTTACTATTTATAGTAAGTCACATTTTTAGGGTGTTTGAGTTAAAGTTTGATTCTAAAACTCCATCCTAATTTTGAGTTCCTTATTTAAGGAGTTGTAATTTTATTTTTTATTTTTTATTATCATCAATCAAGTTATTTTGAATTTATTAAAAATTATTTCTACTTTTATCTCTCGCAGATTCAAAGAAGCTTTGCGAGGAGTCCAAAGAACTCCGTGGATTCGAAGTAGATATCCTATGAGAAAGACAGTGATTGACCTCATCATGTCCCTCCTTGCGTCAAATGGTATCAGAGCGAGAATTCCTCTCAGGTCGATGGCAACTAACGATTGAATGGGCCAAAATCATGTGAATGGTGATTCATGGATTTGTTATCTATCGGAAAGAAATGAAGCTTTCTATCGGGAGAGTCAATTGACCATGAAATGGTTGCAGGCAACCCCTGACCATATTATGAATGCTCTAATTCTGCCCTAAACCCAAGGCGATGCTCATCCACTCGTGATTACTGTACGGCACATCCCTGCCTTTTATAGAGTATTTTCGAGGGTAAATCATAGAGCTATCCCAGATGAGTCAAGCTCCAGCAATGAAGATGTCAGTGGTGTTATTGCATGACAGACGGTCCATGGAGATGATAAACTAGATCATGCGGAAAAATACTATCGAGGTAAGGCTGAACTTTTCAGTTTTAATGGCTTATTGCGTATAGAAGACTTCCTTGATTGGTTAGCCGAAGTAGAGCGATATTTTGATTACATGAACGTGCCGAAACATAAAAAAGTGAAGTTGGTTGTATTCAAATTGAAATTCGGTACTTCTATATAGTGAGAGTAATTACAACTCTCATGTGCTCGATAGAACAAGCCGCCCATTCGATCATGGTCCTTGGATGAGACACTTTCTTCGATCAAGATTTCTCTCTAGTGATTATGAGCTTGTATTGTTCCAAAAGGGAATCAGACCGTTACAGATTACACCGAAGAATTCCAGTAGTTAGGAATGTGGAATAATTTATCGGAGATCAAATAGAAAAAGGTAGCACGATTCATAGACGGTTTATGACTGATAATTTAGACCGAGTTCAGATGCACCTGATCGGGACCGTGGATGAAACGGTTCAGTTGACAGGTATGGAAAAATGCAGCATACAAGAATCCCTACTCGGCCTTATCCTTTGATTCAGCCCCCCATGATGGGTTCCATGCAGGATTCAAAAATGACCAAAGGAAAGAAACCAATGGAGGACATCTTTAACCTCCTACAACTGCAAACCGTGACACAAAGAGTAGTCTATCTAGGTCTCAATACATAATGCTCATAACAGTAGGTTCGAGCAGAATTTCAAATCCTTATGGTTGACCAAGGCCGAATAATTATTACCATTATGGCCAATTGAGCAACTTATCAAACACTTACCCTCAATGCCTTGCATCTCACTTGGCCATTAATGAGGAGGCACTGAAGGTGAAGCAGCAGAAGAATGCCTTGAATTTGATGATGATGAACAAGTCGTTGAAGAATGTGCGGGGGATAAAGAATGGCTGATCGAGGATCATGATGAATCCTTTGTCATGATTTAGTTATTGTACACACCAAGGAATGAGGTGCACCCGCAACGGTATTATATATTTAATACGCGGTGAATTGTTAATGGCAAGGTGTATAATGTAATCATAGACAGTGGCATTAGCAAGAACATTGTCTCAAATGTGATGGTTGACAAGTTGCGGATACTTACGATAAAACATTATTTCCCTTACTCAATTGGCTAGATAAAAAGGGGTGAACGAGATTAAGATAACTTAACAATGCACCATCTCATTTTCAATTGTTAGGAACTGTAAAGATCAAGTACTTTGTGACATGGTCGACATGGAAGCATGTCATATAGCTCGGTTGACCATGGTAATCGGACTGTGAAATGACCCACCAATGATGAGACAATGTTTATGTCTTTGTCAATGACAATAAAAAAATGGTTATAGCCCCTATGTCACTAGAGAATCACCCCGAAGCTTCTAAAGTGGAGGGGTATTCCCTCCTGACAATTTGAAATTTCGTGGAAGAATTAAAGAAAATCGGCTAGGTGTACACCGTGGTGGTAAAGGGGAGAGAAATCTGAGCCCTTAGACATTCCTCCAAGTTTAATGTCGTTGTTGAACGAATTCAAAAGAAATCTGGCCTAAAAAGTTACCAGATGGATTGTCTCCCATGTGGGACATCCAACATCATATAAACCTCGTTCATGGGGCTAACTCGCCTAACTTTTTTTTAACACAGGCACACACACTACTACACACTCACGCCGTAGTGGAATTTCACCACCTATGGGTACTCGAACCCTCGACCAGGTGTTGAAACTCCTGAGAGTCTACCACCGGAGTAAAGAGTAAGGACCCTAACTCGCCTAACTTCCCTCACTATATCGAATGAGTCCAAGAGAGTGTGAGATACTTTCACTACCAAAAAAAGGGGCAAAGGATTCAGACAACGTTAGTTTTTTACTACGGATATAAACCTTAGCTATCATTGCTACGGTTTTAATCCGTAGCTAAAAAGTTGATACGCCATTAATAATTAATAACGTTGTAAAAGGCTCTATGAGGCCTAAAAAAACACTATATGTTCCATCTAAGCCGTCTATATATTTGTAAATATTAATTTAGAAGATTAAAAAAAATCGATTAGATCGAAGGCTCAAGTGGACCACACGGTAGGAAATATTGATATTAAATTACGGTTGCTTCTTATGGTGTGGTCCACTTGGGCCTCCAATATTCCTGAAATTTGGTGTCAAAAAATAAAATAATTTAATAAAATTAATTGTTAAAATGGATAAACAAAATACATCATGGTGGGCCCCACGGAGCCCATATCAGGACTGTCCACGGTCCTTCTCACGAACAAACGCCCAAATTTGGGCGTGTTCTCAAAACAGAGCCGCGCCCAAAATGGATCTCTCTCTCTCTCTCTCTCTCTCTCTCTCTCTCTCTCTCTCGTTCCCTAATCCCCCCCCCCCTCTCTCTCTCTATTTCCCAATCCTCTCTCTCCCTCCCGATCGCTGCTGCATCTGTCTCATTCTCCTCCCTCTCTTCAGTGCATCTCTGTCGTCTCTTCTATCTCTCTCCATTGTAGCAGTCGTGAAGATCCTCTCCATAGCTCTGCGGTCCTTTCTATAAGCAGCTACGAGGCGTCAACCTCTCTTTCTCTCACTGCATCTCACGCTCCAAACATGTTTCTGATCCCAAACGAAGATTTCCAGCACATTCTTCGTGTTTTGAACACGAATGTGGACGGGAATCGAGATATGATCTTGTGATGTCCGGTTAGGGTTCACTGATTTTGATAATTAATCTTGATACTGGTAATAGATTTTGGATTTTGTAGATCTATTCATTTGTATCGAATTTTCTTTTATCTTTGCAATTTCTTAAGTCTATGTTGATTTTTTCTTTTGTGAATTGGGTTTTACAGGTTAGTGATTTAGGGAATCTGATCGGATTGTATGCTTAATGGCACTCACATTTGCTTCCTTACTATTCGTTTGATCAGTTCATACACAAGGTGGAACAAGTAGGTGCCACCAAGCGTGTACAGGTAAGCCACTTTGAATGGTAGGTCTTGCACATCTTTGCTCTACACACATGTGTTGTAAGCTCTGTTAATTAAGATTTTACTCAGATCAGCTTTCCTCTGTTAGGACATTGTAAAGGAAGCTAGTACGGGGAAAGATGCAATGGGCAGGCCATGTATCTTGGTCCAGAGGTCTAGGTTCTGTATTGCGTTGAAAAGGACAAAATCTTGGCTGATCTCTCTTCACTGAAATTGGGCCAGTCCACTCTTCGGCTCCTGTTTATTTAGCTGGCCATATTTTTCAAATGATCAGTCACAGTTACACAGGCACGATTGACTTCTTGTGTTTTTCTTAAGATATCAAGATTTATAGATCCTTAACCTAGGTATTATGACCATGAAAGCCTGTTAGCTTATGATTTATAGTCCACTCTTCGGCTTAGTTGTACAATTAGCTTATTCTGCTAATGTTGCAGAGAAACCATAAGAAAATATACGGTTTTAGTATTTCTTCCGTTAATATAAATCTTATTGCAATATTGCAACCTGGTTGATTGACTAAATGGCCATATTTAGGGATGCATCTCCTTCATTTGAACTAGTTTATCTGAGAAAATGGTCCTTGATGGAGTGTAATGGCAGAACATGATTCATGTAGCTGATTCCAGTTAGTTGGTCTTTAGATGATGCTGATTTTCTTGGTGAGAACTGCATAGTGGATTTTTTTTTATTAATGGTTATTGCATTCGTTTTTTAAAATGACATTAAATCACGCCAGTATTTATTTCTTTTAGATTGAATTGCAAAATCATTTTTTGCAGTTGAAGTTATTTGGTGGAGGTATCCAAAAATGGCCTCTTATGATTTTATGTCACTCAACATTAATTTTTTATAGGCTATGGTGAGTTTACTAGAAAAGAAGATTGAAGAAATGCAATTGGAAGAGATGCAACTTCAATTCAAAGAAACTGAAAAGATGCTAGTGAAGGAACAAGAGGCTGTGAAAGAAGTAGCAAACCAAATTCCTGTCATGCAAGAGGTCCCAGTCATTGATAGTGTGCCATTGGATAAACCTAAACCCGATTCCGAACCCGAACCCGATTTCCTAAACCTAAACCTTGTAAGGGTTATGGTCTCATACTCCTTTGGTTGTCAAATTTTGATGTGTCAAAACATCTATCTGTGTCTTGTGCTTGTATGATGATTTTTATTCAAGACACTGTTTAAATACTTCAAGAAGCTATAAGTCGAACTCTTCAAGATGTTACAAGTTGAAGCTCAAGATGTGGAAGTTTAAGAAGCTACTATGTTGATGTTCAAGTCTTAGAGAACGACTCATGACTTCAAGACTAATAAGCAATGCATGAAGTAGTTGTTATGTTCTCAAGTTTGAAGCTACAACAAAGTTCAAGATCTCAAGCCTGATATTGTTCAAGATTTCAAGCCTGATATAGGTTCAAACAATCTACATTCGTTGAATGGTTGAAGTTCAATATCCATACGACATGTTTCGTGTTTGAATGACCTTAGGTTGACCCTTTAAGTAGGTCATTTTGGATACATAAATCAAATATTTATTTTACATAAGTTTGGTCTATTCCAAGACCAGTCCTAGCTCTTGTTCGACGATCCCTAGCATTGGTTCGACTAGTTCAAGAAATTCCACGATCAGTCTAAGTTGTTGAAGATTTTTAGATTTTTTGGAACGCATACGACCGTCTGGAGGTCCTTCGACTGGTCGTAGGTTGGCTTCGACTTGTCCACGATCGGTCGTGGAGCTACGACTCAATATCCAAAGAATACAATTCATGGTCCTACGACCGATGTAGGTGACCCACGACGGTCGTAGGGTACTCACGACCGTCGTGGAACGGCTTTCAAAGATCGCGCTCAATTTTTCAAAAATGCATTAGAGTTTACCTCACGAAGTCTAGGTTTCTAAGACCGGTCGTAGGGAACGATTTTTCTTCTATAAATTGAACACGAAATTGAGTTTTGATATCCTCAACTCCATTCCATTTCAAGAATTTTCAAGTAATCACTCGAGATAAGTCTGTGTTTATTTTAAGCTAAATTGTGCTTATTTAATATTCCTTTTTGCTAGCTTATTTAATTTGATTTTGTTTCTCTATTCCAATCTTATTTGAAAAGAGGAATTATATTATTCCTTCTTCTTGGAATCAAAATCAAATATTCTTACGCCTGACAAGTTAAATCTAAAATCTATTAGAATTTAGAACCTTATGAATGTGAGTATTGGAAATTGAACTTTGACATTCAATCATCTACTCCGATTGGTTCTAGGCCGCTAAAGGAGAAATCCAGGTATATTACAACTCAGTAAAATTCATTTATTTTTAGTTTGTTTGAGGTTGAGCGAGGAAAAATCTCATTATCTTGGTTTTGTTTGAGGTTGAGCAGAAAAATCTCATTGTATTGGTTGTCGAGGAAAACCGAAAACTCGAGAAAAAGGGGTTTTTGAATTGTGTAAGCCCAAGTGAAAAAAGACACAATTGTAAAGGTTTTGGTGAACCGAGAAAACCTATTTGATAGTAAACGCTAATATCCCTGTGTGAGGATATTAGAGTGGAGTAAGCATTCAATGTGTCATGTTGAAAAAGCAGTTGGTGTACACTGTGGCGAACCATTATAACTCTTTGTCTTGTGGATTGAATGCTTGCTTAATTTTCATATCTTTTATCATTTGATTGTGTGGAATGTACAAGTGGATGTGAATGTTATAACTATTTACATTTTCAAGCAAGTGTGGGGATTGTTGTAATAATTTAGATCTTTACTTCCGCATTTATTTTCAATTCCTTGCTATTTCATTTACTTATATTAACATTGAGTTCTTGATTCAAAAGAGGTTCTAGAAATAAGGTTGTCCTACCATAAGCCCTTGTTTATTATGGTGTAAGGTTGTCCTTAGAATCTGAATTTGTATCAATCTCTCAATAATTATTTATCAAGGTGATTTATATTTAGCATTGTGAATTGATTCATAATTGTAAGGGTATTGATTTACTTTAGTTCCATTGATTTTATTTTAAATTTGACATAGTCCTATTCACCCCCCCCTCAGGACATATAGCTTGGCCTTTTCAAGTGGTATCAAAGCCTAATAGCTCATTTTTGTTGCTTTTTATTTGGATTTATTTCTGAGCTAACGATCTAAGCTATATAAAAAGATGTCAAATTTTGATAGCCTTTCGATTCTTAGGCCTCCACCTTTTGATGGCTCCAACTATGCCTATTGGAAAGCCGAATGAGAATCTTCCTCGGATCAATGGATGAAAGTGTGTGGCTAGCCACAGTGATCGAATGGAATCCTCCTACCATGGAAGTAATAGCGGTGTTGATGGTTCAAAATCTATGAAAATTACACCATATTTCCAATGGACCACACTTGAGAAAAATGAGAGTAGTGCTAATGCTAAAGCACTAAATGCAATCACTTAGCACTATCAGGATGAGTTCAAAAGAATCATATCCTGTGATCTTGAAAGCAAGCCTGGGATATTTTAGAAATGACACACGAAGGTACATCAATTGTCAAGAAATCTAAAGTCCAACTCCTCACAACTAAATTTGAAGAAATTCATATGGAGGAAAATGAAATGTTTATGGACTTTTACACTATATTGAATGACATTGTAAACTCTATGTGGGGTCTTGGCGAAAAGATCTCGAAAGTAAAGTGTGTGCAAAAATACTACGCTCTCTTCACGAACGGTTCAATTCAAAGGTAACCGCAATCCAGGGAACTTCGTGATACGGACAATATGAAGGTAGAAGAATTAGTTGGTTCTTTGCAAACCTATGAATTAAGTTTTAAAGCTCTAAAGGTAAGTCTATTGCTTTGAAGTCATCTAAAAGTATTACTCAAGAAAATTGATTGAGAAAAGTCGAAGATGATATGGCCCTTTGGCGAAAAAGTTTTATAAGATTTTCAAAAGTAAGAAAAGAGTCGACTTTCAAAAGGCAAATGAAAAGAAACGTTCTAAACCTAAGTCTAAAACTTGGAAATCATTGAAAGATAGTCAATGTTACAAGCTATCAAGAATATGGGCATTTAGCAAACAAATGTCCTAAAAAGGACAGATCAAAAGGAAGGGTATGTTGGCTACTGGGATGAATCGTCGATTGAAGCCTCTTGAATCAGAAAATTGAACCCGAGTCGGGCGGTGAACTTAAGGCCCTTATGACTCTAGCAAGTTTACCTTTTCGGATCACGATGATTCTACAAGTGAAGAAAATTTGGATAGTGATCATGAAAATGATGAAGATCTTCAAGATGCTTATAATGCCTTATATAAGGAAAGTTGTAAAATTCTTTGTCAAACTTAAACTTCAAAAGAAAAGTTTTTAAACTTAAAGAATGTTTTGAAACCCTTGTTTTAGAAAAATCTCAAATTTCAGATTGTTTTGAAAAATCAAAGTGTGATCTAGAATTCAAAACCTCCCTAATTGAAAATTTGAAATCTGAAAATGAGAAACTTAAAAATGAAGTATCTTCTCTTCTGAGTTTGAAGGACACATGGAGATATGCCCAAGGTGATCCAAAATTAGAAAAATTATTATCCGGATCAAGAAAATGTGGCGATCGATCCGGGTTGGGCTTTGATAAAAACACATCTCCTAAACAGAAGAATGCTCCTTCCAATTTTGTGAAAGGAGAGACTTCTAACTCAAATGGAAAAGGTACTAATCAAGTTGTTTCTAAAAATACAAAAACCTTTCAAAAACACAAAAGCAGCTATATAAATTTCAAAAATCAGATTGAAACCCGCTAGCTGAAAAAATTGTTGATTTACTTAAGGAGCTATTAAAATCTAACTCGTAGGTCACTCTTATAACTATAAACAAAAGAAGACCGGTTATTCTCCTAAACCCAAAACAAGATCTTGAAATGGGTTCCCAAGGTTACTTGTTTGGTTGCTCACACTTTCAAAGCTACAAGCCATTCAAAATGGTACCTAGGCAGTGGATGCTCGGACATATGATGGCGACAAAGCTCTATTCACCGATCTTAAAGATATGTGATGGGTCGGTCACATTTGGTGATAGTAGCAAGCTGCAAGATAATTAGCAAAGGTACGGTCCAACTCTATAACCTTCCCTTATTTAAAAATGTGTTATATGTTGAGGGTTTAAAACACAACTGTTGAGCATATCTCAAATATGCGATAACAACCATAATGTTAAATTTTCTAATCAAGGTTGTGAAATTACAAATGAAAAGGGTTACGTAATATTAGCGGTCGTAGAACTTCAGAAACTGCTATATAGTAAGCAATGGTAGCTCATCTCATCAAACGTGCTACATGGTCCATACCAATGAGACGATTTATGGCATAAACGCCTTGGACATGTACACTACCGAAATTTATACAGATTGAGCAAAAGTGAACTAATTAAAGGTCTACCTAAAATGCAAAAAGTAGACAAGATTTGTGGTGAATGCCAGTATGGTAAACAAACTAGGAGCTCTCACAAAAAGGTGAACTCCAATAACACCACAAGACCACTCGAGCTTCTCCATATGGATCTTATAGGACCAACGAAGAACGGAAAGTCGAGGTGGCAAAAGTACATCTTAGTTATTGTAGATGATTATACAAGATACACTTGGGTTTCATTCTTGAAAGATAAATCGAAACCCTTGATGAAGTGAAAAAGATTATAAAGCAGATTCAAACCGAAAAATGTTCTCAAGTCAACAAGATCCAGTAGTGATCATGGATCAATTTGAAAATAGCGGTTTTGAGAAATTTTGTAGCGATCAGGGAATATCGCATGAATTCTCTGCACCTAAAACTCCTCAACAAAATGGAATTGTCGAGAGGAAGAATAGAGTGCTTCAAGAAATGGGAAATGTTATGTTAAATAGCATGAAGCTTCCTAGGAATCTCTGGTGAAAGAAAGCGATGAATACTGACTGCTACATTATTAACTTAGTGTTTATATTTGTAAATCTAATAATAAAACGGCTTATGAAATGTGGTTTGAGAAAAAGCCTTCATCAAAATATTTTGAGTTTTTTGGCAAGTGCTATATTTTACGTGGACCAAGTGAAAATTTGGGAAAATTCGACACTAAAAGTGATGAAGGGATCTTTTAGGTTATTCTTTAAATAGTCGTGCTATATCGTGTTTGAACAATGGGACCGGTGTGATTCAAGAGTCAATAAATGTTGTGATTGACGATCTTTGAAGAACACATGTCCCTAGTTTAGATAATGATGAAGTTCTTATACTTGAAAAACAAAAAATTTCATCAAGTGAAACTAATTGAATTAAGGATTTGTTAAAGATCATCCAACTTCTCAAATACTTGGAAACCCTCTCCTTTGGTGTGCTTTTCGTAGACAATTAGAGGACATATGTAACTACGTATGCTTTACATCCCAGATTGAGCAAGGGTAACGTAAAAGAAGCACTTTCGATGAAAATTGGATTCTTGCGATGCAAGAAGAACTTAATCGGATTTTGTCGAAATGATGTCGGCAACTTGTTCCTAGACCTAAAGATAAACATATTATTGGAACAAAACGGATTTTCAAAAACAAATCGATGAACTAGGAAATATAATTGAAATAAAGCAAGACTAGTTGTACGAGGATATACACAAATTGAAGGTATTGACTATAATGAAACATTTGCCCTCTGTAGCTCGTCTTGAATCAATCAGACTTTTTATCTCCATTGCATGTTTTAGGAAAATTAAAATTTATCAAATGGATGTAAAGAGTGCCTTTCTGAATGGTGATTTACATGAAGAGGTATATGTTGAACAACCTACAGGGTTTGAAGATCCTAAATTCTTGATCATGTGTATCGTCTTAAGAAAGCTCTCTATGGTGCGAAACAAGCTCCCAGAGCATGTAGTACGAAAAAGCGACTAAGTTTTTCTTGAGTCATAATTTTCGGATGGGGTGTGTTGATAAAGGCGCTCTTTGTTAAGAAATATAACGATGATATTCTAATGGTTCAAATATATGTTGACGATATTATTTATGGATCAACTGTACTAACATATTTGTTGAGTTTGCATTTGATGAAGTCTAAATTCGAAATGAGCATGGTTGGAGAATTAAACTATTTCCTAGGATTGCAAGTAAAACAACAACTGATGGAATTTTTATTTCTCAAACCAAATATGCTCGAGTTTAATTAAGAAATTTGGATTTGAGAAAGGTAAAAATTTTGATACTCCTATGAGTACAAGCGTAAGACTCTCAAAAGACTCTACGAGGGTAATGATGTGGATCTAAATTGTATCGTAGTTTGATTGGTAGTTTACTTTATCTAGCGCTAGTAGACGAGATATTGCTTTGAGTGTTGGTATTTGTGCTCGTTATCAATCAAATCCTAAAGAATCTCACTTAGCTGGCCATTAAGCGGATTATGCGTTATGTATGCAAGCTCTACTAAATTGGGTCTCACGGTATCCACATGAGACTAATGTTCAATTAGCCAAGATGCCTTGATCTTGTGGAATTTGGAAACATAGATGATAGGAAATCAACCGGTGGTGGTTGTTTCTACATTGGAAATTGTCTTGTTTCTTGGTTTAGCAAGAAGCAAAGTTCTATATCGCTATCAACTGCTGAGGCTGAATACATTGCTGCTGGAAATGCATGTACTCAACTTGTTTGGATGAAACGAATGTTAAGCGATTATGGAATTACTCAAGATTCTATGATTTTATTTTGTGATAATTCGGTCTGATAAATATCTCTAAAAATCCAGTTCAGCATTCACGTACTAAGTATATTGACATTAGATTTCATTACATTCGTGAATTAGTGGAAGAAAAATTAATAAATTTGGATTACATTCCAACCGAGATTCAACTTGCGGACATTTTCACTAAACCGCTCGACAAAAGCAGGTTTAATAAATTAAAGTTTGATCTCGGTATGTGCAATTTAAATTGAGTTTGCATAATTTTATGTATCATAATGTACATAAGTTTGATGTTTTATTTGCTTAAAGTTAAAATTATTTTAATAAAAAAAAAAAAAATGCAAATTTTGTCGTACTCGACCTGTCGTGAGAATACACGACCGGTGTGCCTTACACGACCCAGTCGAGCACGTACACGACCTGTCGTGAATCTCGGGATTTCACTTCAAATTGGGGATTTTTGTCTTCTTCTTCATTTCTTGTTTCTCTCCAACATGGTTCTAGCTACGACTGCCCCAACCCACCTTCATTGTTCTTCAAGGTTAGTGGTTCTTTTGCATTTTTTTGTAGATTCTTGCTATTAGTGTTTCAAAACTCATGTTTGTGGAATCTATTTGATCATTCATTGCAGGTTTTGGGGTTTTATCTTGAAAAATCTGTTTTACTTAAACCTCATTTCTTCCAACTTGTTGTTTCCTTGTAATCCTTCTTTGAAAATGGATGCTAGAGGTAAAAAGAAAACTACTCGAGGTCCATCTTCTTCTAGATCAGCTTCTATTGTTCAACGTCATCTTCGCTCTCCTGAAAATGATCCTACTGATGCTCGAGATTTGCGTATGCGTAATGTAATTGTTGAACGTCATGTTAATGTCAATCACATTGCTTCTTTTGGTATTCCTTCTTTGTTGGAATCTGTGGGATGGGATAACATCTTACATTGGGGTGGGTGCATACAGTCCATTGCCCAATCCATGTTTGCATGTATCTGTGATTTTCTCTTGAGAATTTAACTTTTAAAGTTGATACTCAAGAAGGTTTGTTGTAGTAGATCGACATTTGATTGGACATTATGGAAATACCTATCAATGATGAAAGCATTCCAATTAATATTTTACATGATAGTCTCTCGAGAATCGACGACGAATGCTTACTAGAGATTTATGTAATATGGATGTTCATTGGACTCATAAAGGTCATACACTTCCCTCAAGGTATTTGTTACCCGGACAGTACTTCATAAGATATTCATTTCAAATCTTTATCCATGTTCTGGTAATAAAACCGAACTCACTGCTTTTATGGTTCGTGTTTTGCATTCTGTTATCTCTGGTGCTAAAATATGTCTTCCTTCTTTAATCTGTCATTCCATTATTCTGTCGCGTCACCATCCTGGACATAGTGATATACCCTTTGGTTATTTATTGACTATGTTAGCAAATCATATGCTCATAGCTATGCCTACTAGAGAAAAACCCATCCACCATCTCCTTTTAATAATTCCAATCTTAATAAGATGACTTTAGATTTGGCTAAAGGCCAAGTGGATCTTGTAGCGGTGGTCTTTGAAGCTAGTAATCTTGAAGCTAGTGATCTTCGAAGGCGTGAATATGGATGACTTATTTGAAGAACTTGAGTCGGACTTCGGTGATGATCGATTTTGACCTTCGATTTTGATGAAAGATTGAATTCTCTTCAAGAGCGGGTGGCTCAAATTCGTGTTACTCAAGACACACAATTTTCTTATATGCGTAAATATATGAGGCGAATTGCTAAGGGTTTACACAAAATTGATCCATCTAATCACTGCACCCTCTTACAGTTCGACTAAATTTTTTCTTTTTCGGGTCCGTAATATTTTTGATATTAGCATGCATCTCAAAACTTTTTTTTTTGTTTATGCACAATCTTCTCTTGCTTCAACTACTAATTTCATTACTGTTCTTCTTCCTTTGTCATTTTGTGACAAAAAGGGGAAGGTTTGGTAAACTTTTGGTGTGTGAACTTTGTCATTTTGATGTCATGTTAAACTTCTCTATGTATTACTCAGGGGGAGTTAAACTTCTCAAGAGTTATGGGAAAATGATTATTGCTTATCATGTCTATACATTGCTTATCATGTCTATACATCTGTGCATACTTTGTACTTCTCTTATGTCTATTGGAAGTATTATTACTTGGGTGTTTTGTCACAAATTTGACAAAGGGGGAGATTGTAAGGGTTATGGTCTTATACTCCTTTGGTTGTCAAATTTTGATGTGTCAAAACATCTATCTGTGTCTTGTGCTTGTATGATGATTTTTATTCAAGACACTGTTTAAATACTTCAAGAAGCTATAAGTCGAACTCTTCAAGATGTTACAAGTTGAAGCTCAAGATGTGGAAGTTTAAGAAGCTACTATGTTGATGTTCAAGTCTTAGAGAACGACTCATGACTTCAAGACTAATAAGCAATGCATGAAGTAGTTGTTATGTTCTCAAGTTTGAAGCTACAACAAAGTTCAAGATCTCAAGCCTGATATTGTTCAAGATTTCAAGCCTGATATAGGTTCAAACAATCTACATTCGTTGAATGGTTGAAGTTCAATATCCATACGACATGTTTCAGGTTTGAATGACCTTAGGTTGACCCTTTAAGTAGGTCATTTTGGATACATAAATCAAATATTTATTTTACATAAGTTTGGTCTATTCCAAGACCAGTCCTAGCTCTTGTTCGACCAGTCCTAGCATTGGTTCGACTAGTCCAAGAAATTCCACGATCAGTCCTAAGTTGTTGAAGATTTTTCGGATTTTTTGGAACGCCCACGACCAGTCCTGGAGGTCCTTCGACCGGTCGTAGGTTGGCTTCGACTTGTCCACGATCAGTCGTGGAGCTACGACTCAATATCCAGCAATACAATTCATGGTCCTACGACCAGTCGTAGGTATCTACGACCAGTCGTAGGTGACCCACGACAGTCGTAGGGTACTCACGACCAGTCGTGGAACGGCTTTCAAAGATCGCGCTCAATTTTTCAAAAATGCATTAGAGCTACGACCGAGTCTAGGTTTCTAAGACCCGGTCGTAGGAACGATTTTTTCTTCTATAAATTGAACACGAAATTGAGAGTTTTTGATATCCTCAACTCCATTCCATTTCAAGAATTTTCAAGTAATCACTCGAGATAAGTCTCGTGTTTATTTTAAGCTAAATTGTGCTTATTTAATATTCCTTTTTGCTAGCTTATTTAATTTGATTTTGTTTCTCTATTCCAATCTTATTTGAAAAGAGGAATTATATTATTCCTTCTTCTTGGAATCAAAATCAAATATTGCTACGCCCTTAACAAGCTAAATCTAAAATCTATTAGAATTTAGAACCTTATGAATGTGAGTATTGGAAATTGAACTTTGACATTCAATCATCTACTCCGATTGGTTCTGTACGGAAATTTGCTAAAGGAGAAATCGGGTATATTACAATTCAGTAAAATTCATTTATTTTTGGTTTGTTTGAGGTTGAGCGGAAAAATCTCATTATCTTGGTTTTGTTTGAGGTTGAGCGAGAAAAATCTCATTGTATTGGTTGTCGAGGAAAACCGGAAAACTTCGAGAAAAAGGGGTTTTTGAATTGTGTAAGCCCAAGTGAAAAAAAAGACACAATTGTAAAGGTTTTTGGTGAACCGAGAAAACCTATTTGATAGTAAACGCTAATATCCCCTGTGTGAGGATATTAGGAGTGGAGTAACGTGCATTGTGGTTGTTGTAAAAAAGTTGGTGTACACACAGCGAACCACTATAACTCTTTGTCTTGTGGATTGAATGCTTGCTTAATTTTCATATCTTTTATCATTTGATTGTGTGGAATGTACAAGTGGATGTGAATGTTGTAACTATTTACATTTTCAAGCAAGTGTGGGGATTGTTGTAATAATTTAGATCTTTACTTACGCATTTATTTTCAATTCCTTGCTATTTCATTTACTTATATTAACATTGAGTTCTTGATTCAAAAGAGGTTCTAGAAATAAGGTTGTCCTACCATAAGCCCTTGTTTATTATGGTGTAAGGTTGTCCTTAGAACTGAATTTGTATCAATCTCTCAATAATTATTTATCAAGGTGATTTATATTTAGCATTGTGAATTGATTCATAATTGTAAGGGTATTGATTTACTTTAGTTATTTGATTTTATTTTAAATTTGACATAGTCCTATTCACCCCCCCCTCAGGACATATAGCTTGGCCTTTTCAAACCTTAACCTATTCTCAATTCCCTAAACATTAACCTAAATGTATTCTTAAATCCCTAAACCTAAACCTACGCTTGATCCTAATCTCAACTCTCTAACATAAACCTAAACCTAAACTTGAAAACCCAAACCTAAACCCGATCCCGAACCCGAACCCAATTTCTAAACCTAAACCTTAACCTATTCTCAATTCCCTAAATCTATAACCTAAACCTAAACCAAAACCTATAACCATAACCTAAACTAAAACCTATAACCTAAACCTTAACATAAATGTATTCTCAAATCCCTAAACCTAAACCTACACCTAATCCTAATCTCAACTCCCTAACCTAAACCTAAACCTAAACTTGAAAACCCAAACTTAAACCCGATCCCGAACCCGAACCCGATTTCCTAAACCTAACCTTAACCTATTCTCAAATCTCTAAAACTTAGCCTAAATGAATTCTCAAATCCCTAAACCTAAACCTAAACCTACACCTAATCCTAATCTCAACTCCCTAACCTAAACCTAAACCTAAACTTGAAAACCCAAACCTAAACCCGATCCCGAACCGAACCCGATCTCCTAAACCTAACCTTAACCTATTCTCAAATCTCTAAAACTTAGCCTAAATGAATTCTCAAATCCCTAAACCTAAACCTAAACCTACACCTAATCATAATCTCAACTCCTAACCTAAACCTAAACCTAAACTTGAAAACCCAAACCTAAACCCGATCCCGAACCCGAACCCGATTTCCTTAACCTATCCTCAATTCCCTAAATCTATAACCTAAACCTATAACCTAAACCTAAACCTAAAACTTAAACCTAAACCAAAACCTATAACCTTAACCTAAACCAAAACCTATAACCTAAACCTTATCCTAAATGTATTCTCAAATCCCTAAACCTAAACCTACACCTAATCCTAATCTCAACTCCCTAACCTAAACCTAAACCTAAACTTGAAAACCCAAACCTAAACCCAATCCCGAACCCGAACCCGATTTTCTAAACCTAAACCTTAACCTATTTTCAATTCCCTAAACCTTAACCTAAATGTATTCTCAAATCCCTAAACCTAAACCTACACCTAATCCTAATCTCAACTCCCTAACCTAAACCTAAACCTAAACTTGAAAACCCAAACCTAAACCCGATCCCGAACCCGAACCTGATTTCCTAAACCTAAACCTTAACCTATTCTCAATTCCCTAAACCTTAACCTAAATGTATTCTCAAATCCCTAAACCTATACCTATACCTAATCCTAATCTCAACTCCTTAACCTAAACTTAAACCTAAACTTGAAAACCCAAACCTAAACCCGATTTCCTAAACCTAAACCTTAACATATTCTCAATTCCCTAAACCTTAATCTAAATGTATTCTCAAATCCCTAAACCTAAACCTACACCTAATCCTAATCTCAACTCCCTAACCTAAACCTAAACCCAAACCTAACTTGAAAACCCAAACCTAAACCGGATCCCGAACCCAAACCCGATTTCCTAAACCTAAACCTTAACCTATTCTCAATTCCCTAAACCTTAACCTAAATGTATTCTCAAATCCCTAAACCTAAACCTACACCTAATCCTAATCTCAACTCCCTAACCTAAACCTAAACCTAAACTTGAAAACCCAAACCTAAACCCGATCCTGAACCCGAACCCGATTTCTTAAACCTAAACCTTAACCTATTCTCAATTCCCTAAACCTTAACCTAAATGTATTCTCAAATCCCTAAACCTAAACCTACACCTAATCCTAGTCTCAACTCGCTAACCTAAACCTAAATCTAAACTTGAAAACCCAAACCTAAACCCGATCCTGAACTCGAACCCGATTTCCTAAACCTATAAACTAAACCTTAACCTATAACTTATAACCTATACTTATAACCGATAACCTAACCTATGGATTTTGCTATAGTTTAGAAGATTTATAGGTACATTTTTAATTTCTTCATATATAATTTTTTTTTCACCTTTTTTTTTTGTCTTTCTTCCTTTTGAGATGTGTACAAAGGCACGCTTGTTTGATTGTGTCTACAATTGCTGTTTTATACAGGCTGACAAGCTAATGAAGTCAGTGGAGGATGAAATTCATTTTCTTAAGGGAAGGGTTTCAGAACTTGAAAGTGATCTTGTGTCGAAGTCCACAAAAGTTACATCTGCAATTTCAAGGAAAGAAGAAGCTCTATCTTCTGTGTTTGCTGAACTTGACCGTCTGAAGAAAGAAAATTCTGTAAAAGCGTGAGCATTATTTAATGCATGAGGGCACGCCTTAGTTGTAATTCTTATGATAGGTTGAGCAAAGTGAAGTATTGTTTATTTAGAAATGTGAATGTATGATGCATTGTAGATTTGATTGCTATTGTAATAAATGCATCGTTTTTTTCTCTGATTGCATTTTATGTACTATTTCTATTAGCATTAAGCTTAGATGAGTTATTAATCATAGCAGGTTCTTGTAATGGAAATAGGTAAAATAACTACGAATATAATCCGTAGCGAAGCTACGGCTTTTGTCCGTAGCTATTGCTATCTATTGCTACGGATATAATCCGTAGCTATTGGTATGTATTGCTACGGAGACGATCCGTAGCTATTGGTGTCTACAGCTACGGATATATTCCGTAACTATTGGTATCTATAGCTACGGATTATATCCATAGCTATTGGTATGCAGTGCTGCAGATACCTATAGCTGTTGGTATCTATTGCTACGGATATGATCTGTAGCTATTGGTGTTTATTGCTATGGATAAGATCCGTAGTTATTGGTACGTTTAGCTACGGATAAGATCCATAGCTATTGGTATCTTTTGCTACGGATATAGTCTGTAGCTAAATCTTTAGCTACACCACCAATTGCGACGGACATGTTACAGACTAGATCCGTAGCAAAAGGGCTTTTGCTACGGATTTTGGCCGTAACCTTTGCCCGTTTTTCTTGTAGTGAGGTAGATATATGAATTGATCTGTAAGGGTCTTTTGAGAGAGCATGAGCCCATGCACCATTCCAACTTTATTAACGCCAAAGAAATATGGGAGTTGGCGCATGTGTGTTACAGCCGAGCAATTAACAAGATTACCATAAAATATCTGTTCTCAATACCGCGGTTAGACAACATATTTGAGATGTTAAAATGGTGTCAAGGTATTCTCTAAAATAGATTTGAGGAGCGGGTACCATGAGATTCGCATTTGGTCTGGTGATGAGTGGAAAATGACATTCAAGACTAAAGGTTGTATGAGTGGCTAGTCATGCCCTACGGTCTATCAAATATACCAAGAACTTTTATGTGTCTGATTAATCAAGTGTTGAAGCTGTTCATTGGCAGGTTTGTGGCAGTATATTTAGATGATTTCCCGATATATAGCCAAGTTGAGGTGAAGCACATGAAATATCTTAAGCAGGTGCTACAGGTCCTGACAGTTAACAAGTTCTACCGTAACTTGAAGAAGTGCATTTTTTTAATGAACAACTTGTTGTTCTTAGGATTTGTTATGATGTTCATGGGCATCTGTGTGGACGAATAAAAGGTGCAAGCCATCAGAGAATAGCCGATTTCGATGAACATTCATGAAGTGAGGAATTTTTACGGGTTGATGATATTTTATTATCGATTCATGTGAAATTTCAGAACTATAGTTTCACCCATTACAAATTGCATTAAAAAAAAAAAAAAAAAAACCCATTTCAATAGACCGATGAGGCTAACAAGAGCTTTGCTGAAATCAAGCATCGATTATCCACAACATCAGTCTTATTTCTTCTCAACTTTGACAAGTTACTTGAAATTAAGTGTGATGACTCATATGTTAGAATTTAATGAGTCTTATTACAAGAAGGTAGGTCGATAGCTTTCTATAGCGAGAAGCTCAATAAAGCCCGAAAGAAATGGTCGACATATGAGCTTGAGTTGTACACAATGGTTTAAGCGTTACGACATTGGCGATATTATCTTTTTTTTGGGTTAGGTTGTTAGTGCACACCCATGTCAGTACACAAATTCTATGTTGGCGACATTATCTAATTCAAAGAGAGTTTATTCTTTACACTAACCATTAATCCTTAAAGTTTATTAATAATCAGGCTAACGTGAACCATATTCATGCTAGATAGATCACATTTTTGCAAGAATTCACATTCATTCTGAAGCACAAGTTAGGGCAATAGAACAAGGTGACTGATGTACTTAGTCGTTGTGTATCACTACTTGTTAAGATGAGCAATGAGATTGTCGGCTTCTACTGTCTCAAGGAGTTATTTACCGAGGATGAGGACTTCAAGGATAATTAATATTGTGCCAAGAGGGTCATCCTAATGACCTACATATGCAAGACAATTTCTTATTCAAAGGGAATCAATTGTGCATCCCCTAAAGTTCTCTGAAGGAGCATATTATCCAAAAGCTACATGGAGGTAGTCTTGGTAGACACCTTGGGCGAGATAAGGCTCGGGCTTTTGTTGATGAACAGTATTATTGATGTAATTAGTACGTGACGTGGGTAAAATAGTGTGACGTTGTCATGTTTGTCAGACCTCTAAGGGGCAGTCTCAAAATATGGGCCTCTACACCCCGTTACTAGTGCTTAACAGCCCTTTGAAGGACTTATTCATGAACTTCGTGCTTGGTTTCTCACGAACACAGCACGACATGGATTCAGTATTTGTGGTGGTAGATCATTTCTTAGATATGGCACACTTTATCCTATTTAAGAAGGCTCTTGATGCAACACACGTGGTGAATTTATTCTTCAAAGAGGTCATGCGGCTACACGTGGTTCACAAAACCATTATTGCTAACCGAGACACAAAGTTCATTAGCCAATTCTAGCGGACTTTGTGGAATTAGTTCAATATGTGACTTCAGTTCAGTAGTGCATATCACCATAGACTGATGGGCAAATTGAAATTGTGAATTGCATGTTGAAAAATCTCATTTAACGTATTTCAGGTGATAAACCAAAGCTGTAAGATTTAGCCTTATCTCAAGCGGATTTTGCATTCAACAATATGGTGAATTGTTCAACAGGGAAGTTACCATTCCAGATTATTTATGGTCGAGTACCCCGCCACACACATGACTTGGTCCTTTTGCCCAAACTCCCGAGAATGAACATTACAATAGAACATATGGCTGACTGAATCATGGGCATTCATGTGAATGTGCAAGCCAAGTTGAAAGCTTAGAACGACAAGTACAAGGAGGAAGCCGACAAGCATCGGCGACAAAAGGTGTTTGAGATAGGCGACCATGTTATGGTGCATCTATGCAAGGAGATTTTCGATTGGAACCTACAACAAGTTTAAGAACAAGAAAATTGGATCGGTGCTAATCTTCCGAAAGATTAATGACAACTACATTATTGATCTTCCGGATGACATGGAGATCTCAAGTACTTTCAACATTGTAAACCTAACCAATTATCATAAATCGAAGTTGGACGAGAACTTGAGATCGAGTTCTTTTGAAGTGGAGGGGACTGATGTAGAGCGGATCGTAGACACTTTCATGGCAAAGATGGACCAAAGAAGGTCTGATTAGAGGTGGAAATGATCTAGACTCTCAGAACCTTAAAACAGTTGTATCTCACAAACCAAGATGAGTTTTTCAACATATTATATATGATTTTGGGTAGGAGAAGCTACTTAAGCCAACCAACCTCACTACGCCGGGTTGCCCATGCAGGATTTGTGAGATTCCATCAGATCGACAGTCAAAAGTCCCATTTATTTTCATTTTTACTATAGATAATAAGTTTTAGTTTGAGTATAACTTTTGATCATTTGAGTTATAGATGTTGTGTCCAACATGAAAAGGGCTTAGAAAAGTTAGGAGAATAATGTGGTTGGGCCAAATTGGACGCTAACAATTTT
The DNA here is from genome assembly GCA_030180095.1 of Magnolia changhungtana. NCBI lineage: Eukaryota > Viridiplantae > Streptophyta > Magnoliopsida > Magnoliales > Magnoliaceae > Magnolia > Magnolia changhungtana. The sequence continues at coordinate 668,027 of JASAUF010000565.1, forward strand.
TGGCCAAAAACCATGAAGTCCAGTAGGAATAGAGGTCGTCTATAAAAAGTAGGTTGATTATTTATAGTAAGTTAGGTTCTTAGGGTGTTTGAGTCTAAAACTTTGTCCTATGTTTGAGCTTCTTATTTAAAAAGTTCTCATTTTAATTTTAATTTTAATTTTTTAATTTTTTTTATCATCAATCAAGTTATTTTGAACTTATTAGAAATTAATTACTTCTACTTTATCCCTTCTGAATTTGAGAAAGCTCTCCGCGGAGTCCAGGTAGCTTCCCGGATTCAAAGTAGATATCCCTTGAGGAAGATGGAGATCAACCTCATCACGTCCTCCGTGTGTCATATATATGGTAGAAAAGAAATATTCGTTTCTCAATATCTTTGACCAAATGATATGTAAAGTGCTCTAGTATCTTTGACCAAATGATATGTAAAGTACATTGATGTAGAGCATGTCGTAGATACTTTCTTAGCATAATTGAACCAATGGAAGTCTGAACGAAAGTGAAAATAATACTTCTGAACCTTATCCTACATAGGGCATTACATAATTGAGTCTTAGGCATATCTAGTTTAAAAAAATTCATTCTGATTAAGAAGGAATCAAGTTCCAAGTTTTGAGTATAAAGGAGGCACAACTTTTTATACGGGCATCATCACACATAACTTCTTGTTATTTATGTAGTAGTGGATTCTAGGTCAACTGACCCGCTACCAGTCGCCAACATCTATTTCGCAAGAAAAGTGCATCTTGAGGGGAAAATATAAAATTTTAGGAAAACCTTTACTATTTTTTTATAATTTTCAATATCGTCATCTCTCTATTTTATTTTTTATTTTTTATTTTAGTTTTAGAATTTTCATTTTTTTTAAAAGGTGTTTGTAATAATGTTGGAAATGTTCTCATAAGATCTTATTGATGTTTCGATTTATAGCAAATTTAGCCTTTTAAAGAGATTTTGCTATTTCATATAACTTTTAAACGAATTAAAGTTTTGGTCATTTATATAAATGATTAATTATGAAATCTTAAAATTATTATTTAAGAAAATATTCAAATTTTCTATATTTACTTCTCGTGGACACAAAAACTTACCCTGTGGATTCAAGTTCCTGACTACCTGAGAAATACACTCTTCCCTTGTATCAAGCTCTCAAGCTAGCTTTTAAGTTTGAAAAAGTGGACCTACTGATCTTTTGATCTGCACCGTCGGCCTATTAGGCCTTATTGTGGTTGGACCATGGACTGAAAACTCCATATTAAAAGAATGCAGACGTTCTCAATTTGTGAAGTACAAACATATGGTTGGGAAGAGAAAGTACAGCACGGGTACACGCGGAACTAAAAAGAGGATAGTATCTTCCAAGTCTAGAGATACTCCAGGCACCACCAACATATGGTAAGTCACAAAAGACAAATGACTGATGGTCAGCACCACGGGATCACGAGCTCACTTGTACAAACTAATCATGAGAACCCAAGTATACTGTGCACATACTCTTGAGTGGAGGATGCTGTAGTTCTAACCCAAGATTGTGAAATGCCCAAGAAGGATTCTCTCCATGTGTCTTTTACGATTCCAGTGGATGATCATCAACCAAAGCTCTTACCAATGGGTCCACGATTCAGGGATCAAGATCATTTGTATGATGGATCTCAGTGTGACTGTATTGTGATTTTAAATTGAGGTAATGTCAAAATATCATTGTACTAATTTTATTACCTCTTTCTAAACATATATAGGAATTGGCACATAAATTAGGAAGCAGAATAGCTGCTGTACTGAACACCAGCGATCTCGCTGGAGAAGAGCCCGGTAGTCCTCGAGTCCATAACAGTACGAACGATGGAAAGAAGATTAAAGTTCTTTGAGCTCCATCATGATGTATTTATTATATCTACATCGTCCATCCATTTAGAAAAAATGATTCACATCTAAAACTCAAGTGAACCACATCACAAATAGCAACGGGGATTAATGACTCCTACTGTTAAAATGCTTGTAGGGCCCACCATAATGTTTTTTCTCCATCCAATCTATTCATAAGGCCACACAAACATGGATGAACAGAAAAAATATGATCCAAAACTTCTATGACCCCGGAGAAGGCTTCAATGGTAGATGTTCAATCTACCACTGTTTTCTGCAGTGTAATCCACTTGATCTTTGGATCTGTCTTATTTTTGGCCTCAAACGTTCTAACGAACTCGTAAAACAGACAGTCGGTTTGAATATAACACATACCTCATGGTGGGGCCCACAGAACTTAGTGAGGTCAACACACCAACCAGGTCACTGGCGTGCGGTACATCAGCCAATCCGCTTCCCACATATTACCTGGAAATATTTATAATTATTGTACTTTTATAATACATTACTATTGTAATTGGCAATCCAAACAATCCTTAGTAAATCAAATACTATATGCTTGAGTGTATTTTTTTTAGTAACAAAAAGTATTGATATATGACCATTCTCGGTAACAGTCCACATTAAATGCGGGGAAGGATAGCGATTTGATGGATATGATCTCAGGATTAGGTGAAAGTTACAAACATATATGATCCATCAGTGGCAAGGTCCACGAAATTGACAGTCTAGATTAGAAAAAGTGTGGTCCATCTACAGAACTGGCATGCAATTCGCCGCCGGGAGAAATATGAAATAAAGAGGCTGCCTTTTCTCTATTTCTTCCAAACACTTGATCAGTTGGGCACTTTTGCAATGGCATGCCCTCTCCTTTGGCTCGGAATCTCCAAAGATTCCCGGATCTAAAAATCTCTTACTGCAGCTTTTCTTTCATATGCATGTATGGATTCCATAAGATAACTCCATTTTGGATTTTAGCTTCTTGTAGCCAAAGTAGGACATTGATGGCTAATAATGGAGGGAGAAAAATACAAGGAGAAAAGGCCAAAGCACCCTACAAAATCAACAACCATGGAACATAACCCCATAAAGGAACTCATCGTCTTCGCAGCTTTAAGCTACCTTCAACGATCGGATCCATAACAATCTTTGTTTTTTTTATTACCAAGTTGGGAAAATAAATCTTTTGGGACCATTCACGTTGAATCTTGTTCCTGCAAATGCTTGTTTTCTTTTATCTGTATCTTTTATTTGCTTTGACTTTTGTAGCTTTTAATGGGACCATTTTTGTGATTTGGATACTTACTCTTTATGGTCCACTTTAGTATTTGCAATAATAGATAGGGGTTGGCAGCCGTGATTATTATAGTTCAACTCATAAGAAGTATCATCATGCTTCCGGGAGAGTGACATGACTTTGTCAATAACAAAAGTTTTCGATTGGAGTTTATTATCTCATGATATTTTCTCATCCTTAGCACTGGGTCCGTGTAGACTAGTATGTTCAGGTCCGTCGTGGGACGCTTGACCTTATGTTACTACCTACCACTAATCTAACTTTAAACTTTGAGTGACGATAGATGCCTATGTTTCACCATTACCTTGCACTTACCATTCATGTACAGCTATTCAGATCATCTAGTTGTGGCGGTGCAACCTCTAAAATGATAATGATCAAGCATGCTTGACTACTTGATTTTATTTTTTTACTCACCCCACATGGTACTCGAAACCTTTTCTTCAGTAGTTAAACGCAAAGCGTCTACCATTGGGTCGTGCATTAAGACCCTCTTGACTATTTAATTAATGGATATGATCAACTTGATGGTTAAAAGTCCAAATTCAAAAGGAAAATTCAGATGGTTAATGTTGTTTTCTTAGTACAAACTTTTGTTTATGCTCCATCCATGATTGGGTAATCGATTTGGACAATCTAACTTGCCTTACAACCATGATAAGCATGCATTTGAAGAGTCACCATGATGTAGTGGATGGGTGTTGGAAAGGGAGAGGAAGAGATGACTCTTTTCCATTTTCTAATAATCTTTAAGGTAGAAATCTGTAAATACAAAAATGAGAAGTTTTTTTTTTTTTTCAAGAAAGATGGGAACACACAACTTATAACTTTGTTAATAATGGAAAAAAAATATACAACATTTAGAGTAGGTTTCAGGATGATCAGTCCGGAATAAAACTGATATTATTAAATGAAAAAAAAAAATCATAAATAGTTTAAAATGTACTTAATATAACTTATATGGTACGTTATATATTTTTTTTCCTTTACATATCGGTTCTACGGCTTGATTTATTTTAATTTATAGATTTCCATAAATCAGTAGACGACCTGTCCTACATTGCACCACAATTTTGGCATATTATTCTCTAATCCAACGCTTCCTCAAACATAGCTGGAATCTGTTAAGCTTGGAGACAGCAATCCTACCCAAAGTGTAAGATGAAGAAAATTTGTTCTCAACCACTACTTGACATCTGGGACATCGGGAGAAGAATCTGAACCGTGCATTGAGTGATTGATGTGATGTGAAGGTGTACGGTTGAAAAGCAGTGTATGCAATTTATTACTTTTACAACCCATTTTAAATCAGCCGTTTAGATTTTTAGGGTTGTTCATTTGGTGAGATTTCAACCATTGGCCCATCAATTGAAAGGTGCTACAAGATGATCGGTCGGGATGAACCATCCCATCTTCCATGCATCGGGTATTGGGACATGGACCCCATCCTAAGGCCAGCGTGCCACAGGCACCAACAAGATTATGGTAATTGTTCAGTAGAACAACTGAACAAGCTTGCTAGCAACAAGTGAAGTGAGGTTGAAGAGCTGGGCCTGGGCCAAAAACTCAATATTTTAAACAAGCCCAGCTTAAGAGCCCCAGTCTGACACATTCGTAGTTCTAGCTGAAACTAACATCAAGCCCGGCCTGCGACTCCTCAATGGTGGGATCATGCTTTTAAGGCTCTTCCTATTTTGGGCCATGTTGGGCCTATCTTGATGGACGGTGATCTGGTAATGGATCTCACTTTAAAAGTCCAACAAAATTCAGGCTCGTATTTCTGCAGCTACAGTTTAGTAACATGCTAGCTTATCCTAGCTGAGTCTTCCATGGAAGTCCCATAGCTTCTACGGGTGCATTTGAATTGGGCTGGTCTAAAATTTCTCTGAGACCATATCATGGGACAAGGACTCAAGCCTCAGCCCATTACAAGCCACTAGATATGAATGGACCTGATTGAGCTTTTCCATAAGCCCACCCCATCAGTATCACACCTGTACCTAAGCCAGCAGGCTCAGCCAACTGACAACCCTACTCGGTGCTATAAAATGTTCGGTCTTTATGTCTCATTGATCTACATTTAGAATCTGATTAGATTTGTGGCCCATCTGATGTGAGGATCAGTATCGTCCACATGCACAATGTCACAAGCCCAAGCCCATTTCATATTAATAAAATGTATGGGCCAGATGGGACCCTTTCATTAGGTCCTGGCCCATATCTATTTGAAATCGAGGTCAAAATTTCAGGGCCTAGCCAAGCCAAACACAAGCCTGTATCTTGTCGGGCCAGACCGGGAAGCCCGAGCCCTTCAATAGGTGGGGGCCACCCGAAGATGGCCTGAGTCAGAAATCAGAGCGGTCCATTGATTGGGTGGGCCAAACCTGTATGATTAGAAAATAGTTTACAAAAAGGATGATCCCGTGTCCGTACATATCAGCTGATGAGTATCGGCCTAAGAATGCTAGTGGTGCTCCCCATCTGATTAATGGGCTGAATCTCAAACACATTTTCCATGTTGGTACGTGTGCGAGGAGAACCAGCCTGCATCCCTCGCGAGCACGTTAGTTTAGTGCCCGTCAACAAAAGTAGATTCTCTGATGCAGATTAGCAGCATGTGTGGGCCATGGATCAGCGATCTAAACCGTTGATCTGATGAACCACACCATGGGTAAGGAATATGGCATTGAATCTCCTATATTCGAGATGGGAATCCGTCTATTTGCAGCCAATAATAGGTTGTTGTGTAAAAAAAATTCAGCAATGGTCCATATTAAATGGAAATTATGCATATATGGGATCGTCTATTGTGGAGGTTTCTGGGCCAGCCATTAGATTAATTGTTTCGATCTCTTAAATAGTGGGCAACCTATATGCTTGCTCGTGAGCAGGACACTGTAATTGCTTCTATGGTCTGGACCACACAAATTGGATAACCCTAGCCATCAGTTTTTCTAACTTGTCCCCCATCAAATTGCAAGTGGCAGCGCTTTCGTGTTTTACCATCCATTTGATGGCCACCTGTTTGTTGTTTGTGTTGAAATTTATGGTTTTTTAAAAAATAATTCAAAATTTCAAAATTTTGGGAATTTGCTTCTAAAATGGTTTTGGGGAATTTCAAATAGGAAAAGTATTAGAAAGAGTTTTGAGGTTTATATGTGGATGTGTGTGTAGTATTCTTACTTGGAAGTTTTGGAGAATGAGAAGCTCGAGTTGCGTGTTTATGTATCGGAACGGGCTCGGGCTCGAGCGTGGGCGTGGGCAGTGTAACTGTAGGCGACAGAGAACGGTCGGATCTTTAATCCGAAACGGTCAGCCATTTTTAGCTGCTTTGAAAGCCACAACAATGGCCTTGATGATACAATGGTCAGATCTTCTGATCAGACGATCGAAAACGGTCGAAATTAATGATTAACGGTAAGAAACGTTTTTTAAACGTTCTGAACCATTGATGGCCACCTAGCAACGGTCTACTCCTTGGTGCCTATGTAAACTAGATCATTCCAGTCCAAATTTATCATCTCAAACACCAATCTCTCATGTTCTATCAGATTCTCTAGACATCATCTCCTTCATAAGAATATTGTGAACATATCCACTATTTGATTATGCCAGAACAGATTTACTGCGTTGAATTGTTCCTAAGTGGACCCATCATGATTGTTGCACGCCGGATCTGGACAGGCTTGTCTCATCCTAGAAGCAATTTACCTGTAACCGATCAACAATTGATAAGGGGGTGAATCATGTTTTAAGGACAGCGTATTATTTTACATGATTCAACCTAGTGAAATGAAGAAATTGAAATTTATTTTATTTCATTTTTATTTTTCGGTATATCCAACCTTATTTTCTAACAGTTTGGGCAGGATTTTGGCAATCCTGATGAACGATGTAGGTACGGTCATGTGGTGTGAATGAAATCTCTGTGTTGTGGGTGAGATATGTAGAGAATAACCTACTACTATGCAAACCTTTAAAGGAGGGTGTTTGGGCACATCACTTCGAGATAAGAATGTGCAATCGTTAGGGCTATGTCAGAACTAAAGAACGTACTAGCATAATGAAATTACCTTCGGCAAAGGGCAAATATAATTAAAAGGAGGTAACCAGTACTTTATAGTTGGTGCATGGCATTAGAGATCACCACGTACGCATCGGTTATTATCAAGACTATATTAGGAATTCTTTAAATAATGGAAGAAGGTAGGAAGAAGTGGTTACACACTACAACAACCTAATCAAACAACAAGCACAAAGTTGTTTATCTAGTCCTATGGGGCTCTTATCATTAGCTTTTAGGAGTAGTCCAGTCATTTAGTTGTAGCTATAATCCCATTCTGTATGTGTGTGCCGGACCTGAAGGAATATATTAAATCTAGGAATCATTCACCTACACTTGTACGCTAGGACGACAATAACTTGTAATCTCAGGCAGTAATCGATCTTCTCATTAGCGCGTTGCTCTCAGCTAGTTAGCGATTCCGGCTTTAGTGGTAATTTGTTCTCTTTTACAACCATTCATATTTATATTCGATCGACCACATAGTTGTTATGCTTTTGAAAGTCCTTGGATTCTCAAGGGAAAAGCAACTCATTGGAAGAGTATTCTCAACCTCTGCAAATTGCCTAATATTGGGCTCAACTGTTAGCTCAATAGATGGCAAGTCGCTTTTCCGAATAAGCATGACTCTATCTCGACGCTAAGGGTCAGTGGTTTTGGTTTGAATTGGACATTATAGGTTCTGTCATGCCCGCAATCCTCACACATGCATCACGTGATCGAATTCAATAAGAACACCAATCCGACAGTTAGTACCATCCGTTTTGGATAGAATATATCACATTATAATAGGTGGAATATGATACCATACAGCCAGGAGAATTGAAATATGATAGAATTATATCGCTAAAGTACGTGTGGCAGAGTTTCATCTTTCAATTAGGATTACCGTCTAGTGGGACGACTATTTATTGGAATTGATTGGAGATATGCATGGATACGGTGATCCTAGCCATCTAAACAATGTGAGTGGATTAGGAGTTACCCGGGTAAAATTGTAGTGGGTGTTTCCCTGACCATGGAGCCCACCTTGATATATATGTTGTATATCCACATCGTTAATCAATTTTTCTAGTTCATTTTAGGGATGGTAGTAAAAATGAAGCAAGTTCCAAATCTCGAGTGGTCCACATGGTAGGGATTGAATGTCCACCATTAAAAACTTTTTTGGGGTCACAAAACTTTTGGATCATGCTGGTATTTGTGTTTTCCCTTTATCCATGTCTGTTTGACCTTATCAATTGGTTGGATGGGAAATAAGTATTACGGTGGCCCTAAGAAGATTTTAATGGTGGGCATTCAACAACCATTGTTTACTGTGGTGTGGTCTACCTATGAAGTAGAGCAGGTAGTAAACTTATTATGGGCACAAATGGACCGAAAGAAGCCCAAACAGACGCAGATGTAGACCATCAGATCCGGGCCCAGTTCTATACAAGGCATTATGTAATTGGGCCCTAGGTGTAATTCGATCGAAGAAATTCATTTTGGACAGAGAGAAATTGTCGTTCGAGGTGTGAACTGTAAATTGACCATAACTTTTGATTCAAGTATAGTTATGATATGCACGAGTTATGACTTTTGAACAGACCATATAGGGCCAACTGTTGTCACTCCGTTTTGTAAGAAAACGCTTCCTTCCAATTAAAAATCATAGTTTTAAGGAGAGATTATTATTTTTAATAAGTTTTAGGTTAGACGTATCTCTTTCATTTTAAAGTTTTAGGGAGAGATTATTATTTTTAATAAGTTTTAGCTTATACATATCTCTTTCATTTGCTTATAATCATGTCAGGAATCATTCGACATGATTAAATTAAGATTTTTTTATTTTTAATAAATTTTACTATTTTCAATAAATTTTAGTTTAGTACTCAAATTTGAATTTTTAATTAGAGTTTTGATTTTCAAAAATTTGAGCATTATTGATTCTTTTTTTTTTCTTTCTTGTCAATTAAATAATAACCCTGTAAATTTAAGGTTTTGCACCATTGAGATAGATAGTGACCTTTCTCATTACACCCTTCCGTCTGTCAACCTTGATTTGGATGTGCTTCATTTTTTAGAACATGCCCAAAATAAGCTGAAAAAACTGATAGATGGTGTGGATGTACAACACATACATCAAGGTGGGCCCCATGGTCAGGGGCTTAAAACTTAATCCGTTCCCTTAAACAGTGGGCCTTCAAGTCGACGGCCGAAAAGAAAAGCAATTAATTTTCAATATTAAGTAAATATAGGTGATGGCTATAGTCTTCTTGTATCCATAGTGGGGCCCACTGGTGGGACAGTTCAGATTAATGGATGACCAGACCACGTGTAATGTAGGCTCCCATAATCTTCCCTCTCTGGTCTGAAAAGTACAGTTTATGGTTCAACGATCAAGGAGATAGCCTGTGGGCGGCCCCACCGTGCATGGCCATGCATATATAGGATGGCTCGCCTCGAGGCTTTCAAATAGACGGGCAAGAACAGCAATAGGACAATAGATGCAGCCAGTTGTAAAAAGGCTAATGGAGATGGTTGCTAGGATAGGATATTTTTGGGGAATGAATCACCTTCATGATGGGCCCAAATATCAATGGTCTGGATCTCTGAAACATGGGACCCACTTTTACAACCAGAAAAGAGAAATAGTTGATCGTATTCTGTCACCATCGGACTACATATCTACTTGCATGGACCTCAAATCAAAACATTCAAATAATGGGCCCAAATGCAGATGCTGTTCATTCGAAAACATATATAAGGCTAGTTTTACAATCCTAGCCGTTGATAAACCTTTGAACGTTTCTCATTTTAATAATCTATTGGAGTTGGAATCTTACACTATGATGTACCAACGGTGGGCCCCATGATAATGAGAGTCTGGGTTGATGTTTATCTGCAACATATTTGTAGTGGATCTGTGTATGAACATGGGTCGTCATACCGTGCCAGCGCATCAAACACCTACTCAACTGAAAACCCAAGGATTGGGTGCAGTTCCTTGCCTCGAGGGTCGCATGATTCACCGACCGTGGAATATGCTTCCCTACAAGTTGCAATGCATGGCCCCACCTGGGGTTCAGCTATGGTGTCCAGCCTGTCCGGAAGGTCACCATCATGAAAGCTGGACGCCTCAAAAGTCAGCAGATCCAACCATCATTTGGAAGGTTTTGGATGGTTGTTGAGTGTCTTCTACCAGGAGGACACCGTCAAATCCGTGCATGAGTTGCCCTGCCATGACGACTCGGTCCTGACAGGGGCTATGTGGGGGCACACCGTGATGTATGTGTTCTATCTACGCCCACCATTCATATTTGAAGATCATTTTAAGACGAGCTCAAAAAGAAGTCAGATCCAAGGCTCAAGAGGGCCACACCACAGGAATTAGCAGTAATAATGGTGCTACTGTTGAAATCTTCTAAACCAACCATAATGCTCATTTGCCATCCAACCCGTTCACATGGTCAAGGTACCACAAATATCAGCTTCATCAAAATACTTATAATAGCTGCCTAAAAAGTTTTCAATGGTATGCGTCTATTCGTTTCCTGCAGTGCAGCCTACCTCGAGCTTTGGATATATGCCTCTTTTCTTCTTTAGTCTTTTTTCTTTTCTTTTTTAATCTCGATAGGTTTATTTGACATGTTAAAAATGGCGTGAATAAAACAAATACATCAGGGTGCTCCACATAGCCCCTGCCAGGACAAGTCCGTCCATCGTCCTGATGGGATGCCCCAAAAGTCGGACGCAGATTAGGTGGTGTTTCCCACACCAACCCCAAGGATAGTGTGGTGATGTGGAAGCGGATTGGCTGGTGTACCTCACACTAGCTATATAGCTGGTATATGGATGTCAGAAAGTTCTGTGGGTCTTATCATGAGATATGTGTTATATCCAAACCGTCCATCCATTTTACAAGCTAGTCTTTAGGCTTGAGACGAAAAATAAGATAAATCTAACTATCAAGTGGACCACAATGCACAAAGCAGTGGTGGATTGAACGTCTACCATTGAAACCCTTTTTGTAGTCGCTGAAGTTTTGGATCAATATAAAATTTGTTTTTCCTCTTCATTCCGATCTTTGTGACCTTACGAAGAGATTAGATGGAAAATAAACGTTATGGTGGCCCTACAAATTTTTTAACGGTGAAAATCATTATCTCCACTGCTATTTATGATGTGGTCCAGATGATCTTTGGTATGGTGTGGTCTAGATGATCTTTGGATATGATTAATTTTTTTGATAGTGCTCTAAAATAATCTTTAAAAATAGATGAACAGTATAGATATAATAAATACATAACTGTGGGGCCATGTAACTTTGATCTCCTTTGAACCGTTCGTACAACTGGGAGTTCGAGGAGCGATAGCGCTCGTCCTCGCATGACACGTAGCTACATCAGCTATATAGCTGGTGTGTAGTACACTTCCTGGTGGTGTGTTGGGCGCCGTGGGTTCCGCCAAAAAAAAAGCATATACAAAGATCAAGTTTACCACGCCAAAGAAAATAGTGGGAATTGAATGTCCACCGTATAAAACTTGGATCAAACCACAAAAGTTTTAGATCAAACCGATATTTGTGTTTTCCCTATATCCCAGCCTGTGTGACATTATCAACAGGTTGGATAGGAAATAAAGTTCAAGGTGAGCCATAGGAAGGTTTCAAGGGTGGATGTAGTTGTCTCCACTGTTTCCAGTGGTGTATTTCACCTGAGTTTCGGATCTGCTTTATTTTCAGATTCTGATCCTAAATGAGCCGGAAAAGCAGATGGAAAAAAGATTTATTTCACACACCACCGACCACGCTAACTAGTCCCCGTCCCCAAAAAGTCAACCATCCGAATATCTTCAAATTCAACGGTTGGATGGGAGAGTTTTTATCTAAAGGAATCATCAACAATGGGGTGGCCCATCCCGCCGGGCTCTTGACGACGCCAATGTCGAATCTAAGCCATTCACATCTGTCATGGGCTGGGACACCACCTTACTTTGCCAATCCCAATATAACCAAAATTTAGATGGGCCGGCTTCATGCTAACCTCGGTCTTGTTGAAGTCAAGCCAGTTGAGAGCCGTTTATTTTGTAAATGCTTGGGCGTAATAAAAGGGGCCAGGGATAGATGATCCAAAAACTTCATACTGTGAGCCTCATGGTTATTGGATGCTTCAGACCATTGATCCAAAATATGATCCAAACAGTCCATACTATGGACCTCACGGAAATGCATCAGACCATTTCCCGTGGATGAAGAGTAGCCCGAAATGACACTCATCAACAGCAGAGGGCTGTGATTTGTGATCATTTAGCCTTCTGGCCCACTTCATCAATTGGTGGTACATCAAGAGAATATACACAACCTGATCCACCTATCAACCGTTGGATGCCCACCTCGCATCGCCATTCCATGAGATCACACCAATGGGTCCCACCTTTCCTTCCTTTTGAAACACATGATCTTCATGGGATGATCTAAACCATATAAAAAGATGGTTTAAAAAATTACAACATATATCACTTTAAAAAAAAAAAAAACCTATAATCTAAGTTTCAAACAACCCATCACACTTTTCTAAAATATCAACCTTTTCTTCCAAGGTAGATAGATACTTGAGGCGGGTACGTGGACTGTCTCTTACTAAATAAATACCTATGGTTGTCACATGAGTGGGTCCCAGTTGAGCGTGAAACCTTTGTTATGTGACGCGTGTCACTTTTTGGACAGACGGCACGTGGGGATCACATGTCTCGCCTGAGGATGGCCCCACCTTACCTTTCATTGGGGATCCCATCGTGAAACGACCAAGCAACCTCATCTACTACGAAGAGGGGCAGAGATCTCGGCGTCTGTCGCGTTGCAGGATCCCATGCATCTGTCGCTTCCATTGGGCCCACATTCTGAGATGGTACGGCGATTTAAACTGTCCATCTTCTCGGAAATCTTATGAAAAAGAAGCCGTGCTCATATTAGCATGCTTCATTGATGATCCTGACCTTCAATTTCTTAAGCTGAATGTGGCCACTGAACATCTTAAATTTGATGTTCTAAATTCATCTGCAAATAGTGACCGTTAGTACCATAAGTTCAGCTTAAATTTCACATAGTGACCTGTATAGCATAGATTCTGAAACATGAACGGTTCTGATTATCAGATCGTCTCAGCATCCACAATCGATCAACAGATGTTAAGATCATCAGAGGTAACACGTACGACAGTGGTGAGGGTTTTCAATTTTGGCAGAGGACTAGGTATTACCCGAGTGAGAGTTTTCGTGAACGTCGGGCCCACCTTAGTGTATACGTTGCATATCCACCCCGTCCATCAGTTTCCCAGTTTATTTTTTGGCATGGTTCCAAAAACGAAGCATATCCAAATGTCAAGTGGGCCACAACATAGGAAATAATGATCATTGAACGCCCACAGTTAGAAAAGCCTCACCATAATGTTTATTTGTCATCCACCTTGTTGATAAGGTAACGCAGGCCTCGATGAAGAGAAACAACAAATATAAGCTTTATTCAAAACTTTTGTGACCTCAAAAAGCTTTTAATGATGAGAATTCAATCCAGATTGTGTGGTCCACTTGAGATTTAGATCTTATTCATTCTTGCTATCATTCCATAAAATGAGTTAGAAAACGGATGAACAGTGTAGATATACATCAACATATAAGGTGGACCCATGGTCAGGGAATCACCCACTACCAGCGTGGATATACATCAACATATAAGGTGGACCCATGGTCAGGGAATCACCCACTACCGTGTTACCCGTGCAATGCCTAATCCGCTCTCTTAGGAAGTCACCGTAAGCTCTCAAAAGAAGCAAAAGAAAAAATAAAATAAAAAACTCTAGGGACTTTACCGTATAACCGCCTATCGGTTAGGCTATTCCCAATTAAACGTATCCTTTCAAAATATTTGAAGCAAAAACGCTTGAAGAACACTGAAAGACGGATTCGTGCCATTAATATACTGTAAATGATAGATTTGCCTTTATACTTGTACTCTTTTTTTATAGTTATACCCCGTTGCAAGGTGCAGGCCTGCGGAAGATCATACGGGGTTCACTTTTATGTATGTGTGTGATAAGGGGTCCATCCATTTTTCCATCTCATTTTATGTCATGAGGCAAATCCAGGTAGACACCGTCACAGGAAATGCTTTTGATGGAGTGCCCATCATTAAAAACAAGTTGGGACCAATCCCCACTATTTCCTCTTGTTAAGCCTACTTGAGTTTTGAATCCAGCTCATTTTTTGTCGCATGCCTTGAAAGGAGCTCAAAAATTTGATGGCTAGGGTGGATTTATCACAAACATCATGGTGGGCCCCACCTTGGGAAGGCTCCTGGGAACTTCCTGAAAGCCTTTAGGAGGGAATCCGCATCCCTCACAAAACAACCAAATAGATTGCATCCTAAAAACACAACTTTTAAGGTGTAGCTCTTTTTTTAGGCTCACCAATATTTATGTGTTTGATCCACACCGTCTATCAATTTTTTCAGATCATTATAAAGCTTGAGCCCAAAAATGAAGTACATTCAAATATCAATTGAACCCCGCTATAAAAATAGTAGTAATTGAACAAACTATTATTAAAACCTTCCAAAACAACGATAACACTTATTTGTCATCTAACTTATTAACGGACCGAACGAAGCAAAAACACAAATATCAGCTTGATCAAGGCCTTCTATAACCTTAAGAAGTTTTCAACGAAAGGCGCTAATTTATAATATGGTCCACTTGAGCTTTGGATTTGCTTTGTTTTTAAGAAATTTGTGATGTGGTCCACTTGAGCTTTGGATCTGCTTTGTTTTTAAGCTTATATCCTAAAATGATCTGACGGTGTGGATTTAAGAAATGCATTATTGTGTGCCCATGCAAATTTCACATGCTTAGGCCCTGTTTGGGCAACTGGATTAGAAGGGATTAGGTGGGATTGTATTCAAAAAAACATCATTATTACCCATGGCAGGGATTGTCCCCTGATTCCATGGGATTAGATTAATGCTCTGCTTTGTTGGTAATACGGTGGTACATTGAATGGATATACCCACCATCATTTGAAATTACCAGAATAACACATGTATTATATCCAAGGAATTTCTTTTACTTACGGTGTAGTGCAGCACATCATGGGAGAGAGAAGAATACCAGAGATGTTGACATATGGAACTTCAGTGAGCCCGGTCATGATATACAGATCCCCCATCCATATAATTTTAGGATACAATACTAATTAAGAATGAGGAAGATCCAATGCTCAGCTGGATCACAACAGAGGAAATAGTGGGAATTGAACACATTCGGTTGAAAACTACTTCAGGCCACAGAAGGCTCTCCAGGTCTACGTGACCTTACGAAGTGGTTATATGGAAAATAAATCTTACAGTAAACCTTGGGAAGGTTTCCATGATAGTCCTCCAATCCCTAGTTCTTTTGGAGGTGCGGTCCTCTTGGTCTTTAGATGTGCACATTTTGCGCTTATGCTCTAAAATGATATGGAAAAATTGATGGACGATGTGGATTTAAGACATAAATCATGGTGTGGCAATCTATTCCGTAGAGGGAAAATCGGTGTATTTTCAGCAATGGTCACCGGCAATGACATAGATCACCAGTGAGAAGCAATGGCGCAGAATTTTCACGTGCCTTCAACAAAGACGATCCACACTCCACGGTAATTTCCTCCACTTTAATCAAACAAGAGAGAGATGACCTGGTCAAACGAGAGAGAACGAGGGCAGTTTTATTGTTTTGAAAATTTAGGTTCATAAACCGTACATAACCTTAACGGTATATGACGACGGCTAAATGTCTAACGTTGCAAACTTCAGGCGTTTTGCCCTAAATATTTTTGAAAAGTACGAATGGATATCAGAGCCGCACATCAGGAGGTGACCACCGTGCAGATGTTCTGGTCTAGAAGTTAGCTCAACGAACTGATCAGGTTCCGCTGCAAATATATAAAAGGGATTTTGACCATAGTATCCTTCTGATATTTCTAAAAAGCTTAAATCTGACTACTCGGGTATATTTCTTGGTTAGTCTTCTGATTATTTTTTAGAGATTTGGTAGATGAAAATGCTCCAGCTTTGGAATATGGTGTTGGCAGGGAGCTCAGGGAGCTTCATTTTCCTCTCTCTCTCTCTCTCTCTCTCTCTCTCTCTCTCTCTCTCTCTCTCTCTCTCTCTCTCGTTAGATTGTTAGTACACCCCTCTTTTGCTGGGTTTTTTTGACCCGTTGTCCTTTCGCAACTGCAATGCGTAAGTCCTTTCGCAACTAGGATGCGCAAGTCCTTTCGCAACTAGGATGCGGAAAGGAGTTTCCTAAAACTATAAAAAAGGGTCCCTAGGATTTTTCTACGTATGTTGTGTTGATGAGAAAAACACAAGAGGGCTATCAAAGGTGAGAGAGAGAGGGAGAAAGAGAGAGAAGAAGCTTGTAGAAGGGAGGTTATACTCGTGGAGGTGATCTACGGTGCAGTCTATATCTCAGCGCTCCTACGTCCTCGTAATCGGTGAGATCTCTCTGGTTTTCTTTATTCTTTCATTATTCATCCACTCTTGCGTGAGTGAAGAAGATTGTAACATTATACTTCATAGTGGATTGTTGATCTGGACGAGGTCCCGTGGTTTTTACCTCTTTGAGGGTTTTCCACGTAAAAATCTCTTGTGTGGTGTGTGATTGATGCTTAGATTTATTTCATTGCTTTATTATCCATAATTCTGGTTTGTTTCGGGAGGCTAGATCCTAAGGTTTGTGCAAGGCATCCCAACAAAGTGGTATCAGAGCTAAGTTCATTGAACGGGTAGGATCGGTTTTAAATTATGGAAGGTGGCTCAAGGATGATCAGCCTCAATGGTTCTAACTGGACCATATGGAAGGCTAAGATGGAGGACTTGCTTTATTGCAAGGACCTATATTCTCCAATCTTAGGCATATCAGAAAAATCCAAGGATATGACTGATGATGATTGGAAGAAGACGGACCAAAAGGCAGTGGGGTTTATTAGACAATGGTTGGATGATTCTGTGTTCCACCATGTGTCTACGGAAACCTCAGCCGCAAGCCTATGGCTAAAATTACAAGGGCCGTATGAGAGGAAGATAGCCGGTAATAAGATATTTCTGATAAGACGACTTGTGAATCTCAAGTTCAAGGATGGTGGTTCTGTGGCCGAGCACATGAATGAGATCAGCAATATAGTGAACCAACTCACCTCTATAAAGATGGTCCTAGATGATGAATTGCAGGCTTTACTATTGCTTAGTTCATTGCCTGACAGTTGGGAGACATTGGTGGTGTCTCTAAGTAACTCCGTGCCAGACGGAAAGATATCCATGGAACAGGTAACCAATCGTCTCTTCAATTAGGAGACAAGGAGGAAGTCTCAGGGGTCTACTCAGCAAGAGGCCCTTGTGACACAGGAACGGGGGAGAGGAAAGAACAGGAAGGGCGGGAAGGCCCGAGATAAATTAAGAGGCAAGTCGAGTAATAGAAAAGATGTTGAATGCTGGAATTGTGGCAAGAAGGGCCACTAAAAGCATGAATGTCGTGGTAAGAAAAACGACAAGAAAGGAAAAGGGAAGGAAGATGAATCAGATTTCACTGCAGTCGCTTCAGATGACGACATGGTAGTTATTCTTTCTACAGATCATAATGTATGTCTCACGGCTACGAGTCAGGACACTGACTGGGTGATAGACTCGGGAGCTTCTTTTCATGCGACTCCACACAGGGACTCCTTCACAAGCTACAAGTCAGGTGACTATGGGACTTTGAAGATGGAAAATTCTGGCGTATCAAAAATCGTGGGAGTCGGTGATATTTGTGTGAAGACCGATGTGGGCTGCACATTGGTTCTCAGGGATGTGACGCATATCCCAGACCTTCGCCTCAACTTGATGTCGATGGGAATGTTGGATGATGATGGCTATGAAAGCCGGTTTGCTGGTAGACGATGGAAGCTCATCAAGGGTTCGTTGATCGTGGCCAGAGGAAAGAAGTGTTGCACCCTTTACAAGGTAAGTGTCAGTATGTACAAGGGTGGATTGAACGCAGCAGAAGATTCAGCTATTGACATGTGGCACAGGCGTCTAGGCCACATGAGTGAAAAAGGGCTTCAGCTACTAGCGAGGAAGCGGCTCCTTCCAGACGTGACAGGTATACCTTTCAAAACCTGTCTTGATTGTTTATCAGGAAAACAGCATAGAGTTTCATTTGTTAAAACTGCTTCTCATGTTAATAAAGTGCATGCATTAGATTTGGTTTATTCTGATGTTTGTGGTCCTATGAGGACAAAAACCTTGGGTGGGGCATTATATTTTGTTACTTTTATAGATGATGCATCTAGGAGGGTTTGGGTTTATACTTTGAAATCCAAGGACGAGGTCTTTGGTGTGTTTAAATTATTTCATGCTATGGTCGAGAGAGAGACAGGTAGATCATTAAAGTGCATCCGCACTGACAATGGTGGTGAATACATTGGCGACTTTCATGAGTACTGCAAGTCCCTGGGTATACGGCATGAACAGACGGTTCCCAAGACCCCCCAGCATAATGGTGTAGCTGAGCGAATAAATCGCACCATTGTTGAGAGAATCAGATGCATGTTATCCCATGCAAAATTGCCCAAGACGTTCTGGGGAGAAGCAATGCACACGGCGGTGTATTTGATAAACAGGTCTCCATCAGCCCCGTTGAATGGAGAAGTACCTGAGAAGGTGTGGACTGGACGTGATCCATCGTACAGTCATCTCAGGGTGTTTAGATGTAGGGCATCCGTTCACGTACCAAAGGATGAGATGTCCAAGCTCGATATGAAGATCAGGCAGTGTGTGTTCTTAGGGTACGGTGATGAAAAGTTCGGTTATAAATTGTGGGATCCGACCGAGAGGAAGCTCGTCAGGAGCAGAGATGTGGTTTTCTTTGAAGATCAGTGTATAGAAGACATTGGTAAGCCAGAGAAGAATCAGCCTAGTTCAGGTGAGCTAGAGGACATGAATCTGATTATTCCTCCCGTGGTGCCTGATGACGAGGGAGTACTGCAAGGTGCAGAGGACGAGAGAGTTCCTTCAGAAGATGGACCAGAGGAGCGGCCCCACTTGATCCACTGTTGAGCCACAGGTGAGGAGGTCATCTAGGGATAGACAGCCGTCCAAGAGGTACTCACCATATGAGTACATTATGCTGACTAATGGGGGAGAGCCAGAAGATTATTCTGAGGCCCTAGCCGACGAGCATAAGGGGGAGTGGTTGAAAGCTATGCAAGAGGAGATGGAATCCTTGCATAAGAACCACACCTATGATATGGTGAAACTGCCTAAGGGCAAGAAAGCTTTGAGCAACAAGTGGGTGTTCAGAAAGAAGGTTGAGCAGAAGAATTCATAGACGAGGTTCAAGGCCAGACTTGTGGTGAAAGGGTTTGATTAGAGGAAAGGAATAGACTTCGAAGAGATATTCTCACCAGTGGTGAAGATGACATCCATACGGATGTTGCTTGGGTCAAGCGGCTAGCATGGATCTGGAGATAGAGCAGTTAGATGTTAAAACTGCCTTTCTCCATGGTGACCTGGAAGAAGAAATCTACATGTACCAACCAGAGGGGTTCGAAGTCAAAGGCGAGGAGCATATGGTATGTAGGCTGAGGAAGAGCTTGTATGGGCTGAAACAAGCTCCACGGCAATGGTACAAGAAGTTTGACTCGTTTATGTCGAAACATGGGTATGACAAAACGGAGTCGGACCACTGTGTGTTCACGCGCAAGTTCTTAGATGGTGATTTCTTAGTTCTACTATTATACGTTGATGACATGCTCATCATGGGAAAAGACATCAAGAAGATCGACAGGTTGAAACAGGAGTTGGGCAAGTCTTTTGTGATGAAAGACTTGGGCCCGACTAGACAGATCCTAGGAATAGAGATAACCCGTGACAGAAGCACCAGGAAGCTTTGGCTGTCATAAGAGCGGTATATTGAGAAAGTCCTAGAGTGGTTCAATATGAATGCAGCGAAGCCGGTCAGTACTCTACTGGATGGTCACTTCAAATTGAGCGACAGGTAGTGTCCCAAGACGAAGGCAGAGGTGGATGAGATGCAGAAGATACCCTATGCATCAGCTGTAGGAAGTTTGATGTATGCTATGGTGTGTACATGCCCAGACATAGCATATGCGATTGGTGTTGTTAGCCGGTATCTTGCCAATCCTGGTAAAGAGCATTGGGCAGTGGTGAAATGGATACTGCGGTATCTAAGAGGCTCATCCATGTTGAGCCTATGCTATGGTGATGGTAAACCTGTGTTAGAGGGCTACACAGATACAGATATGGCAGGTGACATAGAATCCAGGAAGTCTACATCGGGGTTCATATTCACATTTGCAGGGGGAGCGGTATCTTGGCAGAGCAAGCTACGGAAGGTCGTAGCATTGTCAACTACAGAAGCCGAGTACATTGCAGTCACAAAGGCATATAAAGAGATGCTTTGGATGAAGAGGTTCCTACAGGAACTTAGCCTGAAGCAGGAAGAGCACGTGGTTTATTGCGATAGTCAAAGTGCTATACACTTGAGCAAGAATCCAAGTCAGCATTCCAAGTCAAAGCACATAGAGATTCGGTATCACTGGATCAGGGATACTTAGGAACAGAAGGTGTTACAGCTTGAGAAGGTCCACATGGACGATAATAGGTCAAATATGATGACCAAGGCCTTGCTTAAGGGCAAGTTTGAGGTTTGTAGAATCCTGGCTGGCTTAAAGAAGGTGAATCCCTCCTGGGTCAAAAAGGAGGAGATTTGATGGGTTTTTTTGACCCGTTGTCCTTTCACAACTGGGATGCGCAAAGTCCTTTCGCAACTGGGATGCGCAAGTCCTTTCGCAACTAGGATGCGCAAAGTCCTTTCGCAACTAGGATGCACAAGTCCTTTCGCAACTAAGATGCGCAAGTCCATTCGTAACTAGGATGCGGAAAGGAGTTTCCTAAAACTATAAAAAAGGGTCCCTAGGATTTTTCTACATATGTTGTGTTGATGAGAAAAACACAAGAGGGCTATCAAAGGTGAGAGAGAGAGGGAGAAAGAGAGAGAGGAAGCTTGTAGAAGGGAGGTTATGCCCGTGGAGGTGATCTACGGTGCAGTCTATATCTCAGCGCTCCTACGTCCTCGTAATCGGTGAGATCTCTCTGGTTTTCTTTATTCTTTCATTATTCATCCACTCCTGCGTGAGTGAAGAAGATTGTAACATTCTACTTCATAGTGGATTGTTGATCTGGATGAGGTCCCGTGGTTTTTACCTCTTTGAGGGTTTTTCACGTAAAAATCTCGTGTGGTGTGTGATTAATGCTTTGATTTATTTCATTGCTTTATTATCCATAATTCTGGTTTGTTTCGGGAGGCTAGATCCTAAGGTTTGTGCAAGGCATCCCAACATCTTTCTCTGCTGCTTGCTTTTACATGGGTTTTTTTTTTTTTCAAACATGTCTTGCAAGGACCCATTATCAGCCATTAACTTCTCTAGCATATGGGCATCACCAACAATTTCTAAAGCTTTAAAAAATGTTATTTTTTATTTAATAACATTTTCTTATAAATAAAAGCTACTTTCACTGGTAGACAGAGAGATGTCTGTGATTGTTGTCTTGGCAAGGAATTCAAGGTAGATAAGGATAGCTTTGTAATGTTAAAGACAATGAAAAGGATAAATTTTGAATTAGGTACATTGGGGCATCGTACATAAGTTTGGACCGATGGAATCTAAGTATGTAGAGATTGAATCCATAGAGAATTGTATCACTAGTCATTCTACTACCTGGCACTTATTTTTCATGAATGATAATGTGGCATTTGTGTACGATATCCAAGCCGCTCATCAGGTGGATCTCATTCCATTGTAATAATTGGACTAATTAGATCATAAGGTGGGCCTCACGTGTACTAAAGAATTGACATGTTAAGACAAATTCACGAGTAGTCTGTTGGGGGCCTTGCACAAAACCTTAGGATCTAGCCCTCCAGAACAAACCAGAATTATGGAATAACAAAGTAATTAAATAAATCAAAGCATCAACCACACACCACACAAGAGATTTTTACGTGGAAAACCCTCAAGGAGGTAAAAACCATGGGACCTCATTCAGATCAACAATCCACTATGAAGTAGAACGTTACGAACTTCTTCACTCACGTAGGAGTGGATAAACAATGAGAGAAACAAAGAAAATGGAGAGATCTCACCAATTATGAGGACATAGAAGCGCTGGGATATAGATCGCGCAGTAGATAACCTCTACAAGCATAATCTCCCTTTTATAAGCTTCATCTCTCTCTTTTCTTCTCTTTCTCTCACCTTTGATAGCCCTAAACCCTTTAGCAAATTTCTTGTAAAGCTTTAGGAAATCCTCTTGTCGTACCTAGAAAGCCTTATGTACCTCCTACTTATAGTTTTAGGAAACTCCTTTCTGCATCCCAGTTGCGAAAGGACTTGCAACACGAAATCCACGCAAAATTGTGGAACGAATCTGTGTAATTACAACTGGTCGTGACGAACCTACGATCGGTCGAGCGCCACCCACAACCGGTCGAGTACATCCTTCGACCGGTCGAGCACCCCGGAAACAAATAACCCAAAGTTGCTCGAGTTCGAGTCATGTCAAGGTTCATCTTCCATGACTGGTCGTACACAGCCTTCGACCGGTCAAGCAGAGCTCATGACCAGTCGACGACGGGTCAAAAAAACCCATCAAATCTCCCCTTTTTTAACCTAGGAGGGATCCACCTTCTTCAAGCCAATCAGGTTTCTACAAACCTCAAACTTGCCCTTGAGCAAAGCCTTGGTCATCATGCCTGACCCATTATCGTCCGTGTGGACTTTCTCAAGCTGTAACACCTTCTGTTCCAAAGTATCCCTAATCCAGTGATACCAAATCTCTATGTGCTTTGACTTGGAATACTGACTTGGATTCTTACTCAAGTGTATAGCACTCTGACTATCGCAATAGACCACGTGCTCCTCCTACTTCAGGTTAAGTTCCTATAAGTGCATCTTCATCCAAAGCATCTCTTTACATGCCTCTGTGACTGTAATGTACTCGGCCTCTATCGTCGACAATGCTACAACCTTCTGTAGCTTGCTTTACCAAGAAACCGCTCCCCCTTCAAATGTGAACATGAACCCCGATGTAGACTTCGTGGAGTCTATGTCACCTGCCATATATATCTGCATCTATGTAGCCCTCTAACACAGGTTTTTTGTTACCTAGCATAGGCTTAACCTAGATGAGTCTCTTAGATATCGCAGTATCCACTTAACTGTTGCCCAATGTTCTTTGCCAGGATTGACAAGATATCGGCTGACAACACCAATCGCATATGCTATGTCTGGGCGTGTACACACCATAACATACATCAAACTTCCTACCGCTGATGCGTAGGGTATCTTCTGCATCTCTTCCACCTCTGCCTTCGTCTTGGGACACTGTTTGTTGCTCAATCCGAAGTGACCATCTAGTGGAGTACTGACCGGCTTCGCTGCATTCATATTGAACCGCTGTAGGAATTTCTCAATATATCGCTCTTGTGACAGCCAAAGCTTCCTGCTGCTTCTGTCCGGGTTATCTCTATTCCTAGGATTTGTTTAGCCGGGCCCAAGTCTTTCATCGCAAAAGACTTGCCTAACTCTTGTTTCAACCTGTCGATCTTCTTGATGTCTTTTCTCATGATGAGCATGTCATCAACGTATAATAGCAAAACTAAGAAATCACCATCTGAGAACTTACACATGAACACACAATGGTCCGACTCCGTTCTATCATACCCATGCTGTAACATGAACGAATCAAACTTCTTGTACCATTGCCGTGGAGCTTGTCTTAGCCTATACAAGCTCTTCCTGAGCATACACACCATATGCTCATTGCCCTTGACTTCGAACCCCTCTGTTTGGTACATGTAGATCTCTTCTTCCAGGTCACCATGGAGAAAGACAGTTTTAACATCTAACTGCTCTATCTCTAGGTCCATGCTAGCCGCCAACCCAAGCAACACCCGTATAGATGTCATCTTCACCACTGGTAAGAATATCTCCTCGAAGTCTATGCCTTTCTTCTGACCAAACCTTTTCACCACAAGTCTAGCCTTGAACCTTGTCTATGAATTCTTCTGCTCAATCTTCTTTCTTAACACCAACTTGTTGCTCAGAGCTTTCTTGCCCTTAGGCAGTTTCACCATATCATAGGTGTAATTCTTATACAAGGATTTCATCTCCTCTTGAATAGCTTTCAACCACTCCCCTTTATGCTCGTCGGCTAGGGCCTCAGAATAATCTTCTGGCTCTCCCCCATCAGTCAGCATAATGTACTCATGTGGCGAGTACCTCTTAGACGGTTGTCTGTCCCTAGATGACCTCCTCACCTGTAACTCAACAGGTGGATCAAGTGGGGGCTGATCCCCTGATCCATCTTCTGAAGGAACTCCCCCGTCCTTTGCACATTATTGTACTCCCCCGTCATCAGGCACCACAGGAGGAATAACCGGATCCATGTCCTCTAGCTCACATGAACTAAGCTGGTTCTTCTCTGGCTTACCAATGTCTTCTATACACTGATCTTCAAAGAAAACCACATCTTTGCTCCTGACGAGCTTCTTCTCGGTCAGATCCCAAAACCTGTAACCGAACTTTTCATCACCGTACCCTAAGAACACACACTACCTGATCTTCATATCGAGCTTAGACCTCTCGTCCTTTGGTACGTGAACGGATGTCCTGCATCCAAACACCCTGGGATGACTATACGATGGATCATGTCTAGTCCACACCTTCTCAGGCACTTCTCCATTCAACGAGGCTGATGGAGACCTGTTTATCAAATATACTATCGTGTGCATTGCTTCTCCCTAGAACGTCTTAGACAATTTTGCATGGGATAACATGCATCTGATTCTCTCTACAATGGTGCGATTCATTTGCTCAGCCACACCACTATGGTAGGGGGTCTTGAGAACCGTCTGTTCATGCCGTATACCCAGGGACTTGCTATAATCATGAAAGTCGCCAATGTATTCACCACCATTGTCAGTGCGGATGCACTTCAATGATCTACCTGTCTCTCTTTCAATCATAGCATGAAGCAATTTAAACACACCAAAGACATCGTCCTTAAATTTTAAAGCATAAACCCAAACCCTCCTAGATGCATCATCTATAAAAGTAACAAAATACAATGCCCCACCTAAGGTTTTTGTCCTCATAGGACCACAAACATCAGAATAAACCAAATCTAATGCATGCACTTTATTAACATGAGAAGCAGATTTAATAAATGAAACTCTATATTGTTTCCCTGATAAACAATCAAGACAGGTTTTAAGAGGTGTACCTGTCACATCTAAAAAGAGCCGCTTCTTTGCTAGTACCTGAAGCCCTTTTTCACTCATGTGGCCTAGATACCTGTGTCACATGTCAATAGTCGAATCTTTTGCTGCGTTCAACCCACCCTTGCAGACACTGACACTTTTCTTACAAAGGGTGCAACACTTCTTTCTTCTGACCACGATCAACGAACCCTTAATGAGCTTCCATCGCCCACCAGCAAACCGGCTTTCATAGCCATCATCATCCAACCTTCCCGTCGACATCAAGTTGAGACGAAGGTCTGGGATATGCCTCACATCCCTGAGAACCAATGTGCAGCCCATATCGGTCTTCACATAAATATCACCAACTCCTACGATTTTTGATAAGCCAGAATTTTCCATCTTCACAGTCTCATAGTCACCTGACTTGTAGTTGTGAAGAAGTCTCTGCGTGAAGTCGCATGAAAAGAAACTCCCGAGTCTATCACCCAGTCGGTATCCTAACTCATAGCCGTGAAACATACATCATGATCTGCAGAAAGAATAACTACAACATCGCCATTTGAAGCGACCGCAGTGGAATCTGATTCATCTTCCTTCCTTTTTCCTTTCTTGTCATTTTTCTTACCACGACATTCATGCTTGTAGTGGCCCTTCTTACCACAATTCTAGCAATCAATATCCTTTTTGTTACTCGATTTGCCTCTTGATTTATCTCAGCCCTTCTCGCTCTTCCTGTTCTTTCCTCTCCCCCATTCCTGTGTCACAAGAGCCTCTTGCTGAGTAGACCCCTGAGACTTCCTCCTTGTCTCATCATTGAAGAGGCAGCTAGTTACCTGTTCCATGGATATCTTTCCGTCTGGCATAGAGTTACTTAGAGACACCACCAATGTCTCTCAACTGTTAGGCAATGAACTAAGCAAAAGTAAAGCTTGTAATTCATCATCCAGACCATCTTCATAGAGGAGAGTTGGTTCACTATATTGCTGACCTCATTCATGTGCTCGGCCACAGAACCACCATCCTTGAACTTGAGATTCACAAGTCGTCTTATGAGAAAAATCTTATTACTACCACTTTATTGGGGGCCTTGCACAAAACCTTAGGATCTAGCCCTTGTAATTTCAACCATAGGCTAACGGCTGAGGTTTCCGTAGACACATGGTGGAACACTGAATCATCCAACCATTACCTAACAAACCCTACCGCCTTCTGTTCCATCTTCTTCCAATCATCATTAGACATATCCTTGGATTTTGCTGATATGCCTAAAATTAGAGAATATAGGTCCTTACAATAAAGAAAGTCCTCCATCTTAGCCTTCCATATGGTCCAGTTAGAACCATTGAGGCTGATCATCCTTGATGAGCCATCTTCCATAATTCAAAACCGATCCTACCGGTTCAATGAACTTAGCTTTGATACCACTTTGTTGGGGGCCTTGTACAAAACCCTAGGATCTAGCCCTCAAGAACAAACCGGAATTATGGAATAACAAAGCAATTAAATAAATTAAAGCATCAACCACACATCACATAAGAGATTTTTACGTGGAAAACCCTCAAAGAGGTAAAAACCACGGGACCTCGTCCAGATCAATAATCCACTATGAAGTAGAACGTTACAAACTTCTTCACTCACGCAGGAGTGGATAAACAATGAGAGAAACAAAGAAAACGGAGAGATCTCACCGATTACAAGGACATAGAAGCGTTGAGATATAGATTGCACAGTAGATAACCTCCACGAGCATAATCTCTCTTCTATAAGCTTCCTTTCTCTCTCTTTTCTTCTCTCTCTCTCTCTCTCACCTTTGATAGCCCTAAACCCTTTAGCAAATCCCTTGTAAAGCTTTAGGAAACCCTCTTGTCATACCTAGAAAGCCCTATGTACCTCCTATTTATAGTTTTAGGAAACTCCTTTCCGCATCCTAATTGCGAAAGGACATGCAACACGAAATCCGCGTAAAATCGCGAAACGAATCTGCATTACTACGACTGGTCGTGACGAACCTACGACCGGTTGAGCGCCACCCACGACCGATTGAGTACATCCTATGACTGGTCTAGCACTCTGGAAACAAATAACCCAAAGTAGTTGGAGTTCGAGTCGTGTCAGGGCTCGTCTTCCACGACTGGTCATGCACAGCCTTCGACCAGTTGACGACGGGTCAAAAAAACCCATCATGGTCTACATTCAACTCATAGGTACTGCCCACTTGGTTACTACATCAGTCTGATTTTTAAGATTTTGGCAACTAGACAATGGGACCTGAATGATGAACGGCTTGGATCTCACGCACGATACTTTGCAAGAAATGATTAACATTGAGACGCTTTAAGAGAACTTTCACATGCTTCCACCCCTTTCTCACCGACGTTTCACACATCTGAGCCGTTAAAACTACGTGTTAAATCACCATGGTTACTTGCTGTGAAAATCAAGGCATGCGCCACTCTTTCACGTTGGACCATCGTTTGTCCTCTAATGTCTAAGATGTGGCGCAAACGAGGATGCCAGCCTGATTTTCGATCAATGTGATCATCATGGCATGCCCCACTTATTGCACGGCTCCGATGTGCTTCACAAGCGACACGTTAGCTGGAAAGATAGTCATGTATGGGAAAGTTCACATAAATAATCCTTAATTCATTCTTTATTTCCATGTTGCGCAAGTGGGCTGTCAGGCCACCATTTTCCTTGCTTTCTTTCTGTCATCTCTTATAATTGAATCTACCTGCCAGTCCACATTATCACTGGTATTGCCACAACTGATGCATTAAATACAGCATCTGATGATGTGGTCCAATTAAATTGCAAGGAACAGAAATTCTGTGCTTATGGTAAGCAGAGGATCGGGATTACTCTTATAAATGAAATGAGAAATCTGGATCATTTACTTGACACAAGCAGAAAAATCTTGTTTGTTGTAACCTAATTGGGTCACATCATCATAAATGAAATGAAAAAAAAAAAAGAAAAAAAAAAACAAGGGTTTTTAATGTACGTACGTTATTGTAGCAAATCAAATAAAAAGATGGAATTGGGGAACCTAAAATCCATCCCAAAAAGGATAAGCCTGTGTGTTCGATTCTGATCTTCCCCAGTTCGACAAGAAAACCATTTGATTGTTATTGTTGTTGTAGTAGTCCGAAATGGATTTTACTGGTAGATGAGTTGCAATGGTAGTCGGATCAGAAGTGGAGATTGCACGACTAGCACTTGCAGAAGCATCGGCAGTAGTTGTAGTTGTAAAGAAATCAGTACTGGTTGTTGTAGAAGCTGCAGTAACAAGAGTAAAGAGGTCTCCATCTCTAACCACATCTCTTTGGCTTAGATCTCTCTCCATTGGTGGTAAAACACTTTCTTTTTTCTCCTTGCTCTTCATTTTCGTCGTTGTGACTACATCCATTGTTGAAGAAGAAGAAGAAGATATCGTGAGTCGCCTTTTTTTCTCTCTCAACTCGCTCACTGACTCCTTCTCTAACATCATCCTGGATAGAAGGTCGGGATCTTCCGCTACCTTCACCAAAAAGGCCATCATCTTTTGTGGTTTCTTCTCTGTTGCTTGTAGACGCCGATTGATACCTTCCATTTCCTCTTCCAAGTTTCTTTGATCGTTCTTCAACCGAGCGAGTTCTGATAGTATAGACTTCTCCATGTCAGCATCTTCTTCTTGCTTGGGGAGAATGGAAGGAGTAGAATTACGATGACTCTTTCGACGGGTGATGTTCTTCAGAAGCTGGATTTGGCCGCGGAGGAATGACTCATTGGCGAATTCCCACCTGTCGGGATCAACCTTTCGGAAACCCTGAGAGAAGATAAGAATAATAGGATGTTGATATAGTGGAGCAAGTTGAAAGAAAGAAATGGTTTGTATGTATGTATACTCACATAAGTGTTGAGCTGACGGATGAAGCTGGAGAAATTGTTGTGCTTGAAATAGGTGGGGAGGAGTTTCTGGGAGAAATTGAGAGGGTCTAACACCACGAAGCTGTTGTTGCCAGGGCCCCATGAAATAATGGCATCGGTGGATGGATCGCTCACCATGTAGTATGTCTT
This sequence comes from Magnolia changhungtana, assembly GCA_030180095.1. NCBI lineage: Eukaryota > Viridiplantae > Streptophyta > Magnoliopsida > Magnoliales > Magnoliaceae > Magnolia > Magnolia changhungtana. The sequence continues at coordinate 697,654 of JASAUF010000565.1, forward strand.
TAGCACGAACGGAGCGATGAGATCGTCGCCTTCCATTTCATATACTATCTGCTGAACTTTCTCTTGTATGTACCAAGTTCTAGCAAGCAAACAACTCTCTCTCTCTCTCTCTCTCTCTCTCTCTCTCTCTCTCTCTCTCTCTCTCTCTCTCTCTCTCTCTCAAAACTGGGCAATGAGTTTTCACTCCCTATCTGAGATTCAAGAGCTAGCAAGACCCAGAAAGGATTATTCATGCATCAACTTGTAACTCTCTCTCTCTCTCTCTCTCTCTCTCTCTCTCTCTCAGACACAAAACCACTGGGAACTTTTCACGAACTGACTTTCTTACTGGAATAAGATCAAAATCCAATGAAGACTCAGTACCCAAAATTTATGTAATGGGAGTGGACCTCAAGGCATCTTTCAATCCTTTCCATGCAAGGATGGCATGGGTTTTATATATATATATATATATATATATATATATATATATATATATGGTGGGGAGACAGAGACCAAGGAAAATCACCAATTAAATGCGAGTATCCTTGGCATCTCTCCTGATGCTTCTGATATTTCTGCCACTTGAACCGACCCCACTTCCATGTGCGTTCCCTTCTCTCTCTATCCTAAGGGAGAGATAGTTTCCTTTCCAGAGACTCTCACTCTTGGTGCGATGAAGTAGTCATTGGTTCGACGCCATTCTCTTGTCAACTTTTCTGTATGATTGCTGAATACGGGCCGTCCAACTTGTGAGAAATACAGTAGATGGCCCAGATTAGGAAAATAACCTGCGGGACATGCAATCTTAGCTGTCCGATTATGGCCTTCAAATGGATGGTGAAGGATGATTTTTTTTTTAAGAAGGTTGAGTATTTACTCAATTAGAATGGTCTTGAACAAAGAATCAATCACAGAGGGCCCACCTGTTGTAAGTTCCGGATACACCAACCTAAACTCACGTAGGGCAACTAACCATAATTCGAACATTGCGCGACGAACCGAAAAACTTTAGTGGCCGGCTCTAGTGCAAAGCTTTGTCGGTTAAGCTTCAACTACAACGCAATATGTAGGGCTCACCATTACGTGTGCATGATGTCCAATCCCTCCATAATGGGAAACGGATTGGCTACTCCCCCTGACACCAGCCAATGGCTGGTGGTCGGTGCTCCGTGGGCCCCACCATGATGTATGTGTTTCATCCATTCCGTCCATCTATTTTTAGAGATCATTTCACGCTATGAGACCAAAAATAAGGTATATCCCAATCTTAAATAGACCACGTTACCGGAAACAGTGTTGAATGAGCGTTGACCATTAAAAAACATTTTGGGGCCATAAAAGTTTTGGATCAAGCTGATTTTTGTTTTTTCCATTCATGTGGGACTGTATGACCTAATCAACCTAGATGTCAAATAAACAGTACAGTAGGCCTTACGAGGATTTTAATGATGGATATCCAATCAATATTGTTTTCATGTGGTGTGGTCCACCTGAGATTTATATACCTCTCATTTTTCGGATCAAGCCATAAAATGATCTGTAAAAATGGATGAACGGAAAGGATGAAATACATACATCATGGTGAGTCCCACAGAGCACCGACCACCAGCCACGGGGCTGGTGTCAGGGGGATAGCCAATCCGTTTCCTCCATAATGTGAGTCCCTACAAGTTTTGGGCGGCGCCACCGTGCGAAAACAGGCCTAAAACTTCTAAAATGACATGGTGTGGCCCACATGAATTTTCGAATGGTCTAATTTTTGCAGTATCTTATAATCCTGGTGAAGCGCATTTTCTGAATGGATCGGATGTCATATAAGAAAACAAGGTGGGCCCCACATAGAATCTGGATGGATCCGGCCTTAAAAAATTACTTTTTTAGTTATAAATAAAGGAAGCTCACGAGATGCCAATATCTAAGGCCAAACAGTACTTTGGATTCGATGACCAAATCAGATCTTGTTTTCCTTCAGTTTTGGTGAGACTCGTTGCAGAGAGAGAGAGAGAGCGAAAAGTGGGAGCGGATTAGCTGTTACCCGGGAAACACCTTGGCTGTTATCCTAACTGTGTGAGTCCGATCTTGATATATTTGTTGTATATCTACTCCGTCCATATGTTTTGGAATTTTATCTTAGTTCGCGATTCCAAACCTTAAGAAGATAAAAATTTCATTTAGAAAACACCACTAGAAACAATGATGAATGACCATTAAAAGCTTATTGTGGCTTAAAAAGCTTTGTATCAAGCTTATATTTTGTAGTTTCCCTTTGTCCAGGTCTTCTTGACATTATGAACAGGTTGGATGGAAAATAAAAATTATAAAAGCCTTAAGATGGGCCCTTTGGAATTTTTAATGGTGAGACACTCAATCAACACTGTTTATTGTGGTGTGGTCCACTTGAGATTTGGATCTTCCTAATTTTTTTTATTGCTTACTAAACTTGGCTGGAGAAACGTATGGACGGTGTGGATATACAACACATCAACAAGGTGGGGCCCACGGTAAGGGTAATACGAACTAAGGTGTTACCCGGGTAACACATAAACCGCTCCCGCGAAAAGTGGGCTTATGTATGCAGTCAGTGACGTGGTCCACGTGGATTAGCTCTAGTTTTTAAAATGACTGTTTGGATGTAGGGAGCATTGCGTCTCCATCGGATTCCATTGAAACGATCCCCATTTAGGTACGCGTGTCGGTCGATCTGGCGCCGACCATGAGCCTGGTCCATCGTGCCATGAACTGGTTTGGTTCGTCACCAGTCCTTTGTACTTAAATCTTTAACTGTTCATCTGGTGGGTCGTATTGTTGAACGGTAACACGGAGTGCATAATTTTAGCTGATGGATTTGTGGTTTAGAAACAGAAAAGGATCAGTGGTCCAGATCAATTGGGAGAGTCTGTCTGTTGATGGGATGGATTGGATTGGATTTTTAAATTGCTGTGGGTTTTGTACCGTCGGCCATCAACGGTAGAATGCTCCAGATGGACTTATCGTGTTCACAAACCATATGACAAAGCATGCAGTGTAGATGAAAGAAGAAGAGCAGATGGATGGTCAGGATTTACCAAAAGTACAATGAAGTGTGCGGTGGAGAGGCAACAAACAAAGACTCGTTCACCATGCAACGAACCTTAAAAAGCCATATGGCGCATCTTACCGTTTCATGAGCTTTTTCACTGGGATTTTTACCAAAATGCACGTATTTAGCCTCACTTTTCCATTTCATCTTTTTTTTTTTTTTTTCCCTCCCAGCAACTTTTGAACACCAAAAAAGAAAACCCTTTATTACATGCAGGCCTGAACCCGTACGATATTTGAGTGAGGAGAAATTAAAGAGGACCGGTTAAAATGGGTGGAGTGGGTCTCATCAACTATGATTGGGACAACTTCATGGAGAATTCAATATTCTCACTGTATTTGGCTGGTCCTGAAACCCCACAAAAGTATGGATTTCATCTTAATTCAAGCTTCATATGGTCCAGAATAGTCAATAATCATAACATTCATTTCCAACTCCGTTTCCTGTGATATGGTCCACTTTTAATGTGATTTTCTTTTGTTCCTGGGCCCGTGTCATGAAATGAAGATCTCAATGGAATGGACAACATGGATTTCACACATAACATATGATGGGCTTCACAAAAGCTAGCTTTCAGAATCTTGGTATGGCCAAGCCATGGGACTCCACTTTCAATTTCAGATTTATTTATTTATTATTATTATTATTTTTTTATTTTTTTTTAAGGAAAATCAAAAGAAACCTTTCATCTTCATTTAAAACTTCCTTGGTGGGACACGCCACCACTCTTCGACATTTCATTCAATAATTATCTGGCAATGCATTTGCCAACGTTCCATTATCTAGCATTATTATGAAAAAACACACATTAGGGTCATCTCCATTCTATCCAATTACTTACCAACCTTCCATCTACAATATGGACATAAGAAGTAAGAAGGCATGTAATATGTATTATTGAAATAAGAAGCTGGAATTTTACAATTGACAACAACAACTCATTGTACATGACAACGGCAACACATTGTACATGGCAATGGCAACCCCCTAAATTTTATAATGGTGATCTATAACACATGATAATGGTGACCTATTGTACATGACAACAATGATTTATTGCACATGATAACTACAATTTCTATTGCCCCACTTTTTCTTGTTTAGGTACACTAATATTTAAAGATCATGGCTCTCCGGCCCATATTATCTTGATGGATAGTGTGTGTGTGTGTGTGTATAAGAATTGTATTAATGGGAACTTGAGATGTACAACCGTTTGGGCAGGCCCCAACAAAAAGGAACTGGGCCACGCCTATCATGTAGAAGACCAATGAGCTTTACAAAGAAGACAAAAAAGTTGGGACCAACAGACGATAAGCTTGGCCTAGAGCAGGGATAATGGAAAAAGGGACACCACTGTTAGCAGATGCAACAACCCATGGGGAAGCAGAAACAGAATGGGACAAGCTGACAGTGGATGCAGCCGAGGCAGGGACCCTAGATAGAGGAGTTAGCCTATCCCTATCCTATTTTTGCTGAGCCGAGTCTACCTCACACCTGCTTTATTTAGGACTAAAGAGCCTTTAATGTGCCTTGGGAGGTCAGTTGGGTTGAGGAAAACTCTATCAGGGGCGCCACTGCTAGCGATTTTGGCGAGACCATCTGCCATAGAATTACCTTCCCTGAAGGTGTGACTAAATCTGAGGTTGAGGGGTAGAGTGAGTTGATGGATTGAATCAAGGATACACCAAAGCTTCCAACCACAGGAGGTTGAATGGTTAGAGACTGTATCAAAGAGGACACGGGAGTTAGTTTCAACTATAATTGATGTGAGCCCCAAGTCCCTACATAATTTAAGGCCATCAATCATCACCCGGGCTTCAACAAGCATGTTCGAAATCTGACCGAATGAATGGTGGAAAGCAAAGATAAAGTTACCGGCGTGGTCCCGACAAACACCTCCACCGCCACCTACCCCTAGATTTTCCCACGTGGAGCCATCAACATTCAATTTCTTCCAGATCATGGTTGGTTTTAACCAGCGAACGACCGAAGGCCTTCTGGCTGTCGAGTGGGAGGGGGACGAAACCATGTTGAATCCCTGCACAAGTAGCTTTGACCATACCTAGGACCTGGAAACCAGACTCAAGAAGACAATTAGTAACTCTGTTTATAATGTCGTTGGCAGTGAATGGACGGTTTTCAAACTTAGCACCATTCTTCCCTAGCCAGATTTTCCAGACGATGAAGAAGGATGCCAGGCCACAAATGAAGCGCCAGAGGGAGGAGGAGGACGCAACTGAAATCCATTGATGGATGCGGTCCTGGATGTTTTGGGAATGATTGAGGGGGTTAGGTATAAGTTGGTGAAATGGCTCCAGACAAGAGAAGCAACCTTACTATGACAGAATAGGTGGTTAAGATCTTCAACATGGTGGTTGGGGAGGAATGAGGTTGATATAATGGGGTGGGTAGTGGGGTTGCTGATGTTTGTGAGGAGAGACCGGAGGTTTTAGGAGAGGCCTGGAGGCAGCGAGGTGGGGTTATATAGGTGGTTGAGTAAGAGTTAATGGTGGGAGAAAAGGGTTGAGAAGGCTAGGGACAAGACAGCTAATTGTTGATTACAAGGGGAGGACCAGGTGCAAAGGGGAATTGGATCAAACAGGTTAGGGAAGTTGATGGACAATAAAGATTGTCTGAGACAGGGAGTATGTCAGCGTAGGGAAATCTAGTGGGGATGGGTTGTGGCCAGAAGTAGAGTATGTGGCAGGGGCATGGCCACAAGAAGGTCCGCAACAGACGCAGCAGGATGCCAAACTGATCCCGGTGTGTTGGATGGCCACATCTATAGGGATAGCTTTGTGCATCACTTTCCATATAAAAACATAGATCTTGGGAGGGATACATTTCTTCCAGGCCCAAATGGACTAACGCTGCTTAGGCCTGGCTGCCCTCAGCGAGTTCTAGGCAGATTTCGTAGAGAAGTTTCCTTTAAGGGAGAGATTCCAGGAGAGCTTGTCCCTTCTATTGGAAATAAAGATGTCGCTATCGTGGATAGATCAGATAGTCTGTTCGGGTTTAAAAAAATTCTGCTTGGCCCAGATTCCAAGTGTCAGATGAGTCCCACAAATCTGATAGAAGGGATGTTCTGTCATGAGGCTGCGGTAATAGAGATGTCATGCTAATGAGAAGGCCCTGACCTATCCAGTTGTGAAGCCAGAATTGGATATTCCCTGCACCAACCAGCCATCTAGAGTTGAGGATGGTGAAGGGGAGAGATGCTCTGATATCCTTCCAGATTCTAGAGCCATGATTCGTAGCAAGACTGTGAGAATGCAGGAATTTCTGGAGGCATTTATTAGCGAAAAGGTTGGCCCATTGTGATTTCCCTTCAAGCAGATGCCAAGACATCTTACAACGAAAGGCCTGCATGGTATCATTAATTCATCGTATCCCTAGACCACCTTCAGCTTTGGTATAGCAAATCTCAGACCAGCTGACCCAATGATGTTTCTTGATCCCCTCCGCTGACCCCCAGAAAAATGATGTCAATGTTTTCTCTAAGTATTTCAAGGCTTTCTTTGGGATATTGATAACTGAGAAGATATGCATAGGAATGCTTGAGAGAACGTGATTGATAAGAACCAGCTTGGCCGCCTGGTTCAAGAGTTTGGCCTTCCTAGCAGCGGTGCAGAGATTGATCTTGTGAAGAAGGGGGAGGAGAAATTGGTACCGAATTCTTCGAGAGGGACTCCAAGGTATGTATTAGGGAGAGTCGATTGTTGAAATCCAATGATTTGAGAAATCTGTCTTGCTTTCATCAAGTTTGCCTTCTTAGGGAGGATGAAGCAGCTCTTGTTGGGGTTCATGTGTTACCCTGACGCCTTCTCATAGGAATGGTTGAAAGAAAGTAAGGATCAGATCGAGGAGCTCCTACCATTCAAGAAAATAATTGTGTCATCAGCAAATAAAAGATGGGATATTATAGGGCAGCTTCTAGGGAGGTTGTAAGAAAGGCAGATCCGTTTGAGGAAGAGATCTTTTAGGCCTCGGCTTATAACCTCAGAAGCTGTGATGAATATGGTAGGGGATAAGGGATCTCCCTGACGAAGGTCCCTGGAAGATTAGAAGAAGCCAAACGATTCCCCATTGATTATAATGGAAAACTAGCTCCCTTCCCAACATTGTTTGGCTAGCTGGATCCAATCTGGGTGGAAGCCGAACTTGAGGAGAACTGCATTAATGAAGGGCCATTCCATTTTGTTATAGGCCTTCTCCATATCGAGTTTGAAGATAATGTTCCCACCATGAGTTTTTCGGTCGATGTCGTTGGCTATTTCAGAGGCAATAGAGATGCTCTCAGCTATGAACCTGTTCTTGACAAATGCGCTCTGCTCATCAGAAATTATCAAAGGAAGGATCTTAGCTAGCCTAGTAGTTATGAGTTTGGAAAGAATCTTTTGTATACAATTACACAAGTTGATTGGACGGCAGTCGGCAAAAGATGAAGCAGTTTTCTTCTTGGGAATGAGAAAAATGGATGTGTATCGGAAGGCTCTAAGAGTGGGACTCTCCTTAAAAAATTTGATGGCTGCTTGAATGATGTCATCTTAGATGATGTCCCAGCAGGAGATGAAAATTCCTCCCGAGAAACCATCCGGGCCCAGCGCATTATCCGAGGGGATGGTAAAAATTGCATCCTTTACCTCATCCAGGGGGGGCAGCAGATGAGCATTCATGGAAGTTGAGATTAAGGATGAAATGCTCTCTAACAAGCTGACATGAATTAGAAAGGCCCTGGACGTAAAGCTGTCTGAGAAGAATTTAATTGCTTCTTCACCAATCTCAGTAGCTGAGTTTATTGTTTGACCCGAGGGGAGAAGGATGGAGTTTATGGATGCTCTTCTTCTTTTTTCAAGAACTGAAGCATGAAAGAACTTGGTGTTGCGGTCGCCATCTTTCAGCCAGGAGATCTTGGATCTCTGTTTCCAGAAAATCTTTTCCTGAAGGAGAGCTTTCTTAAGGGACGCATGAGCCAGGTTAAGGCTGATTTTGTCTTCATCAGATCTGGAATGGAGAAGGTTGGCCTCAGTAGCAATTATCCCATCTTCAGCAATCTTGACGTTTTGGAAGACGTTACCAAATACCCTGTGGTTCTAGCTACACAGGGCTGATTTAAGCCTGTTTAATTTGATAAGTAGTTTAAGCAGGGGGGCAACTTGAATATCTTGCTGCCAGGAATCAGCAACTAACCTGTGAAAATCATCATGGAGCATCCACATATTTTGAAATTTAAAGGGTCTACGGTTGTTACCTCATGGCGTTTCAAGAGAAAGAACCATTAGGGAGCGGTCGGAGAATACCCAGGGTAAGAGGTCCACTTTGCTGCTCGAATATGATTGAAGCTAGTCTCATTAAAGAGCATACGGTCGAGTCTAGCCCATCGACGGGTTTGGTCCACTCTATTATTGCACTATGTGAATATGGAGCCTAAAAATCCTGCGTCAATCAAACCCGCATCCCTTATGGTTGATCTGAATTCTTCCATACTCCTTGTATCTGTAGTTTGGTTGCCGATCCTTTCGTTAAGGCCTGTAGTAGCGTTAAAGTCACCAAAAGCCATCCAAGGGCCGCTGGAAATTCTAGACATAGCAGTTATCTCGTCCCACAGGTGGAGTCTCTCTGTCCTGTTGCAAGCCGCATAGATCACAGAGATGGAGAATGTTAGATTGTTGTCTTTTGCTGAAACCCATAGCGTAATGCATTGCTTGGTGGCTGAGATAGTTTGTAACTAATACGAGGGATTGAACAAAATCCAAATCTTCCCATCAGTTATGTTCTCTGAAATTGAGTGGTGAAAACCCAATTTATCTGCAATCTGAGGTCTCCTGTTGAGCCTAACCATGGGTTCTTAAAGAAGAAGGATGGCTGCCTTCTTGGTCCGGATCAATCTCTTCAAGTGTCTCAGGGTCGGAGCATTACCAGATTCGCACACGTTCCAAGAAAGGATGCTAGACATCAGAGTCCCAGCCTGGCGCCATGGTCATTCTCCTAAGCCCTGCACGTCGAGATATTTTCTTGCTAGCTGATTTTTTTTCTTCTGTTTGGCAGTGATCTGAGAATTCTGCATTTCTGTCACTGTAGGAGCATGAGGGGTTTGTGTTGCAAGATCTCTCATGTCTACCCAGAGTTCCAATTCTCCCTCTGTGGTGCAAATGGGGACAAGTGGATCTGCGGGATCAGAGAATGAGTCTGAGCTATAGTTAGATGAGCAGTGTCTTCATCTGAATCAGTGTTCTTATCTGATAGAAGAGGGTCCCAGCTACTTGAGAGGTGGATGTCAGGCCAGGACCATCTCTCAATGTTGTCCAGCCTATTCTCTTTGGTCTTGAAAATCTGGTCACCAACTTCCAATGCCTGATCAGGGGTCTCCTTTGGGCGTGGGGGAGGGTAGATGAGGGTTTGGTTCAGCTTGGAGATGGATGTAGGCTGAGGGATTGAAGAGATCAGGTTTGAGGGGGAGCTGGAGGAGAGGATTGGACGAAGTAAGGTGTTGATAGGTTATAGGTTGGCTGTAGGGTGGTCATTGAGAGGGTATAAGGTTGGGGATGAGCTGGTTGGGCTTTGGAGGGTGGGGCATGGGATCATTGGTTCGATGGAGGGGTTGGTATTGGAGGGTTGTGAATGATGGGTGGTACTGGAGTAGATAGGGGTGGTTTGAACAGTGGTTGAAGTAATTGAGTAAGGTTGCAAGATGGGGAAGTTGAGATGGAGAGGTGAGTTAGAAGGCCTATTAAGCGTAGTTGGGTCAATACATTGAACACCTAATGAGTTGGGTTACCTATGAGTAAGGTGACTGATTGTTGGCATCTCTCTCTCGCCAAGATGGTCCGGGGGGATGTCTGGAACAGGGAGATAAGGGGATTCCTCTCTAGCAACCACAGAACGATTCGGTGGAAGGGTGTCTAGATAACAATCGGAAATGATAGCCCCTCTATTTCCAGATCTAAGATTGAAGCTAGGTCCGGACCCGGGATGGGGATGATTTTAACTCGGGCAAACATGACAAAGGACGAGGATCTGGCAAGTTGATCAATTTCAACTACTATCCCAAATATACTCACGATTTGTTCAATGGTTTGTTTGCACCAGGCATGAAAGGGTTTTCCTTAGATATGGATCCAAATCCCACACTACAAGAAACAACGCTTTTACCAACGAAATTTTTGCCGACGAAAAAAATTTCGTCAGTAAAAGTATGTTTTTACTGACAAAAATTTTTTTTGTCGATAAAACTGCGCTTTTACCGACGAAATTTTTTTCATCGGTAATAATATTTTTGTCGACAAAAATTTTCGTCGGTAAAAGTATTTTAATTTTTAAGATAGAAAATTTTCGCGCCATTTTGAAAATTTCGTGGTAAGACTTTTGCCGACGAATATTTTCGTCGGTAAAAAGCACAAAACTACTTTTACCGACAAAAATTTTCGTCAGTAAAAGTGTAATGTTTTTAACTTAGAAATTTTAGCCCTAAGTTTAACCAACGAACTAAAACCGTCGGGAATAATGTTTTTACCGACGAAAATTTTCATCGGTAAAAGTATTTTAATTTTTAAGATAGAAAATTTTCGCGCTGTTTTGAAAATTTCGTGGTAAAACTTTTACCAACGAAAATTTTCGTCGGTAAAAAGCACAACCACTTTTACCGGCGAAAAATTTCGTCGGTAGAAGTGTTATGGTTTTCACTTAGAAATTTTCGCCCTGAGTTTTACTATCGAACTAAAACCATCGGTAATAATGGTTTTACCGACGAAACTTTTCGTCGGTAAAAGTGTTGTGTTTTTCAAATAGAGAATTTTCACCCTGAGTTTTACCAACGAACTAAAACCATCGGGAATAATGTTTTTACCGACGAAACTTTTCATCAATACAAGTGTTATGTTTTTCACTTAGAAAATTTTCGCCCTGAGTTTTACCGACAAACTAAAATCATCGGGAATAATGTTTTTACCGACGAAAATTTTCGTCGGTAAAAGTATTTTAATTTTTAAGATGCAAAATTTTCGCGCTATTTTGAAATTTTCATCGGTAAAAGTTCTGTAAATATTTTTACCTACGAAAATTTCTGTAGGTAAAAGTATCGTGAAATATTTTTACCTACGAAACAAATCGTCAGTAAAAGTTTTTTACTTATTTTTTACCGACAAAAAAATTCATTGGTAAAAGTTTTGTAAAATTTTACCTTCGAAAAAATTCGTCAGTAAAAGTTTTTTACTTATTTTTTACTGACAAAAAAATTCATTGGTAAAAGTTTTGTAAGTATTTTTACCTATGAAAAAAATCGTCGGTAAAAGTTTTTTACTTATTTTTTGCTGACGAAAAAATTCGTCGGTAAAAGTCTTACCTTTGCCGACAAAAAAATTTTTCATCAGTAAAAGCCTTTATCGTCGGTAAAACTTTTTACCTACGAAATAACTGGATTTAGCAAAGAAAATTTTCGACGGTAAAAGTGAGTTTTCTTATAGTGCCATTGTTCATGGGAGTCGTTGAGGGAGACTATGGAGTTACAGAGCATAGCCCCATAGAATGGTCGAGTATTGAATAGCGATGGAAGGCCAAGGCTTCCTCCCTAAATCGAAATGAAAGGAGGAAGGATTGAGGGGAAACCCTAGCGATTTTCACCTTGGAAGCTCCAAATGGGGAGGATCTAAGGGTATCGATCAGGTGGATAACTGAGCAAGAAGAGAGGAGAGCCACTCCAATGAAAGAATTCGAGAGTTGTCTTCGCCCAGTGGCTGATATCTTGGAGGGGATCTGGATGGTGAGGTTCTGCATAGCTGAGGGTTTGGATGGAGATGGTTAGGATGTGGTAGGGAGAGATAAAAGGGGAAGGGGGCGAGATTATTGGAGGGCCTGGGTGTAGCTTAAGTGGGAGCCAAGAGCAGAATGTTGTTGTGTGCGAGCTTCTTGGATGATGATGGGGCGTCGTTGAAGCAGAGAGCCTTGCAGTCTGTGCATCGCAGTATGAGCATCTTCTCTCTGGTTGAATCGGACAAATCCAAATCCCTTATTCGTGGGAGAGTTTTTCTGCCTAGGGATGTAAATATCTAAAATGCCCCCAAATCTCGAGAAGATAGGCCTGATGTCAGAGGCTCCAAAGGTGAAGGGGATGTTAGCAATAAGGAGGGAGAATGACTGGTTTGCCAAGCGACGACGATGGACGGTGGTCCATTCTCCCTCCTCCGTCTCCTTCTCCATTTCAGATCACTATTCCTTTCGGTAGTTAGTATATGAAAAAGAGAAATTCTTATATAAGAGTGACAACTCTAAATGCGTCATTGTAAGTACTGAAATTACATACAAAGAGCTCATAAGTAATATGTATATATATATATATATATATACACACGGAAACGCTCACCTGCGAACCAGTTCGTACGTACTACGTACGAACTTTTTTGAGAACCCATCATACGTGATGGGGATCCAAAATCTGAAACGTTCATGTGAAGCAGCACCTCGTGAAACCCCCCGGGCCCAAGTTTTACTTTGATCTAAAACTTTGATGGGCCATGAAAAATGAAAACAGTTTCCTCCCTTGATTTGCATTTCTCTTTGTTATGGCCCACCATAATTTTAGATCGGGGTAAAAATTTGTCACGTGGGGTTTCATGGGATTCCGCATCACATGGACCGTTCAAATTAGACAACCATGACACGTGTGCAAAGGTGCGCAGGGGAGCATGACTATATATATATATATATATATATATATATATATATATATATATATATATATATATATATATATATGAAGACAAGACCCAATGAATATAATATTATAATGAAGGTTGTGTAGCCTGGGCAGGGTTACGTATCACCCCCCTACACATGATCAGAGACGACGAAGATGACTTGATGTATACACTTTTCTCCAGTCAGAATTATAATCCTCAAATACCATTGTATATAAAGAAAGTAAGGTCTACAACTGTTATCAAAAGAACCCATTTTCGTAGATTTGGATGAGTGGCACAGAACAGTGGATATTGATTTGGGGATGTGATTTATATTCGCCCCCTCACCAGTCGGTGCAGATATTCTCATGCCATTGACCTATGCACCAACAAAAGATCTAAGGGTTAAACAATTGTGAGCAGCAATCTTATTGCTTTTTTATAGTGAAAATTGTACAGATATCCCCGGCCCATCAACCAATGCATCAAGATCTAATCCAAGGGTCGACAGTTGTGAATTTTCATCTTTTTGAAAATGGCTTATTGGTTAAATAGTTGTGAACAAATGCTTTTGGATTTGTTCCATGGTGAACTTTTCATATTTATGTAGTAGCTTTTTCATATGGTCTTTCCAACTCAGAGGCAATTTGGCTATAATAGTTCCAACTTGAAAAAATTCAGGTAAGTCAACTTTTAAAGAATTTATTTTGTTTACAATCAACTGTAATTCATGAATTTGGGCTAGTAGAGGCTTATTGTCTACCATGGTGAAATCGAAGTACATGGCGATTAGGAATTTTTGTGTTCCTTCTTCTTCAGACTTGTACCTGTATTCCAGTGCACTCTAGATTTCTTTTGTTGGGGGTGGTTCATGTGTACGTATCGTACAGCCGATCAAAAAGCGCGTTGAGAATATGACTGCAACATAGTAGTTCATCTTCTTGTTGTTTAATTTTGGCAGCGATTTGTTTTTAAGTGTCGTTGTCTGTTGCTTCTAGAGGAGGCTGAAGATTTGGGTCCATGATGTAAAATATCTTCAAAGTTGTGAGAAGAAATTTCAACTTGTCTTGCCACCTGGTAAAATTTGTACCATCGAATCGGTTTAACTTGATCATATCCTTATTCATCAGTTTGACTGATAAAACATTTCCGGTATTCATAATCAAGCTTTAATATTGTTGAAAAATATATTGAAAAATCGAAAAATAAAATTATTTAGTTTTAACACCAGGCTAAAACACATATAAATACGATGTCCTTAAATCTTGATTCACCCCCTTATCAAATGCTGATGGGTTACAAGCAAATTGCTTCCAGAATAAGAAAAGACTTCTTTTTAGATCCCACATGCAACAATCACGAAGTGAACTACTGAGAAACTCTTTGAACGCAATTGATCGTCTGTCAAACTAGATTAGTGGTCATCTAGTAATACTCTTAAAAGGAGAATGTCTTAAAGAGATTTTGTTGGAGTTATGATTATGGACCAGAATGATCCAGTTTATATAAGCACCAAAGAAGCAGGTCGTTGCTAGGTGTCATCAAAGGTTCAGAACGTTTGTAAAACGTTTCTGACCGTCGACACTTAATTTAGGGCGTTTTAGATCTTTGGATCAAACGAATCTAACTATTGGATCATCAAAGCCGGCCCGTCTATTTTTAGACCGTTATGGCTTTTAAGTCTAGCCATTTTCAAAATGGCTGACGGTTTTGAATCCATAGATCTGACCGTTCCAACAACCTACAAAACCCGGTCTCATCTCACACCTCTCGCACCATTTCGCGACTGTTTGCGAAGTGCAAAGTACATCATCTAACGCCACATTGCCCACGCCCATGCCCGAGCGCGTGCATACCAGTTCTATACACTAGAATACGCAAACTCGGCATCTTAACATCCAATTCTCCAAGTAAGAATACTACCCACACAACCATTTATAAACCACAAAATTTCTTTCATTCTTTTCATTATGGGGCTAAATAAATTGCAATTTTTCATTTGAAAATTTCAACATTGTTTTTTACGAGAAAATAAAATTTTCAATATATTTTAACTGTAAAACAAAAATTTTAACAGAAAAAATCTATAAAATAATAAAGTAACATGAAATTTAATAGTTAAAAAAGTCAAATTGATATGAAAAAAGTCAGGGACAATCACATCGAATGGGATTGAAAGAACTCAGCTAAAAAGTTCAGCTAAGAGCAACGGTATAACTCTGGCATGTATAGTATGTTGATGGAAAGCCAAGCAGCCATATGTCTCGCATGTATGGTATGTCAATGGAAAAATATTACGAGCTCTCCATGATGGCCAATGCCAAAGGCTATTAGACTTCAGTAAATTTTCATAATTTTAATATTAAAAGATTAATTTTAAATTTAAAGTTAAAACTTATTAAGGGCTTATAGTAGTATAATCTAAAAACCTTTAAAGTTATCTCATCTAGCCATGATGATCAGTTCAATCATATAGATGATTTTGATCATTAAAACAGAACCCTTGATCTAAGATTACCTTACAACTCAAGCTTAAAAGTATTCACAAGTGTTTTTAAATCATCCATTCCTACTTGATGATTGGATTGTGCTAACCATTATTAGCATAGGCTTGCTCTGGCCGGGACGCATATTAGATACTGAATTAGACAGTAGTGACGTCACCACGTTATGTGAGCCCCAGCATGATGTATGTGTTGTATCCACACCGTCCATCCACTTGGAGAGATCATTTTAGGGCATGAGCCTAATAATGAGAAAGAGCAAAAGCTCAAGTGGACCCATCACAGAAAACAGTGGGGATTGAACCCCTGCCATTAAAAACTTCTTTGGGCCACAGAAGTTTTCAATCAAGCTGATATCTCTGTGTTTTTCCATATTCCATGTCTGTGTTAACTTATAAACGAGGTGGATCTCAAATAAAGATCATGGTGGGCCCTATGAAGGTTTCAACGGTGGGTGTCACTGTCCTCACTGTTTTCTGTGGTGGGGTCCACTTGAACTTTGGATCTGCCTCATTCTTTGGCTCATGCCCTAAAATGATCACTCCAAAAGGATGGATAGTATGGATACAACACGTACATCATAGTGGGGCCAAAGAACGTAGTGACGTAACTTCAGTAGCCACGTAACTTCAGTAGCCAGACTCGCTACTGTCGGGTTCAGTAGCTAATCCGCGTCCGGCAGGGGAAACGGATTGACCACTTTCCCTGCCACCAGCCAATGGCTGGCGATCGGTGCTCTGTGGGCCACACCATGATGTACATGTTTCATCCATGCCGTTCATCTATATTTCTAGATCAGTTTAGGCTATGTGACAAAAAATGAGTTGTATCACAATCTTAAATGGACCACATTACAGGAAACAGTGTTGAATGACGTTAACCATTAAAAACTTTTTGGGACCCATAAAAGTTTTGGATCAAGCTATCTTTGTTTTTTCCCTTCATCTAGGTCTGTGTGACCTAATCAACAGATTGGATGTCAAATAAACAGTACAGTGGGCCTTAGGATGATTTTAATGGTGGATATCCAATCACTATTGTTTTCCTGTGGTGTGGTCCACCTGAGAATTATATCCCTCACATTTTTCGTATCAAGCCCTAAAATGATCTGTAAAAATGGATGAACGGCATGGATGAAACAAAAACATCATGGTGGGCCCACAGATCACCGACCACCAGCCACCAGGCTAGTGGAAGGGGGAGTAGCCCATCCGTTTCCTCAGGCAGGGGCCAAGCCTGGTCGTACAAGGCTGGACTGCCCCGATCATGTGTAGGTCAAACCAGAAATTCCAAAAAGTAGGCCCCGCTGGATGTACGACTCTCCATATCTAAGAAGATCACAAAGGGTAAAAGTCTATTGAGAGAGAGAGAGAGAGAGAGCGCGCATTTTGGAGTCTTGCGACTTCTATCAACATTAGGGGTGTACACAAACCGGGCTAGCCCGGTTAGCTCGCTCGACGCCCGACTCGGAATTGAGTTCGGGTCGAGATGGGCCATTTTTCTCAGCTCGAAATTGAGTTCAGGCTGAGTTCGGATACGGCCCAGTTCGGCCCAACTCGATCCGAAACCCAACTCGACCCGACCCAGTCGAGAGTGTGTGTGTGTGTGTGTGTGTGTGTGTGTGTGTGTGTGTGTGTATATAACCTAACCCTACCCGTGCCTTTCCCCTTTCATAAACTAAATCAACGGCATGGATCATCGTATCATGTGCCTCACTAGGTTGTAGTGGGTTCGTCATGTCATGATGCATCAACAGTCCTGATTCGTGGATAATGCTATTTTACATTAGAGAAATGTTCAACCTTCTCATACAACATTGTACATGAACTTTCACTTACAACCTTTCCTTCTACGCCAATCATCATCATGAGCTAATGTATCACTTTTGTTGAAAAATCCAAGCCGTTGGAAAGGGTTGGCCGCACCATAACGTTGTATGTATGTGAACATTTCTCCACGAAGTATGATAAAGCTAATTAAGAAATTGACCCAAACTCAGGTTCGAAATTGGTACGAACTAGAAGGTTCGAAACTGGCCCGAACTCGCCCGATTACTATAGGGCTGGGCTCTGTTCGGGCTGGGTGTGGCTGGTGACCGGGCCAGGCCGGGTTGAGCCCAGTTCGACCCAGATCGACCTGTGTACACCCCTAATCAACATCACCAAATTGAAGGGATCTTACTCATATTTGATGCGGAGAAAATGTCTAGAGCTAGACCCAAGTATCGAAGTTATCTATCAATTAAACTATTTCCACACACGTGACCTACCTGTATGAGATACATGCTATTCATATACATGGCCATAACATGCTTGGGCCCCACCCAAAAAACCAAATAGATTGGATGATCCAATCCGCTAATTTGATGACCTCTTTCATTCCAAATGTACAGTTAGAGGAAATTCAAACAACAGCTAGCATTAATGGGCCGAATACTCCAATTAGTAGCTCCCACAATCCAACCACTGTGATTTTGTGTGGTATAGCCCATCCATAGTACGGCCCAAGAGAAGAAGGGCCTAGATCTCACACAAGATAGTCAAATGGAAAGAAATCGAGTGCTTGGGAGTGCTTGCAACTAACCTAAATATGTTTCTAGCTCTGGATCCTTCCATAATTGTGATGGTAATAGATATTAAAGCAATTCTACTGTAGTGTTCCTTCACCGCCACTCTTCCTTACACGACATGGGACTGTCTCATTATATTATCTTAATCTTATTTTTCTTGTATGTCTTTTCATGCATCCAATGCCCACAACAATACATGGGACCGTCTCTTTTCATGTTGATGAAGGTACACGTAAGCTTGAGAAAGTGGTAGCTTGATCATGAACGGTGATGATCTATGTCGGAAAATAAAGTCCAGTCCCGAGAGATCGAGATGCCCATTGGATGAAGTGTTTGTCGGAGTCAAAGACTCCTGATTGGATAGTTACTAAAGTGATAGAGTAAAATTCAAGAGCTTCATTGGTCTGCTGAAATATAAGGGTTTTGATTGGTTGGTTAGTCTCTAGGTTGCTCAACAACATTATTGATATACCTAACAAATAGACAATCTTAAGTAAGATTTCTCATATATGCATGTTCGATCCTCTGCCTCCCGGAGGCAGGAACTCCCTGCCTCCAGCGTTTTCATTGGTCAACGTCATTATAAGTGCCACCTCATTAGATTTATTAAATATATTTAAAAAATACATTTAGTAAGAAGTATAACGGAGACTTTAACGGAAGCGGTTTGCGTGCTGAGTAACTCACCAGGGTAAGCGTACTGACTAAAGTTTGTGAAGCCCACCGTAGTCATTCGTGCATTGTATCAACTCCATCCATCTCTTTTATCATCTAATTTTAGGGTTTTACAATAAAAATTAATTATATTCAAAGATCAAGTGGACCACACCACCTGAAACAGTGTGAATTGAATTCTACCGTTGAAAAGTTGATGGGGGCCCACAGAAGTTTTATATCAAGATGATATTGTTTTTTCCATTCATCCATGTCTTTGTGACCTTATGAACAGTTTGGATGAAAAATAAACATCACTGGGGGCTTAGAAACATTTCAATGGTGAAGATCAATACTTCCACTGTTTCATTTGGTATGGTCTACTTGAGCTTTTGATATACTTCAGTTTTAGGCTCAACCCTTAAAATGATCTGAAAAAATGGATGGACGGCATGGATAAACCACATGAATTCATAGTGGGCCCAACAGAGTTTACTCAGTACGATAAGACTCGTACGCAATCCGATTTCACGTGTCTAACGGGGATGCGGATTTCCTGCCAAAGCCTTTTGCAGTAAGATCCTGCACAAGGATTCCGGATGGGCCCACTGCGACGTTTGTGATAAATCCAACCCGTTCATCCATTTTTAGATATCATTTTAGGACATAATACCAAAACTAAGGTGTATACAAAACTCAAATGGGCCACACGAGAGGAAACAGTGGGGATTTAGTGTCCACCGTTGAAATATTTATATGGCCACAAAAGTTTTGCATCGGTCTAATATTTTGGTGTTTTCACTTCATCCTAGTAAAAATGACCTTATAAACAGTTTGGATGGCATATAAACATCAAGACGCCTAGGAAGGTTTCAACTGTAGGAATTTCTTTCTCCACTGTTTCATCTTGTATGGCCTAGTTGAGTTTTTTATCATCCTAATTTTTTGTTACATGTCTTAAAATGAGCTCTAAAAATGGATGAATGGATTGAAATTCTTATAAACATCATGGTGGATCCCACCATACATCCCAGTGCTGGAACTTCATGCAAAAGGCTTTTCTCGGTGAATCTGCGTCCACGGTTTCTATTGGAAACGGACTGGCTACTCCCCTGCCACTTAGTATTATGTGGACCCACCATGATGTATGTGTTTCATCCATGCCGTCCATTTATTTTTCTAGATCATTTTATGGTCTGAGACAAAAAATGAGGTATAACCCAAATCTCAAATGTACTACATTACATGAAATAGTGTTGAATGAACGTTGACCATTAAAAACTTTTTGGGGGCCATAAAAGTTTTGGATCAAGCTATTCCCTTCATCTGGGTCTTTATGACCAAACCAACAGATTGGATGTTAAATAAACAGTACGGTGGGCCTTAGGAGGACTTTAATGATGGATATCCAATCACTATTGTTTTCCCGTGGTGTTGTCCAAATGAGATTTATATCCCTCTCATTTTTGGGATCAACCCCTAAAATTATATGTAAAAATATATTAACGGAATGGATGAAACACATACATCATGGTGGGGCCCACAGAGTACCGACCACCACCACCACCAGGCTGGTGGTGGGGGGAGTAGCCAATCCGCTTTAATTTCCATTTGGGATTCACTGCCACATTGAGTAGTGAGACTCGCTACTGAAGTGATGTCACCTATTTATATGCGTTCTACTATGATGTATGTTTTGTATCCACACCGTCCATCCATTTGGAGAGATCATTTTAGGGCATGAGCTAAAGAATGAATCAGATCTAAAACTTGAGTGGACCCCACCACAAAAAATAGTGGAGAGAGTCATGCCCACCATTTATTACGAATGAATCCAATCCAAACCTCGTCACTTTGTCCACTGAACCCCGTCACTTTGTACTGCAACCCCGTCACTTTATTTACTGAACCCTGTCACTTAGTGTTGCAACTTCGTCACTTTGTCTAGTGAACCCTGTCACTTTTGTCTTTTGCAACCATTTATCACTTTGTCTCTTGAACCACTTCGCTTTGTCTTATGCAATTGTTACTTTGTCTCTTGAACTCCGTCACTTTGTCTTGCAATATCGTCACTTTGTTGTCTGTATGCCCCATCACTTTTTATTTATGACCTCGTCACTTTGTCTATTATACCCCGTCACTTTGTGCTGTAACCTCGTAACTTTGTCTAGTGAACCCCATCACTTTGTACTGCAATGTCGTCGCTTTGTCCTACTGAACCCCGTCACTTTGTACTGCAACCCCGTCACTTTGTCTACTGTACCCCATCACTTTGTACTGCAACCCTGTTACTTTGTCACTTTGTTTACTGTACCCCGTCACTTTGTTTACGGTACCCCGTCACTTTGTACTGCAACCCTATCACTTTGTCTACTAAACCCTGTCACTTTGTACTGCAACCCCTTCACTTTGTCTACTGAACACCGTCACTTTGTACTGCAACTCCGTCACTTTGTCTATTAAACCCCGTCACTTTGTACTGCAGTAGACAAAGTGACGGGGTTGCAGTACAAAGTGACGGGGTTCAGTAGACAAAGTGACAGGGTTGTAGTACAAAGTGACGGAGTACAGTAAACAAAGTGATGATGTTGCAATACAAAGTGACTCGGATTCAATGACAAAGTGATCGGGTCTGAAGACAAAGTAACGGGTTCGATTAGACAAAGTGACGGAGTTCAGTAGACAAAGTGACAGGGTTGCAGTACAAAGTGAGGGGGTACAGTAGATAAAGTGACGGAGTTGCAGTACAAAGTAACGGGGTCCAGTAGACAAAGTGACAAACTTACAGTATAAAGTGACGGGGTTCAGTAGACAAAGTAACGAGTTAGTGCATGCAAAGACAAAGTGACGGGTTCGATGAGACAAAGTGACTGGTTGCAAAGACAAAAGTGACGGGGTTCACTAGACAAAGTGACGAGGTTGCAGCACAAAATGACGAGGTATAGTAGACAAAGTGACGAGGTTGTAGCACAAAGTGATGGGGTATGGTAGACAAAGTGACGATGTTGCAGTACAAAGTGACGGAGTTCAGTAGATAAAGTAACAGGGTTGCAGTAAAAAGTGACGGGGTTCAATAGACAAAGTGACGGGGTTGTAATACAAAGTGACGGGGTTCATTAGACAAAGTGACGAAGTTGCAACACTAAGTGACAGGGTTCAGTAGATAAAGTGACGAGATTCAGTACAAAGTGACGGGATTCAGTAGACAAAGTAACGGTGTGGATACAAAACATACATCATAGTGAGACCCATATAAATAGGTTACATCACTTCAGTAGCGAGTCTCACTGCTCAATGTGGCAGTGAATCCCAAATGAAAATGAAAGCGGATTGGCTACTCCCCCCACCACCCAAGTGGTGGTGGTGGTCGGTACTCTGTGGGCCCCACCATGATGTATGTGTTTCATCCATTCCGTTAATCTATTTTTACATATAATTTTAGGGGTTGACCCCAAAAATGAGAGGGATATAAATCTCATATGGACCACACCACAGGAAAACAATGGTGATTGGATATCTATCATTAAAGTCCTCCTAAGGCCCATCGTACTGTTTATTTGACATCCACTCGGTTGGTTTGGTCATAAAGACCCAGATGAAGGGAAAAGCATGATCCAAAACTTTTATGGCCCCCAAAAAGTTTTTAATGGTCAACATTCATTCAACACTATTTCATGTAATGTGGTCCACTTGAGATTGGGTTATACCTCATTTTTGGTCTTAGATCATAAAATGATCTAGAAAAATAAATGGACGGCATGGATGAAACACATACATCATGGTGGGCCCACATAGTACCGAGTGGCAGGGAAGTAGCCAGTTCGTTTCCAATGGAAACCGTGGACGCGGATTCACCCGAAAAAGCCTTTTTGCATGAAATTCCAGCACTAGGATGTATGGTGAGGTCCACCATGATGTTTATAAAACTTTCAATCCATTCATCCATTTTTAGAGCTCATTTTAAGACATGTAACCAAAAATTAGGATGATCAAAAACTCAACTGGGCCATACAAGATGAAACAGTACGGAGAAAGAAATTCCTACAGTTGAAGCCTTCCTAGGCGTCTTGATGTTTATATGCCATCCAAAATGTTTATAAGGTCATTTTTATTGGGATGAAATGAAAACACCAAAATATTAGACCGATGCAAAACTTTTGCGGCCATATAAATATTTCAACGGTGGACACTAAACCCCCACTATTTCCTCTCGTGTCGCCCATTTGAGTTTTGTATACACCTTAGTTTTGGTATTATATCCTAAAATGATATCTAAAAATGGATGAACGGGTTGGATTTATCACAAACGTTGCAGTGGGCTCATCCAGAATCCTGCGCAGGATCTTACTACAAAAGGCTTTGGTAGGAAATCCGCGTCCGGATTGCGTACGAGTCTCATCGTACCGAGTAAACTCTGTTGGGCCCACTGTGAATATATTCATGTGGTTTATCCACACCGTCCATCCGTTTTTTCAGATCATTTAGGGGTTGATCCCAAAACTGAAGTATATCAAGAGCTCAAGTAAACCATACCAAAGGAAACAGTGGAAGTATTGATTTTCACCATTGAAATGTTTCTAAGCCCCCAATGATGTTTATTTTTCATCCAAATTGTTCAAGAGATCACAAAGACTGGATGAATGGAAAAAATAAATATCACCTTGATATAAAACTTCTATGGGCCCCCAACAACTTTTCAACGGTAGAATTCAATTCACACTATTTCAGGTAGTGTGTTCCACTTGATCTTTGGATATGATTAACTTTTGTTATAAAACGGTAAAATTAGATGATAAAAGAGATGGATGGAGTTGATACAATGCAGGAATGACCCACGTACTTTACTCAGAGCGCTTACCCTACTGATTTACTCGGCATGCAAACCGCTTCCGTTTAACGTATCCATTATACTTCTTATTAAATGTATTTTTTTAATATATTTAAAAAATCTGATGACATGGCACTTATACTGACGTTGACCAATGAAAACGTGGGAGGCCGGGAATTCCTGCCTCCAGGAGGCAGAGGATCTGCACTCGTTCACATGAAATCTGGGCCGGAGTACGTGTTTGAAGTCATCTACAGTGATATTAATTAATTTGGTTGCTAGGCCGTTGTGTATTTGAAGTCATACACTCAGTGAGTGATGTTTGGTGGCCGATCGAGTCCAGTAAAATTACATATAAGCTATTGTGGATGGTTCATTTATTGGTCATGTTCATATTAGTGAGCTTAGCTAATAAGCCCACAAGCGTGTGCAATAAAGGTTAAGTACATGCCACACGTGCCAGAAACCAAATTTTCTATCAGAACGGCACAATTACTATATTGATACTGTAACCTAATCATAAGGTTTCCCACTAGTTAGGTGAGCCACGGTTTCTATAACATAAATATACACCTTTTTAAAAAAATCTTGGCTGAAGTCAAACCATGCTCGGCTTTTCAACGTTGGGTCCACATGCTAATCTGATTGGATTTTATTTTTGGGTACAAGGTCGAAAAACCTAGTGGATGGATTTGATATGCACCCATGTTGTCACATGTGTGGCGTGTATACGAGCTTTACTGCACACGTGTGTTCTTCACTTTATTTAGCTACGGTAAATATAGCTTATTTTTGGACACTTGTGCATGACTAAAATACCCGAATTGACACCCTGATCCATAGCTCAAGTGGTAGACTGAGTGAATGATATCTCGTTTCAACAATGAAGTCTTGGTATCCATCCCTAGTGGGGGTGGCTAACACTGAAGTGTGAACTGACAGTGGGGTGTACTAACAAGCTAACAAAAAAAATTAAAAATTAAAAATAATAATAAATAAATAAATAATGACCCGTATTGGATTATAAAATACTATCTCAATACCTCAATTAATAGCTAACATGCACTCACCATTTCATTATTCACGTGTGACCCACTGTGTTGTGCATGTGCCATCCAGCCGCTCCATTACCAGAGACACCCTAGTTGCGTATGCGCCACCCAACTGTCCATTATGAGAGGCCCACCGTGATAATGGGATGTCTCAAAAATTACACTGAAAAAAATCAGCCTCACCCACAACTCAGGTGAGTCACAACACAGGGAACAATGGGAATGGGATCCCAGCCATAGGTTTTGGTCCACGTGATGGGTGGATTTGGTTATCCACACCCTTCATGGTGAATGGGCTTGATGACAAACACCATGGTGGCCACACACAAAAACATATGGCTGGCATCCCATCCCGTTTTGTTTTATGGCAAGGCCCACCTAAGCTTTGAACCTAGCCATTTTTTGTCACCATGGGGTAGCATCAAGGAGATAACCTAATGACGGAATCAATATACATGTACAACATGTGTATCCCGCGAAGCTGGGGTGTTTTACGTGCTGCTTAAATCAGTTAGAGGATTCCGGTCCGTACAATACAACTGAACCAGGACTGTATAGGGCATTACTTTTACCCATGCATGAAAAAACCAAGCCCCACCCTACCTACGTTGTATATATGAAATCCATGTTGGGCGTGACAATAATCTCAGAACAAATCAAACAATCAATAAAAAAAAAAAAAAAAAAAAGAAATATTCAAGAACACACAAAATTTTACATGAAAAAACTTTTAAGGAAAAAAACAATGACACAAAGTAAAGATTAATCCATGATAATCAGAAAAAGGTTACACGAGATTAAACAACTTACGGTAGAAATCCTAACTTTTCCCAAAAATCCTAAAGTATTCGCGCTATGCTTCAAAATCCACTTTCCACCACCCTAATCACAATTAGCGAGAGTATTTATACACTCTCGTACATAATTAGAAAATAAAACTTGTACTTATGCATACCATCAGTCAAACCAATGGAACCGTCGATCGAATTAAACAGAACCAACTCACAAACCTCCCACTGAACCGAAAACATGCAAAAGTGGACAACATGCAACTTGAGAATCCATGCCTAATTTGGTCAAACCTAAACAAACACTGATTGAATCGAGACAGGGCTTCTCTTTACTAGATTAAAGGCACTCAATCAAAAATCTCCTGCATGGTTTTAATCCTCCAACTCCACTGCTCCAAGTTGATACCACCATATCTAATCACATTCAAAGTAATGCCATCATCGTTTCTCGTGCATATTCTGTATTTATTTTTTCTTTCCTAAGCCCAGAGAAGTCGAGCAAAACTTGAATTTCTCTACAAGAACAACTTTTGTAAGCATGTTCGATGGATTCACGCTAGTGTGAACCTTCTCAAGAGTGACATCTCATTCTTCTAGCATTTTTCGGATAAAATGATAATGAACATCAATGTGTTTAGTTCGAGAATGATACACCGAGTTCTTCACTAAATTGATTTATCTCTTGTTGTCACAATGCACATGGACGACTTCTTGTTGAAGCCCCACCTCATTCATCATCTTATTCAAACAAACAACTTCTTTAAATGCTTATGTCACTGCCATGTATTCAGCTTCACTTGTGGAAAGTGTAACAACAAACTGAAGCTTTGACATTCAACTAATAAATCAACCTTCTAGTACAAACGAATAACTGAAAGTTGACATTTTATTATTTATATTCCCTGCATAATCCGTATCCATATAATTAATGAGTTTTTCCTTAGAATTTTTGAAAATCAAGATGAAGTCGGTCATACCTCGTATGTACCAAAGTAACCATTTCACTGCTTTCCGATATTGATTGCCAGGGTTTGACAAATATCTACTCATAATACCAACTGCATGTGAAATATCTGGTCCAGTATAAACCATTACTAGAGCTGTATACGAGTCGAGTCGAGTCGAGTATCACCCTACTCGTACTCGGCTCTTAACGCCCGAGTGCTGCTCGTACTCGACTCTACTCAGCCAACGAGCAGGGACCCCCTGCTCGTACTCTACTCGCCCGAGTACAAGCCGAGTACGAGTAGTAAACGAGTAGAGTCGAGTCCGAGTTTTCAAGTCGAGTCCGAGTACGAGCACACGAGTTGAGTACCGAGTATGAGTTTTCGAGGCGAGTTCGAGTCTGAGTGTGAATTTGAGGCCAATTCGAGTAGGGTTTTCGAGTAACGAAACAATAAAATATATAAATTGCACATAATTACATTACATTGTTACATAATTACATTAACATCTTTACATAATTACATTACATTGTTCAAAATGACAATTTATAACTAATAACTTCTATAAGATGAGTGTCTTCCTGTTCCTGTATTGTCATCTAATCCATCGGAACTGCTATCTATTTTTTCATATACAAATTGATTCACTTCCTCTTAGTCAGAAGGCGAAGAGATTTTTCCTTCGTACTCTTCTACACTTTCAACTAGATTTTTCAAACTTGCTTTATGTGAAGAATTGTATGCAGTACCCAATGCCCTATAAAATTCACCGAGACGAGTCAGGAATTTCAATTTATTACTCTTTTTCTTGTTCTTGTTTGTCGTACTCGACGAGTAATTCGATCCTGCTTCAACATCGTGTTGTCTTTGACTCGAATATCGCTGAAGTCTAGAAGCGTCTTCCATACTGCGTTTTATGGCGATTTGGAATTGTTCTTCCTCCAAAGCTTTTAATCTGGCTTCCTCCTCTACATCTTTTGTGGATATCATTTGTGTACCAGATCTAGAAGCAGAAGGTTTGGATGGAGTGGAAGGCTTTCTATTCGAATCTAACAAGGCTTGAAAAAGAATTTGGACATCCTTAGGCGCATTAGGGTATGGTTTTGCATCACCACCTCGACATGACAAGTGTAGGCGAAAGCGATAAGTCTTGTTTACAAACTTTGTGCCACACAAACCACACTTAATCTTTATTTTTCCAGACCGTGGCGGTGATTCAACTAGGGAAGCATAGTCTCAAATGTTTGTCGATGGCTTAGATGACAACATTTGTACATTCAATTTTTAATAAAAAAATCAGAATATTGATAAATAAATTGAACTTGATATAACAACAAA
Source organism: Magnolia changhungtana (assembly GCA_030180095.1). Classification (NCBI taxonomy): domain Eukaryota; kingdom Viridiplantae; phylum Streptophyta; class Magnoliopsida; order Magnoliales; family Magnoliaceae; genus Magnolia; species Magnolia changhungtana. The sequence continues at coordinate 725,072 of JASAUF010000565.1, forward strand.
AGAAAGTAATATAAATGTATCAAAATTCAAAAATAAAAGTAAATGAACAGGCATATGTAAATAAATATCAATGATTCAAATTCTTCCAAACCACATTCCAAAAGAACCAATACTTTTGTGTTTGCAGTTGCAGTGAAATAATATTACAGATCATTCAACATTTAGCCAAAAAAATTTGAAAAATCGAAAATAATTACTGATCTGTAGGTAGAGACTCGTCATGAATCTCAATCTCCTCTTCTTCTTCATCATCATTCATATCTCCTCCCCATATCGGGCACAACCAATCTTGCGTACAAATCAACGCTTCAACTGTGTTTGACGAAAGTGAGCTTCAATACTTGCTCACAACCCTGCTCCCTGTGCTGAATGCGGATTCTAATGCCACTGTTGAAATTGGTATTGATAATATGTCCCATGCCATCACAGATAATGTAGGATATTTTGATTCACTAACCCTCATCTTCTACCATTCCAACACATCAAATTCAGCTCGCACTACGATTGGCTTCTTGAGGTACATTTCTAACTCTGATTCCTTAGTATCAACTCCTATTCGTGCTTGTGCCAAATATGATATGTATTCATTTAGCACATCTGGATTACCAGGTACAGAAATATCCGCATCTCTACTTTCTTCAACACTCGCTGCGGGTAAAGTATTAACATACTATTTATACAGATCTTCAAGGGCTTCACGAACCTTAGACGTCTCTGTTGTCGCTCTTTCAGTAGAATAAAGCTTCATGAAAATAAAGCTAACCAATCCCATATTACAACGGGAATCAAGAACAACTGCCAAGGACATCAACAGATGACATTCGTCCCAGTATTTATCGAACTTTGTCTTCATACCAACTGTCATCTAGCGTATGAAATTTGGACCCGCACTGGCATTTTTCTGGAGAGCATCCTTAATCTTCCAAAGAGATGGAAGAAACAGATTCGCGGTTGGATACTGATTCCCAGAAAAAATCTTCGTGCACTCGTAGAAAACTTGGAGAAATGTGTGAACTTGTTGTGCTTTGACCCAATCATCTATGCTCAGCAACCAAGAATACGTTCTATCACGCGCCGCGTATTCAGGAAATGCAAGCTGTAATTCCATTGCTGCATCTAACATTTCATAGGTCGAGTTCCAACGTGTACAGACATCCAACTTCAATATTTTTTTAGATGGCACATTCAAACGTTGGATGATGTCATTCCATACACTCAGTCTCGATGGCGACCCCCTTATATATTTCACACTTTCTCTTATGTTCTCTATAGTGTCGTCAATTACTTTCAGCCCTTCTTGTACAATCAAATTTACAATATGGGCACAACATCTAGCCTGGAATATTTTTCCTTCAAAAAATAAATTTCCTGTAGCCCTGAACTGGTTACGTAAGCATGAAATGACACTGTCATTTGCTGAAGCATTGTCTAAAGTTATTGCTGAAATTTTCTTCTCAATGCCCCAGCCTTCTAGACAACTGTAGATGTAATCTGAAATAAGTAAACCATTATGTGGAGGAGGAAGGTGTTTGAAGTTCAAAATTCTCTTACATAGTTTCTAATCCTTATCGACATAGTGAGCGGTTAATGAAATGTATCATTTTCTTTGATTGGACACCGTCCATAAATCAGAGGTCAAAGCTATTCTGGTCACTGAAACTAAAACTTCTTTCAGTTTCATCTTCTCCTTTGCGTACATCTTCATGCTTTCTCTCTGCACTGTGATGCGGGAGACATTCTCGGCCCGAGAATTAAGGAATTGACAGAAAGCCCTAAACCCTTTACTTTCAATCATTCTGAAAGGTTTTTCTTCCAAAATCACTAATCTAGCAAACCACTCATTCAGCTTCTCCTTGTCAAACTTATGAGTGGACACTACGCCTTGGGAGTCGTCCCCTTCTGACTTCGTAAATGACAGCGTCTGTTGGCCGGGAGGAGGGAGTCTTACTTTCTTAGGACACGTCATCAAATGTCTAATTAAATATGTCGTAAATCCTCCTAGAATCTTGCTGAATAACCCTTTGCAGTTATTACACTTTATCTTCTGTACACCGTTAACTGTCACATCTTCGAAATCATCCCACACTGCTGATCTCTTCTTCTTCCCTTTGCATGCGGTTGACGTGTCTGTGTCTCCCTCTACTATTAGAGGAGATGTGGCCGATGCACCCATTCCAGGGGTATTTGGGCTTTCGTCTTGACTAGCCATCTATAAAATAAAGTTTTCGATATGTTATACAGCTATACCTAGGGGATAGGGTCCTAGATGGCTAGACCGCTAGACGGGCATCATTACTTAACTGTCTAAATCAGTCACCCATTCAAAGTTAGATGGATTGTAATACTTCATTTTTCAATTTAAATGCTACTGTAGAAATTAAGAAGATCATCCCCTTCTCTCCGAATATATTAATCTTGTATTTGATTCCCATGTCAATCATCAACACAAAGTGTGGACATTTGACGACGTAAATAAATACATGAAATATATCCAGAGAGAAAAATGAGAGACGAAACTGAAACAGGCATATGCATTTAAATTGGAATAAATGAAGACATTACAATCTATCTAACCCCGAATCTTCGTCAAAAAGGGACAATTTGAGCAATTTCTATGCATCCAAGAACACACTGAATCTATGTCTGGCAATATAAAAATCCTCAAATGGGCAACTGATTATCCTATACTACAACTAGAACAATACAAATAATAATAAAAGATGACAATCAAACAATAAATGAATTAAAAGTGCAATCTGAAAGATGAATGCTAAGTGTAATAACTTGAGTGCACTAAGCATTCCTCAACCCAAATGCCAAATCCAATTAAGCATGGATTGGGAGGACTCGACGCATTGAAGGGTTTTCAGAATCCAAAAATCATTTAAAAGTATGGATGGTATGCAATTAGAACTAAAGGAATTGTAAATATTCTCTCATACTAATTTTGAGACCTCTCTTTTTAGTGAGATTATCAATAAATTTTCTTTTTTTGTTTATTTTTTAAAGAAAGAGAATAGAATGTGTAACATATATAGTTGTCACTAAACTTTTAAAGTATTAATCCATTATCGACTACATAATTAAAATTACATCAATGGAATGATTTGAGCAGTCCGTAAACTAGCGTTATAAATCGATGATTAAAAAAATTTTAGTGGTTCAATTATGATCCTATGCTGTGGTCAATTCAAAAAATGAAATTTCAATCAGTATATCAAACATTACATTACATATGTCTACTAATTAAAATTATTAATATTAATTTAGTAATTATATTTAAACTCCCATAAGTATGCTACATTCATATCATACCCATTAACAAATCTCTACTAATCTACTATCAGTCTATCACTAGGTAGGATGAAATGAAAATAAAAAAATCAACTAATAATTATTTTATATACTATTAAAATAATAATTAAAAAAATAATTCTTACCTGATGGACAGACGGGCACCGGGCAGAGGTGGTACGACCTGCGGACAGGGGCGTCGGGCAGGCAAGGGACGAGCTGCGGACAGGGGTGTCGGACAGGCCACCGGACAGGGCAATGTGAGCGCCCTGAGAGAGAGAGAGGGAAGAAAAAGGGTAGCTGAGTACGGGCGACCGGGCAGGGCAGGGACCGCCGGATGGCCCCGTGTGGACCGCCGGAACATCGAACGACTCAAAAGTTCAAAACAATCGAACAAACAGGGGGGCGGGCAAAGCCGCAGGACGAGCGGAAGGGGGAGAGAGAGAGAGAGAGAGAGAGAGAGAGAGAGAGAGAGAGAGAGGGAAGAAGAGGGACGGGCCACGGGACGGACGGACCGGACGAGGAGAGAGAGAGAGAGAGAGAGAGAGAGAGAGAGAGAGAGAGAGAGAGACTGCTGGCCTGCTGGGCGCTGGACCGCTGGTCGCTAGGAGGGGCACTGGTCGCTGGGAGGGAGGTTTTTTTTTGTTTTCTTTTAGGCGGGCGGGCGAAAGGGTGAAAGTGATAGGGAGGGGGGGCGATTTTAGTTTCAGGGCTACCCTGGGTCGAGTACGAGTCTCGAGTACCGAGTCGAGTACCCACTCGAGTATACGAGTCGAGTACCGAGTCGAGTACTACTCAACTCGTACTCTACTCGAAATAATAACGAGTACCAAAATTGTACTCGTACTCGGCTCTAACAACCGATGAGTCGAGTCGAGTAAAAGCGAGTCGAGTCGAGCGAGTACCCGAGTTTTCTCTGCTCGTGTACAGCTCTAACCATGACATACATAAGACTGTCAACCACACTTGAGTATGGCACATGAGACATATACCGCTTTTCTTCATCTGAAATACGTCATAACTTTAAAGAAAATTGAAAGGGAGTAGCGTGTGGAGTATTAATCAGTTTTTCCTTTTTTCAGTTCAAACTTGATTAAGACCTTCTCAAGATATTCCTCATGAGATAACCATATCCTGCTCCGGTGGTAGGCTCTTAGGAGTTTCAACACCTAGTCAAGGGTTCAAATACCCGTAGGTGGTGAAATCCCACTACGGCGTGAGTGTGTTAAAAAAAAATAGCCTGCTCCTTTCCCTGTCTCTATGAATACCGATATCGAGAAATTTTTTTGTAGCCCCCACATCTTTTATTTCAAATATTCTAAATAACTGAATCTTTAATATGTTGATTTTAGACATATTATGATTGACGATAAGTTTATCATTAACATAAAACACCAGAATAATGAATTTTCTATCACTTAGTGCTATAAAATAGACACAATGATTGAATTCTCTTCTGATACACCGCTGACTCAACATAAAATAATCAAATTCCTTGTACAATTGCCTAGGCGATAGTTTCAAGTCATATAACAACATTTTTAACTTGTAAACTAAAATTTTATTTTCCTGCACCTCAAACCCTTCAGGTAGCTTCACGTAAATATGTTTATCTAGTTCTCCATGTAGAAACACAGTCTTTACATCTAACTGTTCCAGTTTCAAATTGTATTGTATAATCAAAGCCAATACAATATGATAGATACTTACTTTACCACTGGCGTGAATATCTCACTGAAGTTAACATCATCTTTCTAAGTATAACCATTCGCTAACAATCTGGCCTTATACATATTTAATTTCTTCCAGTAAATCTACTTGCAACCGGTCGCTTTTTGCCTAATGGACAGCTCCATTAGCTCCCATGTTTCATTTGTATACAGAGAGTTCATCTCATCATGCATCGCTACTAGAGCTGGACAGAATCCGTCCCTATTCGATGGATCCGATCCGATCTGAACCAAAGGCCAGGATTGAGTTGGATCGAGTAAGCCCACTCAGATCCGACCGTACATTGGATCGAGTTCAGATCAATGACCAATCTGGACAGATCCGATCTGATTGGATCTGATCCGATCCGATCAGGTCATATGAAGTTGAAATAGAGCCATTGGCTGTTTGCATCTTTAACATATGAGAAATAAAGGGTTGGGGTTAAACCTTTTCCAAAAAAAAAAAGAAAGGTAACATAAGGACATTGACCAGTGGGTGCAGCATTGATGAAGCATGCGTTGGGCAGGTACCTTGAAATCTCGTTCGGATTGGCTAGTGTAACACGGAAGCGAATTGCGTACTAAGTAAACTCTGTGGGCCCAACTATCATTCATTCAATTTATCCACTCCGTCCATCTCTTTTAACAGAAAATTATATGGCTTTATCCCAAAAATGGAGTGTATCCAATCCTAAAGTGGGGCACACCACTGGAAACAGTGTGAATTGAACATCTACCATTGAAAAATTATTAGGGGCCAAAGAAGTTTTAGATCAAGCTGATATTTGTTTTTTCCCTTCATCCATGTATTTTTGATCTTATGAACAGGTTGGATAACAAATAAACATCACTGGGCCTTATAAAGTTTTCAATGGTGGAAATCAATAATTCTACTTTTTCCTGTGGTATGGTCCACTTGAGCTCTGGATATGCATCAATTTTGGGTTTAATCCCTAAAATGTAGCACCCCATACTTTTTAGTACTCGGGTGTTACCATTAAAACCTATATTAATATAAGCACGAACCTAAGTCAACATGAACAATCTTCATCATAACCATGAAATAAGGCCAACCATGCCATCCACATCGAGATCAATCATTTGGTTTAGATTATACACCTGTTCAATCGCAAGATCAGCCATCCAGTCATCCATTATAGACCATGGAATATCATGATCGTTAATCATGTGATCGTTGGTGAACACCCGCTAGCATTAGAGCATGTTTGAAGGCTAATCTGGATCATCTAATCCACTATCTAGTAGTCCATGATGTCTGGTCAGGTGAAGTCCCCACTCAAATGCGTTGGATTGGCTATTCAATTCAAGGTTTACTATTAGACTTTGTGTAATTACTCTTAGAACCCAATATCATCGAGTAATTAGTTGTGTGAATTAATCCAAGGCCATTGATCGATGATTTAAAACAAGTTAGTCGTTGGATCTTAAATCATCCATTGAATCTTGAGATCATCTAACGGTTTAGATTACAGACCTATTTAATCACGAGCTTGGCCATTTGACCATCCATTGTGGACCATAAAGTGTCCTGATCACTCAGACAAATTCCTAGGACTCTTTTGATCGTTGGAGCGTGGATTGAAATCAATCCAACCACTAGAGTAATAGAAGTCAATAAAAGAAGGCAATATCACTTGGTATAGCCCACCTGAGCTTTGGACCCACCTGATATCTGTTCAAGGGCTTTGATTGGGCCCTCTAAGTGGAATGGACAGAGTGGATTTACAAATAACATGATGGTGGGCCCCACAATTAAGGTGCGTGTACACCAAGGGGTGGTACACCCGCTGTGCACCGGACCTGCCAGCTCAATCAAACGTTTTTTACTTGAGTCAAACCGAGAAAGGAAGGCTTTCTCCTTTTTCCCGTTCGATTTTAGTTCAAACGGACAACGTCCATCTTCGTTGACCTGTGGTCCACCATCAACACTCGGATCATCGATCTAAGCCGTTCATAGGATCTGACTAGTGATAGGTGTGGCTCACTTGATGATACACATGTACGTGCACACGCGCATCAGCGCAAGTGGAGTGTCAAGTGCGGTAAGAATTTTCAAAAATGGAAATCACCCCCGACCTCACGCCAACTTGGCAATCCGCGCGCGATGGCATCTCGTAATCCCAGCCATCATTCCAGGAACAAATCCTCGCCCTTCGTCTAGCACCAAGGAAGTGGAGACACCCTGTTGATGACAAAAGATGTCGGGAGCTTTCCTTTTCGGGAAGCATGCGGTAGCTTTATCCGAGCCACCCACCTGAACTCCGTCAACTAATCGCAGCCACTTAAGCTAGGGAAACCTCGCTTAAGGAAACCAGCCTCCCAAAAATATCACCCCTGTGCGATATATTGGCTACGGCTGGACATTTCATGAGTTGTTGAGAGAACCATCACTGCGGGCAGGACAAGTGGGCCCCACAGCATTCAAGGGTCCCATCCAGTCCATCTAATCAGTACAGATCACCTGTATAGGCCCTGGATAAAAACTCGCCATGGGAGGTGGCGTCATCTTCCTCATCAAACTAGAAAACCCACTGTTATGAGGTGGGCTCCGATTTTTAATTAGAAAGGCTCGTTCAATGGGCCATGATGGTAGGAAGTCATCCCATATGGTGGATCATCCCCATGCATGTGGGAACAATAGCCACAGCCACCCCACCACGAAGCCGTGTGGCACGAGATAACGGTCGTTGGATGCGGGTCTAAACCTAGCCCTAGGCCTATAAAAGGGGCACATCTGTCTCGGGATTTCCACCAAGGATTTAGGAGAGGAAAGAGAGGCAGCGAGCGAGAAAAGAGGGTGAGAGAGTGAGCGTCGTACTCGATTCAATCGACTGCGTCGAGTCGACATAGTCGACCCGAATTGGGCTGACTCAGGGGTGAGTCGGGGTGGACTAGTAGGCCTGGTTCAGAGGGGGAAATAGAAAGATCAAGAAGAGAGAGAGAGAGAGAGAGAGAGAGAGAGAGAGAGAAAGAGAGGAGGAGGAGGAGGAGGAGTAAGAAGAGTGGGAGTTTGGGCAAGCTTCGGGTCCAACAAGGCCAAACCCTAGCCAGCTGCCTGACTCACGGGTTGAGATTCGGGTTGCCTAACACCCTCCTTGGGGAGAAGATAGCAAGGGTGAGGGAAAGGTAGGAGAGAGAGAGAGAGAGAGAGAGAGAGAGAGTAGGGAGGAAGAAGTGAAGAGGGGAGAAGAAAAGAAAGGAAGAAAGGGGTTGTCCTGTCCGAACCGAGTTGACTCGCCTAAGTCAAGGGCTAACCTGAACCGTTTCGAGGTCGTACTTAGCCAGCAGGCCAGCAACGTCCATCAACTTCACAGCCTAAGCCCTAGCACGTACACCATTGTCAGGTGCTCTCCCAACCGTGCCCACACCAACTGAGTCAACTCAGTGGGTCGACTCACAGCGTCCCTGGTTATTTTCATATATGAGAAAACCTTAATGCTTCCTATAGATAGATTGTATTGATCATCCTCTAAGAAATCTAACTTGTTCTTGTCAGGCTTGAGCCATCGCACCTAGTTGCACCAGGTTGACTCACCCAGTCAAGTAAATGGGTTCATAATTAGCACAGATTAGCAATGGTCATTTTGTAAGGTGATGAATCTTTCCCCTTGAGCTTTCCTCTTCCTTGTTAGTTTAAGTAGTAGTTCATTTTATTTCTACTGATAATTGATATCTCTAAATCATGATAACTTGTGTTAGATATTGAATTTGACTATCAATCATATGCTCAACACTTAGTTCATATGATTATCCATATGTTGTACTTGTGTATCTTTCATGTTTATGGATTGTTTATGGGTTGCTTGAAGAACTTGAACTGTTATATCTATCAGTGCGAAACTTCACTTATACATATACACCCAGACTTGGGATGTAACTTGACTGATTGTGATTATAATGGACCCTCACCTAGTGGCTACTTTGATTGATGGATGAAATGAAACATTAATGTGAGCTTACCATGCATGGATTGTTGTGCCTGTGTGGCCTTTTCCAACTTGATATTTGCCCCTTGTGGCCCTAATTATTGTATATTTGACTTAGGCAGATGGATTATTTTGTGTGACCATGCGATGGCAAGTCCCACTTGATAGACTGTGATTGGCCACTGGTTGAGGAGGATGCCATTAAACACCCTAATGATGGAGTCTCATGAGCCGGGGATGATGGAATGGGACATTATGCCCGAGTTGTCAGCCTATGCTGGGTGACGAGCCCCCCATAGTGTCCTTTGAGCTTTTCTAAATTAGCTGCTCGTAAATTGAAATAATAATGGATGGGATTAATCATGCATTCATGGCACTTGCATTCTGAATGGGTTGACTATTTAAATTAGCTGCTCGTAAATTGAAATAATAATGGATGGGATTAATCATGCATTCATGGCACTTGCATTCTGAATGGGTTGACTATTTAAAAGGCTCATTCTCTTGCTTAATAGACCGACTGTTTAAAAGGTTCATTCTCTTATTAAAAATGGGTTAACTATTCGAAAGACCCATCTTATTGCTTGAATGAGCCAACTGTTTGAAAGGATCATTCTTGCTTAAGTAAGCCGACTGTTTGAAAGGCCCACTATCTTACTTGAACAGTCGACTGTTTGAAAGACCCGTTCCTTTGTAAGTTGAATGAGTCGACTGTTTGAAAGACCCATTCTCTTGCTTGAATGGACCGACTATTTGAAAGGTCCATTTCCCTATTAGGGATGAGCTGACTATTTGAAAGGCACATCCCCAGACATGAATGAGCTGACTATTTGAAATGTCTATTCATGTCTAAGTGAGTCAATTGTTTGAAAGGCCTACTACCTTGCAAGTTGAATGAGCTGATTGTTTGAAAGTCTCATTCTCTTACATGAATGGAGTGACTATTTGAAAGGTCCATTCACTTGGCCAACTGGATGTGCATCCGCAGTTGATGTGCATTCACGCATCCATGTACTTAAACAAGATTGAATCATAAAATGTTTTGTATGTCTTATTGTTTAAAACTATGCTTAACTAATGCAGTAGTGCGTAATCTTAATGAGAATTCATACTAAGCTGGCTACTCATTCATCGAATATATAACCGTACAGGTAGCGCAGGTGATTTAAATGATATTCATGATTAGATTGATGAGGAGCAGGGTACAAAGTCTGCTCAAGAGCTACTACGTGATTTCGCAACTCAAGAATAATTGCAATGTATTCAGTTTCATATGTTTGACTATTTCATTTTATAATTATTGTAGGTATTGAGACATTGGTTTGTATAAGCTCTATGGGCAGTCGCTTATATATTTTGAATGTATATGTAAATTTCCCTTATGTTTGATTTGTTCCTCTTCCACTAAGTTGCTCACTCTAAAAGAGAAAAGAAATGAAAAAAAATGTACTTGACAATTAGTTATCTTTAAAGGTTAACACTCGATCTTTTGGAAAATGAGTCATATACTCGGGTTCTGAAAACTCGGTGTGTTACATAAAATGATCTAAAAAAGCGAATGGACGGTGTGGATAAACCACATGCATTCACGGTAGGCCCAACAGAGTTTACTCAATATAATAAGAGCGTATTGAGTAACTCAATACGCAATCAGATTGCATGTATCACACACCAATTGTACAACTGGTGTAGATACATGTCGAGCGAAGACGAACGTAGACGCACCTCAAGCTCCTAGTTCTACGAACGGCTAAATGAGATCAAAGTTACATGGGCCCCATAATGATGTTATATCCATACCATTTATCCATTTTTAGAGATCATTTAAGAGCAGTAGAAAAAAAATGAATCATATCGAAAGCTCAAATGGACCACACCGAAAATAGCAGCGAGGATAATGATTTTCACCATTAAAAAATTCGTAGGGCCCACCATAACGTTTATTTTCCATTTAATCTGTTAATTAGGTTAAAATACATGGATGAAGAGGAAAAACAAATTTCATATTGATCTGAACATTTTGTGATCTCCAAAAGGGTTTCAATGGTAAACGTTCAATCTCCTGCTGTTTTTGCAGTATGGTTCAACTGATCTTTAGATCTGTATTTTTTTTTCGGCTCAAACCTTAAGACGACCTCTCCAAATGGATGGATGGTTTGGATATAACACACACCTCATAGTTTGACCCATAGACCCAACACGAATCGACTCGGTTTCCGTGATCGAGTCAGACTCGATTCGGGTCAAGCCAATAGTGCATCAGATCTGATCCAGTCAGCTGACCCAGACTCAGTCCCGGATCAGATCGAGTTCGAGTCAGTCACTTGAAAGGTTCAGATCGAGTCGAGTTGGACCCAATTCGATCTGACTCGACTCGGTGCCCACCTCTAATCACTACCATCCACTTCTCTACATCTTTGTCTTCCAGAGCTTTTTGAAAGTAGATGGATTCATCTAATCTGTAATTAGAGTAAATGCAACATTCGAATCATTCCTATATCTCAACGATAACCTGCGATCCCTTGTTGGATTTCTCCAGACAAATGGTTGTTTCACCTCTTCCTGTACCTCTACCTATGGCTCAAGTTCTTCAAGTATTTTACCCTTATTTGTTTTAATTTCAATCGCTAATTTTTCTATTTTTATGTACTCATCCTTCCGAAATAAGGAACCTTAATCAAACTTAATGTCCCAGCTGAATATGATTTTTCATGAAACCTGATCATACAATCTATAACCTTTCACCTCATCATCATAGCCAACAAAAGTACATATTTTAGCCATTTGGTTTACTTATCTCTCTCAATTGATGGTACATGAGAGTAAGCATCACAACTAAATATCTACATTCTCGTATAATCAACTACCTGACCACTTTATACTTCTTTTAAAATTTTGTAATCAATGGTTGTAGAGGGAGATTGATTTATTTAATAGCAAATCGTAGAGATGACTTTTACCCTTAGCTCATTACCCAACCCAAAATTACTCAGCATACTATGGGCCCTTTCCAAAAGAGTTTGATTCATACGTTCAACTATACCGTTATACTCTGATGTATATCTCACTATGTTGTGCCTTACTATCCTCTCAATCTTATAGTAATGGTTAAATTCCCTTAAAGTAAATTCACTGCCGTTATCTATCCTCAAAATTTTACTTTCCGCCCTGTATGATTTTTAACCATTTCCTTCCAAGTCTTGAAAGTGGTAAAAATATCGAATTTATACTTGTAAACCTAAACCTTCATAGAGAAGTCGTCAATGAATGTAATAAACAATAACGACAATTCTCCTAAAACAATGGGCGATGACCCCACACATCCAAATAGACAGTTCACCTGACCTTTACTAACATGCTTTCCAATTTTAAAGGTTAACCCTAATTGTTTTCCATATATGCAATGCTCATATATATATATATATATATATATATATATATATATATATATATATATATATATATCAAAACTTTTAAAACTAGAAATTAAACAACAATCAATAAGTACCTTCATACCTCACTCGCTCATGTGGCCTAAGCATGCATGCCACAAACGTGTCAATATGGACTCCACTACAGAAGTTGTAGCTCCACCCGATATAGTATTTTCGATCAACTTGTAAAGATTTAGCTATATTCTCATGAATAACAAGCTAAAGAGAAGTGCAGTTGATCCTTCCTTGTTTGTGAAAACAAAACCAAAAAAAAAAAAAAAGGTATTTCTAGTACTTCTATTGTCTTGATATGTGTTGATGACATAGTGATCACTGTTGATGATCAATGTGAAATCTCAAAGCTCAAGGATCTTTCACACAAAAGGTTTGCCATGAAAGAGTTAGAGATATTAAAATATTTTCTAGAATTAAAAATTGCCTACTCAAAAAAGGACATCTTCCTTAATCAATGAAAATGTGTTGGCCTCGTTGCAAGAAGCTAGAAATTTGTGTGTAGACCATCAAACATGCCTATTGATAGCAGCAACCAACTTAATTTGAACAATGAATTATTTTATGATATTGGTCAATTTTATAGATTAGTTGGCAGACTAACTTATTTCACTATTACTTGACTATATATCTCATATGTTATAAGTTTGGTTAGTTAATTTATGCATGCTCCAAGAATTAATCACATGAATGCGGTTAACCAAAAATTGCAATATCTAAAGGATTCCCCATAACAGAAATATGAGGCTCCCTTTCTTAGCAATTGCTCTTTATAAATTGCTCCTCGAATGACATGCTATTAAAATTATAACTATTTATTACTGTTGTGATCTCTGGTGAGAAATATTGTATGAAACGGCTCCTCCTTTCCTCCTCTGTTAGGGGTGCACATGGTTCAGTTTAGTCCGGTTCTGGAGTGAAACTGGAACCAAACCATTCCTTACAGTTCTAGGATTTTCGGAACCAGAACCAGACCGTTAGGACCCTAGAACCGAACTGGAACCGAACCATGAAAACTGGTTCAGTTCCGGATCGATTCCACAGTTCTGGGCTTTTTATAGTCTAGCCCAATTGCATGTTCTATTTTATAATTTAGCCCATGTCCATTCGCGTTTTGATCCATTTGATGAATGGTTTAGATATTGTATATGGTGTGAAAAAAATACATTTATGAAAACAATCAAAAGGTGCATTGTAAACCATAAATCATGAGTCAAATATACAACTAAAATATATAGTAAACTCGTGGTTCTAGGTTTGGTTCCATGTTTGGTTCCACAGATTGGATCCATGGTTCAGATTCTCGATTCGGATCCACAGTTCGGTTCGGTTCTACATACCCCCAAACCAGAACTAAACCGAACTAAACGGTTCTTTAATTTTTGGAACCAGAACTGGAACCGATGCACTCTAGAACCAGACCAAACCGGACCGTTTGGTTGGTTCCGGTCCGGTTCCACGGTTCTACTGATTCGATGTGCACCCCTATCCTCTGTAATAAGCTATGAAGCCAAAGCAAGTAAATCGCTTGTTATTTGTTTGATTTATTCTACAATAACATATAAACAATATAGGCCACATGACCGCAGATGCACGTGGGTTCCGTGCTGACAGATGTACCTGATGGGTATGGCTTCCACACATGTGTGGAATTAGTGAACCTCAATGCATATGCATGCCACTACTTATCACTAGGTCTTTTCATAAGCCTGAGTCGGCCTGACCGGATCCAATTTACAGATTTGAGCATGATATGAGCCTAGCCCAAGTTGCTAATTGAGCCAAAACTTTTAGACCTTGACCTTAGGCTTGTTTCTAATTCATTATAGGCCAAGACCGAAGACTTGATGAGATGGCCGGCCTCATTGACACCTTTATTGGAATCCCCGTTTGATTACGAGTTAATGTTGTGTAGAAGGAAAGATTATGTTTATATATTCGTGGGTGGTGTTAATATGGGTGGTGCTAATATGGAATGTGCTATGTTTGGGATGCACCATTTTGGCTAGTGCTAATATGGGTGGTGCCAATATGGAATGTGTTATGTTTGGGATGTACTGTTTTTTGTTCTTTTATTAGCCTATAAGCTTCTTGTATTTCTATATATTGAGGTGCTCTCATATGAGCAACTATGAATAAGAAATCCTTCTCTCTTCATCTCCCATGGATGTAAGCTACCAGGTCGAACCACGTAAATTTCCATTGTGTTAAGTGTGTGATTGTGTTTATCAGCTTCTTTATGGTATCAAAGATATCGTTCTGATTAATTTATCCCTCATTTGTCCATCGATTTGGGAAGAAGTGAGACAGTGAAAATCAAGCACACTTCTGACAAACATAACTTTTTGCTCCTCCGAATCAGTAAGAAGGTAGGGAGCTGCCTCTTACATTAGAGATTTTTCAGATGAGACTTGCACAGTATGATACTTCCTATAAGTTCTCTCCACTATTTTTCCTTAATGGCTGAATTTGATAATAATAGCAACCCAAGAATGAGGCTCTCATCGATTCTCTTGATTGGTTTAAACTATGTTCCGTGGTCCCGAGCAGTCTCTTTGTCGCTTGGTGGAAAGTCAAAATTAGGGCACATCAATGGAATAAAAAATGCACCTATGATGGATGACCCCAAGTTCGAAGAATGGCACTCTCATGACCATCAAGTTATGTCTTGGCTCCTTAACTCCATGGAACCAAAGATTGCTGAGATATTCACTTTTTTTTTTAATATGCTAAGGATCTTTGGGAATCTGCTAGGGATTTATATGGCCAAACCAAAATAATGTTGCCCGAATCTTCCAATTGAAACAAAAGATCAACGAATGCAAACGGGGAGACAATTTCTTTACTGAGCACTTGGGCAAGATGAAAAGTATGTGGGATGAACTCAATATGTATCGTCCTCTTACAACAGATCTCAAAATACTACAGCAAAGGGCAGAGCAAGACAAGGTGTTTCAGTTATTAGCTGGTTTAAAGCCCGAGTTTGAGAATCTTTAAAGCCAGATTTTTATGGGATCGGATGTTCCCTCCCTATCCAATATTTGTGCTACCCAGTAAGAGGAAACCAGAAAAATGGCCATGAGCATTGAGCATAACTCTACCATCATCCTTTCTGAAGCAAGTGTTTTATTAGTGGATAAAAGGAAGGATGACAAGAAGCAAGGGAACAATTCTAGCAAGGATCAAAATTATTCTCACAATCAAGGGAAAGGACGATGTTGTGAACACTGCAACAAAATTGGGCATACTAAAGATCATTGTTGGATAGCTCACCCCAATCTTAAGCAAAAGTTTGATAAGGGTGACAAGACTGACAGAGCAGCCAACACTGTCACCTCTACTACTGTCATCTCCATTAGGCAATTGGCTAAACTTCTATAGCAACTGACTAAGCCTGGCTCCTCTATTCCTGAATCATCACATTTTACCCAGGCCTTAGGTGATATCCAATCCTTTCTTTCTGTCACCTCTGATTCTCACACTTGGATTATTGATTCTGGTGCCACAGATCATATGACTAATGAATCTGTTGGCTTATCCAATTTTACCTCACATGCTGATAAAACTATCTCAGTTGCAAATGGGTCTTCTGCTTCTATTCGTAGTTGTGGACAAATTAATTTTTTCCCTAACTACCCTGATTCTAAGAAACTTTACATTCCTTTTTTTCCTTCAAAATTATTTTCTATTGGAAAATTGACTAATGCCTTGAACCGTGATGTTATCTTTTCTCCCACTTCTGTGATTTTTCATGACCGAGTCACGGGGAAGAGATTGGTGAGGGCATTTATTTACATGGATTGTGATGTGTTTTTTTGACCTATCTTCGACTGGTCGTGAGCCCTGCTCAACTGGTCGAAGGCTGGTGGTCGACCAGTCGAAGGTTCGAGTCATGACACGACTCAAAGTCCAGCGAGTTTTTTTGCTCTTTTTTTTACTGTATTTATGACTGGTCGAAGAGATGGCTCGACTGGTCAAAGGGTTCCTACGACCAGTCGAAGACTCGGCTCGACTAGTCAAAGGTTACGTAGTTTGTTCCGCGATTTTGCGCGAAACTGCGGATTTGAGTCCTTTCGCAATTGGGATGCGGAAAGGAGTTTCCTAAACTATAAAAGGGGTTGCCTAGGGTTTTCTAAGTAAGCAAGAGGGTTTCCTAAATCTTTACAAGGAATTTGCTAAAGGGTTTAGGGCTATCAAAAGGTTAAAGGGAGAGAGGAAGAGAGAGAGGAAGCTTATGGAAGGGAGGTTCTACTCGTGGAGGTTATCTACTGTGCAATCTATATCTCAGCGCTTCTATGTCCTCGTAATCGGTTAGATCTCTCCGTTTTCTCTATTTCTCTTATTGTTTATCCACTCTTGCGTGAGTGAAGAAGGTTGTAATGTTCTGCTTTATAGTGGATTATTGATCTGGACGAGGTCCCATGGTTTTTACCTCTTTGAGGGTTTTCCACATAAAAATCTCTTGTGTGGTGTGTGATTGATGCATTGATTGTTTGCATTGCTTTATTATCCATAATTCTGGTTTGTTCTGGAGGGCTAGATCTTAAGGTTTTGTGTAAGGCCCCCAACAAAGTGGTATCAAAGCTAAGTTCATTGAATGGGTAGGATCGGTTTGGAATTATGAAAGGTGGCTCATCAAGGATGATCAGCCTCAATGGTTCTAACTGGACCATATGGAAGGCTAAGATGGAGGACTTGCTTTATTGCAAGGACCTATATTCTCCAATTTTAGGCATATCAGCAAAATCCAAGGATATGACTGATGATGATTGGAAGAAGATGGACCGAAAGGTGGTGGAGTTTATTAGACAATGGTTGGATGATTCTGTGTTCCACCATGTGTCCACGGAAACCTCAGCCGCTAGCCTATGGCTGAAATTACAAGGGTTGTATGAGAGGAAGACAGCCGGTAATAAAAAAATTTTGATAAGGTGACTTGTGAATCTCAAGTTCAAGGATGGTGGTTCTGTGGCTGAGCACATGAATGAGGTCAGCATTATAGTGAACCAACTCACCTCTATGAAGATGGTCCTAGATGATGAATTGCAGGCTTTACTATTACTTAGTTCATTGCCTGACAGTTGGGAGACATTGGTGGTGTCTCTAAGCAACTCCGCGCCAGACGGAAAGATATTCATGGAACAGGTGACTAGCTGTCTCTTCAATGAAGAGACAAGGAGGAAGTCTCAGGGGTCTACTCAACAAGAGGCTCTTGTGACACAAGAACGGGGGAGAGGAAAGAACAGGAAGGGTGGGAAGGCCCGAGATAAATCAAGAGGCAAGTCAAGTAACAGGAAAGATGTTGATTGCTAGAATTGTGGCAAGAAGGGCTACTACAAGCATGAATGTCGTAGTAAGAAAAATGACAAGAAAGGAAAATGGAAGGAAGATGAATCAAATTTCACTGCGATCGCTTCAGATGGTGACATGGTAGTTATTCTTTCTGCAGATCATGACGTATGTCTCACAACTACGAGTCAGGACACCGACTAGGTGGTTGACTCGGGAGCTTCGTTTCATGCAACTCCACGCTGGGACTTCTTCATAAGCTACAAGTCAGGTGACTGTAGGACTGAAGTTGGAAAATTCTTGCATATTAAAAATCGTGGGAGTCGGTGATATTTGTGTGAAAACTGATGTGGGCTGCACATTGGTTCTCAGGGATATGAGGCATATCCCAGACTTTCGCCTCAACTTGATGTCGACGAAAAGGCTGGATGATGATGGCTATGAAAGCCGGTTTGTTAGTGGGCAATGGAAGCTCATCAAGGATTCGTTGATCGTGGCCAGAGGAAAGAAGTGTTGCACCCTGTACAAGGCAAGTATCAGTATGTGCAAGGGTGGGTTGAAGCAGCAGAAGATTCAGCTATTAACATGTGGCACAGGCGTCTAAGTCACATGAGTGAAAAAGGGCTTCAGGAACTAGCAAAGAAGTGGCTCCTTCCAGACGTGACAGGTACACCTCTTAAAACCTGTCTTGATTGTTTATCAGGGAAACACCATAGAGTTTCATTTATTAAAACTGCTTCTCATGTTAATAAAGTGCATGCATTAGATTTAGTTTATTCTGATGTTTGTGGTCCTATAAGGACAAAACCTTGGGTGGGGCATTGTATTTTGTTACTTTTATGGATGATGCATCTAGGAGGGTTTGGGTTTATGCTTTGAAATTTAAGGACGAGGTCTTTGGTGTGTTTAAATTGTTTCATGCTATGGTCGAGAGAGAGACAAGTAGATCATTGAAGTGCATCCGCACTGACAATAGTGGTGAATACATTGGCGACTTTCATGAGTACTGCAAGTCCCTGGGTATACGGCATGAACAGACGGTTTCCAAGACCCCCCAGCATAATGGTGTAGTTGAGCGAATGAATCGCACCATTGTTGAGAGAATCAGATGCATGTTATCCCATGCGAAACTGCCTAAGACGTTCTGGGGAGAAGCAATGCACACGGCAGTGTATTTGATAAACAGGTCTTCATCAGCCCCATTGAATGGAGAAGTACCTGAGAAGGTGTGGACTGGACATGATCCATCGTACAGTCATCTCAGGTGTTTGGATGCAGGACATCTGTTTACATACCAAAGGACGAGAGGTCCAAGCTGTTGAGGGTCAAATATTGCATATTAGACCCTATTTATTACTTGGATTTACGAGCATAATGTTGTTTAATGGTCTGATTTAATCGTGTTTGTAATACAGGATGTGATGACAAGCTGAGACTGAAAAAAGGTGCTAAATGCATGGATTTGACGCTCCGAATTCACCAAAGCATGAGACGGACCCCAGGGGACTAAGATCGACGAATTTACACGCCAGAGAGCGGAGAAAATCGAGAAACTGAAGCTCAAGGGGCCCAAAATTGGTCCAAAATGCAAGATCAAGGAGTTCTCACCATCCGTTCGGTTCGAAACTTCTTATGTGGCCTGAGGATCATAAATTAGCCGTACACATCAAAATTCAGGCCTCAGATCCCTGTGAAAGTGGCCCAACGGACAGATCAGCCCTCAGAATCATGATTCTAGGCGCATTTGATCTCTGGATATGCTTCAATTTTGGTCTCAACCGTTAAACTGAGGTGACAAAGTTGATGAGCGGATCGGATTTCACACAAACATTACATGGACCCCACGTGTACACAGGCGTGTACACAGCATATATTCACCGGCCGTGCACCGAACAGAGAAAGTCGATCAGCGTTGCGCTGACCGACGAATCACATCTCCACCTCTCGTTTTAAAACCGAGGACGCACCCGACCCGCTGTTCTTTCGCACCGGGGTCCACCCTTCATCCAAATCGACCATCCGAGCCGTCCATTGAGTCCAGAGGGAGGGCTTAACTCAGACCTAGGTGAAAGAATCGAAGAAGACAATGAAGATCGATTTTTCGCAAAGACAAACGCGGCTCGGACGGTTTCTTTGGAAACTCGGTGGGTCACACCAAATCTGATGCAAAAATGCCCATAGTCAAACGGTTTTCGACACGAGTCCCTTAGACGGAGTGGATCTCATCTTCAGTGATGATCTGGGGGTCACCGAGCATCCCAGCGTAACTCGTTATGCACGTACGTGCGTAACGGACGTCCGACCGCCGTGGACCCTACAGCTCTCTTGATCGTGATCGGACGGCAAATCCAGACCGTCCATACTCTCTGGAGGATGGCCACGACCCTGGCTATGATTTCCTTCTAGTCCCATGCAACGGATCGTGTGATTTTTTTTTCCAGACGGAAGATGAATGGTGTTATAGAAAATGTCGTGGGCCACACCTAATCCGAACCAAATCAACTCATTTCTGAAGGGTTTTTCGAGAGGATTCTAATGCATGGAGTAGATTCCCTATCCGGCATCAATCACGGGCCCACCGACCTTCACAGCAAGGGCAGCGCGTGCTCTGTTTCGCAACAGAGAGCTGCGGTCGATCTTGATGGCCCCGGCGTTGATCGATGGTTGATCCAACCCATCTATCTCATTGTCCGTCAAAAACGTCCCAAGGGACGGTTCGGATTACAAAGAAAGCGAGGAAAGTTGCCGTTTTTGGTTGCATAAAAAACCTTACGCAGGTGGATGCGTAAATCACCAACATCTTCTACGGACTTCTAAGACTGACTTCCCTGCCTATAAAAGGACGAGGATAGAGAGAGAAGAAGGAATCATCTGGATCTGGATTTGATCACAGTTGGAATCTGGACGTGGGGAGAGACGGAGGCAGAAAGAGAGAGACAGTAATTTTATTATTTTTTATTCAGGTATATATATTTTTTTTAAAAGATGATTAGAACAATCATGTGTGGCTAAATCCTCTTAGCTAAGGCTAAGAGGTGAAGCTTGTAGCGTGATGGGGAGCCTCTTTGCTTGTGCCTTTGTTTAGACTGAATTTGATTTTGATTTAATTTTAATAAGGGAATGTTTTCAGTCTTTAATGGTCTGTTGTGACTAAAATTACAATGGGTCTGCAATGGCTTTGAGCATGTTCTTTTCCTCTTTATGTTTATGACGTCAGGAAGCCCTGTTGTTCACCATCTGGGCATGGTTGGATGTCGGAACCCTTCCTAACCTTCATGACATGTTGATTGGTCGGTAATTAGTTTAATTCTGTTGTTTGCTTTGTCTCCTGGGCATGGTTTGGTGATGGAATCCATTCTAATTCATATACCTTTCATCTCTTGGAAATTATATCAAGTAAGTTCAGTTCTATCTTCATGGTTTTTGAAGCAGGCATAAGATCTCCCTGATCTCTACATGTGGATCCTCTAAATCCCTAATTTCCCTTCTCTGAATTTCCTTAAGTTTTAGATAATTATTTCACCATTATTCTTCAAATCATAATTGGTTTAGATTTCATCTTAGCCTAGTTCTAGATCTGGTTTTTTTAGATAACGTACAAGTTTCAGTCCCTATGGATTCGACCTCGGTCTCACCGAGTTTATTACTACATCACAACCCTATACTTGGGGAGTGAACAAGTTTTTGGAGCCGTTGCCGGGGACTGACGGCTACGATTTTCTGAAATTAATTGGATTTAGAGTTAGTTTAAGATCAGGATTTTACTAATTTTAATTTTTAATTTTGTTTTCTATTTTGATTCATAGAGCTAACTTATTTTCTATTCTGTAGGTTGTTAAGATAGAACTTCTAATTTGGTAAACTCTTTCTGATTTTCTAGATTTTCTAACTCTTTAGATTTGGTTTGCTTTAGAAATTTCTTCTATTTAGAAACTAACTTATTTTTTTTATTTTATATGTCTTTAGCTTAAGGACTCCAATTTGGTAATCTCCTTCTAACCCTCTCTTCCTTTCTAGATTTTCATTTTTCTTAGGATTAGATTTAGAATTTGATTGAGGGCTGCGAGTGTTTCATGCCCAAGTGGGCCCGTGACGACACTCGACGTCTCTTGACTAAAGGAGGATTAGTTGAGGGGTTGACTGTCCATCGCAGGATTAGACACCGTTCAAATTCCCCTGAGTTAATTGAGGTTATGGCTGTAGATCAACCTCAAGCACTACCTCAACAGATGGATGAGGAAGTACATGATGAGAATGAGGTGCTTCAAGCACCCCCGCCTCGTACCTTACGAGAGTATTTACAACCGGCGAGGGTGAGTACGCCCTCATGCATGATTTTTCCTGAAAACACAGGACAAATGGACATCAAGCCTGGAGTTATCCAACTCCTTCCTAAATTCCATGGGCTTGAATCAGAAAGTCCATACTTACATTTGAAAGAGTTCGATGAGATTATAGCCACCTTATACTTTCCCAATGTATCTGAGGATACAATCAGGCTGAAACTCTTTCCTTTTTCCTTGAAAGAAAAGGCTAAGACGTGGTTACATTTACTGCGTCCTAGATCCATTGGCACATGGAATGATTTGCAGAGAGAATTCATAAAGAAAATTTTCCCACATCATAAAACGATTACCCTCAAAAAAGTAATCATGAACTTCGCCCAAAAGGAAGATGAAACATTCTACCAATGTTGGGAAAGGTTCAAGGATCTTGTCAGTTCATGCCCACAACACGGTTTTGAAATGTGGCGCATTACAAATTTTTTCTATGATGGACTGATATCTTCCATGCGCCAACTGGTTGAGACAATGTGTAATGGTGAATTCATGAATAAAGAGGTCGACGAGGTATGGGATTACCTCGATAGACTTGCCGAGAATGCACAATCATGGGACCATTACCCAAAATCAAACACCACGCCTAGGCCAACTCAATCTAAGGAGAAAGGTGGAGTATATCTCCTGAAAGAAGAGGATGATATAAATTTTAAAGTGACTAATCTCATGCGAAGAGTCGAGGCCATGGAAGGAAAGAAGGATAAGGTTAATGAAATTGTTTGCGGCATCTATGATTGCAACATTCACACAACTGAAAATTGTCCTATCATATCTGCCTTTCGAGGAGTGTTGAATGAGCAAGCCAATGCCGTAAATAACTATCAAAGACCTTTCAATGGATCTACCTCCAATACATACAATCCTGGTTGGAGAAATCATCCAAATTTTAGTTGGAGGAATGGATAAACTGCTACCCCTCAAAGTTTCTTCAATCAAAATCCAAATCAGGGGAAACCTCAAGAAGAACCGGTTCAAAATCCCATACAAGAGCTGACTCAGGCAGTGCGTGGACTTACAGACTTTATGCAGAAAATAGATTCACGTATGACGGTTATAGAAAAGGGATGCTTCTGCACAACCGCTCCCAATCCTAAACCGCAATACGAGATAAATGATCTGACTCTTCAAATCAAATGGGGCACGCTAAATCCATCACCACTCTTAGGAGTGGGAAGATCATTGATAAAACCCTTCCGGTTAGGCCCGAAAAGCCTCAAGAACCAGAAGAGGACAATAATGATGGATCTAATGATGTCCCATAAAAATTAGAACCGGAACTTTTAGAGAAGCCAGTTGCTCCGTTCCCCCAACGGTTGGTTGCACCAAAACGTCTTTCTAACTCTCAGGATATTCTGGAGGTGTTGAAACAAGTGAAAGTCAACATTCCTCTACTTGATGTCGTAAAACAGGTTACTCTATATGCAAAATTTCTGAAAGACCTATGCACGACCAAAAGACGGCAAAGCATTCAAAAGAAGATCTTCTTGACTGAGAAAGTGAGTACCATCCCGAAACAAGACGTGCCGCAGAAATTCAAGGATCCCGGTAGCCCAACCATATCATGTGTAATCGGGAACCATCGAATTGATCATGCACTTCTTGACTTGGGAGCGAGCGTCAATCTAATTCCCTACTCGGTATACAAACAGTTAGGATTGGGTGAGTTAAAACCTACCCTAACCACACTACAACTTGCCGATCGAACTGTTCGTGTACCAAGAGGGATTATTGAGGATGTGTTAGTCCAAGTCGATAGATTTTACTACCCTGTAGATTTTATCATCCTGGACACCGAACCCATCAACAACATGAGCACTCAGATTCCCGTCATTCTTGGTCGCCCATTCCTTGCCACGTCAAATGCAATCATCAATTGCAGGAATTGTGTCATGACTATGTCTTTTGAAAATTTGACATTGGAGTCAAACATCTTTTTCAATAACGGCAGAAGAACGAGAGGATGATGACGATGTCCACGACATTAACATGATCGATACTTTCGTGGAAGATAGGACACCCCTTACCTTATCCCTCGATCCTCTAGAGAGACGTGCTTGGCCCACTCCCATGAGTTTGATGATGATATGATTAGGGAGACGTGTGCCTTGCTTGATCGATCTTGCTGCCGTGCCTTGAAGTTAACCGGTGGAGGCTACAATTTGAAGAATTGGCACAAACTGATGTAGTGCCTCTACCGTCTAACCTCAAGGCACCGAAGCTTGACCTAAAATCTTTGCCCTCTGATTTGAAATATGTCTATTTAGGTCAAGATGAGACATACCCGGTGGTGATTTCTGCCCACCTGGAGAAAGAACAGGAGAGTATGCTCATATCTACTCTCATTGAGCATAAAGGAGCCCTAGGATGGACGATAGCGGACCTCAAGGGAATCGATCCCTCGATTTGTACTCACCATATATATCTTGAGGAAAATGCGAAGACCGCTCGGCAACTACAACGTAGACTAAATCCAAACATGAAGGAAGTGGTTAAAGCCGAGGTTCTTAAACTATTGGATGTGGGTATCATATACCCTATATCTGATAGTCAATGGGTGAGTCCAACTCAGGTGGTTCCTAAGAAGTCCGGAATCACCATCGTAGCCAATGCTAATAATGAACTGGTGCCAACTAGAGTCACTACGGTTGGAGAATGTGCATTGACTACAGAAAGTTGAATACCGTCACAAGGAAGGATCACTTTCCTCTGCCCTTCATCGATCAAATCTTGGAAAGGCTAGCTGGTCATTCCTACTACTGTTTCCTTGACGGGTATTCGGGCTATAATCAGATTGAAATCGCCCCTGAGGATTAGGAAAAGACCACATTTACATGTCCCTACGGCACCTTTGCTTACCGAATGATGCCATTTGGACTATGTAATGCCCCTGCCACCTTTCAGCGATGTATGTTGAGTATCTTTTCTGATATGGTGGGGCAATATCTAGAGGTCTTCATGGACGATTTCTCTATCTATGGTTCATCTTTCAGCGAGTGCTTGGAAAGTCTTAAATGTGTGCTGAAAAGATGTGAAGAAAAGAACTTGGTACTTAATTGGGAGAAGTGTCATTTCATGGTTCATAAGGGAATTGTCCTTGGACATATCATCTCGTCCAAGGGAATTGAGGTAGATAAGGCAAAAATCGATCTTATCTCTAACCTGCCTCCACCCAAGAACATCAGGGACGTGCGATCCTTCTTAGGACACGCAGGATTTTATAGGCGATTCATAAAGGACTTTAGTCTCCTCTCTCGTCCTTTATGTAATCTTCTTCAAAAGGATGTTCCATACGAGTGGACTGAGCAATGCCAGGAAGCTTTCACCAAGCTTAAAGGCATGTTAACCACTGCACCTATCATGCAGCCACCCGACTGGAGCCTTCCTTTTGAGCTTATGTGCGACGCCTCTGATTATGCTCTTGGAGCGGTGTTAGGTCAGAGAAAAGATAAGAGGCCCTACGTCATCCATTATGCGAGTAGGACTTTAAATCCTGCCCAAGTGAACTACTCGACTACAAAAAAGGAACTTTTAGCCGTAGTGTTCGCCTTGGACAAATTTAGGTCCTACCTGATCGGATCCAAGATCATTATCTATACAGATCATGCGACACTGAAGTATCTTCTTTCTAAGAATGATTCTAAGCCCCGCTTGATACGATGGATCCTTCTACTCCAAAAATTTGATTTGGAAATTAAAGATAAAAAGGGAGTAGAGAACGTAGTGGCCGATCACCTTTCTCGCCTTAATACCTCTGATTCCCTTGAGGCGACCCATATCAATGACATGTTCCTTGATGAACAACTGTTCAGAGTTTCCCATTCACCTTGGTTCGCTGATATTACTAATTATCTTGCCACAGGTTCCATACCGACACATTGGACTGCGCAAGATAAGAAGAAATTTTTCACCGAGGTACGCAAATTCTTCTGGGATGATCCATACTTGTTTAAATATTGCCCAGACCAAATCTTGAGGAGATGTGTGCCAGACGATGAGCATCAGAGTGTCATCTCCTTCTGTCACTCACAGGCTGTGGTGGTCACTTTCTCGCAAAAAGACCACGGCCAAGATTCTTGATGTGGCTTCTATTGGCCCACTATGTTCAGGGACACTCATGAGTTTTGCAAAGCTTGTGAGCGTTGTCAGAAATTGGGAGCATTGTCCCGTCGAAATATGATGCCCTTGAATCTCATTCTTATCATAGAGGCATTTGATTGCTGGGGCATCGATTTCATGGGACCATTCCCCCAATCTTTTGGAAATTTATATATTTTGCTTGCCGTAGACTATGTCACTAAATGGGTCGAAGCGATTCCATGTCAAACTAATGACCATCGCACGGTCATTAAATTCCTGAAGGAAAACATCCTTTCCCGATTCGGCACGCCTCGAGCCATCATTAGTGATGGGGGCTCACACTTTTGTAATAGGCCATTCGAGAGTTTAATGAAGAAATACAGTATCTCTCATAAGGTGAGCACCCCATACCACCCACAGACAAGTGGGCAAGCTGAGATTTCTAATAGGGAGATCAAACACATTTTGGAGAAAATGGTTAACCCTGACCGTAAGGATTGGTCAATTCGATTGACCGATGCCTTATGGGCGTACCGTACTGCTTTTAAAACTCCTATTGGAATGTCTCCCTTTAGACTCGTCTATGGGAAGGCTTGCCACTTGCCTGTGGAGTTGGAACATAGAGCCTACTGGGCAATCAAAAATCTAAATTTCAATCTGAACAACGCTGGCTCGCTACGCAAACTTCAATTAAATGAACTTGAAGAAATCCGGAACGACGCATACGAGAACTCGAGAATTTATAAGGACAGGATGAAGGCGTTTCATGACCAACATATTCTACGAAAATCATTCCCGCCAGGTCAGAAAGTCCTTTTGTATAATTCTCGATTACATCTCTTTCCGGGTAAGCTTCGATCTCGTTGGACCGGCCCTTACATTGTTGTTACTGCTTATCCCCATGGGGCCGTTGAGATAAGAGACCCTGACAATGGCAAGGAGTTTAAAGTAAATGGACATCACTTAAAGCCATTTGTCGAGAAATTTGATTCAGAGGACATGTCCATGCCTCTGACTGATCCTGTCTACCAGGACTGATCTCCTAGTCTGATGGAGGTATAGGTAGGTTTATCGCTTTCTTAGGACTAGGGTAGTTCTTTTATTTGTCTGGCTGAAGACGATAAACTTAGCGCTCCTGGGAGGCAACCCAGCTTTTCAACTTATTTCATTTTCCTAGCTAGTTCAATGTTTGTGGGTAACATTACTGCAAACCCTCACGAGACTACAACTCGTCCACTAGGGGCAACCTAGGGGTTTAAAGGCTTGTTGCATACGCTAAATGCAATCGACAGCACCTGCGAAAGTGGTATAGGTAGGATTTTATTTTTGTTATTTTTGTTCTGCTTTCTCTCTCGTGCTGACCGGATTCCATGCTGCGATCTCTTGGAAAGTCTCTCACGATTCATCATCCAAGTACTATCTTCCCATCACTTCACATTTACTTTTGTTGTCCCATGTGCATTCCATGCTCATATCTTTTACATTGAGGACAATATAGCTTTTAGGTTGGGGGTGGGAGATTAGGTAACCTAATGAGTGTTTTCTTGGTCTTGAGCAAAAATTGTGAAAATTTTTAAATTTTTTCTGGACTTTCTAGTAAATTCGAAGTGATTTTGATGGATATCCTGGATTTAGAATTTCAAGATACGTGATGTTGGAAATTTACTACTCTTACATTCAGTATCTGTTAGATTTCACAGTTAAGTTTGAATTGTTAATCCATGATTAGAAGTTGTAAACATTGATTGAGTCATGATTTCACATACCACATCTCACTTAGACATTGAGATTTTAGTTTGATATTGAATGATTAACTTGGTAATCACTGAGCATGAAAGAAACCAGCCTAAAAGATTTAGCCATCAGGGTATAAGAAAGAGTTGCACCATGGGTTTGCTCCCTATATGTGTGGATTCGATTTTTCATGATTAACAATTGGAAAGAGTTGGGCGACTAGTTTCACCATAGGTTTGCTCCCTATAAGTGAAAATTTGATTCCCATCTTGACATTTAAAAAAAAAAAAAAAGAATGATCTGTGAGGCAAGTTTTGGTTATTATGAATTCTCTTGGTGATTACCAACGAAAACCTGAAATAAAGAATTGAATATTAATGTTGAAAGTCGGGATTACATTTTACACCCATGGAACTTAATGTTTAAAATTATTCTAGTTTATGGATTAATATTTGAACTTGATTATGAAATTCACCGTGCATGAGAGGCCAGGAGAAATTGATAACCAACATTCATGAATCTTAAGATTTCTCATATCTGGATTGTTTTTCAAAATATCACTCGGCGTCACAAGAATTGTCTCGTAATTCTCAAACTTAAGTTTCGCATATTTTGCTCGGGACTAGCAAAATGCTGGTTGGGGGTTGTGTTGAGGGTCAAATATTGCATATTAGACCCTATTTATTACTTGGATTTACGAGCATAATGTTGTTTAATGGTCTGATTTAATCGTGTTTGTAATACAGGATGTAATGACAAGCTGAGACTGAAAATAGGTGCTAAATGCATGGATTTGACGCTCCGAATTCACCAAAGCATGAGACGGACCCCAGGGGACCAAGATCGACGAATTTACATGCCATAGAGCGGAGAAAATCGAGAAACTGAAGCTCAAGGGACCCAAAATTGGTCCAAAATGCAAGATCAAGGAGTTCTCACCATCCGTTCGGTTCGAAACTTCTTATGTGGCCTGAGGATCATAAATTAGCCGTACACATCAAAATTCAGGCCTCAGATCCTGTGAAAGTGGCCCAACGGACAGATCAGCCCTCAGAATCATGATTCTAGGTGCATTTGATCTCTGGATATGCTTCAATTTTGGTCTCAACCGTTAAACTGAGGTGACAAAGTTGATGAGCGGATCGAATTTCACACAAACATTACAGTGGACCCCACGTGTACACAGGCGTGTACATAGCATATATTCACCGGCCGTGCACCAAACGAGAGAAAGTCGGTCGGCGTTGCGGCGGCCGACCAGCGAATCACGTCTCCACCTCTGTTTTAAAACCGAGGACGCACCCGACCCGTTGTTCTTTCGCACTTTGGGGTCCACCCTTCATCCAAATCGACCATCTGAACCGTCCATTGAGTCCAGAGGGAGGGCTTAACTCAGACCTAGGTGAAAGAATCGAAGAAGACAATGAAGATCGATTTTTCGAAGCACAAACGCAGCTCGGACGGTTTGCTGGAAACTTGGTGGGTCACACCAAATCTGATGCAAAAATGCCCATAGTCAAACGGTTTTTGACACGAGTCCCTTGGACGGAGTGGATCTCGTCTTCAGTGATGATCGGGGGTCACCGAGCATCCCAGCGTAACTCGTTACGCACGTACGTGCGTAACGGACGTCCGACCGCCGTGGACCCTACTGCTCTCTTGATCGTGATCGGACGGCAAATCCAGACCGTCCATACTCTCTGGAGGATGGCCACGACCCTGGCTATGATTTCCTTCTAGTCCCATGCAACGGATCATGTGATTTTTTTTTCCAGACGGAAGATGAATGGTGCTATAGAAAATGTCGTGGGCCGCACCTAATCCGAACCAAATCAACTCATTTCTGAAGGGTTTTTCGAGAGGATTCTAATGCACGGAGTAGATTCCCTATCCCGGCATCAATCACGGGCCCACCGACCTTCACAAAGAAGGGCAGCGCGTGCTCTGTTTCGCAGCAGAGCTGCGGTCGATCTTGATGGGCCACCGGCGTTGATCAGATGGTTGATCCAACCCATCTATCTCATTGTCCGTCCAAAAACGTCCCAAGGGACGGTTTCAGTTTACAAAGAAAGCGAGGAAAGTTGCCGTTTTTGGCTACATAAAAAAACCTTACGCAGGTGGATGCGTAAATCACCAACATCTTCTACGGACTTCTAAGACTGACTTCCCTGCCTATAAAAGGACGAGGATAGAGAGAGAAGAAAAAATCATCTGGATCCGGATTTGATCACAGTTGGAATCTGGACGTGGGGAGAGACGGAGGCAGAGAGAGAGAGAGAGACAGAGTAATTTTATTAATTTTTTTTTCAGGTATTTTTTTAAAAAAAAAAGATGATTAGACCAATCATGTGTGGCTAAATCCTCTTAGCTAGGGCTAAGAGGTGAAGCTTGTAGCGTGATGGGGAGCCTCTTTGCTTGTGCCTTTGTTTAGACTGAATTTGATTTTGATTTAATTAAGGGAATGTTTTCAGTCTTTAATGGTCTGTTGTGACTAAAATTACAATGGGTCTGCAATGGCTTTGAGCATGTTCTTTTCCTCTTTATGTTTATGACGTCAGGAAGCCCTGTTGTTCACCATCATCTCCTGGGCATGGTTGGATGTCGGAACCCTTCCTAACCTTCATGACATGTTGATTGGTCGGTAATTAGTTTAATTCTGTTGTTTGCTTTGTCTCCTGGGCATGGTTTGGTGATGGAATCCATTCTAATTCATATACCTTTCATCTCTTGGAAATTATATCAAGTAAGTTCAGTTCTATCTTCATGGTTTTTGAAGCAGGCATAAGATCTCCCTGATCTCTACATGTGGATCCTCTAAATCCCTAGTTTCCCTTCTCTGAATTTCCTTAAGTTTTAGATAATTATTTCACCATTATTCTTCAAATCATAATTGGTTTAGATTTCATCTTAGCCTAGTTCTAGATCTGGTTTTTTTTAGATAACGTACAAGTTTCAGTCCCTGTGGATTCGACCTCGGTCTCACCGAGTTTATTACTACATCACAACCCTATACTTGGGGAGTGAACACAAGCTCGATATGAAGATCAGGCAGTGTGTGTTCCTAGGGTACGGTGATGAAAAATTCGGTTACAGATTGTGGGATCCGACCGAGAGGAAGCTCGTCAGGAGCAGAGATGTGGTTTTCTTTGAAGATCAGTGTATAGAAGACATTGGTAAGCCAGAGAAGAACCAGCCTAGTTCAGGTGAGCTAGAGGACATGGATCCAGTTACTCCTCCCGTGGTGCCTGATGACGGGGGAGTACAGGAAGGTGCAGAGGATGAGAGAGTTCCTTCAGAAGATGGACCAGGGGAGCAGCCCCCACTTGATCCGCCTGTTGAGACACAGGTGAGGAGGTCATCTAGGGACAGACAGCCATCTAAGAGGTACTCGCCACATGAGTACATTATCCGCCCGATGGGGAGACGGAAGATTATTCTGAGGCTCTAGCCGACAAGCATAAGGGGGAGTGGTTGAAAGCTATGCAAGAGGAGATGAAATCCTTGCATAAAAACCACACCTATGATATGGTGAAATTGCCTAAGGGCAAGAAAGCTTTGAGCAACAAGTGGGTGTTCAGAAAGAAGATTGAGCAAAAGAATTCACAAACAAGGTTCAAGGCCAGACTTGTGGTGAAAGGGTTTAGTCAGAGGAAAGGCATAGACTTCGAGGAGATATTCTCACCAGTAGTGAAGATGACATCCATACGGATGTTGCTTGGGTTAGCGGCTAGCATGGATCTGGAGATAGAGCAGTTAGATGTTAAAACTGTCTTTCTCTATGGTGACCTGGAAGAAGAGATCTACATGCACTAACCAGAGGGGTTCAAAGTCAAGGGCAAGGAGCATATGGTGTGTAGGCTAAGGAAGAGCTTATATGGGCTTAAACAAACTCCACAGCAATGGTACAAGAAATTCGACTCGTTCATGTTGAAACATGGGTATGACAGAACGGAGTCGGACCACTGTGTGTTCACACGCAAGTTCTCAAATGGTGATTTCTTAGTTCTGCTGTTATACGTTGATGACATGCTCATCATGGGAAAAGACATCAAGAAGATCGACAGGCTGAAATAGGAGTTGGACAAGTCTTTTACGATGAAAGACTTGGGCTTGGCTAGACAGATCCTAGAAATGGAGATAACCCGTGACAGAAGCAGCAGGAAGCTCTGGCTGTCACAAGAGAGGTATATTGAGAAAGTCCTAAAGCGGTTCAATATGAATGCAGCGAAGTCGGTCAGTACTCCACTAGATGGTCACTTCAGATTGAGCGACGGGCAGTGTTCCAAGATGAAGGCAGAGATGGAAGAGATGCAGAAGATACCCTACGCATCAGCGGTAAGAAATTTGATGTATACTATAGTGTGTACACGCCCAGACATAGCATATGCGGTTGGTGTTATCAACCGGTATCTTGTCAATCCTGGTAAAGAGCATTGGGTAGTGGTGAAATGGATACTGCGGTATCTAAGAGGCTCATCCAGGTTGAGCCTATGCTATGGTGACAATAAACCTTTGTTAGAGGGCTACACAGATGCAGATATGGCAGGCGACATATACTCCAGGAAGTCTACATCGGGGTTCATGTTCACATTTGCAGGGGGAGCGGTCTCTTGGCAGAGCAAGCTACAGAAGGTCGTAGCATTGTCGATGATAGAGGCCGAATACATCGCAGTCACAGAAGCATGTAAAAAGATGCTTTGGATAAAGAGGTTCCTACAGGAACTAAGCCTGAAGCAGGAGGAGCACGTGGTCTATTACGATATTCAAAGTGTTATACACTTGAGCAAGAATCCAAGTCAGCATTCCAAGTCGAAGCACATAGAGATTCGGTATCACTAGATCAGGGATACTTTGAAACAAAAGGTGTTACAGCTTGAGAAGGTCTACACGGACGATAATGGGTCAGACATGATGACCAAGGCTTTACTCAAGGGCAAGTTTGAGGTTTGTAGAAACCTGGCTGGTTTGAAGAAGGTAGATCCCTCCTGGGTCAAAAAGGGAGAGATTTGATGGGTTTTTTTGACCCATCTTTGACTAGTCGTGAGCCCTGCTCGACAAGTCGAAGGCTGGTGGTCGACCAGTCGAAGGTTCAAGTCGTGACACGACCCAAAGTCCAGCAAGTTTTTTTGCTGTTTTTTTACTGTAGCTACGACTGGTCGAAGGGATGGCTCAACGGTCAAAGGGGTCCTATGACCAGTCGAAGACTCGGCTCGACTAGTCGCAGGTTACGCAGTTTGTTCCACGATTTTGCGTGAAACTGTGGATTTGAGTCCTTTCGCAACTGGGATGCGGAAAGGAGTTTCCTAAACTATAAAAGGGGTTGCCTAGGGTTTTCTAGGTAAGCAAGAGGGTTTCCTAAAGCTTTACAAGGGATTTGCTAAAGGGTTTAGGGCTATCAAAAGGTGAGAGGGAGAGAGGAAGAGAGAGAGGCAGCTTATAGAAGAGAGGTTCTGCTCGTGGAGGTTATCTACTATGCAATCTATATCTCAGCGCTTCTATGTCCTCGTAATCGGTTAGATCTCTCCGTTTTCTCTATTTCTCTTATTGTTTTCCACTCTTGCATGAGTGAAGAAGGTTGTAACGTTCTGCTTTATAGTGGATTGTTGATGTGAACGAGGTCCCGTGGTTTTTACCTCTTTGAGGGTTTTCCACATAAAAATCTCTTATGTGGTGTATGATTGATACATTGATTGTTTTCATTGCTTTATTATCCATAATTCTGGTTTGTTCTGGAGGGCTAGATCCTAAAGTTTTGTGCAAGGCCCCCAACAGGTTGTACTTGTTGAAATATGACTCTCAAGCTTTGATTGTTCAAACTCCCTATTCACAAAAAGCGGTATTCGTGAAACTACAATTGTTCTCGTCTATGTGGATGACCTCATCATTACAGAGGACAACTTTCAAGACATTGCAGCAGTAAAATCTCTTCTTCACAAGAAGTTTGCTATCAAAGATCTTGGTATATTAAAATATTTTTTGGGTATGGAAATCATTCACTCCAAAAAAGGCATGTTCCTGAATCAAAGAAAGTATGTCTTAGATTTACTATAAGAGACCGGCAAATTGAGTGTCAAACCTGTTGATACTCCAACTAATAGCTCTGATAAACTTACTTTGGAAGGAAATATTTAGAGAATGTTGGTCAATTTCAATGACTAGTAGGAAAACTCATTTATCTAACCATCACTCGCCTAGACATCACTTATGCAGTCAACTTGGTTAGTCAGTTCATGCATGCTCCTAGAAATAGTCATATGAATGCAATTCATATAATCCTAAAGTACCTCAAAGCCTCCCCTGGACGTGGCATTAAGATATGCAAAAATAGTCATACCTCCATCATAGGATACTGATGCAAATTGGGCTGGGAGCTCAGTTGATAAACGTTCTACTACTGGGTATTGCACATTTATTGGGGGAAACATAGTCACATGAAATAGCAAAAAATAGAATGTTGTTGCTCGATCCAGTGCCGAAGCTGAATGTAGGGCCATGACGTCCACTGCAAGCGGTTAACTTGGCTCTACTCTCTTTTGCAGGATTTGGGCCTTCTGACCCCTCTACCAATGAATATGTTCTGTGACAATCAATCAGTCGATTGTCATACACATCACTTCTAACCCAATATTTCATGAATGAACTAAACACATCGAAGTCGATAGTCATTTTGTCAAAGAAAATGTCCAAGCCAATATTATTTGCACTCCTTACATTTGTAGTGATGATCAACTGGCTGATATCTTTACCAAAGGTCTACCCTCAACAAAGTTTCATACGATCTTGTCCAAGTTGGGCTCGATCGACATCCATGCCCCGACTTTAGGGGGAGTGTTGTGGAAAAGGAAAAATTATATTTCTCCATGACTTTAGTGGGCCACACCACATACAGAAGTGCAAAGGGGCTGTGCACCATTAAAACATTCATAACCATTTTGAGGGCCCACCAAGATGTGGTTTGCAAACGAAGCCCATCCATTATGTGTGTCCCACTTGAATGAGGGTTTAGACCAAGCTTCAGGTGCATGGAAAACTCAGGTGGGCCCCACGAAGTGCTTTTATATGTTTTTGGCATGTATTCACATGATTTTAGATGGTATGGCCCACCTGAGTTCCGTATACGGCTGATTTTGGGCCGTCCAGGCCCACTATGGAATGGTGCATCTGGTGGACGATGTTGATGTTCGAAAGGCATCATGGTGGGGCCCATACAGCTCAACCTCACGGACAACCGCTTTACGCTCGAGCGCATAGTACCTTTTCCCTATATACGCTCAAGCGTAAAGCGGTTGTCCATGACGTCGAGCTGTGTGGGCCCCACCGTGATGCCTTTCGAACATCAACACCGTCCACCAGATGCACCATTCCATAGTGGGCCTGGACGGCCCAAAATCAGGTTAATCCGTGACTCAGGTGGGCCACACCATCTAAAACCATAAGTATACATGCCAAAAACATATAAAAGCACTGGTGGGACCCACCTGAGTTTTCCATGCACCTGAAACTTGGTCCGAACCCTCATTCAAGTGGGACACACATAATGAATGGGCTGGATTTGCAAATCACATCTCGGTGGGCCCTCAAAAATGGTTATGAATGTTTTAATGGTGCACGGCCCCTCTGCACTTCTGTATGTGGTGTGGCCCACCAGAGTCACGGATTGACCTGATTTTGGGCCATCCAGGCCCACTATGGAATGGTACATCGGTGGACGGTGTTGATGTTGAAAGGCATCACGGTGGGGCCCACACTCGACCTCACGGACGACTGCTTTACGCTCGAACGCATAGTACCTTTTCCCATATATATATATATATATATATATGTGTGTGTGTGTGTGGGGGGGGGAAGGTATATATGGGAAAAGGTACAATGCGCTCGAGCGATTTTAACGCCCCATGAGGTCGTTTGCATGTGGGCCCCACGTGATGCGTTTCGAACATCTACCCCATCGGTCGGATGCACCATTCCATCGTGGGCCTAGGTCTCAAAAATCAAGTCAATCCATGACTTGTGTGGGCCACACCACATACAGAAGTAGAGAGGGGCCATGCACCATTAAAACATTCATAACCATTTTTGAGGGCCCACCGAGATGTGGTTTGCAAATCCGACCCATCCATTATGTGTGTCCCACTTGAATGAGGGTTCGGACCAAGTTTCGGTGCGCATGCAAAACTCGGGTGGGCTCCCGAGTGCTTTTATATGTTTTAATGGTGTCTTCACACAATTTTAGATGGTATGGCCCACCTGAGTTCCGTATCTGGTGATTTTTGGGATATCTCATACTTTAAAGGGGACCCATCAAATGCACGGTGTTGATGGTCGACATGCATCACGGTGGGGCCCACACAGCTCGACCTCACTGGAGCTTATCGTAAGCTCGAGCGCATTGTACCTTTTCCATATATATATATATATATATATATATATATATATATATATATATATATATATATATATATATAGTTTTGCATGCACCTGAAACTTGGTCTGAACCCTCATTCAAGTGGGACACACATAATGGATGGGCTGGATTTGCAAACCACATCTTGGTGGGCCCTCAAAAATAGTTATGAATGTTTTAATGGTGCACGGCCCCTCTCCACTTCTGTATGTGGTGTGGCCCACACAAGTCACAGATTGACTTGATTTTTGAGACCTAGGCCCACGATGGAATGGTGCATCTGACTGATGAGGTAGATGTTCAAAACGCATCACGGTGGGGCCCACACAACTTGACCTCATGGGACTGTCCCATCAGCTCGAGCGCATTGTACCTTTTCCCATATATATATATATATATATATATATATATATATATATATATATATATATATATATATATGGTAACTCACGTGGTGGTATTTGATTGAACCAGGTGTTGCAGTTAATACAAAGCATGTGGATGTGCGTGCTGCTCTCACTTGGACTAAACTCTTTTGGTCTACTAATCCATCTCAAATAGCCACATGTCATCTCAAACAACCACATGTGGCCCGATCAACCCCGCTTCTGTCATGTGGGAGGGCAAAAATCACAGCAAGTTGATGGTTCTAAACACAAGTACTTGGGCATATCTTCTACGAAGAATTGTCCACGTCTTCTCAAGGCAAGAACTTGGTTCTTGGAGAGGATTGCCGGACTTAATTTTCCTGACCCGAATGATATATTAGCAAGGCATATTTGCTACTCTCGAGATTCGAATATAGGATCTTCCTCTTTGATACCATGTCAAACAACCATTTACTGTAAAAGCTTAAGCTTTCAGAGTGTGGTGTATCAATGTATATCAAGGGACTTTATCACTTCAACATGCATATGGTAGAAGTCTGTCAGGTGTAGATGTAGGTAGACAGATATCCAACCTAAGCAAGTGGATGATCATTCCACTTGACATGCATTCTATAACATTTATGTATATATATTCATACCTGCATAAATATATACTAGATGTTACCTGTGCTATCTTACTTGTGCTATGTACGAACCATGCAAGTTCACTGACTAGCCTAGCCATTTAACGTTGTGGACTGACAACCGAACAGAAGCGAATGAGACAGGAAATCCGAACCAAGTGCCTGATAACGTGACCCGATGGCCGATTGGCAATTAAAACTAAGGATCAATAGTTGTATTTGGTGGAAGATGAACTCGCTGTATTGGATGGATGAATTGTTTATATGATTGATTAATAGGAGATTTAGTTTTCATTAATACAAATACTAATGTCTAGGTTTGATTTGAGATCGTTTATGAACATGATATTATTGAATGATATATGATTTTATAGTTGAATAAAGTCCCAAACGGGTGGACGTAGTTGAATTTTGAAATTTAATTATATGATTACGATTTGGTAATGGAAAAGTATGCGATTGTACGGATGTATGAATATAAATTCAGTATGAACTTAAAATGCATTAAAATTACGACTTCAAACAAATGTATGATGAGTGGAATTATGTACACTTGGTGTATAAGTTATATGAGGGTACACACTCTATATTTGAATTACAGGATGTGACAACACAAGCTATTCCAGTAAGATAACTGATACCTAGCTTGTCAAACTTGTTTTTGTACACAAACCTATTAGAATTAGTGAGTTTGATGTAAGTGGGGTTTAGTGGGCTTGCTTATATTATTAAGGTTAGAGTTTATTTCTCCCGCTTACTCCCACAAGATAATAAATATAGTGGTATATAAAGACAAATAAAAACTAAAAATATTGGGTGTAAAACTCTCCAATTCTAGATGAGTTGTGAGAGAGATATCAGTGGCTCTTTAAAATACCCTGTATATGTTTGTTACAATAAAGTGATACGTTCTCAAAAATAGTTGAAAATTTTTGAAAATTTAAATTTGAAACTATTGGCAATCCTAAGATCATAAATTCCCTCAAATTATAAAATTTTGAATTGGTTGTTGATCTTATGTGTTGTATGAGAATCATACAATTGGAGACCATCCAAGTCACCACGTGTCAATATTGAGTTTCTTCTATGGTATAGAGAGATTTCTCCCTACACTCTTCTTCTTTGGTCACACAAAAATTTATCAAAGGAAACCCCTAATCATAATAATAAAAGCTAGTCCGCTTATTTTAAGCTCACTTATGCCAACAAAGAATTGAAGAAAATGAGTAAGGATCAAATACCTTATCCTTAGTGTGCATGAAATAGTATGATATTCCATGCATATCTTTCTCTTTTTTCTTCTTTTTTTATTTTGCAAACGAATTTTGGGCCATCTGTCATGTTTATGGTGTAGATGTTTCATTGCATAGTTCAAGAAAGCTTGGGCAGTTTTATTCAGCAAACTCGGCCAATTATTTGAAGTCCATATCAAAGAAGTGAAACATGCATATCTATAACATGTGCGACCATTCATGTTCAAGCACCAATATGTGTAATATAATATGTGTCACCAATAATCTTTAAATGTCTTGCATGTTTTAGTCTGCACGTACACGTGCTATATACATGTTACAAGTGCCATCATTCATTTTAAACTCCCCACATGTTTCACCACTCCATGTTACAGATGTTTGAATACGTCCAACTTATTCAAGATTGCATGACTTGTATTTACAACTGTTGATGGGCTGGGTTTGCGCCAAGCAAAATAATAAGTTTTAACAGGTTGGCCTAGTTCAAAATCCAGGCCAAAGCCAACCCCACATATCATTGACTGACAAAGTGCATAGCTCATTTAAGACAGCATGTGTAAGACAACTTGAGCTGCACACAACTTTCTGAACACCCAAATGATGCCTAAGAAAAATAGACAATATCATTCAGCTATAATCTACCAACGTGGGGAGTTTTTAATGGGCCATCAATGGTGACAACCAATATAAATGATTGAGATCATTAGACCATTGGCCCTACTTTACAAAGTGAAAAATCTAAAGAGCACCATACAATCTTTGGGCCAGATTGCTGTATATTATCTCTTTATATTTGATGACATTAAATTTCCATTCATCTACCAAAAGAGAGATTGAAGAACTGTTCTTATTCATCAACCACAACAGCCTTGCTGCATACATATACTTATTACATCGATCATAGACGACAAGTAGTAAATAAACATAGAAACCATAACATGCATAATACTATAGCTATAGCAGTGTAAAACCAAACCACTCCTACAACTTCTAGCTTTGGACCCAAACTATGTGATCCAGAGGGAGGAAGTGACAGATAGGAACGGACCCAGGCTTCACCTTAAGCATTTGGAACGCGACGTGTCCCGGGTTCCACGCCGACGTGTCTGTATGGCACACCGCAACCGCATCGACTCGTGTTCCATCCTCCCCTATCAACGGGACCACGTAAACCTTCGTGGCACATGTCACATGGCAGTAGTACACTGCATACACATAGGCCTGACCATGGCATGTCACTGATTCGGGTCCCGTCAGCTTCTGCACACCCGATCCGGTACTGTACTGCTGCTTGGGGGCCGCTTTACTAACTGTAGTCGTCAAGACCTGAACATGGGCCCCGAGAATTGATGTAGTAAAATCGATCATCGACTCGAGTGATGTTGCACAGCAGTGGGATTCACCCTTCATTGCTGGTTCCTCACATCTTTGGATTGTGCCCTTCATTGCATCGGCTTCGGGCGATTGGGGCTGGATTGAGAAGTGGTGTAGGATCTCTTGCAATTTGTCTGATGAGAATGGTATGGAATTGGCGGCCTGCTGAGGAAGAAATGCAGCTCCTGGAGTTGTATTAGTGAAGAACAAGCTCATCTGCTTACCCGGGTGCAAGTCCTTCTCTAGGAAGAAGAGTGCAACGGTCGGATCATCGTTGATCTGATCTGCTGATACAGTGTAGGTGTAATCAAATGGGCTCTTTGGAAGTACCCGCACGATCACGGGCTTTCCCTTGTGGCCCACGTCCACACTGACCCCACCATTCCCGGGCCCCACGCCGACACCCACACCAACACCAACATCGACCGATGTTCCTGACTTCTCTTTTATCCCATCTACAATCCAAACAATGTAAACAACAAGCAGTTATAGTAGTTAGTAATGACAAGTCTCAAAAACCGGGCGAGTCAACTCGCAACCCAGCTGTAGGGGGATGTATTTTAGAGTGCAGACTCACCGGTGTGTAACAGATCTCGTATGGCGTCTGGCATTGTAGCG
Organism: Magnolia changhungtana; assembly: GCA_030180095.1. Taxonomy (NCBI): domain Eukaryota; kingdom Viridiplantae; phylum Streptophyta; class Magnoliopsida; order Magnoliales; family Magnoliaceae; genus Magnolia; species Magnolia changhungtana. Next base: position 765,572 of record JASAUF010000565.1, read on the forward strand.
TTTGGAAGCATCTTCTGCCAGTAATCTTCTGACGGAAGAGCTGCATGGCTTGCCACTGCTGCTGCGGTGAGCTGCAGCGGGTGTAGAAGAGCAGTCAGCTTTGGAAATACACCTACAGATAGAGCTGGGCATCGAGTCGAGTCGAACCGAGTTAGGGCTGACTCAACTCGATCCAGTTTTAAAATAGGCCTGACCCGAACTCAATCCAACATGCCTGACTCGATCCAAGTTTGGTTTGGCCTGGACTGATCTGGACCGAGTCCGATCCGGTCAAAATTACCGAGTCAGGTCCAGTTGGCACCGAGTTGGATTGAGAGATGAGGGAGGGAGAGAGAGAGAGAGGCGTGCTTGGAAGATGAGAGGGAGGAGGAGGGGGATGGTGGTGGGTGGTTGCTGGGTTTGGAAGATGAGGAGGATGAGGGAGGGAGGGAGAGAGGCCGGGCTTGGAAGATGAGGATGAGGGAGGAAGAGAAAGATTTTGGTATCTTGTCGGGGTACGGTGCGGCGGGTAGGATTAGAGAGTTAGGTTTTGGATCGAGTCGGGTCTAACCGGATCAAGTTTTGGGTCGAGTTCGAGTTGGGCGAAGCCTACTCGGTTCGGACCGACCTACCCATTCGGTTCGGGTCGAGCCAAATCCGAACGAGTCAGACGAGTCGAGTTAGCCGGATCGAGTCATCCTGTGCCCATCTCTACCTACAACCATGGCTCTAAAATGTATAGCTGTCAACGGGCTGGGCCTTGTGTTGTTTTCTGCCCAAATTTGAACGGTTTGGGCTGGGCCTATTGGTAACTTTAATTTTCCTTAGCCCAAATGGCAAGAATTATAGGCCCAGTTGGAAGCAAGCAAAATTCTGTCCCACTCAGATCATTTTGATTAGATTGAACTGGACTAAGCTAATCGGGACTACTAACAAGGACTAATATTAACCATCACATAAGGCATGCCTACACTTTTTATTTTGCATGTGTGACACATGTATGGTGCTTGAAAATTGAAAATTGGATGATAGCACATGTGGCACATGTGAAAAGCTTAACAATGTACCTGACACATGTGACACCTACGACAGTGAGGTTTAATGTAGCAAATTTCTAGTGCTTAAAGATAAAGAGGATGATGATTTGGGTCTCCCCTCATGGCTCAGTGGTATACTTACAAGAGTTTCAACACACAGGTCATGAGTGTGAGTACCCATTGTTGTGTGTGTGTGTGTGTCATATAAGTTGAATATAAGAAAGGAAATGAGATAATACAAAGAGAAGAGAATTGTATTGAATAGTATATTTTGTTTACAAGAGAGGTATCCTATTTATAGCCTAACTTGAGGGGAATGTTTCCTTTCTAACCAATGTGGGACCAACTATATATATATATATATATATATATATATATATATATATATATATATATATATATATATATATATATGTATGTACACTTGTGTAAGTGTGCGCTTGCACACCTTTGCACACATGTCATGTGATACAACACCCTATGAAACCCCCGGGGACTAATTTTCACCTTAATCTAAAACTCTAGTGGGCCATAATAAAAAGAGATGTAAATAAGTGAGGAAACTATTTATTTGGCTATGGCTCACCAAAGCATTGGACCAAGGTAAAGGTTAGGTGCTAGTGGTTTCATAGGGTGCTGAATCATGTGGACCGTTCAAATTTTGGAATCACATCAGGTGTGATGATCAGTTCTCAAAAAATTTTCATGAGAACTTGTGAGAACTAGCACTAGTTTTCACGAGAAGTAGTGCCCAACTTAGCATTGGGCTATATAAAGCATGCTCACTTGCGCACTTGTGCATGTGCGCACCATTGCACATATGTCATGGCCTAAAATCTGAACAGTAATTGTGATGCGGCACCCCATGAAACCCTTATATGGTCAAGCATCTCTCAAGGAAAGACTTTCCATCGCATGACACCTGAACACTTCTAATTCGCACATGTGACATATGTGTGTGCTTGAAAATGCATAGTGACACATGTGGTATAAGTAAAAAACTTCATAATATACGTGTTGGTAAATGCGGAAGATGAGCCCTCAAGATCTGACGGTCTACACGAAATTTGGAACCCTTACAAAGCTGAAGAACAGTGCTCCAATGGCCCGCCTATCTACTACTGGAGCAAATCGAACTATCCACACCTCTGATCCTACGGTATATAGTGGCCCCGGATTGCTATGGATGGACCAGATCGTCCTAAGGACAAGCTAATATGGACAGACTATAGGATACTCTCTTCCTCTCTATATTCTCTCCGTGTTTCGTATGTATCGATTGCATTTCATGAGAGAAGCGCACTCCTTATATAACAGAGGAAGGAGAGTTTAAGTGGGATTGTGATAAGGCCACATGAGCCGATCACATCCCTAACAGAAGAAGGAGAGTTTGGGTGGGATAGGGATAAGGCCACATCATCCGGTCTTATCCCTATCTCCTATTATAAATCAAATTCAAAATTGAATTTGAAATATAACAGAAGAGGAAAAAGGCCGTAAGAAGCCAAAGCTCGTGGGACCCACCTACTAGTGATTGCTCACCCGTGGGCTCCACTGGCCCACGTCCAACAATACGGTGGCACATGTGACCCATACATAATTAAGTGCACGTAGCACCAGCAATAATAAGGTCCCGTATAGCAATTTTTTGGTGCTTAAAGATAAACCGTAGCACTCGCCACATATTGGCATGTGCAGGGCATTTGTACTTTAACTAATTATTATACTATCGTGTAGTGTCGTATAGATAAGGAATATCAAGGCATTTGAAAAATAAGGAGGTCTCATTGATAATAAAAAAAAAATACAAATTTTCATCAGCTTTGGTTTTTATTCTGTTTGGAAAATTCAAGAACATGACAAACATATGGATAAGAATAATGAAATCTTAGTTAGGACTGAACTTTTGTTGCTCGCAAATAGCAACAAAAGAAACCTCCAACAGAGACTACCAATGGAGGAGTTGGGATCTTTCAATAAGATCTTAGAAGCATCCCTGATCAAATTAATCTCCAACAGATCAACGGTATAGAGAAACCAGCCATAGCCCCAACATGTATGGACTAGGCTTATCACCACACTATAGACATGATTATATTTCCTCCGTATCAAAACGATCCAGGTAGAAAGTAAAGACCTCACCAGAACAGCAAGAAAGAAGAAGAGAGGTGGATAGCCATCCATGGAGATTGAGAGAACTCAATAGAGGTCGTCAGAGAGTTCAAAAGAAGCTCGGCTTACATTGAAGGAAAGAGAGGTGGGCATGTGATTTAAGGAGAGGAGTAGCAACCTACGAAGACACTTCAGTTAATACACTCAACTCCCCCCTTCTTTGGCTATAAATGCATACCAGCCGAGGTTGCAACAGGTGGGCCACATGACGATTGAGGTCTGTACAAGGTAAAAAAAACCAAAGAGCCTGCTGATTGATGGATGACGTACGATTGAGGATAAATGACACTAAAAGGCTGCCTGATGGCCATTGCATTATTGTGGATTTAGCAATTTTCAGGTCCATGGTTGCGGCTACATTGTCTTTCTCATGAGTCACTGGAAGTAATGGATATAAGAAAGTGACCTTAAATGGGACTTTTCAAGTCCCCAAGTCGCCACAAATGTGTTTTAGTTGTTGTTTTCCATTGCTAGCAAGAGTTTTGTTGTTTGGTTTTCTCAGCACATAGCTATTGTTAAAAGTCTTCATTTAATTTCAGTACCTAGCTAATATTAATTTAGTTGTGCAGATGCCTTGAATCCTGCCAATTTGTTCTACAGTGAAGTTCAGGTTTGATTTCACTGAAGCTATTTTTAGTTTGATCGAAAATTGGAGAGTTCTAAGATTGCTCACTGATAAGTTTTGGTTGATTTCAGTTTGATCGAAATTTCAGTCGGTTCGATTTGGTCCGACCGAATGTTATGTTCAGTCCGATCACATCTATTATGTAGAGTTGTGCAAATTGGGCTATTTAAGTCCTAAGTGCAATTAGGGTTTGGTATTATTATACTTACGAGTTTTCTCTCTAAGGATGAGGGTTTTCACGATGTGAGAGGGTTTGTGCATCACAAGGGGAGATCAGGTATATTTGTTATTGAAGAAGATGAGTGTATAAACTCTAAAATTTTGATTACAGTGGATCTCTTTTGTTTTGTGCCGTGGTTTTTCCCACAAAGGATTTTCACATAAAAATATTATTATTTTTTATGTGTGGTTGCTTTATTAGTTATTATACTTTACTGTGATTGTTTTATCTTTATTATACCTAGTTTACATAAAGCACGTGGATTGATGGTGATGTTAGATATGAATTTCTAATACATAGGATTGACCCACATAGCTCAATCTCATGGATGCACACCCTTGATTTTTTACGCGGTGATGCATATGTGGGATCCACTCCAGCCAAACATGTAATCCCATGTTAAGTCCAGAGCCAAAGAAATCAGGCTGACATGTGATTTAGGTGGGCCACGCTAAGGGAAACAGTTGAGAGAAAGACATTCACCCTTGATTTTTATAGGATCCACATGATGACAATATGGATCCACTCCAACCATTAGATGCTATACTAAAAGTTATGCCCGGGGCACCCATCTGTGATTCAGGTGGGCCAGACTATGGAAAACGTTTTGGAGGGTGAGCTTTGCCTTGTACATTATTTTCAATTGTGTGGTCTACTTGAATCATAATTTTTGGGCCGTGCGCCTTTATTTTTACAACACCCTACACACTCTTAGATTCACACTTGAGTGGGATTTCACCGCAATGGCTACTTGGACCTATGACCTCGTGTTGAAACTCTTGTCAATCTACCACCAAGGCATGAGTAAAGACCCCTCATGCATGGTTGGGGTAGATTTCACATCAAAATGATGAGGGGCCCACCCGAGCCTCTGCCCATTTCTAAAGCAATGTGAAATAACTCCTCTGTGTTTGTACGTACATTAATTAATCCATGCATGAGAGCTTCCCATGATGTTTAGCTCTATGGGCCCCAAGTGATTTGTTGGATATCCACATTGTGAATATTGTTGGGCCGGCTCTAGGTCATGTGACGTTCCAAAAATCAGTTGTATCCAGATCCAAGACAGGCACACCATTTTAAATAATATGAAATCACGTTTGAAACATCTAAAAAGCACTTGGTGGATCCCTTTAAAATGGCCTAAATTTTGGTGTAACCACTCAGTCAAGTGGCACAGACCCAATGGGTGGGTTGGATGTCTAAACCACATCTCAATGGCCCTATAAACAATAAGTTTATAAGGAAGGTTTCAATGAGTAGGCATCCACTCTCAACTTTTTTGTGAAGTGGTCCACACAAGTAATTGATTGGCCTCATTTTTAGCCCCATGACTCATCATGGATGGGTTCATCTGATTGATGGTATGGATTTCCATCATACATCACGGTGGGGCCCACAGAACTTGACCTAATGGGAGATTCCTGTGATGTACGTCACTCACCATGACCTGTACTGGATATCCATACTATGCAGTTGGTCGAGATATCCCAAAAATCATGACGTGTACTGGATATCCATACTATGCAATTGGTCGAGATGTTCCAAAAATCAGCCATATCCGTTAAGTCAGGTGTGCTGGACCATTTAAAACCACGTGAAATCATGTCTAAAACATCTAAAAATATTTAGCGGAGTCCACCTGAGTTTTGAAATGGCCTGAAATTTAGTGTGATCCCTCATCCAAGTGGAACACACATAATAGATGGTTGAATGTCTGAACCTCATCTCGGTGGACATTATAAACAATCTAGAAGTCTTCAATGGATGAGATTCCACTCTCAACTGTTGCATGTGGTGTGGCCCACCTAAGTTATGGATTACCCTGATTTTTATGCCCATGGCTCACCATGGAAGGGTTACATATTAGCACCACCCATATTAACACCAACCAAAATATTACATCCCAAACATAGCACATTCCAACACAGCTGGACCTCACGGACGACCGCTTTACGCTCGAGCGCATAGTACCTTTTCCTATATATATATCCCTAATGATAGGGTCGCGAGGCAATAGGCATCCTCACATGAGAGGGCGAACTACGTGCTAAGACCCGGAAGGAAGGAAAGGGCAGACAGTGCGTACTGTGAACTTGCAATGTGCCAGAAATCCGGGTGATTCAACGGCATATTTATGCAGAGCTTGGACTGTGGACTTTTATTTCTAACCCTCCATTTCACTGTTACAGGTTGGACCTGCTTGGTCAGCGTACCGAAAATATTTTTTACATGCCACGTTCGTAGTGCATACCAAATGAATGGCCGGGATCTCTGACACGTATTCCACGCCCTGACCCACGAGAGATTTTTTCTTACACGTATCTTCGTAGAAACGTATATCCATGCAAGCATGCACGTGGTGTATGTATATGCATGCATACACCTGTGCACACAGAGTCTCTGTCTACGCTTTATTCATGTTTTGTGTAACATCTATACACAGTATCCACCAACCTTGCTACGCACATATATAAAGCCACCTAGAGTGTGGCAGGAATCTAGTATGTATTTCAAAATGACGTATCGAAGATTTCACTTTCAAAAGTTGTCAAAAGGTGATCAACAAAGAAACAGGTACGAAGGAAATGCACACCGGTTAGCGTTCGAGCAAGGCACACTTACAAATTCTACGCGTGTGGGAGCCCAGCAATCCACAAGCAAGCACATTTGCCAAATCCTGATACGTGTGCAAGATCTGAATTTCAATCAAGTTGTTCGACTGTTTAGACCTTCTAAATAAGCATTTCAAACCTCAAGTGGGCCATTGCATACAGGTGCTGCATATCGCTTGATTTGATATAAAAAGATTTGATAAACTGGACCAGTAAGTTGGGCCTATTTCGTTTGAGGCTAATCCTAGAGATGTGGTGGTAATGTCTACCTCCATTGGCACATGCAGACAGTTTTTAGCAGCTCGGTGCGGTTCAGAATCAGAAGGCCTTTGAATTAGGTTGTACCCTATGAAATCAATCGAACTGCCAGTTCATCTACCGCCTCTTAGGGTGCCACTTAAAATAGTTGTCTATTGTGATTATGTGCTAGATATAATATACCTTCAGGCAGGCTTTTTAAAAGCTTCCAACCCGAATAAATCAACATGGACACAGCACGATATCAGATGTCTCGAAACTGCCTCAAAATGATTATGGTTGACCGAAAATAAGATAATGACCATTTTCAAACTAAAAAGGTTCCCTGCATCGACTTGTATTCTTCACAGAGAGGCGCATGAAATGGCAGAGATGTCTAGGCAATGCTGTAAAAGAGAGCACTTAGCATCCGAAAGAGGTGTTGGTTTTGGTTTTACCCATCATGACAATCTTGCAGAGGTTTACAAAATAATGCCAATATGCACATATCATAGTTTACTTTCACAACACTAGCCAAAAATAACAACAAACGAACTTTAATAAATAAACTGTAATCCCATCAATTGAATCGATAATACCAACTTACCCAAACAAAAACCGGTTAATTGAACAATCAATGACTCAACCAGCACGTTGAATCCCCCATTGCCTTCGAGAATCAACCATGAGATGTTGACATTTCGAAGGATACTACCACCCACATCGCAAATCAGCACCAATCAACATTGGTTTGCTAATATATAGCAAGAATAGATATTGCATGAGATAATCTTCAACCACCATAATGCAGGCAAGTAGCTTCGAACAGCAAACACCAGTAAAATCAGTGGCCTGCAGAAGATACTAAAACATTGTATTCATTCAAACGCTTCTGGAAATTGGCCAAACGCGTCTGCAAATTTAGGATTCCTGCAGCCTTCTGTGAAAGAATGGCATTTAATTTAGAGATGTATTCATCCAGCTGATTGCCAGGTTGGTCTGCCTCCACCAACAGCTTCATCTCCTGCATGTTAAAGCAGAATTATCAACTGCAATCATCTGGAATATGCAAACCTCAGTCCAAGAACACAAATTTCATCCTAGGTATTGACTTCATGAAACTAGAGCCAGTGGTCCGATGATTCAAACATATATCTGATAGGTCTCACCATGGATGGACCACACCAAAAATCTCCCAAATTGGAAGATCCCATCTGATCCAATATTTGGCCTTGCTGTATTTCTTCTTTCATAAGCATCTATTTCAGCCTACAGATCGCGGGGATAGGATTATCCGCTCAAGCAGATTTTCTGGGCATGGTCAATTAACCATGGACCACCTTGTAGGGGCTTGAAATCTGAGGATACTTTATATGAGGACCATGTAACTCCCCATTACCAAAAGCATAATCTCAACCATTCAGTGTCACTGACCTCCCTAACAATGTCCATCGTCTCCTCCACTTGGCTCCGATGAGCCACCACAAGATCTTCTTCTTCCTAAAATCACAGCAATCTCTATTCATCAGCTAGAAGGCTTTAAACCAAAGGAGAAATTTCAAGTAGGGTCAACTGTATGGTACAGACAAGGGCCTGTGGGCCCAACATGTGGGTGGCCCATCCAAACCATACATCAGATGCAGGCCATCAAGAAAATAGGCCACATCAAAAATCAGCTGGATCTGAAACTCAGGTGGGTCACACCACAGGAAACAGTGTGAAATTATGCCCAAAACATCTAAAATCATGTTTTGGGGCTCAAATGATACACAGTGGGGCCCACTTTGCTCACCCTACCACAAGCTCTGGTAGGATCAACCACATGGTCTTTTCTCTAAATGAAAATGGAGTATCTGATATTTACCACTCTTACCTTCAACAGGGCATTCAAATCATCATCCGCATATGAATTATTTGCATCCATATCTGACAGGTCTTTCCACTTTGCCTGGACATCAACTTTCCTAGGCTTATCCTCTGAAGCCAAGACTGGGAACGTCTCTGGCTTCATCTTCCATGATGGTTTGTCTTGCTCATACAACTCCTGGGAGAAATCAAACTCCTCTCCAGTTGTATAACCTCTACCTCTATGTTCCTTGGTATAATCTGCATATCCAGAACCTAAGTGCGCTTCTTCCCTACCACCGCAGCTACGGTCCAGGATAAATGGTAGAGAGGATTCTGTTTCGATTTGTTTAGACCACCCAAATCTGTTGGTTTCTTTAGATACATCAACACTGTTACCCTCAAAGGTGGAAACTGTAGGTAAAACTGAAGACAAGGGCAGAGTAGTCGAGTCTCTTAGATTCAAGGATGTAGACAGAAGATCCTTCTTTGAGTTGCTCCCTTTCGAAAGGCTTTTAACCCTGGAAACAAAACAAACATCACATACACGAAAGCAGAACCAAAAAAGAAAGCAGATAGTTTGGATAAGGAGATTCACAACACACACACACGCATGTGATATCCAGACCATTCCATCAAGTGAGTTCCATAATGAACATACCCTGGCCCAAAAATCAGGCCAGTCCAGTCATACAGGATATGAGAAAAACAGGCTCTACAGGGAAAATGATCAATGTCCATATTCAACATGTATAAATGGCTGACGTGATCAAGGTGGAATTCACTTGGTGAATGTCCCGGGTCTCTCACATGGACCACATCCGTGCATGTGCAACAAAGACCCTCATCAATACTTTACGTGAAAATCTCATTAGCAGGGACTACTAAGGTTGCAATTTGCTGGGCTGGACCAGGACGCTGACTATGGGTCTGGGCTTGCACTGACCCTATTAGGCCAAGTGGTCTGGGTGGTCTTGGACTCAGGTCCTTAGCTCCTGGGTGGATATGGACAAGCTTTGGCCCAACCTGACCCAGTTGCAACCCTAACCACTTTCCTAGAAGTATGGTATTAAAAAGACCCTCACCTATCAGCATATCTTAATGTGTTGAGAGTGTGTTCACATGAGCCTGAATTTGGGGAAATGCAAGATATCATAACAGTACGCGAGTCTCCAACAAACGAATCCCTTAGAACTTCAGTCAGCTTACTCCCTCTGAAAGGAATATGATTCTGGTCATTGTCAAGAGCTCGAATACATTCCTTCAGCGCAAGCAAGCTTTTGTTAATCTCAGCACCTTCAATTCTGCATCAAAAGTTCCAGATGCAACTTATTAAGCTGATGAAAGAATGCGCTGGCAGCTTCCTGTCAACAGGAGAAGAAACCCATAATAATACCTGGTCTGCTTATCATTATCTGTGGTATCTGCACCACGTTCGCTGCCAGCAAGATCTATGAAGGAGAGCTTTCCAACTATGCGAGGAGGCTTCGATTCACTGCCATCAACTGACTTCTTGATTACAAGCTGAAGTATAGCATGAGAGCGTGATGATTCCTCATTAGCACCCGTTGTGCCTGTACTCCTTGTAGCATTTCCTCTCTCAATTAACTCCCTGATTGTCTCTACATTTGATACTCGAAACTCTTGCAAACCCACAATGCAAACTTGCTGTTTACCATCTTCCCTCATGCAAAGCTTTCTGCAAATAACCAAATTGGAAATCAAGGATATGAACTTGCAGAGACCAGTGTGTTCCCTACCAAAAGAGAAGATGATGAAATGACAAACCTCCTGTCATTTAGGAGATCAAAAAGCTTCCCACCATATATCTCAAAGAAACTGACAAACAACTGAAAACCTTGATTTCGATAAGCATGGTGCATTAATGTTAGAATATCCTGCGATGCTTTAAGTGGTAGTGGTTGCATAGTGTAAGTCTTTCCACTGCCTGTAAAAACATACATACAACAAATTCAAACTTATTTAAACAAGACGAATCAAGTACCATCATACAAAATGTCCAAAAATGCCAAGAATACACAATACAACCAAGAAAGAACAAATTTAGCTTTTCAAACAATATATTAATAAAGACATGCTACTGACAACAAATAAGACTAATTCCATTAATAGAAAACTGATATTTAATTATTCCATACCCTTATGCCAGTTATTTGGGTCACCTACACTAATCCTGTTTTGCCAATCAATCCTATCTAAAGATGTAAAATTTCAGAAACACGTATGTTTCATAATCATATAAACCTCAGACTGAGGGCAGCCTGGGTGAAAGAGGAAGGTTGCTGTCTAGTGGGCAGCCAACCATAGAACTTTTGTCTGTGTACCTGTAAAGCTGACCCTGAACTGCTGGAAGATGGCTAAGGTGGTGGTAGAGGAGATGGTGACATTATCAAGAGCAGAATACTTCTTAGACACTTATACATTTGGTGAGGGAGGCCCTCAGAGGAGCATGGGTGCAATGTTGCACAATTGTTCAGCTTCTGATAGAAAGCAACAGAAACAATTAAGCGGGTACATGTGTCATACCCATGGTTAAAAGATTCGGCAACTCAGAATCAACTTGTTTGGTCCTGAGTCAAGTAAACCCACATGAATCGGGTCTGACTCGTCAACTATCTCTCTATTTAGGCAACTGTGGGGGCCCACTGGGATGACTATGTTATATCCACTCTGTCCAACAGTTGCAATAGAACATGTTAGGGTGAGCTTAAAAATCAGGCAGATTAAAAACTGGAAAAGGCCACACCACAGGAAACAGTGGGATTGAGCGTCCACCTTCACCTTCAATGGTGGACATTCAATATATATATATATATATATATATATATATATATATATATATATATATATATATATATATATATATTAACACACACCCCACACGCACGCCTTTGTGGAATTTCACCACCTATGGGTACTCGAACCCTTGACCCGGTGTTGAAACTCATGGTGGACGTTCAATATAACACCGTGAACTTTCCAATACTACCCGAGTATTAAAAGTCCTCTGGTTTTAGAGTAAGAATCTAATTTAGAATGTAGCGACCTGATATTTTGGTGCAAGTACACATGCACATGAGTATGTATACATACAAGTATGCCTGTGTGTAAGTCCACCAATCTAGCTTATGTTAAACATCCATCTACACTCTAACCTGGATGTGACCATTGGGAGCATTCTTCATCCATAAATCAAGTTATCTGACTATTGATTTTCAAGATGGACCATCACATCATCATGGAATCGACATTGAACCTCGGGAGACCTATTTCTAGGAACCTGATCACGATGAAATCTCAGATAATGCCTACTTACTACAATTGAACCGTGTATCAGTTTCGGAACCTAAATCACAAGATCCACCGTTCATCGGGTCCACAGCAGATCATTGGACGATCCACAACTAAATTGTAAGAATTGACCATCAAATCTTTAAATCCAATCATTAAAAACTACCTAGACAGTCTTTAGGACCATAGCACTGTTGATAAACGAGGTTGGAACAATCCAGCCGTTAGATTCCTAGGCTGATCATCGGATTGTCAGATTGGTCGTTAAATTGAGATTTGGAACATCTGATCATTAGATTGATCATCAAAATCGTTTATTGTGGGCCATAGGGTGCTTTGACAGCTGATAGCCCTACAACTCGGATCCAAACCGGTCTATGTGTGCAACGTATATTACGTGTGCACCAGTGCATGCGCACCCGCATGTCATGGAACAAGAGAGCTTGTTTGAAGTATTCTTCCCACGAGATGCAGGTTCGAACACAAACAGCGTCCGAGTTTGGACTTTGCTCAACTTAGAGGTCAGCCTTGTCTGATCAATGGGGTCCACCTTACGTCGATTTGAACCGTTCAGATGGTGTCTCACCAGTCCAATCACGGACCACTAGAGCGGCACGTGCATGCGTGTGGCTTCTAACATGCACGCGAAGCAAGGTTTCAAAAATTGGAAACTTCCGATTCCAGGTCGAACACCGGATTGTTTTGTGATCCGGGAGAGAGCTTCTACATTTATCACCACTGTCCATGCAAGATCATCCCAGGCATTCAAACCAATTCACAATAATCAGAAGCAAACTGAAATCCACTGCAACGAATTCTCTCACACGCGAAACAGCTTCCAAAACAGAAACTTGGATTTTGTTTCTATGCAGTTGAAGTCAGATCTAAGAGAGAACTTCTCCCACGATATCAGTCGTCCATCTAGGAGGATCCTGGCCATCCAGTCTTATTCACCTGGATCGACTGTAACAGAAGAACGAAGCTGCGGTCTTCTTCACATCTCATATAAAAGGAAACCTTCTAAAACCTTTCAATCTCTTTCCAACCATTAGAAATCAATCCACACTCTCCGTTTCAATGTCTTAGAGTGCATGGAATGCCAAGAAATCGTGTATGTTCCGAGAATTACAGTACATGAAGTGGTGGACGCCAATTCCTTCAACAGACGAACCCACCAATCAAAAGCCTCTTAAGCTTCATTTTTGGTGGTCCCTGAGCTTCCTAGGATTAGTCAAAGTCGTCCACAAGTAGCAAAATGACGAAAAACCCCTTGGGAAAAAATATGCCATCGGAGAGCCACCTTCTTCCACGCTAAAGAACGCTAGCTGCTTATCACAATCCGGTCACCAACTCCATATCTAAGTCATTCATTGTGTGGCCCATCTGATGAATAGTCATTGCCACGGTTTTCGTAGAGATCGCGCAACGCTATAGAGTTAGAGACGACTAAGTTGAATCGACTTCCAAATTTTGCAAATTAGATTCGCTTTATTAGTTATTTTTATTATTGGTAGTAGTAATAGTAATTATTATTATTATTATTATGAGTATTATTTCTATTATTATTATTATTATTAGATATTATTATTGTTATTATTATTATTATTAGATATGATTATTGTTGTTGTTAGTTATTACTATTATGATTATTATAGTAGTATTAGTTACTGTTGGTATTTTTGTTATAATAACTCGCAAATTATTATTATTATTATTAGTAACTATTTTTATTATTATTACTATTATTATTCGTTGCGGGAATTAGATTTCAATTTCTCAAGCTCTAGACCGTACATCAAAACCCTAAACCTACATGATCAAAACCCTAGGTTTTAAATCCTAACCATATAAATTGTGTAACATTGCGATCTAACCGCACAAATTGTGCTAATGTTATTAGGATTCGATCCAACTCAAAAGGTGAGGAAACCCCTTCATGCTTTCCACCAGATTCATAGAATAGTCATAGTGATGCAGGACAATTAACCACTTGCTCTAAAAGTTCGAACTGTTAGAGTATGGCGAATTAATCCCTTTATCTCATAGCCTAGGCCCCACATCTCGTGGGTTTTTAGGACCTCGGTCGAACCCCCTTCGTGGGCCCCAAATCACATGGGCCGCCCACCCCTAGTGTGTCCCCGCATCCCACGGGCTACCCCACTCGAGCCCGGTGTGAAATGTGTATTAATCACCCCTGGTGAGGAGTCTCGAACACGAGACCTCCGTGGGCCGCACCCACCCCGAGTGTGCCCCTGCATCTCACAAGCGACTCCACTCGAGCCCAGTGTGAAAATGCCCCTGCATTACATAGTTTTGTAAAAAATATCATTTTTAGTTGAAATGTTATTTGCAGGTGATTAGATCTTTTGATTTGTATAATCTACATGTTGTACAAACTCTAGTATACTTAACATCTTATGATTAGATCTCTTGATTAGAATAACTTTCATGTTGTTTAAATTCTAACATGTTTTATTTCATTAAATGTTTAGATGATTGCCACATGTTATTTCAACTCTAGCGTGTTTGATTTTGTTAGGTTGTTGCTACATGTTGTTCCACTCTAGTACATATGAATTCGGGATATTCCTTAATTCAAATGATTGCATTAGAAATCATTTTAGTGTATTAAAATACTTGTGAGATGAGACATAGGAGTGATTCATGTTGGGAGGAGTGGACATGGTTCACGAAATGTCATGTAATTTGGGATGTGGCTTGGATTGCCACATCAAGGACTTGACACAACCCATGAAAAGGACGTGAATGGAAATCACATTTGAAAAGTCTATGTGTTGAATGGTTGTATACGCATCTCTTTGGGACAATATCTTGAACTAGTGAGCCTATGTTTGTGTTTGATTGAGATCACACTTTATTGGACTATAGTCACTATACCTTAAGCTTAGTGGGACTACATTGTTTATGGACTTAATATCGTGATAGTTTATGATTTTGATGACACTTGGTGACTTATTTGACGTCCAAAGTGGTATAGGTGACGATCCCTTAATTTGTGTCCACTTGTGACTTGTTTTGGTGCCTTAAGTGGTAAGGGTGGCGAGCCCTTTACTTGTGTCCATGATCAGACTTGTGATTACAATGATTATTAAATTGATCACGGTATTATGATTAAAATACCACTAAGTGAAAGTGGTTTACATAATTGATTGTTTTGAAAACTAGATTAATAAAGGATTGGATAATCATGCATTCATAGCACTTATGACACCCTTGCACGTCACCTCGGATTTCCAGGTCATGATGCCATTGTATGTCCTTTGCGATTTGCAAGTCATGATGCCATTGTATCCCTTGTGATTTTCGGGTCAATGTATAGAACTTACCGGATTGGCCAATCATGCATTCATATCACTTATGAAACCCTTGTACGTCACCTGGGATGGTCATGATGTCGTTGTATGTCCTTTGCAATTTCCGGGTCATGATGTCGTTGAGCCCCTTGTGATTTTCGGGTCAATGTATAAAACTTACCGGATGACGGCGATGTATGTCAACAATGATTTCTGAGTCATGATGTCACTGTATGCCCTCTATGATTTTCAGGTCATGATGTCGTTGTCCCAAGTGATTTCTAGGTCAACGTACAGTAGTGCTTTTGAATCATGAGTTTTACTCACTTATGCCAACTGGATGTTCATCCACGGGCTTATGTGCATTCATGCATTAATCAAGATTCGCATTTGTGAAACGAATGTTGTAATTGTTTGATTTTATTATAAACTATAGATGTGTAATCTTGAGAAGGGGGAGGGAGGGAGTTTTCACTAAGTTGGCCACTCACCCTTTCGTTGTCGACACCACAACTAGATGGTGTTGGATTAGAAGAGAACTATAAGGCACCTGAAGAACCGTACAAGGATTTCGTGGAAAGGATGTCGGATATGACTAAAACAAAGATCTTCGAACTCAACCCATAATTGGATCCATTTCTTGTATTCTAGTAGAGCTTTAGTACTTAAAAATAATTGTTAAGCTTTGTAATAAGTCCCCAGATGAGTGGACAAATTAGTTTGACTTCCATGGTGATTGGAACTCAATTTGAATGTTCGTTTTCTCTTATTCTTTTGTGTGATGCATACCATGCAAATGCAAATAGTATAAAAAAATGCTATGTCATAAAGATGCATTCGTTCATTATTTAGCTAACACCCTTGAATTTAGTACCTAAGTCACCGATACTTGGGTGTCTAGTTTTGGGGCGTTACACTCAATCCCAGCTCCAATGGTGTGTGAGTCCCAGTGTTTGAAGTATCGGTATCACTACAAGTTTCGTTGGCCAGGGATACGAAAACAATATCGATATCACTGATACTATTGTTGATAACCAGAAATGTGGGGAAACATGGGAAAAACGATGGAATTTTCGGTGAAACTTCAAGAGATGTTAAAATGTACATATTTGCATATTTAGAAATTTATATTAAAAAAAAAATGCAAAAAGAATGCATACATAACAAGTTTCCATTTAATGGGGCCTTAAAAGCATGTGTTGTTGTAAGAAATCAATCCAACCGTCCCATATGGCCTATTTAACCATCCAACCCTCCATCCAAACATCCATCAATATTGCAAAATATCAACAACACATGATATTTCACCAAGAAATCATCAACAATTGGAAAGGAAATGAAAATTTGTGGTCTCAATATCGCGCATGTTGCGATATCGATAATATCGAAATATTATCAATATTATCAATGACAAATTGAACAGTACATACAACCATGTACCCGAGAAAAAAAAAATGAAATAATTTTTTTTCTAATAAACAAAATTTTGATGATATCAATACATTGGTGAGATATCAATACATTGGCGATATTGTTGAAATATCGTCAATACACTTATGATACAAGCATTACCTAGAATTTACATAGTCAAAAATTTTGGCAATACATTGGCGATATTGATGCATTAGCAATACAAGTGACACCTAGAATTTACATATTTCAAAATATTGGCGATTACATTAGTGATATTGATACGTTGGTGATACTTAACGATACATTGCTAGTACCTGGAATTTCTGATACTACCAGCATTATTGGTATCGCTAAGCTGGAGATAAAGATAATATCAGAGATATTCCGATAATATTGGAGATAATTTGAACATTGTGTGCGACCCCACTTGAGTTTTGGATTTGCCTCAGTTTTTAGCATGAAAAATTGATGGATGGAGTTTATTACAAATGGACATCACAGTGGGCCCCATAGCTTTTGGCGTCTCTGATCATTTTTCTTTCTTAGCTTGAACACAAAGTAAAAACACCTACTCCTAAGATGAATTAGTTTGACTTTCATGGTGATTGGAACTCAATTTCAATGTTCATTTTCTCTTCTTCTTCTTCTTCTTCTTCTTCTTTTTTGTGTGACGCATACAATGCAAATGCAAATTTTTTTTTTTTTTTTAAATGATAGGTTATAAAAAAGCATTCGTTCATTATTTAGCTAACACCCTTGAATTCAGTACCCAAGTCACCGATACTTGAGAGTCGGGTTTTGGGGCGTTACGCTCAATCCTAGTTCCACTGGTGTGTGACACCACTTGAGTTTTGGATTTGCCTTAATTTTTAGCATGCAAAACTGATAGATGAAGTTTGTTACAAATGGTCATCATAATGGGCCCCACAACTTTTGGCATCTCCAATCATTTTTCTTTCTTAGCTTAAACACAGAGTAAAGACACCTACTCCTAAGACAAGAGAGAGAGAGAGAGAGAGAGAGAGAGAGAGCGAGTCAGGCGAGTTAGGTTGGGCAAACTCGGCCATATAACTCGAGTCCCACCAAACTAAGACGAGTCGGCTAAATCTCCGACTCATGCAAGGGTGTCAATAGGCTAGGTTAGGGTTGGGCCAAGCCCAGCCCGTCTTGTTCAACACAAGCCCAAGCCCGGCTCGAGCCTGTGATGGGCCAAAATAGTGCAGCCCAAGCCCAGCATATTTATACAGGGCCTAGCCCAAGCCCAGCTTGAGCCTGAGCCTGAGCCCTCTCAAAAGGAAAAACGAAGAAAAAAAAAATGAAGAGGAAGAAATGGCATCTCAGCATATATATACCTATCAAAGAAGGAATGGAGGAATTCAAAGTATATGTCATCGGCAGTGGCTACAATGGGGGGTGTTTTTAGAACTGGGGAGATTGGTGGTAAGGATTAGGGTTAGGGTTTGGAGGAGGTAGGATTCGGAGAGGTTTTTCATGGGGTTCGAAATTTGGTTCGATTTTGGGGGAAATGAGAGAGAGGGGTTCATGTTTCGGTTCGATTTTGGGGGAAATGAGAGAGAGAGAGAGAGAGAGAGAGAGAGAGGTGAGGGTTGGAGGTGAGAGAGAATTGGAGAGGAAAAGAGAAGGGTAGTAACATCGGGGCATGGAGGGGTGTGTGTGTGTGTGTGTGTGTGTGTGTGTGTGTGAGAGAGAGAGAGAGAAGAGGAGAGAGAGTTTATGAAAGTTAGATAGCAAAACCCTAATGGGCTGGGCTGGGCTAGGCTGACAGGCTTTTGGATGGCTAAGTCCAAACACAGCCCACTTGACGAATGGGCTCGACTTTTAGGCTCGAACCGGGCCCTCAAGCTTGATGCTCCAGCCCAAGCCCGACCTGGGTGGGCCAAGCCCAGAAGCCTAGTCGATTAACAACCCTAGACTCATGGTATCAAACTAGATCATTCCCCTTTAATACTGAGTCAACTCTTCCAAGTTGCAACCAACTTGGACGAGTCTTAAAACCATGGTGCTAGCTGACAATGAGTCTGGCTCCCTTTTTTGTGTGTGATAAAGTGAACTAGAAGAGACTCATTCAACACTACCTTACCTGAAAGGAGGAAACTTGACTGAACAAAAGCTATTTTTTGCTCTTTCTTCTGCCAAGTACCTCACTTTCTCGCTAAGCGAATGAACAATTTGCTGCACTCGTGCGAATGTGCTACACCTAAGAGTGATCCAAACCATTCATCGGGTGAGTCATATAATTAGCATTCCCTTACCCAAAAATCAGGCACTCCACTCTTCAGCTGAGCAATAACTGTACATTAAATCTGGACCATTGATCTTTTCAGGTGAGAGTTGTGAGACACATTGATTTAGTATATGTCCCTTTTCCAGTCGCATTCTGAAAATGGAAAATGAGTTGTGGGCTCATTTTTAGCTGTCACCCAAAACCCACTAAGTTTCTACATAATGATTGTGAGGACATAAACATCTACTTATGAGTAAACAGTTATACAATCAAAAGGTCTGAAACCTTGAACATGAATGATCTGTTGTCTTAGCTAATAACTGAGAGCACTTCAATTGCACATTCTCAGTAAGTTCATATATGCATAACAATTGACATTAAACTTAAACCATATACTAGACTATAAGCTCCATAGGATGGATTTCAGTATCAAGTGGTGAAACTGGATGCGAGCAGTGTTCGAAATATTGGAATCGTGCAATGTATTGCACCCTTGGGATACAGATACATATCGGTTATCGCACGGGATATATCGTTCGTATCGCGTAATTTATCACACTTTTTGGGAAACATAGGGAAACATTGGGAAAATGGTTGAATTTTTCAATGAAACTTAGGGATTATTAAAAACGACCTTAATACCCACTTTTAAATCATAGAATCTCAAGAAAGAAGTGCACATAATTGGTTTCCTTTGTATAGGGTCATAAACTATGCGTTGTCCGACTGAACTAAGACCACTATATTCAAATATGATGTAAAACATTTATAAATGTATTAAGACATGTATGAAAATACAACCAATGGATCCTTACTCTTGCTCCGGTGGTAGACTCTCAGGAGTTTCAACACCCAGTCAAGGGTTCGAGTATCTATAGGTGGTGAAATCCCACTACGGCGTGTGTGTAGGGGTGTGTGCGTGTGTGTGAAAAAAAAAAGGTCATACAGATTTGGATGAAAGACAAACAAATATCACCTTGATGTAAAACTTTGTGGCCCACAAAAGGTTTTCGATGGTCATTAACTACTCTTTCATGTAGTGCGGTCCACCTAACACTTTTATCTTATTCATTTCTAGGACCATGGCCTAAAATAAGTTGAAAAGGCATATGAACGGCGTGGATATACAATTCATACATCAAGGTGGCCCCTACAGTCAGGGGTCTCACCCACATTGCTGGTTCGAAGGTCTCACCCAAATTGGGCTTCACTGGTACCTAGCAAGAGATAGACGGACCTATCAGGGACAGTATGGGGCCCACTATATTATATATGTTTAATCCACGTCGTCCATACATTTTGACATGTCATTTTAGGGCATGATCCTAAAAAAGAGGTAGATTTAAGGCTCAAGTGGACCACACCACATTAAATAGTGGTGATTGAGTTATTTGCCGTCCAATCTGTTCGAAACGTTGTAGGGCCCATCTTGATGTTTATTTGGCTATCCAACCTGTTCATAAGGTCATATAGACCTAAATGAAGGTTAAAAAAAATAAATATCGGCTTGATCCAAAACTTGTCCCTACTAAAAAGTTATCAATTGTAAGCGTTCAATCTCCACTGCTTCCTGTGGTGTGGTCCACTTGAGCCTTAAAAAGGTCCCCTTTTTTTATGATTGATGCCTTAAAATGATCTTCTACATTGAATGGACAGATTGGATAAAACATATACATCAAGTGGACCCCACAACCCGCACGGGGAGTTCGTCTCTAGATAATACCACGAGGAAGGGGAAGCGGATTGGCGGGTGTACCACACACCATCGACCTGGTTGGTGTGTTAATGTCACCAAGTTCTTTGGGTCCCATCATGAGGTATGTGTTATATCCAAACCATCCGTCCATTAGGCGAGCTTGTCATAAGGCTTGAGCCTAAAAATAAGACAGATCGAAAGATCAAGTGGACCATACTGTAAAAAGCAGTTGGAGATTGAACGTCTACCATTGATACCCTTTTAGGGGTCAAAAAAGGTTTGGATCAATATGATATTTGTTTTTCCTCTTCATCCAAGTCTGTGTGACCTTATTAGCAGATTGGATGGAAAATAAACGTTATGGTGGGCCCTACAAATGTTTTAACGGTGAGAATAATTGTCCCCACTTCTTTTTGTGGTGTGGTCCACTTGAGCTTTGGGTATGACTCATTTTTGGGCTGATGCTCTAAAATGATCTTGGAAAATGGATGAACGGTGTGAGTATAATAAATACATCATTTTGGGGGCCATGTTACATTGATCTCCTTTGGAACGTTCGTACAACTTGGAGTTGAGGAGCGTCAGCACTGCAAAGACACGTACCACACCAGTTGAGTAGCCATTGGCTGCTAAAGTGATCTCACCAAGTTCTGTGAGCCCACCATAATGTATGTGTTATATCCACACTGTCCATCATTTTGGAGAGATCATTTTAGGGCATTAGCCAAAGAATGAGGCAAATCCAAAGCTTGAGTGGACCCACCACAGAAAACAATGGGGATTGAATGCCCGCCATTTAAAACTTCAGGGGGAGCCATAGAAGTTTCCAATTAAGCTGATATTTATGTTTTCCCTTCGTTCATGTTCGTGTTAGCTTATTAACAGGTTGGATCACAAAAAAATCTCATGATGGGCCCTAGGAAGGTTTCAATGGTGGACATCACTGTCTCTACTGTTTTATGTGGTGAGGTCCACTCGAGATTTGGGATTGCCTCATTCTGTCTCATTCCCCAAAATGATCTCTCCAAAATAATGGAGACAAAACTTGTAGACATACATCATGTGGGGCCCACAAAACTTGTAGACATCACTTTAGTTGCGAATCTCGCCACTCTACTTGTCAGTCTAGCTAATCCGCTCCCATTTTTGAAACAAAAAGAGTTCCGGAAGGACCAGAACCCTGAAATCTCTCAAAAATCCCCAAATTCCCTCATTCAAACCCAAATCTATAGGATTTTTTGGCAGATTTCTCGCCGAAACCTCGTGCGCAATTTGAATCTTACTTCTATTCGAAGCAAAAAGGTAAGAAATCGAGATAGTTGAATTCAAAGCTTTTTCCTGTTTCTTCTTCCTTTTTTTTCGATTTTTTTTTATAATTATGCAAGCCAAAAGGAATAAATCTACAAATAATATCTATGATATCGCAAAAAAATGGTGCGATATCGTGCGATATATCGCACGATACATAGAAATCTGTTTTTTTCTGAGGGATTTCGGGTGGATATCGTGTCGCTAGCCAGTGATAACAATAATATCGGTCGATATATCAACCGATAGTATCGATATTGCGAACACTAGATGCAAGCATGTGTATCCTCAGCGAAATACTCCATCTATGAAGGAATTAGACTAAGGGATCTTCTTTCCCCTCTATTGTTCATCATCATTGTAGAAGCCCTCAGCAGAATACTCAACAACAGATAGAGAGGAAGGGTTAGTCGATGGGTGTGATATTTGTCATGAGAGGCTCAATCCAATGTTTTGAATAGCGTCTGTAGCGTAGCATTGCGTCTATGACGCTACGTAGCGTTAGCAAATAACGTAAATCCCCTACAGGTAGAGTTGAACACAAACTAAGCCAACTCAATTAGCTCGCTCAGTTCGGCTTGGTTCAACTCGAACAGCCTATTCAAGCTGGGGCCGAGCCAGAAATCCCAACTTGTTTCAAAATCAGGCTGAGCCCGAGCTGTACACCAACCCGGTTTGGTTTGGCTCGAACGTTGGCTCGGTTCGACTCATCCAAGTATGAATGCAGTACCAAAAAAAAAAAAAAACTAACTTCCAAGTTTGCATTTTATTGGTCATTTATCCTCCACTTCACTTCTTTTGTCTACAATTACAAAATCAAACCAATCAAACAAGCTAAACTTGATCCGGGCCAAAAAAAAATAGAACTCGAATCTGCTCGAACCTGGCTTGAACTCAAACCAGCTTGAACCTGACTCAAGTTCGGCTCGATTTGATTACCAAACCAGGCCAAGCGGACCAGGTTGGCTCAATGATCAAGTCGAGCCAAACTCGAGCCAGGCCCATTGGCTAAATAAGCCGAGATGAGCATGGGCAGAGTTCGGCCCGGTTTGGCCCGTGTACAATCCTAGCCACAGCGGTCATAGCGTATGTAGCGTACGTGTAGAGTATGTAGCGTACGCGTAGAGTGTGTAGAATACACTACTCTTTTTTATATAAATGATCATTGTATTTTCTACTTAATACTCTTAACTTATGGGATTTTATTTTCTTTTCATACTTGTGTTTTCAATTAGATGTTATTAATTAAAGTGGTTTGCTTAGAAAGTTGTTTTTAAGGGCTTGCTTAGAAAGTTGTTTTTAAGGGCTTGCTTAGAAAGTTGTCTTCAAGGGCTTGTAGCGTATGTGTAGAGTATGTAGCGTACGTGTAGAGTATGTAGCGTACCTGTGGCCCGTGTACAATCCTAGCCACAGGGGTCATCGCGTATGTAGCGTACGTGTAGAGTATGTAGCGTACGCGTAGAGTGTGTAGAATACACTACTCTTTTTTATATAAATGATCATTGTATTTTCTACTTAATACTCTCAACTTATGGGATTTTATTTTCTTTTCATACTTGTGTTTTCAATTAGATGTTATTAATTAAAGTGGTTTGCTTAGAAAGTTGTTTTTAAGGGCTTGCTTAGAAAGTTGTTTTTAAGGGCTTGCTTAGAAAGTTGTCTTCAAGGGCTTGCTTAGAAAGTTGTTAATGTGATAATGATTTGATTTGATTTATATATGTGGATTGACTTTTGATAAATGATAATTAATAACTTGTTTGAACATGCTTTATACTTGAAAAAATTAATCATCTTTTAGGTTTTTTTTCTTACTATTTATCATATTTTTCCTATTTTTTAATTAAAAAATAGAAGTACCATGTAGCTTACGCTACACGCTACGGAGGGTTGAATTCTACACAACACGCTACCGCTATTTAAAACACTAGCTCAATCTGTCTCACTTGCAATTTGCAAATGATACTCTTATTTCTATGTTGCCAAGTTGAAATATGTATTAACTCTTAGATGCATCCTAAGGTCATTTGAGTCGGTTTTTAAGGTTGAGAATCAACTTATCTAAGGGCAAAATGATTGGGATTAATTTAGGGTGTCAATGCAGTAAGAGATCTTTATGGATGTAAACCGGTATCCCTGCCAAACACTAACTTAGATACCTCTTACATTGGCAGTCCATCCAAATGCCTTTGTCCAGTGCTTGCTAGAATGGAAAAGAGGCTAGCATACCATCCAATACGGCCCATATTGGAAGTATTTATCTTTGACGGGAGGATAAGGTATTACATAACCGTGTCAGCCAGCATACCATCCAATACGGCCCATATTGGGGGTTAACGGCCCATTCTTTGGTAGGAATATTGTGTATCGGCTAGTGTTAGCTTGACTTATTGAAAGCCAATCAAATCTGCCCTAATAAAAAATAGGGTCTGTTACATACATATAAATGCAACAAAAGGAAGATGGAAATTGAAAGAAATAAAGAAAAGGTAATGGTTTGCCCTTCTTCCAATATTTCCCAAACCGGTCCATTCCGCTTCCACCAAATTTCGTGTTTTGATCCTCAACATAGGCCTAAAACTAGTTTAAATTTAATTTCCAAGCTTCCTTCATAGTTGAAGTGAAGAAGAAGAGGGAAAATGAGAAAATTAAAAATAAAATATTTTCAAAATTGGCCCTTTTGTGGCTATATCAGCCCCACAACGGTGCCGATACCAAATGTATCGGCCTGTATGGTCCATTTTTTTCACAAACGACTGATTCAGCCACCATACTGCGCAACAAGGGTGACAGTGATGGGGATATCCCGCGCACGCCGTCCACACGTACACGCACACCACCCCCTACGCTCGTAAGCCAGAAGGAGGGCCCCACCGTCGATCTGGATTGATGACGATGTCCAGAAAAGGCCTCCTAGCTAGAAGACGAAGTTTTAATTCAAAAGAGTGGGCCCGTTAGTCAAGAAAAGCCCGTCATGGGATCTCATGATCGTAGCCCACTAGTCAGATTAATTTTATATTTTAGGTTTTGTTTATTAATGTTATTTAGAACATCATGGACACTTTAGATTTATTTAATTAGTTTTTATTTTGGTTTACTTCATCGCCAAGTAATAGGTTGCGCACATGGCGCGAGTTTTAGGGTATAGGGTTTTCTTATAAATAGGCACCCCTTGTAGCTTTTTTCATTCATTGAAGATTAATAAAAATTTTGCGTTTTCCTACTCTCTGAGTTGTGAAGCCTAATTGGGTGCGAAGCCCTCCCTTCATCGAAGGCTTAATTACCGTGGTGCGAAGCCACATCTATCCCGATTCACCCCCAACCATCGCCATCTCTACTACCCTTCTTCTACCATTCCTTCTTCTCATCTCACCCCATCATCTACACTTCGAATCAATCATCTATTGCAGCAATTTTCTTCCCCACATCAGAATTTTAGAATCTGGCCCTACAGGAGGGCTGAAACTTCAGTAGAACACCACACACAAACCGTACATCGGATCGAGCTGAGATTTGAGGGTGTTAGAGTTCATACCTGGCCGACCAGGGCCAAGGTGGCCTTTTTCTGAATAGTGGGCCCCACATACGTGCGACTGTGATCACACGCACGTGCGTCTGGGCCATTGTTGTTATCCATGCGTGCGGTACTTCTCTGGTTCCTCTCTCTCTTCTCTTTTACTTCGCTTTCACCCAAAATCCCTAAACCTAACTCTAAATTACTCAAATCTCCAATTTTATGTCCCTTTTCTCACCCTAGGGTTCCCTGAATTAGAATTTTTGAATCCCTTGGATTAGAGACTGATTACTATGCATGTGTGGATGATTATTTCTTATCTTTGAGTATCGTTTGGTCCATAATTTTTATTGATCTAGCCCTATCATGTGTAGGCCTGGACCCGCATGGATTTCCCTTAATTGAATGTTTGGACTTTCATGTGGGATATGGAATTTGTGTAATTGTTTCTGGACTAACGTGATCTTAAGCCTGAAATCTCGCATATCATATTTAATTTTCATGTCCTGCATTAGACCGTTTCCTTTACTAGGCCTACAACTAGTTTAAATTTAATTTCCAAGCTTCCTTCATGGTTGAAGTGAAGAAAGAAGAGGAAAGAAAATGAGAAATTTAAAATTAAAAGATTTTCAAAATTGGCCCTTGATGCTGTATCAGACCCACAACGGTGCCGATACCGGACATGTCGGCATGTATGCGTATGGTCCATTTTTTCACAACAGACAAATTCAGCCACCATATTGGGTAATGGGGTAACTGTTTCCTTTATGTCTCAGCCAATACGTAAACTTTTTAACACTAGGAGGGTCACCCTAATTAAGGCTGCTATATCACCAACAAAAAGCTCTAGTCGGAATTCGAGACATTTTAACGACTCCCCATCAGGCAATTCCGAATTTAAAGTATCCAATTTCCCATCCGCATTTGGACTCAATCCCAGCTGGGGTAGAGAACAAAATTAAAAAATAAAAATAAAAATCCTGTTTAACTTTCTGTGGCAAGGGGCGGAGGCGAATCACAAATTCCATTTGCTGGATTGGAAGTTTGTAAGCCAACCAATCAGGGGGGAGCTGACATAAGATCTTCAACGATGATGAATGGCGTGCTTTTAGGCAAGTAGACATGGTGGTTCAGTACCAAAAAATATGCTTTGGAGAGGAAAGGGTATCCCCGTCCCTCTATAGAAGCTCGGGTTGTTGGAAAGCTGTTGTGTTGCTAGAGCAATCTGTTCTTCAAGGTATAGGCTATGAGATTGGAAATGGTGTGTCAATCATGTTTTAGGACAATTAATTGCAGTTGTCTTTCAGTAAGCTACATTCTGTGGCTGCTAATAAAGAAGCTAACGTTGCCAATTCTTACAAGCTGGTGGGAAATCAGATCGTTTGGACTTCTCTTTTCAGAAGAAATCTCTCTGAAGTTGAAAAGGCAGATTTTGTTCATTTACTGGCTGCATTTTGTGCCGCTCGTCCATTGTAAGAAGGACAGTCTAGTTTGGCTTTGAGACCCTTTGTGGAATTTTTCCGTAAAAATCGCTGGTCTGGAATCTTCCCTAATGCCGACAGACAGCATGCTCCCCACAAGTTTGACATGAAAGTTGAAGGCTTCTTCGAGAGTTATTCCGTTTGCATGGTCAGTGGATAGGAACTGAATTCCCATTATCGATCATCTTCAGGGGATGCATTTCATCTTAGACAATGGATGTTGTTTGTGCTTGAATGACAAGGAAACTGTTGATCATCTTCTCATCCATTGTCCTCTTGCATCAGCTATTTGGAACTAGTGGCAAGAGGGCTATACCTAAATTGATTCATCTCCTTTTTGATGCTTGGAGAATGGGCCCTTAGTGCAAAGGAAGAGTAATTTGGAAGCTATGTTTTGGGGCCATCCTTTAGGCTATTTGAGGTGAAAGAAACAATCACTAATTTAACAATGTCAGCGCCCTGATCTCCACTGTTTATTTATCAAGTCAAACAGCTTGTATGCTCTTGGGCAGAGACTTCGGGCCTGTTTTGGTTGTTTCTAGCCCATGATCCCTAGCTTCCCGTCTAGCAGTTCTTCATATTGTGTTGAAGCTGTAATTTGCCTTTGGGCCTTCTCTTTCAATAAATCATTATTTACCAAATAAAAAATGAGATTTAACTTAAAGTGCATGCCTGCAGTAACCAATAGCATGAAGGTAAAAGAATCTAAACAATGTTTCAGGTCCATGAGACTCAAGTACGTGCCTGTTTGTCCGTATGCAAAGCAAGTTGCCTTGGTCCGTTGAAAAATTGCTGGAACAATGGGCTCCACAGTCTCACGATATACCTGTAGTGAGAAATAAAAATCATAATTGGCTAAACAATAGCTAGTACAAAGACAGAAACATGTCCAGCTCTTAAATTTGATACTCACTTCATCATTTGAAACCTCTTCATCAAGCACCGCATCAAAAACAAATTCATGTTTCTCAACATACTCTGTTAGATCGACCTGCAGTTCCATAACAGAATCACATTTTGGTGGAAACCCCCACATATTAGTTGCCAGTTCCACAGACACTTCCACCCGTATGGGAATCATGGAAGTTTGGTACATTTTCCATAAAGCGGAGAGGCGGCAATAAAATTGCTATACAGAATAAGGAGATGAGAAAAACATAAAAGTTCTTGCAGAAGGTCACAAGCATCAGTTAGCATCATCTAGGCCTTTGAAGCCTGTTTAGTTTGCCTTTTCCAGATGCTGGAAATGATTAGTGCTCGGAGCCCTCACTTTCCTGATTGATGTAATGATTGTTAGCGAGCAAGCAGACAAAAAGAGAACACACGAAACAGGGTTCTTAAGGGAAATACTTCCCACGCTTTTAAAACCAAAGTGAACTCTACACAGCTTGCTTTGAATTATCTACACGGTAACATGAGCATGGGTTGGCCTAAGGAAGTAACAGAAGGAATTGTTGTAGATCTGTCAAGGAATCAATAAATCTTAAATCAAGACTTTAAGATTGTGCATGTAGGCAATTAAAGGGTGACAGCAAAATTGTGGAAAAACTTGAATTAAAAATGTGCATGCATACTGTTCCAAAAATGTATGCATGTGCATTATGAACCCTATACTGAAATGGCACCCACAATCACTGAAAGTCTATGTCATAAAGCTCAAACTCTTGTTTCGAGCCTGTGAGTATTCATATGAATTTTGAGCACACACCCTTGCCATATACTGATAATATGCACACCCACCCTTACAGAATATGAAAAAAACCATTCACAACACTCACCAGCTGATTAAATCAAGACCTTCAACTCTGACCTGAGCTAAATACCACCCATTACAGAGCATGTAACATAGCCTATCACTACTTCACTAGAGAATTCTTGCAGAATGTTACATTTACAATTGGAACGTTTAAGTTGATGAAGCCAGTCCTGAATATAAGCCCTTGTTATTCAACCAAGGAACCCCATCAAAATACGTAGTCTCATGCACCATGCCCCTTCATTTATTTTCACCTTCATGATGGCAGTTGCTCACCTTCGAGAACCATCACACAGGTTGCATATTAGTATCCTCTTAAACTTATCTTTGCTCTTTGCCCTCCAACACATTTTAATAAAGAAAGTAAAAAAAATTAAAAAATTAAAAATGATTAGGTGGTCTGTAATAATTGCCATAAAGGACTACTGCGCTATCATATCATTTCAGTTGAGAGCATAGTTACCGGGAAACCAAATTCCCCTCGCAAGCACCTACACGTCCTGCTTCCTGTTTCCCACATCTGTTTCATGCTTCCAACTAACCACTATAATGACCATTGTAAGTGAGACATCTCAAGCATCCATTTCTCTCATCTTTTTCCGCATCATTCATTGGTCTGGTAAGTTGGTAACTATGGTGATGAGAAAAGAAAATACCAAAATGATAAATTTGGATTGTGTGGATGACATAGCATGTGCCAAAAATATTATGCATACAAATGGTTATCAGTAATATTTACATGACTGGCATCTTGGCAAGGGAAACATTTCTTGAGAAATGGATTATAAACAGGAAGCAGTTAATAATCATGCCATGCTGCAGATCCCATTTTAGAAAAATCATACTTCATTCAAATTCAACTGCATTTTCTTAAGACATGGTACAGAGGTTGAAAAATCAACCAGTCACAGTCAAATTGTTTTAGCTAAAGCCTGTAACCAGCCAATAGCATACCCTGTCATTAAGAAAAGAAAGTAAACTGGAATTTGCAGGACGACTGTAAGTTATAATAACATTTTCAACCATTGAAAAGATTAAAGATTCTAAAACAGTAACTATGCACAAACCCATCCACTCAGTGCTCACCTTCAGTTTAGTCTCATGAACTGTAAGAAAATTGGAATTGGGTTCTATTGTAACGATGTCTTCCTCTTTCTTTGATATTTCCTTTTTGTTAAGGGGCCTCTTACGAACCTGCAGTCCAGCCATCATAAACATACTATCAGAACAAAAAATAAATTAAATAGTTTTCATTCAGCTACAGGAAATCAACCAAGGATCATATTTTCTTATGCAAAAGTTGCCAATTATTGTCACAAATTCAATTCAAAGCTTCTTCTTTACACACTCAACAAATTTGATACCCATGTTTGCTGTGATAAGCATTCTATTTATATTTATTGAGCGGTGATTTGAGAAAGAGAAGTCACTAGGCAAACAGAAAAGGATCATACCACAACTTTAATCTTGGCAACAGAACCGCTCTTTTCTCTATCCGCTGAAAAACTCTTCAGAAGATAATTTTCTGGCACCCCACGAGGAGGTTTGTTCATCTGCTTGTTGGACGAAAATCCCAGTTCAGAAGCATCAAAGCTTCCACCTCGAGAAGAATGGAAGGAGGAAAAGCCATTGTATGGACCGGGAACCGGTATCTAACCACAAGATAATACCAAAAAATCAGTATTAAAAAAAAAATTAAAAAAAAAAAAGGACAAACTCATATCTAACAAAATCTAATAGAAAATTGAAATAACCATTGGCAGATTATAAGAACTTTAATTCACGGAGTCAGAATCATGAATTAAGGTTGTCCATTTATTCAACTTTGATGTACTTGTCTTGCTGAACATTGATTAAAACCCTTCATGAGTCATAATGCAGTCCACCAAACCAACCTTAATTTTACCGAAAATCAATGTAGAATTGTCAAATGGGCCACTCCTTAGCCTGGATGGAGGAAACTGAATTTTGATGGATCATCAGTGAGTACCCCGCTGCAGAGCACTCAGAAGCAATCAGCAGGTTTTGCCATTGCCAAGTGCTGTACACAGGGTGTACAAGAGTAATGTAGCGGAATTTTACGCCATGTTTCATGGTTTACAGCTTGCTCTGACCACCGGGAGCAGGTAACTTGGAATCCAAGGCGACACCTTAGTTGTTGTCACACCATCAAAGGGAATTGGGAGGCATCTTGGTAGTTCAAGAACTCTGTCAAATGTTGTAGATTTATTTTATTTCTTTGTAGGTTTTCTGCTCAACAAGATGGATGCTCATGCATGGAGCATCAACCACATTCATCAGGAAGATAATGTTGTGGCTGGCACATTAGCAGGGAAAAAACTGCGCACTCCTCATACTTGGTTTCAGCCCTAACTTCATTTTGTATGGTATGTATAATGACTCTTTCACGTTTACTTACTTTCGTTTTAAGTAGAGGAAGAGGTTCCATAACCTCGGAAAAAGGATTGGCTCTAGGGACTGAGCATGGGGGTCCCAATCCTCAACCCATCAGTTGCTCATTATTGACTGTTCGAGCAGCTTCTGCGCTGAGAGCGAATCACCGCATGCCATGCCAGCTGGGGGACGGACTGGGAACAGCCCCCTGTATATTTTTGGAGCAAAAAGAAAATAAAAGTGCAGTCCAGCAGACAGTTTATTCAACTGAGAAATCACAATGCACTCCACAAGATCATTGTCTGTCTTGTCATTCCAAGAAGGGATTGATTTATTGAGAAGGGAAAATGATTTAATTCTCATTCTGTGCTGCACAAAAATTGGACATACTGCAAGACATAATTTTTTTGTCAGAACCATTCATCAGGTGGACTGCATTATGAATGGTCTGGATTAAAAAATATCACTGATTGCACATCTCTTTCCCCTTTTTATTTTATTATTTTTTTTTTTTTTAATGAATCACTGATTGCACAATCTTAACACTCCAATGTGCGATCAATGGATGGACAGCAGAAAGAAATAAACAATGGTCTGCATTGGACAGTAAAAGATCCACAAATTGGACTTGATTGACCAATCTTCAGATGGTGGAAACTCAAGTGGGACGCACCAACAAACCATCCCGATCACTGGACCATAATGACACGTCCTAATTTTCTGCAACTCACAAGGCAAATCCATGGACTTCACAGGTGTTAGAAAGCCCTATGGAAATGTATGGAGAGCTACAACTCATCGACGCATCAGTAATGGAATTAAAGAAATGAAACAAGTCCAACTCTCAAAAAAGCAGAGATTTTTCTCAGCACAAGCAAGATTACCAGATCAAATTAGATTTGTCCAAATTTCAAACATAGATTCAAACTCAGATTCAACAGATCCAATCATGGAATTGCTATTTAAACATTGACGCTAAATAAGAAACACAAATAGCAGAAAGAAGATTTTCTTACATCCGAGAGGAGCTCAGTGTCAAACGAGTGCAGATCCAAGATCCCAGGGCTAAGCTCACTCGGTGAAACATAATCCTCCTCCCCATTTTTCCGCTGGCTCGACGATCGGGAACAAATAGGAGGTGTCGACGGCTCGGAGAAAAGTTCCCCGCTTCCATTGCTCCGCTGCTGCACGCTACGGAACATCCTCGAATAGTTCTGCTATCGATTCAAAAGAAAGAGAGCACATGATCAGACGATCAGCATCTGAAAAAAACAGCAGAAGATCGATTTACTAAGAAAGGGAAAGAGAAGAAGAGATCGATTACTGGAAGAGAAGCGGCGGCAGCGGCGGTGGAGGATTGGAGGTGTTGGAGGCCCGCGGATTGAAGCCATTTGCTGTTATTGGAAGAGGCTTCGGAGAAATTGTCTGAGTATTGGCGCTGGTGGTGGGCAGAAGTTGAAGATCGCTGCATCTGTCTCCCAACGGCATTCATCTCTTCTCTCTCTTATCTGGAGATCAGGTGTTTGATGAAAGCCCTGGGAAAGTACGAAGGCGATCTGAGCTCTAGCTTAAGAGGTTCGATGCTGCCGGCGGAACAGTAGAAAAGGCAGGCAGAGAGAGAGAGAGAGAGAGAGAAGCGGCTTTTACTTGCCTCTCTCTTCTTTTCTTCCGCCACGTATTGGATTTGAAAGAGACGAAGAATCGAAGATTTTTTCAGAGAGAGAGAGAGAGAGAGAGGGGGGGGGGACTAGGATTTAAGAAGAGCAATGAAATGGTTTGAATGTTTTGAAAGGGAAGACCGGGGACAGCTACGAGGGAGACGTACGAGGCGATAGTAAAGGGTTCCAACCAATGGAGGGGCGACACGTGTGGTGGCCGTGCAGACTAGCGTAGAGGGAACTTGCAAGAAGATAAAATACGCGTCTTATACGAGGAGGCCGATTCCTCTACAAGTGATCGTAGAGTAAGCTTATTCTACATGCGTGTGGGGCCGACCATGTATGCATCTAACCCGTTCAACAGGGTGGTCCCAACATGCAAGTTAGACGCCTCAAAATTCTGGCCGATCCAACCACCATATGGACACCACGTGAATTTTAAGATTTTTTGAGTGGTTGTACGTTATTTTCTAATGGTACGACCTAACTAATGCGTATAGGTATAGTTTTTGGAAAACCGATATACGGTCTCACGTGATGCAGGGATTGGATGGCATATAGGCAACACGGTGGGCCCCACACAGGCAATATTGAATTATACTGGGTAGGTGGGTGAATATTCTACCGGCACTTGTACCCTGTACATGCATGCCTTTATACACTTTAACAGATCCGTTCAACTGACACTTGTATACTGTAAATACATCCATTTATACACGTTAGACAATCAGTTATAATAGTGGCCCCCACTGTTGTTGGGGTCAGAACTTGTTCTTTGATCATTTTCTTTTCGAGCATCTACTTGATGGTTGTAGATCGGATGGCTAGGATCACCTGATCACTATAGGTTTTAAGGCCATGAAGCACCACAACGGAACCCAAATACTCTGGTCTGACTTGAATTGATATTTGCGTAGGCGCGCCCCTTCTATGTTTACGTACTATCAAGTGTATTGTATTTGTATATTTCTCTCTGTATGTGTTATGCTACAATGAGAGTTCATCACCAATTTAAAATGCTAGTAATCATCCACTGTACACGTGGAATAATGGACGATCAATCCATACTTTCCTTTTGTAGGGCCCATCGAGCATAACCTGAAATTTCAATAGCTGAACAATTATGACCCTCCAATTCAGAGCCATCAAATGGACCGTTGAACTAAAATGATCAGTGTTCGAAACTCAACAGCTGAGATCAGATAGTTAAGATCGTCCAATCAGCATAATTTTTAGGATCTGGTCCTTCCCAGGGTGGATCCCACGATTGGAAAGCCCAGATTGTCATACCTGTATACAACTTCGATGGTGGATGAATCACCACCATTTAAAAAATGATAGATTGTGGTAAAGGACGTATTGTAGCAGTCTTAACTCATATTACTGAGTATTTTTTTATTTTTATTTTTTTTTGAACCGGTTCTCCTTGATGCATTGGGACACTTAATCTAATCCATTGATCTAAATTATTCATTTGGTTCAGCCCACATTTCGTGGGCTACCTTGAAAACATAAAACTGACCTGGCAAAAATACGAACCATTTGATCAATGGCCTTTACTCTGGACGGTCAAGATCATTTACACAAAATCAGGTCCAGTCACTAATTAGATTTAGATCCATTTATTTGTTAGGGCCATCATGGATTGCTTACGTGTTAGGCAATTGTAACATCCCATCCATGACTTTGAAAATGGGCGGCTGTAGAAAAGAGGGCCGAATCGAGGATGGAATGAATCATCTGATCAGTACAATTTTATCATGATAACTTGAAATTTTTGTTATGGGCTTAATTGACGGTTCAGATCCATTGATGGACTGTCCAAGTGAACCGACGCAACCAGGAGCACTATAACTTGCATTGTTCATAGAGTACGGGAGCATCTCTCTCTTTAAATTCAAGTGCAGCAGGACTTAGGGCGATGCATGGGGAGAAAACGACAGTGGTGGGCCCGAAGGTTTGAAGAGGCCTATCACGCTCTCGTGGGGACGAAGACAAAACTGAAATAAATAATTTGAAACTGTAGAGCCTTTTCTCTGCGAGAGTGCATCTGATTTGCAGGCGCCTCACACGTGGAAACGATGCAAGCATGTGTAACATCGGAGCCGATCATCAGGCTCCACCTTTACAGTGCATTTGCCAGGTCTCAACAATTAGCTCATAAGATTATTATAAGGGACACGTGTGTACAAAACAAATGAGTGGCTGAGGGAAATTGACCAACGGTCAAATTTCAAAACGCACGTGTGGCCCACCTGTAAATCGGATCTGCCTGATTTCTGAGGCACGACATCAATAAAGTGAGGAACGCCTAATGAGCAGCTGCATGTTGCACACGTGTGTTTCATTTCCATGTAGCACGCGAGTGCACTTACAATTGCAGTTGAGCGAGGGCACATGATGGTTTTTGGAAGGAAGAACGCGGCCCACTCGATTTTGATGCGCGCTGTCTCTCTCCGTCTTAGACCGGGATAATCCATTCATTCAAATTTCGTTGTTTGGACGGTAGAAAATAGTGGCGGACGAGTTATGATGGGTTGACTCGTCAAATAATCGGTGTCTCTCGCGTATCTGATTGGCCTGATAGCGTATACATTATCCATTTGACGTATCCGGCACTAGATAGGCTTGCAACTGGGCTGGGTTTGGGCCCAATGAAAGTTTCAAAAGGTCCCCATCTGTGATTCGATTCGATTTTAAATGATGCATGTGGCCCAACTACACTAGCTAAAGTGCACGCGGTTTAGCTAGTGACCCCAACACTGAACAGCTAGCTGATTTCAAAGCTCTGTGGGCCCTATCATGATGCATGTATTTTATCCACGCCGTCCATCAATTATGCTGGCTTATTTTATGACATGAGCCCAAAAATTAGACAGATCCAAATCACATGTGGAACACGCTATAGGAAAAGTGTTTTTTGAACACCCACTGTTAAAAATTTCCTCGGCCCACTGTAATGTTTATTTGCAATCCAACTTATTGGTAAGTTCACATAGATCTGGATAAAGGAAAACGCAAATATCAGCTCGATCCAAAACTTATTTCCTTTGGTGCGGTCCACCTGAGATTTGGATCTGTTTCATTTTTGGACTCATTTTCTAAAATTAGTTGAAAAAAAATAATAGATGGATGGTGTGGATGAAGCATAGCCATTATGGTGAGGCCCATAGAACTTAGACACCAGCGAGCTGTCTGGTGGATAGTGTTGGGTCACTGACCAATCTGCGTTCGGCTAACGCAAAAATCCCATTTTAAGGAGGGAGAGGAATATGCGAGACCCTGGATCCACGGGGGTTGGTGGGACCCCTTGACTGTGGGGGCCATTGTGATGTATGTGGCTACCTATTTAACGCTCGTTTCAGGCAATGATCCAAAAAAGTAAAGCTGATGTGAGGACCATAATTAGGGGTGTACATCGAGTCGAACCTAGTTGAGCTAGCAACGGCTCGACTTAGCTCGGCCACTAGCTAACCCCGGCTTGGTCCTCGAGCTTGATGGCCACCATTCGGCTCAATTAATTAGCTCGGTCGATTCGAATTTGAGTTCACTGTCTGATATTTTCACAAACACCTGGACTGTACAATCAAAATCTCACTATATGTAAAACCGTAGCAAAGATTTTTCAAGTATTTTATCATACACCTTCCAAGCAACATAAAAAAAAAAAAAAAAAAAAAGAAAGAAGATATTTGTTGCATATGCATACCTTCCTTGCCAACGGCTATACTTCGTTGAGTCATTTCATCAAACACTTGGTGAGCATCATCAATATCAAAGTAGCCGAGTCACCGATATGATTCGATTCGAGTTGGGTTCGATCTGAGTCAGGTCAAGCTGAGGCCAGCTCGAACTCAATTTCAAGCTCAAAAAATCAGCTCAGCTCAAACTCAACTTCAAACCGAGTTGAATCGAGCTTTTTCGAGTCAAGTTGAGCAAGCTAACCTAGCTATAGCTCATTTCATGTACACCTCTAACCATAATACACGAAACGGTGGTAATCGGTTATTAAAAACTTCTTATTGGCCACAAAAGTTTTGGATAAAGTTGATATTTGGGTGATCTCTTCATCCATATCTTTGTGACCTTATCAACATGTTGCATGGCAAATAAACATTCCAATGGCCCCTTAAAGTTTTTAATAGTGGGGATTCAATCACTACTACTGTTTCTGTGGTATGGTTCACATATTTGGATTTGCTTTATTTTTTAGATCATGCCCTAAAATGAGCTTTCAAAACAGTTGGATGGTGTGGATTTAAGGCACATACATCATGGTGAGCCCCACAGTCAGGGGTCCCACCCACCTTGACCCGGGGTGTCACCTAATCCGCTCCCTGTGAGGTATGTGTAATAACAACTCTGTGCATCCGTTCAACAGCTCATTCGAGGACGTGAGCAGATTTGAAACTCAAGTGGGCCACATCACAAGGAGCGGTGAGGACTGAACGGCACTATTCAAGCCTTCTTGGGACCCACAGAAGTTTTGGGTCAGGTTGATGTTAGGCATCATTGTAGGCCTGGAAGGTTTCAACGTTGCCTGTAGAGTGATGTCACGCGGACATAAAGGCGGACCTGACAGAAATTTTTTTGTTACACAAGCTTCATGTACGATGGGTTGCTGTAAATTCTCATCCGTGGCCAAGTGCCCACCCAACAGACAATGACTAGGACTGGATCGGCTGTCGTACCTAAGCCAAGCTCTAAACCGCTAGTTACAAGGCTTCAAAAATGCCAAGCCAATGGGCCTTTACCTTTAGCTCAGTTCCAGCCCAAAGTTCAGTGAACGGTCGGAGCCAGTCTAGCACACCACTGCTGCATTTTTATTTCTACGTTGGACATAACCTTTAAAATTTCTCTTAAGCAACTAGTAGATATGGCATGTGCAATGAATATGGAAAGAGGAGTAGAGAACAAAAAGGAGAGAAATCAAAGATACAAGTGGGAGAGAAGTGGATGGAAAGTGTGAGGTAGACACAAGTACAGGCTACAAGTAGAAAAGAGAAAGAAGGCTGCATTCATATTTTATCCGGTTTTAGGCCCACTCAAGTTTTTGATCTATCTCATTTATCTGCTAACATTATAACATAAGTTAGCATAATAGATTGGATATCTCAAAATCATCATGATAAACCCAATAAAACATAATATATAACATAATAGAATTGATATCTTACAATCATCTTTCAAAAAATAAAAATGAATTAAAAACTGGAATAGCTTACAATCATTAATGGATGTCTCACAGTCATTATATATGGTAGGCCCTATAAAGTATTTATTACACAAGCTTCCTAATAAGAATGCACATAACTAGCCCCTTGCAAAGACCGACTCAATCCTGATAAGGGCTTTGTGGGGGGCCATCATTATATATGTATCTTATCCATGTTATTTATCCATTTTCACGGATCATCTTAGGGTATGAGCCCAAAAATGAAGCAAATCAAAGGCTCAATTGAACTAAAGTGTGGGGATTAAATGGCTATCATTAATAACTTCCTAAGAGTAGCAAAAGTTTTTACCAAGCTAATATTTGTGTTTTCCTTTCATTTGGGTCCACGTGACCTTACAAACAAGTTGAATGGCAAATAAGCCCCACGGTGGGCCCTAAGAAGATTTCAACGGTGGGTATCATTATCACCATTGCTTCGTTTGTTGTGGTCCACTTAAGCCTTGGATCTACCTTCTTTTTTAGCTCATACCATAAAATGATCCGTCAAAATAGATGAGCAGATAAAACACATACATCACAATGGGCCCCATAGAGCTCATGCCAGGATGCAATCCACATCCTCTTGATAACACATGATAGTAGGCTACTCCATGAAAGCTTACTCGAAGGAATAAAATAGCCTGGTTAAAGGGCCATATACATGCAATAATAATAATAATAATAATAAAGAAGATTACATCCCTTCTTTCAACCAATCGTAGGGAGAAAATTAACCAAACGTTGTATATATATGTGTGTGTGTGTGTGTGTGTGTGTTATATAGTGGACATAAAATCTAAAAACCTACCTAAAGTATAGAAACCATGTGGTATAGTATAAATGAAATCTAAAAACCTACTAAAGTATATAGAAACCATGTGGTAGGTTGCTCAATGAGAATGTTGTATTAAATTAAGCAATGTTTTACAAATGGGATCAGACCATAGACCCATTTTTGGGTGGTTTGTTCCACCTATTTGATCCAATCAATCATGCCAAATCTATTCGTTTTTACCTAAATATCTTCTCTAGAACATAGAGATTTAACATTAGCCTTGTGATAAAAGTTCTAGCCTACCAACCTCAATGCCAATCCTTCTAGTCTAGAGTCGCCTCTGGCAATCTTCATGGTAGGGCCCATCTTTTGCCGAACTCAAATCCAAATGAGACTTGGAATCGGCAGTGACTGGTGACCTCTCAAGTACCGTGGGGGTACCAGTTGGTGCTGTGGATCCCGCATTGATGCATGTGTTTTATCCATGCCGTCCATCCATTTTTCCAGCTTATTTTAGGGTATTATCCAAAAAATAAGGCAGATCCAGATCTCAGGTGGACCACACCACAAAAAGTGGAGAATGAACGCCTACCATTAAAAACTTCTTGGGGACCACAAGTACTGTTTTGGATGAAGTTGATTTCTGTGTTTTCTCCTGTGTGACATAATCAACAGGTTGGATGGGCCACCAACCCTGTTTCCTGTGGTGTGGTCCACTTGATATTTGGATCTATCTTATTTTTGGGCTCATGCTTTAAAATGAGCTGAAAATGGATGCACAGCGTAGATA
Source organism: Magnolia changhungtana (assembly GCA_030180095.1). Lineage (NCBI taxonomy): Eukaryota > Viridiplantae > Streptophyta > Magnoliopsida > Magnoliales > Magnoliaceae > Magnolia > Magnolia changhungtana. Next base: position 805,170 of record JASAUF010000565.1, read on the forward strand.
AAAATACATACATCATGATGGGCCCACAGCACCTACCAGTACTGACCACCGGGGCCTTTGTACTGGAGGGGTCACTACCTAATCGAGCCCACGTAAATAGTCCCTAACAGCCCAACTGAAGACAGGGCTGTACGTGAAAGTTCAAAATTTACGGTACCTGCATATGAACAACAATGCATTAGGTCCATCATTCCACGTGAATGTCCATGAGAGAACAAGGCTGCAACTTAATTAGTTCGGGTAAACTAGAATTCAACTGACCCAACCCGAACTAAGGTGGGGTTGTCAGGGTCCACAGGTCCGGTTAGGGTTGTAAAACTCTAACTCAATTTGAAATAGGGTTAGGCTAGGTCCGGTAGGAAATAATAATCAGATGTATATGAGTAAGGTTGGATTGGGTTCGGTTAGTTTAGGGCTAAGTTTAGAAATTTTCTAATTAGGCACTTAGGTTGCAATTAGGTTAGCTAGGTCGGGTTGCAGGTTGCATTCTCACCGGGTCTAGTCAGCCTTGGGCTGATCCCTTGTTCCAACCCAACTCAACCAACTTGCACCCATTCTAGAGAAGGCAATTGGAGAGTTCATAGCTGTCGACTGGTTGGGTACGGTTGGGTCCCAGAGTACTTGGGCTAACTAAATTTGGGTATGTTCACGGAGTCTCAGACCTAGATTTGATCAAGTACAGGTACTGTTAGGTATTTGAATATAGGATTTGTTGACGCAGAAATTCGGTTAACCCTAATGAGACGTCTGAGTACCTACAACATAGAAAATGACAAAGGAGACTGTCGTTATGGCAGGGGGATCCTCTAATACCCAAGTCAAAATTTTTGAGGGATCCGGGTCAAATAAGTTTTAGGGGTAACTGGGATGTACCTTTCACTATAGATTGGTCCTTTATTTATAGGCCAATAGTTGGTTACGCTCCATAAATCATAGATATACGTTTATCAACTATTTCTCAACTATTTCCAAAGATCTTCAATGATGATAAGGCCAAATAGTCGAGATCTGATAATATATGAGGTTGGTGGCTGAGGTCAACCATCTGAGCCGACCTCAAGAATTAAACCTATGGCCGTTCTGATGACGACTTTCTCAAGCTGGGTGCTTGGTAGGCTGTGGTCAATTCTTCTTTCAATATATCTTTAGCCTCCTCTCGATTTCTAGGGTCGTGGCTAAATGTCCCAGCAATAAAACCGAACTGCCTTCCTTTGGGACTTTAATGATGTCTTGAAGGCACTAAAAGTGACTATTCTCTTTATCTTATCATATAATGTAGAGACTCCCTTGTAAGTTTCGAGCCGCGCAGCCCTGCGCTTGGCTTTGTGCGGGATCACGACTCAGATGAGACTGTGAGAGAGCTTGGTGTTCATCCTCTTTCGAAGAAAGGGGATGTATTTCATCTTTTGGTGGACGAAGCCATCAAGTGAGCAGATATCCTCGAAGTGGATCATTACTACTATCTGATCGTTGAGGAGCTCCTTTGTCAGGATCGTCGCCAGCCGACCACGCGACGTGCAATGATATCCGAGCCGACCTCATCTCTTTGATCAGTTCATTTTTACTCATAATAGGTTTTTTAAGTTGAGCATTTACATGATCGCGTTGACCACATGGATGGATTAATTTGCACATGCATGTGACACTTTGACACATACATGGTATGTAAACCAGATTGTCTTATATTTGGTGTGCCTCAGAAAACTTTGAAAAGTGTGTGTAAAGAGAGATTTTCTCTTAGAACCAATTTGTGATCACAATCCATGAAAACTCTCCGAAAACTAGTTTAATGTGATGTGTGCATGCAATATATGTCATATAGGCCCTTCATCTTGCTTAAATGAAAGGATAAATGAAGGGTTGCGCCAAAAATTAGGTTGGTTTGCAACTAAGGTGGTCCAATTGAAATCAAGGGTTGAAATTCCCACCGCCCACTTTGCTACGACTCACCTGATATTTGGATCAAGCTGACTTTTGGGTCATATGAGTTTTGGGATGAGTTCTTAAAGAGAGAACCCGAGAAAATCTCTCTCTCTCTCTCTCTCTCTCTCTCTCTCTCTCTCTCTCTCTCTCCACACACATAATCAAAACCATCCACTACAAGAGTCACCTCATGCAACCCCTAGGGCTCAAAAGTCATGATCTAGAAATCAAGTGAGATATAGCAAAGTGTGAGGAAATTTTCACTCTTTATTTTCACTGAGGTTCAACTAAGTTGCAAAACAATGTGATTTTTTCTGTTCGGCCCTTCATCCAAGCTACATGAAGGTTGCATGGCCTAGATTACAGATACACATCACGTATTTTTATTTTTATTTTTTTAAAAAAGGTTCACAAAGAGTTCTCATGAGAATGGATTCATAAGAGAAAATTTTCCCATATATGGGTTTTGGCTAGGTCACCTTCATGGGCCCAAACCTTTTAAATGGCATTCGCGATGACCTATTGTCGATGCAAATCGTTCGTTTGTTCATACAACTAGGAGCAAACCATGGCGCAAAAATTATGCCAATTGGGTGATCCTAATCTTCTAATGAGTGGCATGAAAATGGACGGGGTTGGTTAACTTAAGTAGCTTCTCCCATCCAAAATCATATGTAATACATTGAAAAACTATCCCAATTTGCGAGATATGACTGATTTAAGTTCCCGGCCATTTAGATCATTTCCACCTCTGATCAGGTTTTCACTGCCATCTTTGCCATGAAAGTGTCTGCGGCCAGCTCTACATCAAATTCTAATTCTCCCCCATCCAACGGTTGATTCCATGCTTTTCTGTAGAGTACAGGGGGCACATCATGTTGAGGGTCAAATATTGCATATCAGACCTCGATTATTGCCAGATTTTACATACACAATAATGCTTAATGGAGTATTTGAATTGTGTTTTGTTGCAGGATGCAATAAGGAGCGTTGACTGGAAACTGATAGTAAAAGCGTGGATTTGACACTCCGATGTCACAAAAATAAGGGATGGACTCCAGGGGACCAAGATCATCGAATTTACACACCGGAAATCTGCAAAAATCGAGAAACTAAAGTTCACGTGGCCCGAAATTGGTTCAGAATGAAAGATCACAGGATTTCCACTATCCGTTCAAGTCGAAACTTCAGATATGGCCTGAGGGCCATAAATTAACCGTAAACATTAAATTTCAACCATTAGATCTTTTTGGAAGTGGGCCAACTGATATGTCAGCCCATGAATCTCTACTTTGGGGCCCACCTGACATCAGGATATACTTCAATTTTGGTCTCAACCCTTTAAGTGAGATTGGAAGGCGGATGAACGGAGCGGATTCCGCGTGAACATTACAGTGGAACCCATGCTGTGGTGCATGTACACCATGTACAAGCAAGCCCGCAACGCACCGGAATCGCGAGATGGGTCAGCGAGCGCTGACCCGAGCTTTCCTTCTCAAAAACGGAAATTCCGTTTTTCTTTACAGCGCCGCATAAGGACTTGCGGCGGATTCTTGTGGGCCACAACAGTGCATCAACGGTCCGATCCGGACCGTCCATTCGTTTGATGAGTGAAAACCGACCGTACATACGGTAGATTTTCAAATTCCAGCTCGCGTACACGTGGAGACAGTGTCCACAGCATCTACGGACGGCGGAACTAAAGATCAAGTGGGCCGCGCCGATTTTTCTCCAAAGATATTCTTTCCCGGACGGTTTTTCGACGTCGATCCAATGGACGGCTTGGATTTCTTAAAAATACATCGAAGTGGAGCCCACCAGCCTCGTCAGCGTAGATGAACGAGCTCTGCTTTGCAGCGTCCGCGAAAACCGGACGCTGGTTTTTCCAGTGGGGCCCACTCCTCATCCAAGTCACCAATCGGGACCGTCCATTGTGTAAGGAGGGGGGGTATTCACCTCATCAAGGTGGCATTTTGCCCCATGCAAGCAATCGGAGAATCCTGGCCGTTAAACGTAGGTCGGACGGCAGGAAAGGAAATTCTTGTGGGCCACACCAAATCAAACCCAAATTCACATTCCCAGAGGGTTTTTCGTTGTGCATACAGTGGACGGCATGGATTTTTCAAGAAACATCTTCCTGAGGCCCACCGATCTTCACAGAGCGGACGCGGAAGCTCTGTTTCGCGTCAGTGGCTGCGGAAGATTCCTGTGGGCTACCATGGTCCAAGATCCAGATAATCGGGACCGTTCATCAGGGGTAAAAGGGCCCTATAAACATGGCCTAGCTGTCGGAATCATGGAATGAAGGAAGGACGACTTTTGATCTTCCAAACACAGAATAGACGGTGGAAACAAAGAGTCAATGGACCACATCAAAGGATGTTTAAAAATGGTCTTTCCTGACTAGTTCTTTGCCACGCTTCCAATGAATGGACTGGATTTCTCCGTTAACTTCAATGATAGGCTCCACCAATCAATCAGCACAACCAGATGATATGCAAGCCCCAGCCGACCTCCCTGCTCCATAAAACCTCCACATGGAGTGCGGAAACTCTCCACCGGGTGCTTATAAAAGACAGAGAGAGAAAGAGAGTGGGGGCTTGGCTTGGGTTGGGACGTGAAAAAGAGGAGGAAGAGAGAGAGAGAGAGAGAGAGAGAGAGAGAGAGAGAGAGAGAGACAAAGGCAACGGACGGGTTCTAATTTCTTTTCTTCTTCTTTAATTCTCTTCTTTTATGTATTTTTCCAGAGACTATAGCCTTATGATGTCTGGCTAAACCTCTTGGCTAGGGCCAAGAGGTGAAGCTTGTAGCATGATGGGAGATTCTATGCCTTCACCTTAATTTTAATTAGTGAACCGAATTTGATTTTGATTTAATTTTATTCTGGGAATGTTTTTAGTCTTTAATGGTCTGTTGTGACTGAAATTACAATGGGTCTGTGATGGCTTTGAGCATGTTCTTCTCCCTTTTATGTTTATGACGTCAGGAAGCCCTGTTGTTCACCATCGTCTCCTGGGCATGGTCGTCGGATGACGGTACCCTTCCTAACTTTCATGGCATGTTGATTAGTTGATAATTAGTTTAATTCTGTTGTTTACTTTATCTCCTGGCATGGTTTGGTGATGGAATTCATTCTAATTCATACACCTTTCATCTTTTTAAAACACTATATCTAATAAGTTCAGTTTAAATTCCATGATTCTTCAAGCAGGCATAAGATCTCCCTGATCTCTACAAGTGGATCCTCTAAATCCCTAGTTTCCCTTCTCTGAATTTTCTGAAGTTTTAGATTAAATATTTCACCATTATTCTTCAAATTACATTCAATTTAGGTTTTGTCTTAGTCTAATCCTAGTTCTATTTAGTTTCAGATAACGTACAGGTTTCAGTCCCTGTGGATTTGACCTCGGTCTCACCGAGTTTATTACTACATCACAACCCTGCACTTGGGGAGTGAACAAGTTTTTGGCGCCGTTGCCGAGGACTAACGGCTACGTATTTCTGAAATTAATTCGTTTTAGAATTAGATTAAGATTAGAATTTTACTAACTTTAGGTTTAGGTTTTTCTGATTTATAGAAATTAACCTGTTTTCTTGTTTTGTAAGATTCTAAGATAGAAACTTCTAATTTGGTAAACTCTTTCTGATTTTCTATATTTTTTAACTCTTTAGATTTGGTTTGCTTTAGAAACTTCTTCTATTTAGAAACTAACTTATTTTGTTTTATTTTGCAAGTCTTTAGCTTAGGGACTCCAATTTGGTAACTTCCTTCCAACCCTCTCTTTCTTTCTAGATTTTCATTTTCTTTCTTAGGATTAGGTTTAGAATTTGATTGAGGGCTGCGAGTGTTTCATGCCCAAGTGGGCCCGTGACGACACTCGACGTCTCTTGACTGAAGGAGGATTAGTTGAGGGGTTGACTGTCCATCGCAGGATTAGACACCGCTCGAATTCCCCTGAGTTAATTGAGGTTATGGCTGCAAATCAACCTCAAGCACTACCTCAACATATGGATGAGGAAGTACATGATGAGAATGAGGTGCATCAAGCACCCCCGCCTCGTACTTTACGGGATTATTTACAACCGGCGGGGGTGAGCATGCCCTCATGCATGATTTTTCCTGAAAACACAGGACAGATGGACATCAAGCCAGGAGTTATCCAAATCCTTCCTAAATTCCATGGGCTTGAATCAGAAAGCCCGTACTTACATTTGAAAGAGTTCGATGAGATTATAGCCACCTTATACTTTTCCAATGTATCCGAGGATACAATCAGGCTGAAACTCTTTCCTTTTTCCTTGAAAGAGAAGGCTAAGACGTGGTTACATTCACTGCGTCCTAGATCCATTGGCACATGAAATGATATGCAGAGGGAATTCATAAAGAAAATTTTCCCACACCATAAAACGATTACCCTCAGAAAAGCAATCATGAACTTCGCCCAAAAGGAAGATGAAACATTCTACCAATGTTGGGAAAGGTTCAAGGATCTTGTCAGTTCATGCCCACAACACGGTTTTGAAATGTGGCGCATTACAAATTTTTTCTATGATAGACTGACATCTTCTATGCGCCAACTGGTCAAGACAATGTGTAATAGAGAATTCATGAATAAAGAGGTCGATGAGGTATAGGATTACCTCGATAGACTTGCCGAAAATGCACAATCATGGGACCATTACCCAAAATCAAACACCACGTCTAGGCCAGCTCAATCTAAGGAGAAAGGTGGAGTATATGTAACAACCCGGATCTTCAGGACCCGAGTACATGACCCGTTTCCCAAAAACCCGAGTGTTAACCTTAACTGATGGTCAAATTTGAGTATACATATTTCGTTTTATCAGAGTAAGCAGATGAGCGTAGAATGGACAAGTAAGCATAAGAGAAATTTTCATTTACGTTGAGAATATACAAGTGGTTGCCCATAATGACTTATACAAACCAATGTCTTGATATGACAATTACAAGAATCCATATGATTTAGTACATGAAAAATAACATAAGAATGTAAACATAAGCTGCAAGATCGCGCAGCTCCTTGAGGTAGATACAACCATGGAACCCTGGCATTTGTACTCGGCTCCACATCAGCCTGAACCTGAAAGTCACTTAAGCCACCTGTGCTACCTGTACGGTTATATATTTGATGGATGAGTGGCCAACTCAGTGTGAACTCCCCTCAAGATTACACACCGCCGCATTAGGTAAGAATAGTTATAAAATAGAGCATACAAAACAATACATGATGCAAATCTTATTATGTGCATGGATGCGTGAAGTATGCAATCATCGCCCCGGGGATGCTCATCCGTGCGATCATCGAACCTGGGAAACATCATCCAGTCGGGTCCCCATGCATCGTCGACCGGGTAAAACATCCGGACGGTCTGGTCCGGTAAAACATCCAGACAGGCGATGTGACTGGTCATCAGCGCAACATTCAACAGCGTAATCGCGGGCATGAAGATCCAGGTCATCATCATAATCGAATGACCTGGTCATAAGCGCAACATTCGCCGTAATCGCAGGGCAAAGTGATCCAAGTCATCGAGATATGCCATGTATGCATGATTAGCCAATCCGTTATTAATTCAATTACAACCAAGCGGGTTTAATAAGCTCAAAGGTCACTACGGGAGCACAAGGCCCGGCGAAAGGCCGACGACGGCTCGAGCATAGTGTCCCATTCCACCATCCTCGGCTCATGAGGCTACCACCTTAGGATGTTTAATGGAAACCCATCGACTAGTGGCCAATCATATTACAATACGTGAGGCTTACCATCGCATGGTTGCACAGTATAAAACATCGAACCCATGTAGGGAAAATATCAAATAAAACCACGTAGGGCGAGTATCAAAATATGCCACATAGGGTGAATATCAAAATCATACGATAAAGACCATCCTTAAAAATCATTGGGCACAACAACCCTGGATGGTAGGCCCACATCAATGATCCATCTAGACCACCACTCAAAACTACCGAAGTCGAAGGTCCATTACGATCATAAAGAGTCAAGTTACATCCCAAGTATGGGTGTACATTCATACGTGGGAATTTCCCACTAATGTACCAGTTTAGGTTCCGTAAGTAATCCACAAATAATCCACAAGCATGAACAATTATACAGGATAATCATAAAGCATGTAAGACAGCAATTTAATTTCTACCAGCTAACACATGTGATTATAAGGAGAGATATCAATTATGAATTTAAATAAAAACTATAACTTAAGCTAATGAGAAGATGGAAAGCTCAAGGGGAAGAATCATCACCTGAAACGACGTAGTTCTTTCCTTGATTTGAGTGATTGTGAGTCCCTTGTTGCCTGATATCGCGTAGTAGCTCCCTAAAGTTATTTCTAATATAATAGCTTGTGTTAGAAGGCATTTCTGCCTTTTGGACGAATAGGGCTAGCTAGGACTTGATGGTTAAGGGGATATGGGCCCGATTCAGGGTTGTCAGGCCCACCAATCATGACACAATCACTGGGGCCTGGGTTAGGCCATATATTACTACCCAAATGAGGTCTAAACTATATTACACTAGGGCCCCAGTAGTTAGGCTCCATCCAAGCCCAAGGTGGAGCTGAGTTAGACCACCCCTGGCCCAACCTACCACAGCCCCAATGGGCCATTTTCAACCAAACGGGGCCCACCAAACTTTACATGGTGCGGCCCACCAACATTGTTGCATGAGAGCCTTACTGAGGTTCCCAAAAAAAAACTTAAGTTTGGGCTGATTTCAGCCCATCACGTGGCCCAAACAAGAGACTGGTTTTAGACCAGATCACGACCCAATTTCAGGCCATTTTTGGCCCGTTCCAAAGATCCATATAGTGGCCCTATGTGTAGCTGTTTCCAGCTCCCCACGTGGCCCGATTGCAGGCTATTTTTGGGCCTGATTAAGGGTCCTATGAAGGGCTTTTCTCAGCCCAAGACGTGGCTAATTTCAGCCCTTGATTGAAGCCCATGCAGGGACCAGCTGCAGTCCTACTAACGGCCCAACAGGTCGCTCCAGACATTGGCCACGCCATTCAAAACAACGGACAACCATCCATTCAAACAAACACACATGTGGACGTTGAAAATCAGGTGGGCCACGTATGTACATCAGATCCACCCCATCCACGAGGTGGGTCCTTCAACATTAGGTGGGCCCGAGCAGAAACTCAGGTGCGGCCCATCTGGCATTTGAAATGGGCCCACCTGCAACGTGCAGGGTCTGGACACATGCCCATAGCTTGATTTCACTGGCCTTTGGCCTGTGCACGACCCACAAAGCCAGAGCGAGGCGCAGCCTACTGAGATGTTCCTCAGGTGCGGCCCACCTAGAGGTGGCAACGGCAACAGCAACCGCAACCTCACTTTCTTTCCCTTCCCTTTTCTTCTTCTTTTCTTTCCATTACTCTCTGGTAGAGAGACAGACGGGATCCTAGACTTAGGCCAGGCTTGTAACTCGAACCATGACTCGGCGAGTGGTGCAGCATAGATGGCGCAACGCTGGACCCGACTCTCACTTTCTTCTTCTTTCTTTCTCCGTTGTTTCCTTCTCCTTTCTTCACCCTCTCTCTCTCTCCCAATATTTTTGAAAACCAGGACCCTGGTCACCCCAACCTGCTATGAGTTTGGGTTAACCCGATCGGTTGGTGTGGTGCGGCACTAGCTGCCCGACCTTCTCTCTCTTTCCTCTCCTGTTTTCTCTCTTTTTCTCTCTCTATTTCTCTCTTTCCTTTCCTGATTGCTTGGTGGAAATCTCAAGGCGAAACGACTTCTATTTATAAACTTAGGGTTCGTTTGCACCGCCACAACGAACGGTCAAGATGGGGTGCGACCGCACTTACAGTCTCACCTCTGATTTCTGCATGCATGGGATAAATCTATAACGAGGGATGGATTCCACATATCGTGGCCCACTGGAAAAGTGATCTGGATCAGTGGATGGGGTCCACACGATCATGGTGGGTCTGGTAGCTGGACGGGGAAGATGACGAGGACATTAATGGCTGATTCTTATCTACGGCCTAACCAGACAATCTGGTCCGTTTGGACGGGCTGGATGGGGCCGATGATCACTGCGGGGCCCACTTTCTCTGGCCGTTCATCGGCATTTGCGTACACTTCATGATATTTTCCACCGCTTAAGGATTTCTCACGAGATGAGAAACTCCAAACTATCGAGCCATTGCCGCCTTAGAGAGGACGGCTGAGATCCATCCTAAATGGAAGGCTAGGATTGGAGAATCCCACCTCACGCGGATCGCCTAGCTGGCGGTGAGAAATGTTTCTATTTTCGGAAGTGATGTGCTTTCGGGTCCTACTTGTGTTGGAATCTGTGTGCTTACGTGGATGCTCCAACATGTGGAAATTATTGGGTTTTTGTCAGAATTGAGGGCCTCACCTGATGGACGGTTCAGATCATGGGTGTGGTCCCTAGTTTGGGGGCCACAATCACAAACACGGACGTTCGTCCGTCTGCTGTTGAAAGACAGAAGCCTGGAAAACCCTCTGTTTTGAGAAGTTATCGTGCCAGCGCTGGTCGGCCTGGCTGGCACGTCTGATGCACTCCATGTGCACTACACCGTGGTGTACGTGCACAACACTATAGGCCCACAGTGATATTTGTGACTAATCCATACCGTTCATCGTCTTGGCCAGCCGTCATGTAGTCCTATGTGTTCAGATATGGAGAGGATCTGAGCCTTTCAGTGGGACACAACATATTTGAACAGCAGATGTGCCCAACGTCTAATTGCCTATGGAACCTGATTGGCTGTTGTGTCGTGTGGGTCCCTTGTGATGTCGCTTAGGCAAATCCTCTCCCTTCATTTGCTTTGTATGATAATGGTAGGCCATGGGCCAAAATATGGGATGGATCTGAGTTTTGGATGAGCCACACTAGTAAACGTGTGGTGATAGTTCCGTCACTTCCCGTTTTACGTCCAGACAGTTTCATTTCTATGTTTTTGTTTAAAATAGATGGGATTCACTGTGATGATCTTCCGGAAGATCCGCTCCATTCACCGTGTTTGCACGCCGTGCAAACCCATGGTCTCAAATTTGAAGTAGATCCAAACTTCAGGTGGACCGCATGATCTACTAATGCATTGACCGTTAAACTTTAATTGTAACTTTTCTTCAACAGTGCCATGCACGTGGTCTTAACATATTTACAATTCTACCCATTTTCTTATCAAAACTTCTGCCGTCTGTAACTCATAAGTCTACCGTCTAAATGTGATGAAATTTGACAGGTGATCTTTATTTTTCACACTCTTTCTGTCGTCCAAATTCGAGCTATGATCACCCAAGGATGACTAAGATTCTCCTTTAATGGCTAATATATTTTAAAATTCTAAAATAATATTTGTACTCTCCCGATTGACAAGTTACCGGGCAGTTGGAACCTAAACCCTAAGATTTTCATGATGATCAGTTTGCCATGATGTTTACATGGCCCGTTTGGCGGATCCAAATATGATGGGTAGTCAGATGACTTGTTAAAAATGTGGGAACTTGATGGTATGCACTCCGCCATGTATGTGAGTTGATGTACGGGTAGTTTCGAACGGATGGACATAAAATGTGTTTCTGGAGTGATTATGGGTATGACACATATACTGTTGGATTCGAGTGACTTGTTCACATGTGTAAGTTCCTTGGATTGAAATTTCAATGGTAGGTTAAGCATATCCATATGGGGTAAATAAGATGGACGGGTCAGAATCTTGATCTGATAAATGTATGAACGGATGTAGAGGTCAAGTAGCTGATTTACTATGATCTCAGGGCTGAAATTTGATGTGTACGGTTAATTTCTGATAATTAGGCATGATATAAAATTTCACATGAAACGGACCGTGGGAACCATGTGATCTAGTGTTCAGGAGTCTAGGTTAGTGGCAATTTCGTAATTACTGCCGATCTATGAGTTTTGGAAAATCTAATCACTCCATATGGTTATAAACACGTTTCTAAGCAGTTCTTACAAAAGAACGTATATCTAAATCATTATGGATAGGGAGTTATTCCTCACGTCATCTAAGGGAAAATACTTACGTCAAATTACGTGATGGGTGAGCTTGTCTTGAAATTCAACGATCAGATGGCTTGATTTATGAATGAAGATCACCCCCAACGGTTAAGCTAATGTCAGGGAAATGATGTAAGGCTAGAATAGTTGGATTGGTATTGTACACATGTATATGTCACGTTGAATCTTATGGTAACGCTCGAGGACTTTCGATGCCCGAGCATCGAAAAGTTCGGGGCGTTACAATCTACCCCCCTTAACCGAAATCTCGTCCCGAGATTTGTTAGGTGTACCCCTAAATGTTAACATTACAAGTAATAATTTCATTTCAATAATGGACCCTATTTATCATTTGTGGAATCACGTCCTTTACTGTTAATAAGCTATATTCAAACATTCCCCATCCCTTAAGAATCTAATCAAGCGTATCAATCTCTACTAATCGTTTGAAACTATTCTAACATTAACCAATACTAAGAATTTATTTAAAGGTGTCTTCTTCATCCAGTATCCTATCACTTTTACTAAAATTACACGTTTGTTTAGGCGACTGCTATTAACGATATCTTGTCTTTTCCTTCCTTTTCTTCTACCCTTAATGATAATCCCCACTATCTAAAGTACCATACGATTTTCTGGTTTCCCGTGTTTGAGCTGTCACGGACAAATGGTTGTAGTGTGTTTGAATCCGATACATCGATCCTTCGCCTACGTAAAACAAAGGATTTCCTGTATCAATCCCTAATCCTAGTAAATCTCGATCTTCTGCCTGATCAGGGCATTGAGATCCTTGGAATATGCTAGGATATGGGGTTCGGATCAAACCGCTGACACACGTCGCATACACATGATTGCATCAGTCCATGATCCCAATTATTCTAGACTCATGGGGAGCATCCTGTAATCATCTAATGAAAGCACCTAAAATTTATGTGAATAGACGCGAGCGATCATCACGCTTCCAGCGCGCACTCTGATTATCTAAGTACTACTTGTAAGTCTCAAGACGAGGATTCCTACATGAAGTTTGAGTTGGCAATTTCTAAACTCATTTAGGATTCCAAATCTAATCCTAATATGTGCAGCCTAAGGTTGAAATTCCACCTAAGATCATGTAACTTCACCTCTAATTAATTCTGAGTGCTGAAATTTATGAAAGTCATCGTTTATATCTAATGAGATGCACTAGGGAATTCAAATTGCGATTCTTAGTACGATTCTCTTAAATTCATGAAGTTCCTATGTTTGTACAATACGGTGGGTAAGGATCTTACTACGATGACTAAGTCTGCTTCATATGTTGAAAGTATGACAATGTTACTTCTAACCAATGAAGTTTTAGGAAAAATTCAGATCCTAGATTTCTAGAAAATTTTTCTTTGGAAGTCGAATATAGGAAATGTGTTTGTGTAGCCTCGTGTACACTATAATGAGTACTTGGTACACCTATTAAATTTATAAGCCCAAACAACCATTTTGGTAGTCACAAGAGAACCAAAGTTTCTATCTCTAAGTTCAAATGACTAAGCTAAAAATGATCAAGGGAATAAAGTTTAATTCTAAATTCAATGACTAAATCTAAAATTCTCAAGGGAACCTAAATTCAACCTAATAATTTCTAAGGATTCCTACATGAGTTTAAAGTCTAAAGGTTTAGTTTCTAATTTCAATCAACTAATATGAAAACTTCAATGGATCCTAGGTTCTTTTCTAAGTCTTGTTCCTAAATTCAGACAACTATATTGATAGTTTACAAGGGAAACAAAATTTTGCTTCTAAGTTTCAAATACTTTTCTAGTGACTTGTAGGGGAACCAAAATCTTTATCCCAAGTTCAAATGACTGATCCTAAAATTCCCAAGGGACTTAAGTCCAAATCGTGACTTCCAAGATCATCCAAACAACTCTCTTAGGAATTTGAAATATTGAGTATGTATGTTTTTCAAACCCAAGGTCATTTCTAAGTTCCAAAACCATCAAGACACAAATCTCTACGGGGCCTAAAATTTGAGTTTCTACATTCTCATTTCTTCTAAGTCTAAGGAAGTTCACCTAAGTTCAAATTTCTAATTTCAAAACATCCTAACTTGAGACATTCAAAGCTTGTATAAGATCATTTCCCAAGGCCAAGTTGTCCGAACTATGCTCTGATACCAACTGTAACAACCCGGATCTTCAGGACCCGAGTACATGACCCGTTTCCCAAAAACCCGAGTGCTAACCTTAACTGATGGTCAAATTTGAGTATACATATTTCGTTTTATCAGAGTAAGCAGATGAGCGTAGAATGGACAAGTAAGCATAAGAGAAATTTTCATTTACGTTGAGAATATACAAGTGGTTGCCCATAATGACTTATACAAACCAATGTCTTGATATGACAATTACAAGAATCCATATGATTAAGTACATGAAAAATAACATAAGAATGTAAACATAAGCTGCAAGATCGCATCGGCTCCTTGAGGTAGATACAACCATGGAACCCTGGCATTTGTACTCGGCTCCACATCAGCCTGAACCTGAAAGTCACTTAAGCCACCTGTGCTACCTGTACGGTTATATATTTGATGGATGAGTGGCCAACTCAGTGTGAACTCCCCTCAAGATTACACACCGCCGCATTAGGTAAGAATAGTTATAAAATAGAGCATACAAAACAATACATGATGCAAATCTTATTATGTGCATGGATGCGTGAAGTATGCAATCATCGCCCCGGGGATGCTCATCCGTGCGATCATCGAACCTGGGAAACATCATCCAGTCGGGTCCCCATGCAATCGTCGACCCGGGTAAAACATCCGGACGGTCGGTGCCCCGGGTAAAACATCCAGACAGGCGATGTGACTGGTCATCAGCGCAACATTCAGCGTAATCGCGGGGCATGAAGATCCAGGTCATCATCATAATCGAATGACTGGTCATAAGCGCAACATTCAACATAATCGCAGGCAAAGTGATCCAAGTCATCGAGATATGCCATGTATGCATGATTAGCCAATCCGTTATTAATTCAATTACAACCAAGCAGGTTTAATAAGCTCAAAGGTCACTACGGGGAGCACAAGGCCCGGCGAGGCCGACATTTACCAGGCATAGTGTCCCATTCCACCATCCCTGGCTCATGAGGCTACCACCTTAGGATGTTTAATGGAAACCCATCGACTAGTGGCCAATCATATTACAATACGTGAGGCTTACCATCGCATGGTTGCACAGTATAAAACATCGAACCCATGTAGGGAAAATATCAAATAAAACCACGTAGGGCGAGTATCAAAATATGCCACATAGGGTGAATATCAAAATCATACGATAAAGACCATCCTTAAAAATCATTGGGCACAACAACCCTGGATGGTAGGCCCACATCAATGATCCATCTAGACCACCACTCAAAAACCACCGAGTCGAAGGTCCATTACGATCATAAAGAGTCAAGTTACATCCTGAAGTATGGGTGTACATTCATACGTGGGAATTTCCCACTAATGTACCAGTTTAGGTTCCGTAAGTAATCCACAAATAATCCACAAGCATGAACAATTATACAGGATAATCATAAAGCATGTAAGACAGCAATTTAATTTCTACCGCTAACACATGTGATTATAAGGAGAGATATCAATTATGAATTTAAATAAAAACTATAACTTAAGCTAATGAGAAGATGGAAAGCTCAAGGGAAGAATCATCACCGAAACGACGTAGTTCTTTCCTTGATTTGAGTGATTGTGAGTCCCTTGTTGCCTGATATCGCGTAGTAGCTCCCTAAAGTTATTTCTAATATAATAGCTTGTGTTAGAAGGCATTTCTGCCTTTTGGACGAATAGGGCTAGCTAGGACTTGATGGTTAAGGGGATATGGGCCCGATTCAGGGTTGTCAGGCCCACCAATCATGACACAATCACTGGGGCCTGGGTTAGGCCATATATTACTACCCAAATGAGGTCTAAACTATATTACACTAGGGCCCCGTAGTTAGGCTCCATCCAAGCCCAAGGTGGAGCCGAGTTAGACCACCCCTGGCCCAACCTACCACAGCCCCAATGGGCCATTTTCAACCAAACGGGGCCCACCAAACTTTACATGGTGCGGCCCACCAACATTGTTGCATGAGAGCCTTACTGAGGTTCCCAAAAAAACTTAAGTTTGGGTGATTTGACCCATCACGTGGCCCAAACAAGAGCGGTTTTAGACCGGATCACGACCCAATTTGAGCCATTTTTGGCCCGTTCCAAAGATCCATATAGTGGCCCTATGTGTAGCTAGTTTCCAGCTCCCCACGTGGCCCGATTGCAGGCAGCTATTTTTGGGCCCGATTAAGGGTCCTATGAAGGGCTTTTCTCAGCCCAAGACGTGGCTAATTTCAGCCCTTGATTGAAGCCCATGCAGGGACCAGCTGCAGTCCTACTAACGGCCCAACAGGTCGCTCCAGACATTGGCCACGCCATTCAAAACAACGGACAACCATCCATTCAAACAAACACACATGTGGACGTTGAAAATCAGGTGGGCCACGTATGTACATCAGATCCACCCCATCCACGAGGTGGGTCCTTCAACATTAGGTGGGCCCGAGCAGAAACTCAGGTGCGGCCCATCTGGCATTTGAAATGGGCCCACCTGCAACGTGCAGGGTCTGGACACATGCCCATAGCTTGATTTCAGCCTGGCCTTTGGCCTGTGCACGACCCACAAAGCCAGAGCGAGGCGCAGCCTACTGAGATGTTCCTCAGGTGCGGCCCACCTAGAGGTGGCAACGGCAACAGCAACCGCAACCTCACTTTCTTTCCCTTCCCTTTTCTTCTTCTTTTCTTTCCATTACTCTCTGGTAGAGAGACAGACGGGATCCTAGACTTAGGCCAGGCTTGTAACTCGAACCATGACTCGGCGAGTGGTGCAGCATAGATGGCGCAACGCTGGACCCGACTCTCACTTTCTTCTTCTTTCTTTCTCCGTTGTTTCCTTCTCCTTTCTTCACCCTCTCTCTCTCTCCCAATATTTTTGAAAACCAGGACCCTGGTCACCCCAACCTGCTATGAGTTTGGGTTAACCCGATCGGTTGGTGTGGTGCGGCACTAGCTGCCCGACCTTCTCTCTCTTTCCTCTCCTGTTTTCTCTCTTTTTCTCTCTCTATTTCTCTCTTTCCTTTCCTGATTGCTTGGTGGAAATCTCAAGGCGAAACGACTTCTATTTATAAACTTAGGGTTCGTTTGCACCGCCACAACGAACGGTCAAGATGGGGTGCGACCGCACTTACAGTCTCACCTCTGATTTCTGCATGCATGGGATAAATCTATAACGAGGGATGGATTCCACATATCGTGGCCCACTGGAAAAGTGATCGGATCAGTGGATGGGGTCCACACGATCATGGTGGGTCTGGTAGCTGGACGGGGAAGATGACGAGGACATTAATGGTCGATTCTTATCTACGGCCTAACCGGACAATCGGTCCGTTTGGACGGGTGGATGGGGCCGATGATCACTTGCGGGGCCCACTTTCTCGGCCGTTCATCGGCATTTGCGTACACTTCATGATATTTTCCACCGCTTAAGGATTTCTCACGAGATGAGAAACTCCAAACTATCGAGCCATTGCCGCCTTAGAGAGGACGGCTGAGATCCATCCTAAATGGAAGGCTAGGATTGGAGAATCCCACCTCACGCGGATCGCCTAGCTGGCGGTGAGAAATGTTTCTATTTTCGGAAGTGATGTGCTTTCGGGTCCTACTTGTGTTGGAATCTGTGTGCTTATGTGGATGCTCCAACATGTGGAAATTATTGGGTTTTTGTCAGAATTGAGGGCCTCACCTGATGGACGGTTCAGATCATGGGTGTGGTCCCTAGTTTGGGGGCCACAATCACAAACACGGACGTTCGTCCGTCTGCTGTTGAAAGACAGAAGCCTGGAAAACCCTCTGTTTTGAGAAGTTATCGTGCCAGCGCTGGTCGGCCTGGCTGGCACGTCTGATGCACTCCATGTGCACTACACCGTGGTGTACGTGCACAACACTATAGGGCCCACAGTGATATTTGTGACTAATCCATACCGTTCATCGTCTTGGCCAGGTCATGTAGTCCTATGTGTTCAGATATGGAGAGGATCTGAGCCTTTCAGTGGGACACAACATATTTGAACAGCAGATGTGCCCAACGTCTAATTGCCTATGGAACCTGATTGGCTGTTGCGTCGTGTGGGTCCCTTGTGATGTCGCTTAGGCAAATCCTCTCCCTTCATTTGCTTTGTATGATAATGGTAGGCCATGGGCCAAAATATGGGATGGATCTGAGTTTTGGATGAGCCACACTAGTAAACGTGTGGTGATAGTTCCGTCACTTCCCGTTTTACGTCCAGACAGTTTCATTTCTATGTTTTTGTTTAAAATAGATGGGATTCACCTGTGATGATCTTCCGGAAGATCCGCTCCATTCACCGTGTTTGCACGCCGTGCAAACCCATGGTCTCAAATTTGAAGTAGATCCAAACTTCAGGTGGACCGCATGATCTACTAATGCATTGACCGTTAAACTTTAATTGTAACTTTTCTTCAACAGTGCCATGCACGTGGTCTTAACATATTTACAATTCTACCCATTTTCTTATCAAAACTTCTCGTCTGTAACTCATAAGTTCTACCGTCTAAATGTGATGAAATTTGACAGGTGATCTTTATTTTTCACACTCTTTCTGTCGCCCAAATTCGAGCTATGATCACCCAAGGATGACTAAGATTCTCCTTTAATGGCTAATATATTTTAAAATTCTAAAATAATATTTGTACTCTCCCGATTGACAAGTTACCGGGCAGTTGGAACCTAAACCCTAAGATTTTCATGATGATCAGTTTGCCATGATGTTTACATGGCCCGTTTGGCGGATCCAAATATGATGGGTAGTCAGATGACTTGTTAAAAATGTGGGAACTTGATGGTATGCACTCCGGCCATGTATGTGAGTTGATGTACGGGTAGTTTCGTAAACGGATGGACATAAAATGTGTTTCTGGAGTGATTATGGGTATGACACATATACTGTTGGATTCGAGTGACTTGTTCACATGTGTAAGTTCCTTGGATTGAAATTTCAATGGTAGGTTAAGCATATCCATATGGGGTAAATAAGATGGACGGGTCAGAATCTTGATCTGATAAATGTATGAACGGATGTAGAGGTCAAGTAGCTGATTTACTATGATCTCAGGGCTGAAATTTGATGTGTACGGTTAATTTCTGATAATTAAGCATGATATAAAATTTCACATGAAACGGACCGTGGGAACCATGTGATCTAGTGTTCAGGAGTCTAGGTTAGTGGCAATTTCGTAATTACTGCCGATCTATGAGTTTTGGAAAATCTAATCACTCCATATGGTTATAAACACGTTTCTAAGCAGTTCTTACAAAAGAACGTATATCTAAATCATTATGGATAGGGAGTTATTCCTCACGTCATCTAAGGGAAAATACTTACGTCAAATTACGTGATGGGTGAGCTTGTCTTGAAATTCAACGATCAGATGGCTTGATTTATGAATGAAGATCACCCCCAACGGTTAAGCTAATGTCAGGGAAATGATGTAAGGCTAGAATAGTTGGATTGGTATTGTACACATGTATATGTCACGTTGAATCTTATGGTAACGCTCGAGGACTTTCGATGCCCGAGCATCGAAAAGTTCGGGGCGTTACAGTATATCTCCTGAAAGAAGAGGATGATGTAAATTTTAAAGTGACTAATCTCATGCGAAGAGTCGAGGCCATGGAAGGAAAGAAGGATAAGGTTAATGAAATTGTTTGCGGCATCTGTGATTGCAACATTCACACAACTGAAAATTGTCCTACAATATCGCTGAGGAGTGTTGAATGAGCAAGCTAATGCCGTAAATAACTATCAAAGACCTTTCAATGGATCTACCTCCAATACATACAATCCTGGTTGGAGAAATCATCCAAATTTTAGTTGGAAGAATGGACAAACTGCTACCCCTCAAAGTTTCTTCAATCAAAATCCAAATCAGGGGAAACCTCAAGAAGAACCGGTTCAAAATTCCATACAAGAGCTGGCTCAGGCAGTGCGTGGACTTACAGACTTTATGCAAAAAATAGATTCACGTATGACGGTTATAGAAAAGGGGATGCTTCCTGCACAACCGCTTCCCAATCTTAAACCGCAATACGAGATAAATGATCCCAGCTCTTCAAATCAAATGGGGCACGCTAAATCCATCACCACTCTTAGGAGTGGGAAGATCATTGATAAAACCCTTCCGGTTAGTCCCGAAAAGCCTCAAGAATCAGAAGAGGACAATAACGATGAATCTAATGATGTCCCACAAAAATTAGAACCGGAACTTTTAGAGAAGCCAGTTGCTCCGTTCCCCCAACGGTTGGTTGCACCAAAACGTCTTTCTAACTCTCAGGATATTCTGGA
This sequence comes from Magnolia changhungtana, assembly GCA_030180095.1. Lineage (NCBI taxonomy): Eukaryota > Viridiplantae > Streptophyta > Magnoliopsida > Magnoliales > Magnoliaceae > Magnolia > Magnolia changhungtana. The sequence goes on from JASAUF010000565.1 coordinate 825,572, forward strand.
GGTGTTGAAACAAGTGAAAGTCAACATTCCTCTACTTGATGTCGTAAAACAGGTTCCTTTATATGTAAAATTTCTGAAAGACCTATGCACGACTAAAAGACGGCAGAGTATTCAAAAGAAGATCTTCTTGACTGAGAAAGTGAGTGCCATCCTGAAGCAAAACGTGCTGCAGAAATTCAAGGATCCCCCAGAGCCCAACCATATCATGTGTAATCGGGAGCCATCGAATTGATCACGCACTTCTTGACTTAGGAGCGAAGCGTCAATCTCGATTCCCTACTCAAGATACAAAACAGTTAGGGTTGGGTGAGTTAAAACCCACCCTAACCACACTACAACTTGCCGATCGAACTGTTCGTGTACCAAGAGGGATTATTGAGGATGTATTAATCCAAGTCGATAGATTTTACTACCCTGTAGATTTTATCATCCTGGACACCGAACCCATCAATAACATGAGCACTCAGATTCCCGTCATTCTTGGTCGCCCATTCCTTGCCACGTCAAATGCAATTATCAATTGCAGGAATGGTGTCATGACTATGTCTTTTGAAAATTTGACATTGGAGTCAAACATTTTTTTTAATAACGGCAGCAACTCAGAGGATGATGACGATGTCCACGATATTAACATGATCGATACTTTCGTGGAAGATAGGACACCCCTTACCTTATCCTCTGATCCTCTAGAGACGTGCTTGGCCCACTCCTATGAGTTTGATGATGATATGATTAGGGAGACGTGTGCCTTGCTTGATACTGCACCGGTACTTGAAGTTAACCGGTGGAGGCCACAATTTGAAGAATTACCACAAACTGATGTAGTGCCTCTTTCGTCTAACCTCAAGGCACCGAAGCTTGACCTAAAACCTTTGCCCTCTGATTTGAAATATACCTATTTAGGTCAAGATGAGACATACCCGGTGGTGATCTCTGCCCACTTGGAGAAAGAACAGGAGAGTATGCTCATATCTACTCTCATTGAGCATAAAGGAGCCCTAGGATGGACGATAGCGAACCTCAAGGGAATCGATCCCTTGATTTGTACTCACCACATATATCTTGATGATAATGCGAAGACCGCTCAGCAACCACAACGTAGACTAAATCCAAACATGAAGGAAGTGGTTAAGGCTGAGGTTCTCAAACTATTGGATGTGGGTATCATATACCCTATATCTGATAGTCAATGAGTGAGTCCAACTCAGGTGGTTCCTAAGAAGTTCGGAATCACCATCGTAACCAATGCTAATAATGAACTCGTGCCAACTAGAGTCACTACTGGTTGGAGAATGTGCATTGACTACAGAAAGTTGAATACCGTCACAAGGAAGGATCACTTTCCTTTGCCCTTCATTGATCAAATCTTAGAAAGGCTAGCTGGTCATTCCTATTACTGTTTCCTTGACGGGTATTCGGGCTACAATCAGATTGAAATTGCCCCTGAGGACCAGGAAAAGACCACATTTACATGTCCCTATGGCACCTTTGCTTACCGAAGGATGCCATTTGGATTATGTAATGCCCCTGCCACCTTTCAGCGATGTATGTTGAGTATCTTTTCTGATATGGTGGGGCAATATCTAGAGGTCTTCATGGACGATTTCTCTGTCTATGGTTCATCTTTCAGCAAGTGCTTGGAAAGTCTTAAATGTGTGCTGAAAAGATGTGAGAAAAGAACTTGGTACTTAATTGGGAGAAGTGCCATTTCATGGTTCATAAGGGGATTGTCCTTGGACATATCATCTCGTCCAAGGGAATTGAGGTAGATAAGGCAAAAATCGATCTTATCTCTAACCTGCCTCCACCCAAGAACATCAGGGACGTGCGATCCTTCTTAGGACACGCAGGATTTTACAGGCGATTCATAAAGGACTTTAGTCTCCTCTCTCGTCCTTTATGTAATCTTCTTCAAAAGGATGTCCCATACGAGTGGACTGAGCAATGCCAGGAAGCTTTCACCAAGCTTAAAGGCATGTTAACCACTGCACCCATCATGCAGCCACCCGACTGGAGCCTTCCTTTTGAGCTTATGTGCGACGCTTCTGATTATGCTCTTGGAGCGGTTCTAGGCCAGAGAAAAGATAAGAGGCCCTACGTCATCCATTATGCGAGTAGGACTTTAAATCCTGCCTAAGTGAACTACTCGACTACAGAAAAGGAACTCTTAGCCGTGGTGTTCGCCTTGGACAAATTTAGGTCCTACCTGATCGGATCCAAGATCATTATCTATACAGATCATGCGGCATTGAAGTATCTTCTTTCTAAGAATGATTCTAAACCCCGCTTGATACGATGGATCCTTCTACTCCAAGAATTTGATTTGGAAATTAAAGATAAAAAGGGAGTAGAGAACGTAATGGCCGATCACCTTTCTCACCTTAATACCTCTGATTCCTTTGAGGCGACCCATATCAATGACATGTTCCCTGATGAACCACTGTTCAGAGTCTCCCATTCACCTTGGTTCGCTGATATTGCTAATTATCTTGCTACAGGTTCCATACCAACACATTGGACTGCGCAAGATAAGAAGAAATTTTTCACCGAGGTACGCAAATTCTTCTGGGATGATCCATACTTGTTTAAATATTGCCCAGACCAAATTTTGAGGAGATGTGTGCCAGACAATGAGCATCAGAGTGTCATCTCCTTTTGTCACTTACAGGCCTGTGGTGGTCACTTTTCTGCAAAAAAGACCATGGCCAAGATTCTGTAGTGTGGCTTCTATTAGCCCACTATGTTCAGGGACACTCATGAGTTTTGCGAAGCTTGTGAGTGTTGTCAGAAATTGGGAGCATTGTCCCATCGAAATATGATGCCCTTGAATTTCATTCTTATCATAGAGGCATTTGATTGCTGGGGCATCGATTTCATGGGGCCATTCCCCCAATCTTTTGGAAATTTATATATTTTACTTGCCGTGGACTATGTCACTAAATGGGTTGAAGCGATTCCGTGTCGAACTAATGACCATCGCACGGTCATTAAATTCTTAAAAGAAAACATCCTTTCCCGATTCGGAACGCCTCGAGCCATTATTAGTGATGGGGGTTCACACTTTTGTAATAGGCCATTCGAGAGTTTAATGAAGGAATATGGTATCTCTCATAAGGTGAGCACCCCATACCACCCACAGACAAGTGGGCAAGCTGAGATTTCTAATAGGGAGATCAAACACATTTTGGAGAAAACGGTTAACCCTGATCGTAAAGACTGGTCAACCCGATTGACCGATGCCTTATGGGCTTACCGTACTGCTTTTAAAACCCCTATTGGAATGTCTCCCTTTAGACTCGTCTATGGGAAGGCTTGCCACTTACCCGTGGAGTTGGAACATAGAGCCTATTGGGCGATCAAAAAATCAATTTCAATCGAACAACGCTGGCTCGCTACGCAAACTTCAATTAAATGAACTTGAAGAAATCCGGAACGACGCATACGAGAACTCGAGAATTTACAAGGACAGGATGAAGGCGTTTCATGACCAACATATTCTACGAAAATCATTTACGCCAGGCCAGAAAGTCCTTTTGTATAATTCTCGATTACATCTTTTTCCGGGTAAGCTTCGATCTCGTTGGACTGGCCCTTACATTGTTGTTACTGCATATCCTCATGGGGCCGTTGAGATAAGAGACCCCGACAATGGCAAGGAGTTTAAAGTAAATGGACATCGCTTAAAGCCATTTGTCGAGAAATTTAATTCAGAGGACATGTCCATGCCTCTGACTGATCCCGTTTACCAGGACTGATCTCCTAGTCTGATGGAGGTATAGGTAGGTTTATCGCTTTCTTAGGACTAGGGTAATTTGCTTTATGTTATTTTAGGATAGACGGTAAACTTAGCGCTCCTGGGAGGCAACCCAGCTTTTTCATTCCATTTAATTTTCCTAGTTAGTTAGTTCAATGTTTGTGGGTAACATTACTGCAAACCCTCACGAGACTACAACTCGTCCACTAGGGGCAACCTAGGGGTTTAAAGGCTTGTTGCATACGCTAAATGCAATCGAGAGCACCTGCGAAAGTGGTATAGGTAGGATTTTATTTTTGTTATTTTTGTTCTGCTTTCTCTCTCGTGCTGACCGGATTCCATGCTGTGATCTCTTAGAAAGTCTCTCACGATTCATCATCCAGGTACTATCTTCCCATCACTTCACATTTACTTTTGTTGTCCCATGTGCATTCCATGCTCATATCTTTTACATTGAGGACAATGTAGCTTTTAGGTTGGGGGTGGGAGATTAGGTTACCTAATCAGAGTTTTCTTTGTCTTGAGCAAAAAATTGTAAAAATTTTTAAAATTTTTTCTGGACTTTCTGGTGAATTTGAAGTGATTTTGACAACCATCTTTGATTTAGAATTACAGGATATGGAATGTTGGTAATTTACTACTCTTGGATTCAGTTGTCTAGTAGATTTCACAGTTAAGTTTGAATTATTAATCCATGATTAGAAGTTGTAAACATTGATTGAGTCATGATTTCACATGTCACATCTCGCTTACCCATTGAGGTTTCAATTTAATATTGAAGGTTTAACTTGGTAATCACTAAACATGGAAGGAACCAGCCTGAACAGTTGCCCGTCATGATCAATTGAAGAAAAAGAAAATACAAATGCCTTTGGAAAGGGGTGGGCGAAGAACCTTCACCATAGGTTTGCTCCCTATAGGTGTGGATTTCATTCCCCATGGATAATATACGAAAAGGTTTGGGTATACAGTCTTCATCATAGGTTTGCTCCCTATAGGTGTGGATTTCATTCCCCTTCTTGGTATTACTATTAATGGAAAGCTGAAGGAATGAAAAGATGATCTTTGAGGCAAGCTTTGGTTATCATGAATTCTCTTGTTGGTTACCAATGATATCCTACCAACGATATCCTGAAATAAAGAATTTAATCTTAATGATCAATAAACCGAGATTACACTATACACCCATGGAACTCAATGTTTAGAATTATTCTAATTAATGGATTAATATTTGAACTTGATTATGAAATTCACCGTGCATGAGAGGCCATGAGAAATTGATAATCAACATTCATGAATCTTAAGATTTCTCATATCTGGATTGTTTTTCAAAATATCACTCGGCTTCACAAGAATTGTCTCGTAATTCTCAACTTAATTTTCGCATATTTTGCTCGGGACTAGCAAAATGCTAGTTGGGGGTTGTGTTGAGGGTCAAATATTGCATATCAGACCTCGATTATTGCTAGATTTTACATACACAATAATACTTAATGGAGTATTTGAATTGTGTTTTGTTGCAGGATGCAATCAGGAGCGTTGACTGGAAACTGATAGTAAAAGCGTGGATTTGACACTCCGATGTCACAAAAATAAGGGATGGACTCCAGGGGACCAAGATCATCGAATTTACACACCGGAGATCTGCGAAAATCGAGAAACTGAAGTTCACGTGGCCCGAAATTGGTTCAGAATGAAAGATCACAGGATTCCCACTATCCGTTCAGTTCGAAACTTCAGATATGGCCTGAGGGCCATAAATTAACCGTAAACATTAAATTTCAACCATTAGATCTTTTTGAAAGTGTGCCAACTGATATATCAGCTCATGAATCTCTACTTTGGGGCCCACCTGACATCAGGATATACTTCAATTTTGGTCTCAACCCTTTAAGTGAGATTGGAAGGTGGTTGAACGGAGCGGATTCCGCATGAACATTATAGTGGACCCCATGCTGTGGTGCATGTACACCATGTACAAGCAAGCCCGCAACGCACCGGAATCGTGAGATGGGTCAGCGAGCGCTGACCCGAGCTTTCCTTCTCAAAAATGGAAATTTCGTTTTTCTTTACAGCGCCGCATAAGGACTTGCGGCAGATTCTTGTGGGCCACCACAGTGCATCAACGGTCAGATCCGGACCGTCCATTCGTTTGATGAGTGAAAACCCACCGTACATACGGTGGATTTTCAAATTCCAGCTCGCGTACACGTGGAGACAGTGTCCACAACATCTACGGACGGCGGAACTAAAGATCAAGTGGGCCACGCCGATTTTTCTCCAAAGATATTCTTCCCCGGACGGTTTTTCGACGTCGATCCAATGGACGGCTTGGATTTCTTAAAAATACATCGAAGTGGAGCCCACCAGCCTCGTCAACGCAGATGAACGAGCTCTGCTTTTGTAACGCCCCGTGTTTTCAGGACCCGAGTACACGACCCATGTCCCGAAAACCCGAGTGTTAACCTTAAAGGATGGTCAAATTCGAGTGTACTTTTTTTTATCAATTATCAGAGTAAGCAGATGAGCGTAGTATAGACAAACAACATAAAGGAAATTTTCATTATCATTCAAATATACAAGAAGCTGCCCACAATGACTTATACAAACCAATGTCTCTGCACTATCAATTGCAAGATTACATACATAAGAAATTTGAAATGTATAAAACATATAAATGAGAGTCATAAGATCGCACAGCTCCTCTTGGCAATACGGCCGTGCATCCATGGCACCTGCACAGCTTCTCATCAAGTCTGATCATATACATCATCTGGGCCACCTGTGTTACCTGTACGGTTGTATATTTGATGAATGAGTGGCCAGCTCAGTGTGAATTCCCCTCAAGATTACACACCGCCACATTAGGTAAGCATAGTTATAAAATAAAGCATACAAAACAGTACATGATGCAGATCTTATTATATGCATGGATGTATGAAATGCGTTCACGCCCCGGGGATGCTCATCCGTGCGGACAGGGCCGCCGTCCATGCAATGCGTTCACGTCCCGAAAATACTCATCCGTGCGGACAGGGCCGCCGCCCATGCAAATCATCGAATTGGGAAAATCATCCAGTCGGAACAGGAGTCGATAATCGGTGGTCTGGGAGCTAGCGAAACGATACCCCAACAACTCTAGGGCACGTGCTACAGCATCCAGAATTAGCCACCCGTCATCGCCAATATGCCATGGATGCATGATTAGCCAAACCGTTATTAGTCCAGTTGCAATCAGCCAATTTAGATAAGCTCAAGGTCACTACGGGGAGCGTATAGCCCAGCGTAGGCCGACAGCTCGGGCATAGTGTCTCATTACCACCATCCCCGGCTCATGAGACTACCACCTTAGGATGTTTAATGGAAAGCCGTCGACTAGTGGTCAATCATATTACAATGTATAGGGCTTACCATCGCGTGGTTGCACGATATAAAACATCGAACCCATATAGGGCAAATACCAAAACAAACCACGTAGGCAGATATTAAAATAAGCCACATAGGGCGAGTATCAAAATATACCACATAGGGCGAATATCAAAACCATACGATAAAGACCATCCTTAAAAATCATTGGGCCCAAAAACCCTGGATGGTAGGCCCACATCAATCATCCTTCTAAACCACCACTCAATAACCTCCTAGTCGAAGGTCCATTACGATCACAACTAGTCAAGATACATCCTAAGTATGGGTGTACATTCATATGTGGAAATTTTCCACCAATGTACCAGTTTAAGTTCCATGAGCAACCCACAAAAAGAAATCCACAAGCATGGGCAATTATACAGGATAATCATAAAGCATGTAATACAGTAATTCAATTTCCACCAGCTAATACATGTGATTATAAAGGGAGATATCAATTATGAATTTAAATAAAAACTATAACTTAAGCTAATGAGAAGATGGAAAGCTCAAGGGGAAGAATCATCACCTTATCGTTGGATCGCCTACCAGCATGGTTAGGGGACGTGTGGTCCCTTATAATTGAGTCCTATCATGAATTAGGAAATTACATGGTTAGATCGAGTTTTATACACTATTTATCGTTGAGATTATAACCTAGGGTTTGAATTATTTATCTTAGGGTTTAGTCTTAAACTTAAATTCTAAAATTTGAATCTTGAATTTTTAATATTATTATCGTGCAACTGATCAAATAATATTTATTATAGGGGTATTAATCCATCAATATTAATAATGTGGGTTCATAAGTTCATATTTGAATGTACCGTCATTATCTAATGACTAATAACCTCCTAAGTATAAATATTTACTAATGATAATATAATAAGGACTAACACTAGTAATTAATAATATGCCCAATATTAGCTAACATGACACTAATAATCATTGTGATGAAAATACATAATATGCTCTACCCTTAATGATAATATTTGATAATGATAGAATAAAACATTAATGTCTACTATTACTAATCTTTATATGTAATTTATATGTAATATCTAATATAAATATAAATAATTTACTAAAGGCCATACATTTCTAATATTAGTAATCCTAATAATGATAATTATGATAATGCTTAAAAAGAGTCTAGTGTGGGTTTGAGGGGCCCATGAATAAAATTATTTCGGCCGTAACATACACAACAGTTAGGAGGTTTATCCACCATTAAAGCATTCATAATCATTTGTTGGGCCCACCAAGTTGTGGGTCACAAATCCAACCCATCCATTATGTGTGTCCCGCTAGTTTAAGGGGTCAAACCAAGTTTCAGTTGCATCCAAATCTCAGGTGGACCCCGACAAATACTTTCATATGGTTTAACATGTATTTAAAAGATTGTAAATGGTGTGGGCCACCTAAGCTCTGTGTATGACTGGTTTTTGGGGCACCCTGTATAAGAAGGGGACCCATTGAATGGGCGGTGTCGATGTTTGACACACATCATGGTAGAGCCTGTGGTGGGGCCATGGCCCTAGCCAAAACCTTAACCAAAAGGTGTCAGCGTCTTCTGGACGTTTACGTGTATGGTTCTTATATTATATATATATATATATTTGTTTTGATAGGTGGGGCCTGCCTAAGGAGGATCTACTCCGTTGATTGGGTTCTAGGGCTCAGGAAAGGTCCAATGTTCAATTTTGGACATGTCTTGGTGCACTGAAATATCACAAAGGACCCTAACGATTTACCACTATTAAATCAGTCTTTCTGCTTGTGTGGCCTACCAGAGAGTTAGGTTGGCTTCATTTTTTGGGTCAATGCCTAAAATGAGGTGGGAAATGGAATGGACGGTGCAAATATAACATACATCTAGGTGGGCTCCCATTGGTTTCATGCCTGCACAGATACACAATTTCATATTTAAATATATCCATACAGATATCTATATATTAAAAATGTCCAGGGGCCACACGTTAACGGTCTGCATGTAGCCCATCCATACCACGCGCGTGGAAGGGATGCTTGAATTCAGAGGTGCTTTATGTTATATAATATATTATATTATTATACATAAATATACATATTTTTCTTTTTAAATTCACATGCATGTATGTGTGTACGAAAGAAAACGTCCAGGCCTGACGCCCCTTGCTGGACGGCCTGGATGTGCCACATCATCAAAGTGGGGTTCACACACGTGGCCACCAACTGTGGCAGGGTGGGGTCCACCTGTACTCAAGCTGGGCCCAAAACCACGGCAGCCCCTTAGTTTTTGGTGAGGCCCACCTGCATCTGGCGAGGCCTAGCTGAGCTTTGGTGAGGCCCACGAACCGTGCAGGGCCCACGGACTGATCTTCCCCCATTCCCAGCAACAGCAGAAATGCATTCTCCTGGCCTGGTTTTGTTGCTACACACGCCAGCAGGGGGCCGGACTTGTGGCCTAGTTAGAGGCCCTTTTTGGCCAAAAACGGTCTGATCTCAGGCCTGAAGGAAACCAAACCTTCGGACCAGCTCGTGGCTCACGTTGCAGGTCATTTTCCAGTTCCCTGTTTCTGTTTTTGAGCTGAACCCACAACTATTTGTCAGCTCAAAACAGGGCCTGTTTTCAAGCTTCTATATGGTCGGATTTTTGGCCCCAACGTGGCTTATAACAGGCCTCATATCTACATGAAAATGAAGAAGAAAATGAATACAAAGAAACAGTAAAGAAATGGCTGAAGTTTTTTTTGGGCTGTTTACCCGGCCGAGCTTGGCTCCACATTAGCTCTCATTGCTCTCCCTCTCTTTGCTTTCTCCCTCCCTTTTCTCTCTGTGTGGAAATCAAGAGAGCATTGGTGCTTATTTATAGGCAGGGCAAGGCAACGTTGATCGGTCAGGATTTAGTTTGCCTGAAATCTTCACTCAAAACTGCGGGTAGAAACCGAAACCGGCCCCCGGTTTTGCTTTGTCAGGGAACCCTAAACCTCATGGGGAATGGGTGGCTATGATGAGTTCATTCCAGAGGCTGATATTGAAGGAAACCAGCTGTGAGGGTTGCCGGTTAGCAGCGAAATGATCGGCTACGGTTTCCATTTTCAGAAACTCTATACTGCACACACTCTCCTTGCACCTGATGTTGTGTGCATACGCATGTGCCTGAATTTACAAAAACGACGTCTTCCAAGTCAGTCTTGGCATCCCATCACGATGGACGGCTTGGATTGTCCTAACAGAGCCGGATAGTGGGCCACTAATCAAAGTTCTCGGACGATGGCCCGTCCGCTGACAGCGCCGAAAGGAAGAGAGAAGTTCCTGACCACGGGTCAGAGGCTCTGACTGAGCGTGCCCTACTCGATGCATGGCGAGTGCACGTCCTGATGTGCATACACCCATTAAGTGGGGTCAACTGGGATGTTTTTGGGAAATCCACTGGCTCTACATGGTTATAGGCACGTTTTTAAGAAGTTCTTACAAAAGAATATATATCTAAATTATTACGGATAGGGAGCTCTTCGTCGTGTTCTTCATGGGAAAGTACTCACGTCAAATCACATGATGGGTGGGCTTGTCTTGAAATTCAATGGTCAGATGGCTTGATTTATGAATGAAGATCATCCCCAACGGTTAAGTTAGTATCAGGGAAAGGATGTAAGGCTAGAATAGTTGGATCGATATCGTACACATGTATATGTCACGTTAAATCTTATGGTAACGCTAGAGGACTTTCGATGCCCGAGCATCGAAAAGTTCGGGGCGTTACAGCTTTGCAGCGTCCGCGAAAACCAGACGCTAGTTTTTCCAGTGGGGCCCACTCCTCATCCAAGTCACCAATCGGGACCGTCCATTGTGTAAGGAGGGGGGGTATTCACCTCATCAAGGTGGCATTTTGCCCCATGCAAGCGATCGGAGAATCCTGGCCGTTAAACGTAGGTTGGAAGGCAGGAAAGGAAATTCTTGTGGGCCACACCAAATCAAACCCAAATTCACATTCCCAGAGGGTTTTTCGTTGTGCATACAGTGGACGGCATGGATTTTTCAAGAAACATCTTCCTGAGGCCCACCGATCTTCACAGAGCGGACGCGGAAGCTCTGTTTCGCGTCAGTGGCTGTGGAAGATTCCTGTGGGCTACCATGGTCCAAGATCTAAGATCCAGATAATCGGGACCGTTCATCAGGGGTAAAAGGGCCCTATAAACATGGCCTAGCTGTCGGAATCATGGAATGAAGGAAGGACGACTTTTGATCTTCCAAACACAGAATAGACGGTGGAAACAAAGAGTCAATGGACCACATCAAAGGATGTTTAAAAATGGTCTTTCCTGACTAGTTCTTTGCCACGCTTCCAATGAACGGACTGGATTTCTCCGTTAACTTCAATGATAGGCTCCACCAATCAATCAGCACAACCAGATGATATGCAAGCCCCAGCCGACCTCCTTGCTGCATAAAACCTCCGCATGGAGTGCGGAAACTCTCCATCGGGTGCTTATAAAAGACAGAGAGAGCAAGAGAGTGGGGGCATCTTGGCTTGGGTTGGGACGTGAAGAAGAGGAGGAAGAGAGAGAGAGAGAGAGAGAGAGAGAGAGAGAGAGAGAGAGAGAGAGAGAGAGAGAGAGAGAGACAAAGGCAACGGACGGGTTCTAATTTCTTTTCTTCTTCTTTAATTCTCTTCTTTTATGTATTTTTCCAGAGACTATAGCCTTATGATGTCTGGCTAAACCTCTTGGCTAGGGCCAAGAGGTGAAGCTTGTAGCATGATGGGAGATTCTATGCCTTCACCTTAAATTTAATTAGTGAACCGAATTTGATTTTGATTTAATTTTATTCTGGGAATGTTTTTAGTCTTTAATGGTCTGTTGTGACTGAAATTACAATGGGTCTGCGATGGCTTTGAGCATGTTCTTCTCCCTTTTATGTTTATGACGTCAGGAAGCCCTGTTGTTCACCATCGTCTCCTGGGCATGGTCGGATGACGGTACCCTTCCTAACTTTCATGGCATGTTGATTGGTTGGTAATTAGTTTAATTCTGTTGTTTACTTTGTCTCCTGGGCATGGTTTGGTGATGGAATCCATTCTAATTCATATACCTTTCATCTTTTTAAAACACTATATCTAATAAGTTCAGTTTAAATTCCATGATTCTTCAAGCAGGCATAAGATCTCCCTGATCTCTACAAGTGGATCCTCTGAATCCCTAGTTTCCTTTCTCTGAATTTTCTGAAGTTTTAGATTAAATATTTCACCATTATTCTTCAAATTACATTCAATTTAGATTTTGTCTTAGTCTAATCCTAGTTCTATTTAGTTTCAGATAACGTATAGGTTTCAGTCCCTGTGGATTTGACCTCGGTCTCACCGAGTTTATTACTACATCACAACCCTGCACTTGGGGAGTGAACACACTACCTTAGTAAAACCAAGCTTGGATCCCTAATCATGCTCAGGAGAGCTGAATTCAACTTGAGGAAGGACAACCGTTGGATGTTTTTTTATACCAACTTGAAATTTGGAGGCTTTTATAAGAGTTTAGGTAAGCCCAGGCACCTCTCCGTGTAGGATATCTGAGCCGTGTATGAAGCGCCCTGCCAAGTGAATTATCTGAACGAAAATTCTGTCCATGTCCATTCGTCAGGCAGGCAACATGCGTGTGTTGAATGTGAGTGCTATCGGCAAAATCTTTTTTTATATGGTTCTTATTTTTTCTGCACGTGTGATCCAATTATGTGGTCCGTCCATATCTTTTCAGCCATCGTTTTGTACGATCATTCAATCGGGCTGGTTGTGGACAATCGATGTGGGGACCGCGGACCGTCTAATCACTGACATGCATCACCATGTTGTGGGCCCACCTAAGGTTTGCTCATCTGTACAAAACGGGCATGTTAGCTTTCCTGTAGGCTCGTGGCACTCCCATGCAACTGTCCTCATATAGGTCAGTCAACCTCGGCTGTCCAGTTAATTGGCCTCATCGAGCAGGATAGGCATGGCCCAAAAATCATCCTAAACATTTGATTTTTCCTATTGAAAACAGACCATAGTTCTTTTTTTTTTTTCAACCGTCCCTTTGATGGCCAATGTTTGGATGGGTATGATCATCCAATAGTTGTAAAGTTGGGAAACAGATTATCAATGATGGGACCTATGATTTAGACGGTATGAATTGGTGTAGATGTACTCGATGTCTACATTGGATGTATCCACGCGTTTGATTTGCATGATGGGGATTTTTCTCCTCATTGCTGGGTTCGATGAAATCGAACCGATGATTGTCAGATTTTTCACCGCTAGTCGCGGGACAGTTTTTGTCATGTTCCGATATCATAGACGGACTTTAGATGATATTGAAGGCTGTCATCGAGAGACCTTCGATGACATTGATAATTGTCGGAATTTTTCACCCCCAGTCGCTGGACAGTTTTGGTCTTGTTTTGATATCATCGAAGGACCATCGATGATATCAAAGTTGTCATCGAGAGACCTTCGATATCATCGAAGAGTTACACAGATGCGATTACAGAAACGCAGATTCTGCGGATTTTATTTCCTATTTGGATTCTACCTCTTTCTATTCTTATATAAAGGGGTGTATGCGGGATTGTGATGTATTCTAGGGTATTCTAAGGTTTCCTAAAGGTTTTCTAGGAGGGCTTAGGGCTATCAAAGGTATGAGAAAGAGAGAGAGAAAGAGAGAGAGGAAGCTTGTGGAAGGGAGGCAATGCTCGTAGAGGTGATCTACCATATCTCAGTGCTTTCACGTCCTCGTAATCGGTGAGATCTCTCAATTTTTTTTGTTTCTCTTATTGTTTATCCACTCCTGCGTGAGTGAAGAAGGTTTGATCCAAGCGGTGTATGCTTGTGATCAGTTGTAACGTTCTACTTTATAGTGGATTGTTGATCTGGGCTAGGTCCCGTAGTTTTTACCTCTTCGAGGGTTTTCCACGTAAAATTCCCTGGTGTCATGTGGTTTATGCTTCGATTTATTTCATTGCTTTATTATTTCATAATTCTAGTTTGTTTCAGGAGGCTAGATCCTAAGGTTTTGTGCAAGGCCCCCAACACCGCATACTCTACCAGAGTATGATATAATTAGGAATGATCAAATGCAAATTGCAGCTGCACTGCAGGCTATAATGCAGCTTGTTGGCAAAAATCATAACCTGGACCTTCAATGCATCCAACCCACTCATCATCGATTCTATAACCACACCAATGAACTAACCATCAATGGATGGTCAGTGTCATTTATAATGGTTCCAATCACCAACCTGAACAATCCATTCGGGTCCACCTTCTATTGACTTTCCATTCCCTTAAACCTCACTCTCCTCGGACCACTCACGCAGAAATCAAACCAATCAGACTATCCAACCACCCAATCAATTGGAAAAAGAAAAAAAAAGAAATAAAAGAAATAAAAAAGAAATAAAAAAGAGAGGAAGAAGTCCTAATCAAGCATTGGGGGCCCACCTCTGATTGCTCATTGATGTTAACCATCCGTTCTGTAGCTCAGAAAATACATAATATAACAAAACAAGCAAACGTACGTTTGATTTCTAAGGATCAGCTAGCAGAGTAGTTTCTTGAGGTAGCATATGATAATTGGATGGCCCGTGCTTAAAGCTGGGCATGGGACGACTCAGCCACGTTCGACTCGTTCAGACTCAACTTGGCCCGAACCAAATGAGTGAGTCGGTCTGAACCGAGTAGGCTTCGTCCAATTCCAATTCAAACCGAGTCAAGTTTGAGTTACCCAGTAACTTGACCCAACTCGACTCGAAACTCAATCCGGCCAGACTCGACTCGGATTCGGATATATATATATATATATATAATAATAATAATAATAATAAAACTTAATTTTTAAGTATATCTAAGCCTATATGCTTCACCGATCCCTACTCGATCCCAAACTCTCTCTCTCCCTCCCTCGTGCTCCTCTTCTAAGCCCGGCAACCACCCATCACAATCACCACCTCTCTCTCTCTCTCTCTCTCTCTCTCTCTCTCTCTCTCTCCCCCCCCCCTCTTCCAAGCCCGACAACAACCTACCACCATCACCACTCTCCTCTCTTTCTCCTCTCCACTCACTCCCTCCCTCCCTCCCTCATCTCTTGATCTGAATAGGTGTCAACTCTGTACTTTTGACCGGGTTGGACTTGGTCCAAATTAGTCCAAGCCAGACTCGGATTCAGATATGTTTAGGCATGCTATATTTGGTACTTGTTGGCTATACTAGCTAGAACTATTCTTGGCTTTACAAAGCCTATGATTTAGATTCACTGGATACGTGAGAAGAGAAAGAGGAACTTTTGCTATATATTTTTTATATTGCTTACAAGCTCACTGAGTTGATTCAAAACGGACTGCAAGCACTCCTTATATAAACTTTTCCCACCAATGTGAAAAGACACAAATGCCCTCATTAACTACATTAATTCTATCAGTTTCAGTCGTTTAGAAACCCACCAGCCACAACACGTGGAAAATGTGGAAATAGCCATAACGTGTGGTTGGTTCAAATGCCATGAAAAACTGTAGAATCTGAACCGTCCATTTGGTTTGGACGTTTCAACACTCCCCTTCAAACTAAAACAGGTTTCATTCCAAGCATTGATCTTAGTCGTCTGAATGTATCAGTCGGTAATGCCTTGGTGAATATGTCTGCGACCTGTTCAGTGGTGTGATAGTACTCCAATTTCACTACTTTCTGCTTTACTTGATCTCTGAGAAAATGGTATCGAGTATTGATGTGCTTGCTTCTTCCATGTTGCACCGAATTTTTTGCTAGCTCGATTGCCGACTTATTATCCACATATATGACTGTGGATTCTTCCTGCAGATGTTTCATCTCCTTTAGTAGGTTTCTCAACCAAATCGCTTCACAAACCGTGGATGATACTGCCACGTACTTTGTTTCACATGTGGACAAAGCAACAACACTCTGCTTCTTTAAGTTTCATGTGAAAGCAGTCGATCTAAGATAGAATACATAGCCACTGGTGCTCTTTTTTTCATCTTGGTCACCTCCCCAATCACTGTATGAGTATCCATACAGAATTGCTTCATCATCGTATGGATAGAAAAGACCGAATTCCATTGTTCCTTTGACGTACCCGAGGATTCTTTTTGCGGCTAGCCAATGTGATTCTTTTGGCGCTTCCATGTACCTGCTTAGAAGTCCAACACTGTAGACGATATCCGGCCTTGTGATTGTGAGGTACCTTAGGCTTCCAATCAGACTCTTGAATATAGTTGAGTTAACGCTTCTTCCTTCTCCTTCTTTTGTCAGCTTCAGGCCCATTGCTACAGGCGTGTTCACAGCATTGCAGTTAGCCATTTTGAACTTTTTAAGCAACTCTTTGACATACTTTTTCTGTGATATATAAATACCGTTGACTTGTTGTTTTACTTAGATGCCCAAGAAGAAGGACATCGATCCACCATCAATCATCTCGAATTCATTGAACATAGCATGTTTGAATTCTTCAAACATCATCTAACTGTTTCCTGTGAACAACAGATCATCAACATATAGGCATGCTATGAGGATGTCGCCATGAGCATTTTTGTTGATGTAGACTGCATGCTAATATAGACATTGGGAGAAGCCGTTTTCTTGAAGATAGTTGTCGATGCGTGCATTCCAGGCACGAGGAGCTTGCTTCAACCCATAAAAGGGCTTTCTTCAGTCGATACACCTTGTGTTCCTCCCCTTGAACAACAAAACCTTCAGGCTAGTGTACATAGACCTCTTCTTCCAGAATTCCATTCAGGAATGCAGATTTCATATCCAGTTGGTAGATCATCCAATTGTGATGGGCTGCAAGGGAGATAATCATCCTTACAGTGTCAAGGCGAGCAACATGAGCAAAGACTTCTTCATAATCCACCCCGTATTTCTGTTTGTAACCCTTTGCTACGAGCCTTGCCTTGTAGCGATCTATTTCACCATCAACATTTCGCTTGATCTTGTACACCCATTTGACGCCAATAGTTCTTTGGCCTTGAGGAAGTAAAGTTAGATCCCATGTATTGTTCTTCTCAATGGCATGGATCTCCTCTTCCATAGTCATCCTCCAGCATTTTTCTTCTACAGCCTCTTCAAATGTAAGAGGTTCGTGGTCCGCATACAAGCAGAACAAATTTACTTCCTCAGTTTCGGCGTATATATTGTTGAGACTCCTCATTTTAATAGGAGCCAAAGGTGAAGGAGAACTGGATGATGATGTGCTAGCTGAATTTTGATTTGATGGAATACTTCCAGAGGAGATGGAACGTATCGCTGGACTTCTGTGTGTAGACGTTTCAGCGGAAGAGGGTGTTGCAGGTGTCTGCTCCTGGTTCTCATGCTTATCTTCTTCATATTCTTCAACTGCGACTTGATTTTCTTTGGCTGAATCTTTCTCGTTCCACTTCCAGGCTTCTTCCTCACAGAATACTACATTTCTACTCACCACCACTTTATTGGTTAGTGGGTTGTAGAGCTTATATGCCTTCGATACTTCACTATAGATGATAAGATGCATTTCTCGCCACAATCATCAAGCTTCCTTCTTCTTGCTTTTGGAACTTGAGCGTATGCGACACACCCAAAGATCCTTAAGTGCGCCACGATCACTTTGTAGCCACTCCATGCCTCCTGTGGTGTCATGTTTCTTATGCTCTTGATTGGACACCGATTGAGCAAGTAGGCAGTACATGCAACTGCCTCTGCCCAGAAGCTTTTTGGCATGCCTTTCTCTTTGAGCATGGTTCTTGTCATGTCGAGGATGGTGCGGTTCTTTCGTTCCGCAATGTCATTCTATTGTGGCGTGTAGGCTGCAGTGTGTTGCTGTTTGATGCCTTGTTTCCTGCAATACTCTTTAAAGGCATTTGAGGTGTGCTCTCCACATCTGTCAGATCTAAGGGTTTTGATTTTAAGACCACTTTCTTTTTCAACAAGGGCTTTAAAATTTTTAAAAATAGTAAAACAGTAGACTTTTCTTTGATTACATATACCCACAATTTTCTACTGAAATCGTCAATGAAGGTAATAAAGTATTTATTACCTCCAATAGAGATTGGCTCTAATGGTCCACAGATGTTAGTGTGAACCAACCGCAATGGTTCTCTTGCTCTTCGGGATACTCCACTTAGAAAGGAATTCCTTTGTTGATTATCAAGTGTGCACGCCTCACACACATGTTCTGGAACTTCAATAGCCGGCAAGCCATGTACCATGCTTGATGAGGATAAGAGTTTAATGCCACCGAAATGGATATGTCCAAAGCGAAGATGCCATCTCCATGAATCATTCCTCACGAGTCCATAGAGGCACTTCTCAACCTTTGTGTTAATATGGAGTGGAAACATGTGATTCTTCACCATATGGACTTGAGTCACAAGTCTCTTGTGTGCATCTCTTATAGAGAGAGAATGGTTTTCCATGTGTATGACATACCCCTTCTCAAGGAGTTGGCCGATACTGAGGATGTTACTTTTCATGTTTGGTACGTAATACACATTGGAGATAAAATTCGGCACACCATTCTTCTAATAGATTTTAACTTTTCCTTTACTTTTCACAGGAACTTTTGATGAGTCTCTTAGACTCACATTGCCACGAGCATCTTCTGCCAGTTCCACAAATAACTCCTTCTTTCCACACATGTGGTTACTCGCACCAGAGTCGAGAAACCATACGTCATGTTGATCACATGCTTCTTCTTGTGCAAGAAGAAGTTTGGAGTCTTCTTTTTCATGATTTGATGCTTCTGCATAATTAGAATGCTCATCTTGAACTATTGGTTTGTTCCAACAGTCTGAAGCATAATGGCCAAACTTGTTGCAATTGTAACATTGAATATTTTTTGTATTTCCACGTCCATGCATGGAATGACCTCTACCATTTCCTCTTCCACGGAAATTGATAGTCTTTTGCTAATTTTGTGATTGGATTGGATAATATTCACGCCCTCTACCTCTTGCACGATTGCTAATGCCACGGCCCCCTCGTTGTGTATAACCATTATTTTGTTCATTTAGAATCAACTTAGACTCTAAGGCATGTTTAAGCATTGAACCCGCATTCTTTTACATTCGTTGCTCATGTACTTGCAACGAACCCATCAATTCTTCAATGGACGGATTTTCTATGTCTTTTGATTCTTCTATGGCAACAATCACATGTTCAAATTTGGTTGTGAGGGATCGAAGTACTTTTTCAACAACCCGTACATCTTCGATCTTTTCACCATTTTTTTTCAAGTTGTTAACAATAATAAGTAACCTTGAAAAAAAAATCAGAAATGGTCTCACCTTCCTTCATATGTGAGGTCTCGAATTCGGCTCTAAAAGTTTAGAGATGAACCTTCTTCACACGATCAACTCTTTTGAAGATTGTGCTAAGAATCTCCCATGCTTGCTTGCATATTATCGCTTCAGCGATCCGTTCAAAGGTGGACTCATCTAACCCTTGATAAACAAGAAACAGAGCCTCTTGTCCTTCTTTCTTTGATATTTGAGGACCGTCCTTTGATCAGCGGTGTAGAAAGCTTCTTCTTCCGTTGTGGGTTCTACATACTCATCGGTAACAATCTCCTATACATCTTGTGACCTGAATAGTACGCTTTCATCTGGATGCACCATTTTTCATAGTTATCTTTAGATAACTTTGGAATCTGCGGCTGGATCGAGGACGCTATCACTTCTTCATACCACGGATCAATAACGCCTTTAAAAAAAAAAATAAAAATTTACGTAGCAGTGACAACATCTTGATCACACGATCTGAACCTTCAAACTATACCTGGTCCCACGGGATCGTCTTGCTTTGATACCAGTTTGTTGGCTATACTAGCCAGAACTATTCTTGGCTTTACAAAGCTTATGATTTAGACTCACTGGACACGTGAGAAGAGAAGAGAAACTTTTGCTATATATTTTTATATTGCTTACAAGCTCACTGAGTTGATTCCAAACGGACTACAAGCACTCCTTATATAGACTTTTCCCACCAATGTGAAAAGACACAAATGCCCTCATTAACTACATTAATTTTATCAGTTTCAAATGTTTGGAAACCCACCAGCCACAACACGTGGAACATGTGGAAATAGTCATAACGTGTGGCTGGTTCAAATGCCATGAAAAATTGTAGCATCTCAACCGTCCATTTGGTTTGGACGTTTCAACAGTACCGAGTCGAGATGAGTTCAGGTCAGGCCTATTTCAAAATTGGATCCAGTCGGTCAGCCCTAACTCAGTCCGACTCATGCTCAGCTCTAGGCCCACACTTATCCAAAACCCCACAATGCAAGGATCTTCTCTGTATAATTCCTCATAATTTTTACACTAGCAATGAGTTTTCCACCTTCTGACAATACAAAATAGTAAAAAATCTCAAAATTGTATTTGAAAATCAATTTACACCATTTAAAAATTATGGGCCACATCATCAAAGCCACAGACTGAGCCATCAATTCACAATCACTTCGTTGCCATGATGCCATCAGCTCCTTCTCGATCACTACCCAAACACCGCAGCGCTATCTCGTAAGTGGCGAAGACAGCTCCATTCACAACGAATGAGCGAGCCACAGTCGTTCCCAATCCTCGCCACAGAACGGTGTGGCCCTCTTCTTGGACGCTCTTCCGAAAGCAATCCATGATCCCATCATATTTAAGCGGCAGGTGGTCCCACCGTGATAGTGGTTGGGCCTGTAATCTAGTCTTCACAACATCCAACGGGTAGCAACAAAGCCAACTAGCCACACCCGCAAACCCTCCAGCAACAAACATTGTCGAGAGGCTCTCTTCGCCGCTCATCCTGCACCCTGGGTGTATTAAATCCCGTGTGTACTCGTATGTCCAGAAATAGAAGCCATGGGAAGGTGCATCACGGAGCAGAGTGATGGCTAGCCCTCGATATAGACCGGTTATTCCTTCCTTCCTCATGATGGTCTGCGCTACACTTATGGGTCCTTGTTGATCATCTGATAGACGGTTTTGTAGCTGGAGACGTATCTTCAGAAGCTCGGCTGGGGTGAGCACTACGCATTGTAGGGCACCTGCTCCTACTCCCAGCGTTACACTTTTGTAGGAAGGGGGATCCATGCCGTTACCTGAATCAAAGGCCCGCGACAGGATACGATAGGATTGGAAGACGACTGCATTCTGGAACAAGAGAGGACAGGTTCAGGTCAGGTTAATCAACTAGGACCCGATTAAGATTGGGTCAAGTCAGGGAGGGGTCGATTACAGTTAGTTTTATGTATACATGCATACATACTCGCAATGGAGGAAGATTTCACAAGGCATGGGAATGCATGCAAGGGTGCTCATTTTCATACTAGGGCTGAAAGTTGGGCGGGTTCAACCCAACTGACCCGTGACCGACCCGACATTGGGTTGGGCTTAGGCAAGATATATCGGGTCCGATCTCAAGCTTGGGCTATACAAACACCAACCCGATAAAACTTGGGTTGGGCTCGGGTTGAGGTCTTGGGTTGCCCGACCCAACCCGAACCCGATCAATATATAAGTTACTTATAAATTATAATTGAGTGTGGATCATTTGTGTCGAAATTACACTAGTGATGTCGGGTGTCATTTGTCCGCATCATTTCCAATGACTCAGGCTAACAAGATATGCCGGATTTCACTCTCCCAAATAGATGGTTTGCTATGCTACATAGACTTTTAAAGGAGTAGTTGTCCTATATTTTAGCTTGTTTTTTTTAAGAAAAAAAAATGAAGTTCTTTATGACGAATAATCACATATATAATTAATAAAATCATAGATACGAAAAATAAATCCTATAGTGAAATATAATAAACTAATGTAATAACGAAAATATTAACACGCATACCTGACCAACCCGATCAACCCAACCGAGCCCGCTCGGGTTGGGCTTGGATTGAGAATTCCCAACCTGAGGTTGGGTTGGGTTGAGTTAGGGTTGAGGTATAGGAACCTTGGGTTGGGTTAGGGTTGAGCATCAACCCGACCCAACCCGCCCGACTTTCGGCCCTAATTCATACCATGCCTGTGTTAAAGTGGCATATGCTTGTGTGATCTAAATGCATCCATCAAGAGTGCCCAATCAAGCAAATGCTGTTATTTGATAGAAACCAACTAAAAATTAACCTAGACCTAACTGGGCTGGGGTCTTAAAAATGAGAGCGGGACCTAGAATGACCTGAACCTGTTAGCCCAGGTGTGGGTAGGCCTACAGAAATGGGTGATGGAGGTGAAATGGAGGGATAAGAAGAAGTAGGATGAGAGGACCTGGAAAGCGACGGACACCATAGGGGTGGCCATGCCTTTGTAGAGAGCAGAAGGGCCGCCGGATGCAACAATATTACGGAGGAGTCCGAAAGTTGAAGTGTTGTTGGAAGGCTGTTGGAGATGGACCCTGAGAGTGTCCAACGGGTGGCCAGAGATTACACCGGCCACACCCCCGAATCCGCCAGCCATGAATTCTCTGCACCAATTGCTTGCGAGGAACTCCGGCCAGAACTCCATCACTTCTCTCCCATTCGAACTCGAACCACTATCAAAGCCAAAATTCTCTCTCTCTCTCTCTCTCTCTCTGAGCATTGGGTGGCCAAAGAGAGAGAGAGAGTCGTGACCAGGGCACGAGGCTTCCTCCATCCTAACAACAGTTATCG
This sequence comes from Magnolia changhungtana, assembly GCA_030180095.1. Classification (NCBI taxonomy): domain Eukaryota; kingdom Viridiplantae; phylum Streptophyta; class Magnoliopsida; order Magnoliales; family Magnoliaceae; genus Magnolia; species Magnolia changhungtana. Next base: position 848,370 of record JASAUF010000565.1, read on the forward strand.
ACCGTTATGTTTGGTTGGGAGCATTTAGCGGGTAAGGAAACGGTCAACTGAATTAACTTGTCCAAGAATCCGATTATACGTTAGCTGCAACCCAAACGTGCGTTGGTCCACTGGGGCGGGGCCCACATTCTGAGACTGTCCAATGATTTGAACCGTCCATGTTCTCCATGTTTCGTAAATAAGCTTTCATCCCAAATTCACGCCTCAAAGATGATCCAGGCTCTGATTTTTTTTAGTTGAACGTGAGCCATTCAAATTTCTTTTTCAGGTGTTCTAAGTACATCTAGATACAACGATGGTCGTAGTCATTCCATGAGGGTAATTTTTCCCTAACTATAATTAACCAAGTGTTTAAACTTCCCTGAACTTATGTAAATTTTATATAATACAAATAGCATTTACCCTATTTTACCCTGCAATTAGTTGCAAAGAGAGTCGTTAACAATAATTTTTGGGTCTGGCTAGCCCTTCAACCAAATAACACTTGTCTTTTCAATTCATTGACAAGGCCAAGCCACTCTCAGATTCATTCGGTCCATGAGGCCCATCTCAATGTATTTGTTATATATCCACGCCGTCCATCAGTTTTACCGGCTCATCTTAGAGTATCGCCGCACAAAATGAAGTAGATCCAAATCTCAGGTGAACAGTACCACAAGAAACAGTGGTTATTAATTGCTAAAAACTTCCTAGGCTCAATGTTCATCTGCCATCCAACCGGTTGATAATGTCACATGGACCCGGATGAAGGGAAAACACAAATATCAACCTGATCAAAAACTTTAATTACCCACAAATATTTTAATGGTCAATCACCACTGTTTCCTGTGTGGTGTGGTCCACCAAATCGATTTGAATCTGCTTCATTTTTTGAGCTATATCCTTAAACGAGCTGAAAAAACGTATGGATGGCGTGGATATATAACACATACATCTAGCTGGGCCCACGTAAAAGACATGAGGGGACTGGTTAGGTCCCCTCCAGACTGAAGCCGCGCCCATCAAACGACGTTACGGTTTCTCCACAGAGCTTTCGCCTACAGGAGCATTCCCATGTGGACGGGGTTCACCGAAATTCGTCTCCGAAAAAATCTAGACAGGTCAGCTGGGACGCGGATTTTCTGCGAAAGCCTTTAGGTGGAGCCCACTGTGATGTTTGTGAAAAATCCTCCCTGTCCATTCGTTTTATGAGTTCATTTTAGAACATGTTGTTAAAAATTAACCGTATCCAAAGCCAAAGTGGGCCTTACTGAAGAAAATGTGTTAGAGAAATTCCTACCGGTGAGACCTTCCTGGGTTCAACAGTAATGTTTAGATGCCATCCATACCGTTAATAACGTCATTCCCATTGGGATGAACTGAAAATAAAAATGTTAGCATGAATCAAAACTTCTGTGGCCCCATGAATATTTCAACTGTAGACGTTTAATTATCACGTTTTCGGCTCACTTGAGATTTGAATACGGTTCATTTTTGGAAACATGTACTAAATTAAACTCACGAAACGGATGGACGGGGAGGATTTCTAACAAACATCACAGTGGGCCCCACCTAGGTTCCCAGCGCAGTAACTTCTGCGAAAGGCTTTCGCAGGAAATCCGCGTCCGGTAAGCTGTCCCTCAAATGAGACACGTGGCTCTGCCTTATCCTCTCGCTCGTTTAAACTAAAACTCTCGTCCTACTGCATGTCCTCCTCCTCCTACCATCTCCGTACTCCACAGCACCATAACACCTCTCCCGCATCCGCACCGCACCACAACTCCACGTTGATGCCTCTCGTAGCAACAGCACCACCGCCTCCCAACAATGCAAGAGTCTATCCTTCCCCTCGCCTCCGCGTCATACACACCACCGTATGTTCTCGCATCCGGACCGTCCGTTACGTTCCTGTCCGCAGGGGCAGACAGAGACGAACACCCACAGCAATTGTAGCTGCTGTTGTCCGTACGGAATCAAGTAACGGTGAGGATGAGATCGGGTGTTCAGCATTTTCGTCAACGTCGCCAATGGTGCAGGACATGGTCGCGGATTTCGGAAATATCCTGTTATCGGATGTGGTGGTGAGGCGGAGAAGGAGAGTTTACTGGGGCAGGAAATGGAGTTATTCGGACATGGCGACTGCTTCCGTCGTGCTTTCCATGCACGTCCTGTGCTTGTTTGCTCCGTTCACCGTCAATTGGCCAGCATTTTGGACGGCTGTGATGCTCTATTTCGTGACGGGCCTTTTTGGTATCACCCTTTCTTTCCACAGGAATCTTTCCCATAGAAGCTTCAAGCTTCCCAAATGGCTCGAGTACTCTTTCGCCTATTGCGGTGTTCAAGCACTTCAGGTAAAAGACACCTTCTCCATTTCCCGTATTTGTATAGAAATGAGATGGGCCGTTCATCATTCGGGTCCCACTTTCGATGCCCGCCACCCAAAACACGGGCAGTATTGTGATTTTCTTCTCCAAAACAGGGGAATCCGATGGATTGGGTGAGCACACATCGGTTTCACCACCAGTATTGTGATTCGGAGAGAGATCCGCACAGCCCCATTGAAGGATTTTGGTTTAGTCACATGAGCTGGCTCTTCGACGACAATTCCGTCATCCAAAGAGTATGTGGATCCGTATTCTGTTCGTATTTCGATTGCTTGGCTTCTTCCACTGTCCTTGGTGTTGATTTAGAGTGAGTTTTTTTCTCAGTGCGGAGAACCGAGCAATGTGGGTGATATGGAGAAGCAGCCCTTTTACAGGTTTATGCGTAAGACCTACGTCGCTCACCCCATTGCACTTGCGGCTGTGTTGTATGCTATTGGAGGATTTCCTTTCATTGTCTGGGGCATGGTAAGATATCACTGTTAGCAGGATGGTGATTTTGTTTAACAAATGATATTGTCAATAGAGAAAGTACTTGCTTGCTCTGATTTAAGGTATGTCTGGATACACAAATGAAATGAAGGTGATAAATAAATAGAGAGGTTATGATCAAATTGGGGTTGGGAACCTCTTTTGCAAGCACATGTGTTTCAAATTGGACTTGAAAGGACTGTAATGGCACTTTTGGGGGCTAACCCTTGTAATGGATGAAGCGGGGCTGCCTTCCTATTGAAATGAGTTACTGCAATTCATTTCAGTTGAGTATCCAAACATGCCTTTTGTTGTTTGGATGCACACAACAATTGAATTGTGAATGTTCTGTTTTATCGAGAGGAAGTGACAAAATCAAAGATGTTTCTCAGCATGCATAATTGGGAAGTAGCCCTCAAACTGCTTTTTCATTTCATTCACTTGCAATTTGGAGCCCGAATCTTCTATAGGAATGCTGAGGAAGGTAACTTGAACTAGTAATCACGGTTCTGTTTGATAGCATATCTGAATGCACCTATAGGTTGTGTTTGGATTTACAAGTGAAATGAATTCCACACATTCAGTTAATAAAGAGGAAATGACACAAAATAGCAATCTTCCCAATATTCATAATCAGGGAAGCAACCCGTAAATTTCGATTTTGTTTCTTTAGAGTCCAATTCAAAGTAACATGGCTGCAGTTTGGAATCCAGACCTTTGGGCCCTGTCTGATTGCCACTTACAGATGAGTTCATCTTATTTTAGTTAATAATAATTACTGTTGACTAAAATGAGATGAACTCATTTTTAAGTAGCAACCAAACAACAGGTTTTATTAGACTATTGATTTCCATTCAATACCATGGTTCATTCAAATGAGATAGAGATTGACCGATAGTATTGCAGGAAAACTACCAAGATTTTTTTTTTTTATTATTGGGGGACTTGTCATGGATGCAGGCTGTACGAATCGTATGGGTCTACCACATAACATGGCTGGTGAATTCGGCTTGTCATGTATGGGGTCGACAATCGTGGAACACTGGAGACTTATCTAGAAACAATTGGTATTATACTGGCAATACAAATACACTTTTCCCAGTCTAATTCCCATGGCATTCGATGCATTGATTGTGGATTATTTTGCTTGTGCAGGTGGGTAGCCTTGCTTGCATTTGGAGAGGGGTGGCACAACAACCACCATGCTTTCGAGTACTCAGCCCGGCATGGGCTAGAGTGGTGGCAACTTGATATGACTTGGTACATGGTTCGGCTACTTCTGGCGGTTGGATTGGCAACGGATGTGAAGGTGCCCACACAGGCTCAAAAGCAAAGGATGTTGCTCAACACTGGAACATGAACCACGTGGGGCAGACAACAACTTGATGTGTCATGTCACAACATCTTTCAGTAGGTCTTCTAACTTTTCAATCTTTTGCATTGGTTCTCTTTGTTTGAAACTCTTCCAAATCATCATTTGGATACGGTTTGATCTACGTGGTTGGCAATTCACTAAATTACCAGTGAAATTATGAGAGAAATAGCTAGCTTACAAGGGCTATTTAGTTTGTCAACTTGGTTTTTGTCTGTGGACATCTCCCAACTCTAGCTCAAATGCAATCGAATGGGACCATGAACTGTACGCATCTCAAAACGGCAAAAAGCTTTCAACATCTTATTCCTTATCTATACTCCAAGTGACCCGACCTTAAGGGGCACAATAGATGGAAATAAACCATTATTTTTTCAGGGCTAGGCCCATTTTTTTTTTTTAAGCTCCATTTAAAAATGTTGGTGACTCTTCAAGCGTACCTGTGCATAATTGAACAGCAGTCCAGACTGAACGACTAAATCGCATACCCAATTATGGGTGTATAAAAACCGAAAAATTGCATTGAGACGATAACATTGACCATCTGATTTTCCCTCCGAATTTGGACTAATTACTATTTTACTTTTAACCATCCATTTGATATCCATTAATTGGATGGTCAGAATTGCATAATCAGTATGATTTTTAGGGATATGCACCACCCACAATTTGGATAGTCCGGGTAGTTGTACATCAAGCCACATGGGAGGGTGAGTCACCCCTGTTTTTAAAATGGTGCAAAACTAACATAGGAGTCTAGCACCTGTTTTTGTATGAGATTTCTATGTAGGGTGACTAGGCAATGAGTTCTCCTTGTGATGTCTCTTAACTATTTAGGGAAATAAGACTTCTTATAGTTTCAAATCTTATTGAATAATTGTTTATCTGCCAAGCCTCTCTATGGAGTAGGTAGGATGAATCCTATATGTAAATATATCAATTCAATACCCCTACATGGTTAACCCCAACTTCGAATAGGCCTGGTTTGAACAGTTCAAAAATCAAGCACAAAGCCTTTCTTGTCCTGCTAGAGTTGACAACAGGCTGTGCCTACGATGGTGTGTGCTGGACTTTTGAACTGCTTGGATAAGCCGTAACAGGCAAAACTTGGGTCCTAGTCATTGCCAGCCCTACCCAAAACTTCATGCAGTGCCAATAATCATCCTATTAAAAATTTATGTATTTGGAGCTTGCCTGAAAGGATGTTGGTGGAGGTTGTTGGAAAAGATTAGATGACCTATGGTTTGAGTAAGGATATGGCCCTAGATAGAGTGTAATGGCCAAAAAGGTTTCATGATTTGACATATGATATGGCACTTGAGATAGAGTGGAATGGCGGAATGGTTGGCCCCATTTAAGATGAGATAAGGCTTTGATGATGATGATATGACATGATCTTTTCCACTTGGGCTTGTATGGATAGTTGAAAAAGAAAAGAAAACAAAAGTGCAATGGTCATCTAATGATGATTCCCATGGATGAGCATTAATGAAATGTGGATTCGCATAGATTCCATTTTTGGGAGGTCTTGTTTCGATATCAAGTGAAATCCCAGTTTCCTCTCACAAAAAACACCCCTTTGTCTTGTAGAAATTTGGTAGTGGACACTTTGGGGCCAAACTTTCTTTCTGAAAATTGATGGTTAGAAAAGAAGTCCAAGAGTCCAAATTTTACGTCCATGTGCGGCTTACCTGATTAGTGGACTGAATGATTTTTGGTATATACTACAATGGATCCCTGATAATTCCATGTGTAAAGATTGAAAATATGCTTATAAAACCTACATCTACTACAATACCAATATAATGACAAATTATATTTACTTAAAGAAAATTATAGATTAGAGATTATTGGTTTTAGCCATGGAAACAAGTTGTTTCTTTGGAATTTTATTTAATGTTAGAGATTATTACTTGGTGGAAATTTTGGGTTAGGGTTTCTAATCCCCAATTTATTAACTTAAAAGTATATGATAGTCAATGTTGATTCACATCCATGTATACTCACTACATTAACACTCCCTCTCAAGCTGGTGCACAGATGTTAATCATGCTCAGCTTGGACACAATTTTAGCAAGACAAGAGCCAAAGATGACTTTGTTGAAAATATCCACCAGTTGATCCTTGGATGACAGGTGAGGCATAGTGCTAACTCCAAAAACCAGCTTTCACGAAAAAGTGATACTCCACCTCAATATGTTTGGTATGCCTTTGAATGATAAGGTTGGTAGCAATGTGAATGGCATCTTGGTTATCAAAGTAGAGCTGAACCGGAGACATAATAGCGAAGCCAAGATCCTATAGAAAGGAGCAAAGCTAGAGAATCTTACTAGTATCATGTCCTATAGACCAGTACTTCTGTGGAGGAAGGAGCAACAATAGAACATTTCTTGCCCTTTTAAGACATGACATTACCACCAACAAACATACAATAGCCAAAAATGGAGAGGCAATCATCCGAGGAACCATCTCAATTCGTTTCATAATAGTCGTGAGTATCAAAATGACCACATGGAACATAAAGAATACCTTTCCCAAAAGCAGCCTTGACACAATGAAGGATGTGATAAACAGCGTCGAGATGATGTGATAAACAGCGTCGAGATGATGTGAGCAGGGAGCTTTGAGAAATTGTCGGATGAAACCAGTTGCATAGGTAATGTTAGGCCGAATAATAGACAAATAGAGCAACTTGCCCACTAAGTGATGATATATCTTAGGGTTGCATGCAAGAGTTCTATAAGGTGGGTCTAATTGATTAATGTAAGAGTTCTATAAGGTAGGCATAATTGATTAGTGTAAGAGTTCTATAAGGTGGGCCTAATTGATCAATGGTTTGGATTTGCCTAAGGGTTGGATATTGTGATCGGTCATACTAATTAGCCCCACTAGAGTTGTTATCAATCTCAAATTTGTGTAAGGGTGGTGCGCTTGGATTGTGATACACACAGTGTTTGAATGGACTTTGGTTTGTTAGAGCAGATTAAGATAATCGTCCTAATAAAATATTTTCCATTTTAGTTTGTGTGTGTGTGTGTGTGTGTGGAAAAGGTACTATGCGCTCGACCTCACGAGTCCGTCCCATGAGGTCGAGCTGTGTGGGCCCCACCGTGATGCGTTTCGAACATCTACCCCATCAGTCAGATGCACCATTCCATCGTGGGCCTAGGTCTCAAAAATCAAGTCAATCCATGACTTGTGTGGGCCACACCACATACAGAAGTGGAGAGGGGCCGTGCACCATTAAAACATTCATAACCATTTTTGAGGGCCCACCGAGATGTGGTTTGCAAATCCAGCCCATCCATTATGTGTGTCCCACTTGAATGAGGGTTCAGACCAAGTTTCAGGCGCATGCAAAACTCAGGTGGGCCCCACCAAGTGCTTTTATATGTTTTAACGGTGTCTTCACATAATTTTAGATGGTATGGCCCACCTGAGTTCCGTATACGGCTGATTTTTGGGATATCCCATAATTTAAAGGGGACCCATCAAATGCACGGTGTTGATGGCCGACACGCATCACGGTTGGGCCCACACAGCTCGACCTCGAGCTTATCGTCACCTCGAGCGCATTGTACCCCCCCCCCCCCCCCCCCCCACACACACACACACACACACACGTGTGTATATATATATATATATATATATATATATATATATATATATATATATATATAAAGATCTCTATCGAATCTCTCTCTTCTACTACACATTCATGTTATCTCAGTGAAATAAATAAGTAACAATTTCTATAAGGCAAGTCTCTGATGCATAACATGGTATCAAAGCTACGCTTGAAGCCCTAGCCCCCATCTCTCTCCCATCCTTCTCGTCACCGACAACAACATTGGCACTGTCACCGGATAGTGCAGCCCTATTGTACTTATCTCTACCATCGTTCTCCTTCTTATTCTTTTTTCCTTTATGGACCTTTCAAACTCTGGTTACTTCTTTCAGAACAATTTGAGTTTGAGGTAGGATGTTAGAGTAGATTAGGTCAATCTTTCTAAATTAGGATACTTAATTCCATTTAATTAAGATGTATATATCTCAAGATCTCTACCCATCTCTCATTGATCTTTCTCATCTTTTATATATTCCTGCTATTTTTGGTGAAATAAACAAGTAACTGTTTTTATAATGTAATCTCTTGGTATTTCATGTAATTGAATGAAAGAAAATGAATTTAATGGCTAGCAAACAGCTGAGATCATGCACAGGAAATATTGCATGGATAGGTTGATGAGAATTGACCATGATTTGGAACCGAACCCAAGGTGCGAAATTATGCTTGGAAGCATACGCTAGAGGGTCCTGTCCACCGAAGAAATGGGTTGGGCTGGACCCATGCTTGTCAGAAATCTCAATGGCTGGCATGGCATGATCCGGACCAACTAAATGAGCTCTACGAGGCCCAGGCTAGTAAGTTTAGGGCCTTGGGTCCGTTTTATTTGGTTAGTGACACTTTCGGCCAACCATGTATGATGGGCTGGACATGCTCACGGCCTCAGTCATGTCATTAGCACGTTTGGCCAACCGTGCCTGGCTAGTTCTGTAGTATTTGATTTCCATTAGTTGAAGATGATGCCGTAGAGTCCCCTGACTTATCATTTGGGACCGTTGATTTAGTTCTCTCTGCAATGAATGTCATATGGGATAAAAATGTATGTAGATCCAATGATCCTAGCCATCTGATCAGTAACTTCAAAGTGGGGGTTGAAATGAAGTTGTTAATAGCCCACATTCAGTTTGGGAAAGCGAAGAGAAGAAGAGAAGCGATGGATAGATTTTCCGATGGATGTAAGTTTTTTAAAAATGGCCATCTATGGGGAGCTACGTGGACGGTCTCAATTGAAGCATCACCCTGTCATGGTGTACTATCAAGATGGCTCAATCATATTCTCCTTCTGTGGGTTGTACCCAGTAATGGCCTTCCATTGGTGAGCTATCAGTTTGCATGAGTGGGGTAAACTGTTAGGTAATCCAAACGGTCAATATTATGGGCCCACCCGTGGACGGTCCATGCCAGAGAAATTTCCAAGACTGAAGGAACTAACGAGGAGAAAACACAGCAACGATTCATGCTCAATCAAGAAAAAGGCTGAATATTGTACAACTAGTATATTCCAATCTGGTAGACTTTTGGTGCACAAGCCATGCACAGTGAGCACCGTCATATCAATGGTTTGGATCAGGGAACCATTGACCCCACATGTACAAAATGAACAAACCGACATATATGAGGGAAGGATACTCTGTAAAGGGAGCGGATTAGGTGGGACCAGCCTCACCCAAGACGGTGCGGCCCTTAACGTGGGGCCACATTGATGTTTGTATTCTGTATCCATGCCGTCCATCCATTTTTCCAGACGATTTTATGGCATTATTCAAAAAATAAAGCAAATCCAATTATCACTTGGACCATACCATAGGAAACAGTGGTGATTGAATGCCCTACCATTAAAAACTTCTTAGGGCCCGTCTTAATGTTTAGATAGTTTTTATTTCCCATCCAATCTGTTAATAAGGTCACATAAGCCTGGATGAAAGTGAAAAAAATAGATATAAGCTTGATACAAACATTTTGTGGCCCATTAACAGTCAAATCACCACTGTTTCTTATGATATAGTCCACCTGATAATTAAATCTGCTTCATTTTTTTAATAATGCGCTAAAATGATCTGGAAAATAAAAAAAAAAAGAAAAAGGGATGGACGGTATTTATACAAAATAAATATACATAAAGTTGGGACCCAAGGTAAGGGCTACACCGTCTTCGATGAGTCCGGGGTCTCACCTAATCCGCTCTCCTGTATAACCATTCGCCCAAGACACGATAAGTCAATCATATCTCTGGTCTAATCTATTGCTAATGCATTACTGGTTGAATGGGAAGGTGTTACAAACTCACAATAATCAGTGAGGAGCACAAAAGGCCATTGGCCTTTTTGATCCAACAGTGGACGTTTCACACTGTTGAGGTTCTCTCTCCACATTCTCATCCAGATGGACCGAAACATGCCAACATGCATAGGATGAATCCTTGCAAGAATTCAGAGAGATCAAATCATCACGTGGGCAACAACTGCAGTGAATACATCTTAACCGGTCATATTTTTTCAATGAGCCTATAGCCAATGGAATGCGGTGATCTAGTCCATTACACATTCAGGGTCCACCTGATGTATGGCTGGGATGGCCCACATGGAATGTGCAAATTTATGATTGCCCACCCACCACGTTGGACGCGGATTGTATGGTGAGGCGCTCACCACCTTTTATTGTCGTGTGAAGACTCGTGGGGTCTATCGTGATGTGTGTTTTGTCTAGAATGTCCATCTATTTCCAATTCATTGCACGGCGTGCTATTAAAATTGAAGTATATCTAAAGCTTGAGTAGACAACGGAATTAAATACCTATCACTGAAAACTTCGTGGGGCATTCAAGTTTTGCAGCAAGTTGATATTTGTGTTTTCCTGTCATCCAGGTGTGTGTGACCTTATTAATAACTTAAATGACAAATAAATATCACGTGGTCTAACTCTAGAAAATGTATTTAGTCAGAGCTTTGGATATGCTTCAATTTTGGGCTAATACCCTGGCCTGTTTGATTTTCCATAATACATGTAAATCACTCCAATCAAGTAATTATTATTTTTTTCACCTTGTTTGAAAATATGAGAGTAATTCCACCTCGAAAATCAAAACAAAAGTGTTGACTTAAATATATGGACCCTACTGTAATGTATATGATATATCCACACCATCCATCTATTTTATTAGAACATTTTGGAGCCTTAATAAAAAAATGAGGCAGATCCAATACTCAAATAGCCCACATGAAAGGAAACAGTAGCCTTAATTCGTCCACCATTGAAAGTTATTTTCTTCACTGGGCCCACATTGACGTTTTTTCATCATCTAACCCATTCATTGGGTCACACAGGTGTGGATAAGGGGAAAACACAAATATCAGTGTGATCCGAGAAGTTTTTAATGATAAGCATTCGATTCCTGTTGTTTCCTGTGGTGTGGTCCACTTGACCTTTAGATCTGCGTCATTTTTTTGCTCATGCCATAAATTTGGCAGGCATAACAAATGAGCGGTGTGGATAAGTAACATACATCATAATGGGCCCCACATTGATGTTATAAATTTCTCAATTTAAGTGTTAAAAAGGTAAGTTGTCACATCTGCATTGGGAAAGATGTGGTAATTACCTAGGTAAATAATTATTACCCATTTACATCGTAATTACACTTGAGCCGAAAAATCATACAGGCCATAGGGTGGTGAGCACCTCACCACCCTAAGTTAGAAAGATGAATCATGAATAAAACAAATACATAATATTAACCTCCAAGAGAATCTTCACACTACACTAAGGGCGTGTTTGGCCTGCGACGATGGATGGCAGTAGACCGTTTTAAGTGAGATTTGGATCCTGATATCCATCCACTGCATGTTTAGATGGCTGGATGAGTAACGCCTCATAAACTGCACCTCTGATAAAAGGGATCCACAAATTCCACCTGGCTTCGCTCATCCCTCGCCCTACCAAAATTCGGCAACGAATTTCCTGCTTCCTGCGTTGGAAACTTAGGTGGGGCCCACCGTGAAGTATGTGAGAAATCCACCCCTTCTATCCATTTTGTGAGCTCATTTTAGTACAACCGATAAAAAATGAGCCGAATCCAATACTCAAGTGGGCCGAAAAGGTGAGGATTGAACTTCCACGGTTGAAATATTCATGGGGCCATAGAAGTTCTGAATCAGGGTAATGTTTGTTTTTCAGTTAATCTCCATAGGAATGACGTTTTGAACAGTATGGATTGCATTTAAACATAACTGTTGACCCCAGGGAGGTTTCAACGGTAGGAATTTCCCTACCCAAAATTTCCATTAGTGAGGCCCATTTGCATCTTTGATACTGTTCAAATTTGACCTTGAATCCTAAAATGAGCTCACAAAATGGATGAACGAGGTGGATTTCTCATAGTCTTCGCGGTAGGCCTCACCTAGGTTTCCTGCGCAAGAACTTCCTACAAAAGAAATCCGTGTCCCAAAACCCCCCTCCCCAAAACCTCTCTCTTTCTCCATTTTCAACTTGAATGGAAAAACCCATCTCCCAAGTTCTAATATTTCTCTATTTTCTCTCACTCAACTCTCGTTAAACCTCTCTCTCTCTCTCTCTCTCTCTCTCTCTCTCTCTTTCTACAATCCACGACATTCTTCGACGCAGCGGCATGCCTGCAGGCTCCTCCCAAAAGCTGTGAAATCCTTCACCCAAACACTGTAGGTTGAAATCGGAGGATTACACCAAATCTCACCGCCATCCCAAATGCACCTGGATTTCATCCTGGAATTTGACAAATCCCATGGAATTACAGGACATCCACTGACACCACCATCATTACCTTAAAAACAATTCCATCCCGCCTAATCCCATGGAATTGGTCCAGCCAAACAAGCCCTAAGGGTGTATTTGGGCAATGGGATTAGAAGGGATTAGGTGGGATGAGATTCAAAAAACATAATTATTACCCATGGCAGGGATTGTCCCTGTTGCCATGGGATAAGATTAATTCCGTGCTTTGTTGGTAATACGGTGGTACATTGAATGGATATACCCACCATCATTTGAAATTAACGAGAATAACACACATGTGTTATACCTTAACCGTTCATTTGTTTTGTAACTTTATTTTATGGCATGGGCCTAAAAATGAGGTAGATCCAAAACTTATGTGGCCCCAAAGAAGTTTTCAACGGTAAGTATTCAATCCCCGTTGCTTTCTATGGTGAGGTCCACTTGAGCTTTAGAATTACCTGATTTTTTGGCCCATGCTTTAAAATAATCTCGAAAAATGGGTGGACGGTGTGGATATAGTTCACACAACATGGTGGGACCTACATAACTTGCTAAAATTGAGTGAAATTGGCACGGACCCAATGCAATTCCATCTAATTTAATTCCAAGCTTTTCCATTCTTCCCAAACATGGAGTGGAATTGGCACGGGACCAGATGAATCCCATCCCACCTAATCCTTTCTAATCCCACTGCCCAAACACGCCCTAAGGGTGGTGAGCACCTCACTACACAATCTGCCTCCCATCATGAGTCAAAGAAATAATGTTTGGGTTCAATGAGAATCAAATGACTGCGTTGCATTACAAAACATGCATTAGCCACTTAATCACAGCTTAATATAATAACTTCATCATTAATCCAAAAGAGGTTTAGTAACAAGCAATGCACGCTAATAAAGGTCCCGTGGAGCTTTAAAATAAAAAAATTCAATACACATGAACAAGAAAAGGAAAGAAAACAAAAAGAAAAAAGAAAAAGCTTCGACACACATCGAAACAAGCTGCACGTGTGTAAGATCAAAACAGTCATCATGTGGGGAACACATGTACACTGAATTGGAACCATTGATCAATCTCTATAAACCATTTATTTGTTTATACATGTATGAAGTACCCACCCCTTTTACGGTATCTATGTTGCTGTGATTACCGGTGGGATGAGTGGATCTGATGTTCCACATGCGTGCCTCATCTATGCGTGCGAGCCTGAGTGCATTTTTCAAGTCTTCAAAAAATTTTAAATAAAAATAAAAAAAATCACATGGGTCTCATTGGAGTCTACATTCTACCTTTCACACACCGAGTTTAGGCCACTAACCCTGCTTATAAAGTATTAAACACGCGTACAATCTCGAGCAATGGGCCATTAATCTTAGATGAAATTCAAAGCATCTACACCCTTCATGACATCATGCCTTTTTCATTGGAGAGAGAGAGATAAGGAATAGAAACAAAAAGATTAGTTATTTGATGGCTAGGCTAAGTAAGCACGGGAGCATAAACATGATTACTTGCCGTTTATTAAACTATATATACACCATACTCGGTGTATGGTCGACCTCGAACCATTCCCTTAAATAAATCGCTTTTCGCTTCGATTTCCCGAGACAGCTTACGTCAAACCAAAGCATGCTTTCTAAGCTAACGAGTCAGTGGAGGTTTCTTTCTTTCAATTACACTACAATTAAATAACGCCTTTCCTAAACCAACACGCGTGTAGAGATATTAGCTCATCTATACGCGATTTTCCACTTTTCAAAAACTCAGGTCGTAGACGAGTTTCTCTAGTGATTCATTTGTTTTGTAAGCTGTGGCCCACCTGAAGAGTGCAAATGGCCTTTTTAAAGCCAGATGATCGAAACGAAGGTGGCCCATCTGATTGAACTTTGTTTACTCCTCACATGGGAAGGACAAACCCACGGCGGTCGAAAGCTCTAACCATGCATCCATTTGTTTTGATTTCGTCCCTCGTGTATGAAGTGAGCATTGGGCTAGAGTTAACTGCCCATTTTTGGACCGCTGATCGGATGGTTACTAGTTAAACTTTGTGGCCCGCTGGATTAACGGTCTTGATCATTCTCACAAGTGATACGTGTACAGCAAAGATGTTTGGCTGCTCACACACCGTATATGATAGTAGAACAGCGTCCTTCGAAAGAATCATGCGGCCGTACATCTCCAATCGTCCTAGCGGGAACACATCTACAGCTAGCTGTGTGTGGGGCCTACCGTAGTTTTCGTATGGCATCCGGTCCGTTCAACAGGATAACCGCACCATGAAGATGTGATTCCCCAAACTCAGGCCCATCCAATCATCAGGTGGACCAGCACATGCAACTGGATGTTTTTGGGTGATCGTTCGTTATTTCTTTTGTACAGTGTGGCTCACCGGATAAGTGTATGTGCCTAATTTTTGGAGCATATCATGTTCATACTGGGAAGACGATGGTGGACAGATCGGATGACATGCACATATCACATTGGGCCCAGAAGTCATATCACCGGCAGGAACACACGCTAGTCCGAAACACGTGTACAAGTATAACTTTCTTTTATTTATTCTATTCAAAACTTAGTAAGTAAAAGAAATGAAGCCGAAGCCATCTGTTTGTCTTATGTGGGAACAAAACCCTTTTTCATATTTAGCACAGGAATTACATGATACCGTGTGCACGGGTTTTTAATTTGGACAAGTTGAGGCCCACGTTTCTGTGATCCAGACCATTGGTCCGTTTAATCCCACCGTTGATGGGGAACTCACCAAACCTTTTTCCAAATTGGAAAATCCCAGCGACCAATATTAAGATATTTAATTAAAATTGTATTTAAGCCGTTTTTATAAATAAGATTTTTGAGGCATAGTTCATCAAAATTGAGACAACAGATCAACGGTCTGGATCTCCGAACCATGGGCATTCTAGTCAATATTGAAAGTCGTGTACACTGTGCCTCTAGAGGCAGTAGATCAGCATCATGCTTTCCTCTGGCCAAGAAATTCTACGGTGAGACTGCACTAGTTGCAAGTGGGGCCAATTGTTCACTGATCTAAACCATCCATGTAAAACCGTTCATGTTATGGCCTTCTCAGATTCTACTGTATGGACGACACTGAATGGACGGTTATCACAGTGTAAAGATAGATGGAGAACATCCAAAAGAAAATTTTGGATGACTCACATTCAACATATAGAAGATCGAAAGGTCAGGATCATTCTTGAAGTGTCGTTATGAGAAGATGGACATTTCCAATCACGGAACTATCTCTACGTGTGGCACCCCAATCATGGTTTTAAGACTCGGACGGATCCGATCTTTTTCTACATCATGGTTCATCCAACCCGTACGAGTTGGACTGAGTCACGCCCGACTCGGGTGAGTCCAACTTGACTCTATAACGGACAAGTTGGGCGAGTAACCGAGGCTTTTAATGCTGATCTGATGGACGGTGAATATAGAGAGGATGACTCGATGGACGGAATAGATGTTAACCACATCAGACACTGACAACAATGGTTGCAGCGGATTCTGGTCCACCTTTTTTTTTTTTTTTATGGAGCAAACAGTTTTATATTTGGCTGTTATGCCCATCATATAGGGGCTCAAAAACTCTTGTATCGACGGATGCGCTCGTTTTTTGATAAATTTAATAAAAAAAATGAGGACACTGGTATACAGAAGTCTGCTAGCTCCATGCGCAGAAGTGCTACCCGTGCAGGACATCTGAGCCGTGTATCAGGTCTGGGACCCACCTTTCAGTTCATTTGTTCAGAAAGTCAGGCTATTTAACTATCAAATAGGCCACTAATGTAAAAAAAATAAAAAATGGACGATCATGAAAACCTTAACAACTGTTTCACGCCATCCCCTTGTCTCGTCCACGTGGGATCTTCCTGATAGCTAAGCAGCTTGGTTACCTTTGACCACATCACCTATTTGGCAGGTCCCACCTGATACGGAGAGGAATGTTTGCACGTGCCATGTTGGTTGGCACATGTGGCATGTTTAGACGTGC
Organism: Magnolia changhungtana; assembly: GCA_030180095.1. Taxonomy (NCBI): domain Eukaryota; kingdom Viridiplantae; phylum Streptophyta; class Magnoliopsida; order Magnoliales; family Magnoliaceae; genus Magnolia; species Magnolia changhungtana. Next base: position 864,962 of record JASAUF010000565.1, read on the forward strand.
GTGTGACATTCATCAGGTGGCCAACACTGTTAACGTGTGATATGCCATGCATGGTACAATCATGGAATGAACCACACATATATGTTGGTTCGGACTTTTATAGACGTTTTTCTTTAAGCGTCTCAGTTTCCTCACACAAGTGTGGTCTACCTGATTAGAGGACCGGTGTTATTATTTGTCCACGTCACGTGCGAAATGTACACTACCTGATGAATGGTCTAGATCTCTGACATGCTGCATGCATGCCATTCAACCATACTTATGAGGCCCTGAATGGAAGCAGTACTGATACTGCCATCACTTCCATTAAAACCTATTATTAGACACAAAAGCATAATTATAACTGTCACTATTCCTTCAGAAAGCATACTAATTTCTATTGTGACGTAACTGCCTTATGTCATTGTGTGGTGATTTCCTTCCATGTGGACCACGTATCGGCAGCGGTAGTTTTCGAATGGGGTGACTCATTCCCAGGGAAGGCTATAAGGGGTAGGCAGGTGAGGCAATCGCCTAAGGCCCCTATTTATGAAGGCCCTATACCATAGAACAGGCTTTTAATACTCTGACAATGTCAAGTAATCTATACATATGCACTGAGAAATTGCAACCTTTGAATATTTTTAAATTAAATTAAACAAATATAAAAGTGGGTCCTAGTTTAGATGGTTCATGAAAAACAAAAACAAAAACACACAATGAATGGATCTCCTAATTGGTTGATTCTTGTACAGTAAATAAATTATTTGAATTCAACACATAAATTCCCACTAATTGAAAGATAGAATAGTTAAATGAATGGATTTTTTGTAATTTAACCTATCTAGAATTGATCACCTAATTTAGATGGTTTGGATGGAGTCAAAATATGCTATATTAACAATATAGGAATGCCTATTTATTAACTATAACACTGCTAGAGTACTATTCAATTCTAAATTCATTATTCTCACAATAGACGCGGATTGCGTGCAGACCACTTTAAGGATTCCTGTAACCCTGAGCTCTGTGGGGTCCACATTATTATATGTGTTATATCTATTCTGTTGATCCATTTCTTCATCCCGTTTTAGAATATTAGAAAAAACATGAAGCAGAACCGAAGCTCAAGTGGACCACAACACAGAAAAAAAGTGGATATTGAATGCTCACCATTAAAAACTTTTCTACAGGAGGTGGAAATTTTGGATAAGCTAATATTTATGTTTTCCTTTCATCCATCTAGGATTCACCTTATGAACAGTTTAGTAATTTTATCTATCGAAACTGACTTATTGGATAAACTTGAATACAAAAGTTTATTACTTTTTATAGTTTAATTTTGAATTTATTAATTTTTTATTTTTTAAACTAAGAAGTCTCATTTTTATGACCTGCCTAAGGCCCCCAAAAATGTTGAGCCGCCCCTGCTCATTCCTACGGATGTGACATTTCTGAATGTTATTTAGACCGTCCAATTTGTTAGGCCCTTGGTGGAGGGAGCATAGCCCAAATATCATAAAAATTAAATGATTCTAACTGTTGATTGATGGTTACAAAATGGACAGTTCAAAAATGCGTCTGTTATCAGTAAGATATTCAATCAACAAAATCAGATGGTTAAAATCAAACGTAGTCTTATTTCAGTCCATGGTCGATCAACAATGGGACCATCATTGGGACAGTAAATCTATGCTACTTGTATATTGGAACGTGGATGACCCATCACCACTGGAAAACGGCAGGACCTGTTCAAATATCAATTGGGCAAGAGTATGGTGGTAGTTCACCACATTCTCTAAATTGGGATTGATTCATCCGGTGGTAACTACCATAATCCCAAAATAACATTAATGGAATGATCCTAGCCATCCAAATGGTGTATCCAAGCGAACCGTTAAGATTATTGATGATCTTGTCCATCACTCCTTTCACAATTGGCCCATTGTCTGAACAGTCAGTAATATATGCCACCTGTGCTGCAGATGGATCACCTCGGCTACATTTTTGAAGGAAACGGATTGGCTAGTGATCTTGACACCCAATGGCTAGTGGTCGGTGCTCTATGGGCCTGACCATCTATGCCGTCCACCCATTCTTCCGGACCATTTTATGATATGATCCCAAAAATTAGTTGATTCAAATCTCTAGTTGACTGCACAGTGTTGATTGAACGCCCACCGTTAAAAACTTCTTTAGGACCACAACAGTTTTGGATCAAGCTGATATATATATTTTTCCCTTCATCCAAGTCTGTATGACCTAATCAACAGGCTGGATGTCAAATAACTATTACAGTGGGCCCTAGGAGGTTTTTAATGGTGAACATTCAATCACTACTTTTTTCCTATGGTGTGGTCCACCTGAGATTTAGATCTACCTCATTTTTGGAATAAGCCCTAAAATTATCTTTCAAAATGAATGGACAGCATGGATAAAACACATACATCATGGTGGGGTCCACATAACACCGACCACTAGCCACCTGGCTGGTGGCAGCGTCCCTGGCCAAACCGCGTCAATTTTTGAAACGGTGGTAAACTATAACTTCCGTTCCCCATTTCGCGCGACTCGTTCCCCGTAAAAAGTTTCATGATGAGAGGGGAGTTTCAGCGTGTGTCGCCGCTAAATAGGTCCACATCTGAGTTTACTGATGATCGGAACCGTCCATTTTGTATAATCTACATATAAGTACCACTTCAGAAGAAGATAGTGAAAGAATGATTGTGATAACTGATAATCAACCCATAGAAGAATTTAAAACGCTGAAAATGAAAATTTTAATGCATCAAATTTACTATAAAAATCAAAGGATAGGATCATGATTAAAGCTTAATAGAGTTAGAATAGTTTATTAATGGAAGTAATGAAAAAAATGGACGGTTCAAATCGTGTAACCATCTCAGCATGTGGACCCCAATGGGTGGCAACGAAATTGTTGCTATGTCGCGATGGAGGTAAAACGAACTTGAGAGTCTGGACTCCGAAAAGCAATGCCCTTTCTACGCGTGTCGCGATGTTGAGGAAAGGTCAGCCTATCTGCCGCTGAGTGGTGGCTAATCGCGAGTCGGCGCAATTCTCGGGTGTTCGCTGACCAAGACTGCCATTCTTTTGAATGACCAAAGCGACCAGTCCAACCTACAGATTAAAACAAGGGTAAAAATATCTCACTCACTCACTCACTCACTCAACTCGCTCCCTTTTAATATCGTGACTCGGACTGAGTCATTACCTGTTTACTCGTCTTATTAAGAAAGAAAAATAGATTAGAATGGCAACGTATCACCAAAACAATATACTAGTCATGAGGTTGCTAATCCCACACGTGTGTGGAGACGTACACATCCACACGCGGGTGCACGTGTCATTACGTGACACATGCATGACATGGAAACCATCAGATGAGCTACTGTTTAGATCCTTTGCCATAAGATTCACGTCATCTCACACTTTGGGTGGGCCACAGAATGCTAAAAAAATTTTAACCGTCAATTTACACGTGTTTCATATGTACACGTGTGCCTGCTTGTGGGTACATATGGCTCTGCACGTACGTGGAATTAGCAAAGGCAGATGAATCTGGGAGCCAACTTGAACTTATAATGGTCCAAAAAACATCTCCATTGGATGATCTAAAAAAATCCCAGCCGTTGAAAACACTGATTGAGAACCTTCCACGGAATGGATACTCGTCATTTGATTATCCAAGACATGGCCTGCCATGTCCAACGGTCCAAATCAATCAAGCAAAGGCCTGCCTTTTTCTGCCCTTCGTTTCCATCATGATTCGATGACGTGCAGTCTGGATCATCTCTTGAAAATAGAGTTATGTTCACATAAAACGTACTTTATGATACTTCACATACAACACTTCCTTTCTACCAATGTGTATGCCATCGCAGCTGTGAAAAAGAGGCCGATACGTAAAGATCTTCCAAGATCGATCAGTCGCGGCACACCATCAAAACCAGTGGACAGCCGATGATATGACTAAATGTTCCTGCACGTGGCACACCCAATGAGTGGGTTAGTCTAATTGTCGATCCACGTCATTTTCATGACATGACCCACCTTTTGTACGGTTGGGATGTATCATAGAAAATAGAAAAGTTGCATGGGAACATTTCTGTCAAAGATAAAACCCATACACTATATTGTTGTCTCTTTACCTGGTTGACTCAGGAAATTGCCGAGTCATGTTAGAACATGTTCTGCTTCTCACCGGATTACTCTACTAATCCAATGAAACTAGATTGAAAGAGCGGATAAAAGAGAAAAGTCAGCCATTTCGTTGGGCTGACATTTTACCGGCTGCAGGCAGTTGTCGGGGCGAGGATGAACGCAGCGCCTGCCCAACAGACAGCACGCGAGGTAGCCAAGTACGGGTGACAGCAGGTCACCCCCTGCGGCCGGTCCGGTAGATGCCCCACATTCACCTCGATACCGTCTCCTACGCACGCTCGCCCCCCGCAAAACAAACACCTTATTTTCACTGCCGGAACATAGTATAAAGTGCACACGCATACATCCTTAGTATATAATTACATGCATAAGCCTCAATCCAAACCATCCAATTTCCGTAACACACTATATGGGGCACAATCTAAGAATCGAAGCCGTCCATAAAGAAAATGGTGATTAAAAAGAAAAAAAAATCAATGTTTAAAGCTCATCAAGCAAAAGACACATAAACTAGAGTTTTTGGACATTGGATTGTGAGCCAAGGATGCCACGTGTACAGAGAGGGTGTGTGCATTTACATATAATAGACAAATAGTCGGGCAGAGTATGGTACATTCATCTGTGTTTAATTCAACCCTTTCCCCACAACCCCACCCTTTTAAATTCAAGACAAGGCTATTCACTCCCCCCCAAAACCCTCCCTTGAAAAGGAAGGAACATAAAATAAAAAGCCACAACAAAACCACTCACTCTACTAAATCTCCTACAACAAATCTTTCAAAGTAGAGCAGCATTTAGACAAGACGGGTCTACCACTGTGGATGCTTGGTCTCGGCGCCGATCGCTTGCGGGCCGACATGAATCGATTGCTAGCCTTACTCTTCCACCAGGTACCCGTTTGGCCAACCCAAGTTGAAAAGGTGTTACGCGGGCTATGTTTTGAAATGTTTACGAAATGCATTGAGAGAATTTGATAGAATTGGAAGATAGAAAATTCTATGTTTGTTTGTATGTTTTCAATTTCTTTGGGAATGTTGATAATTATTTCGTTGTAATGTTTTTGTAAATGGTCTGCAGGGAGTGCTTGATGAGCAGTTTCTGCAGCTGCAGCAGCTGCAAGATGAGACGTCGCCGAATTTTGTATCGGAGGTTGTTAGCATATATTTTCGTGAGTCGGAGAAGCTCCTGAGAAATCTACGAGCCCTTCTGTAAGTCTCTTTTTAAAATTCTAGTTTTCAGTATTTTATGAGAGAGAGAGAGAGAGAGAGAGAGAGAGAGAGAGAGAGAGAGAGAGAGAGAGAGAGAGAGAGAGAGAGAGAGAGAGAGAGAGAGAGAGAGAGAGTTATTTACTTTGTTTGGTGATATTGGTGTGAATGGCAGTCTGGAAAGAGAGAGCTCGGACTACAAGAAGATGGGAATTCATTTAAACCAATTCATGGGCAGCAGTTCAAGCATAGGAGCAAAGAGGGTGCGGAATGTGTGCGTTGCGTTTCGGGCAGCTTCTGAGCAGAATAACCGAGCTGGGTAATTAGTTTTCTCTTTTCTGTACATGTAGAAAACCGAGAGAGAGAGAGAGCATGTATAAAAAGGGTGCTGACCATCAGCTCGATTGGATAAAAAGCCGACTGACCCAAATGAGAAAAGCTACGGCCATTAAGGCCCAGTGTCGAGAAAGTGAAAGAGGCGGTTAATGTCACACTTGCGTGAGATCTGTGCCATTCATCGTGTGGGGGTGACAGTGACCATTGCCCAAAACTACGGCCCTCTGAAAACATCACTTGTACCACACATATTTGAGAGAAAAAAAAAACATAGACGGTCTGTGAAAGGACCCACAGTCTACAGTCAGTGCACACGTGTAGCCCAGAATGATGAGTGGTCCGAATTTTGGACAGACCTCACTTACTCGTTTTTGCTGTACGTGTAGACACGAGAGAGAGAGAGAGAGAGAGAGAGAGAGAGAGAGAGCACCTGGCAATAAAAGCGAGTTTTTTAAAGTCAGTTGTAAGTCAGGGGCATCCAGCAGGTGCTGTTACGTGGGGCCCACATATATTGAAGATCGGATTCTGGGAATTATCATCTGCTGGTTACTACTTTATGAGCCACAGTACAAAAAAAAATAAAATACAAACTGAAAGGGTGGATCTGCCCATCCATATTAGCAGTTGAATGTTAGCCATTGATATGAATAATAGGACAGCTTTCGACAGATTGCATTTAATTTCACAAATCATTGTCTGGTTCATCATTTCAGCGTGATTAACGGAACATGGCCCATCGACAGTGGCGCCTTTTGTATGCGCGGCCAATGAATCCATAGGGAGGAGAAATAGAAACATCTCATTCACACAATTCAATGTCTTTTGTTTTTTCAAGGTGCTTGCGTTCTTTGGAACTGCTGGAGCACGAATATTGCTACCTCAAAAACAAACTACACGAACTGTTCCATGTAACTCCTACAAAGCCATCACTCCTCTCCTTTCTCTTTATTTCAATGCCATTTGTCATTACTTTTCTCTTATTATTATTATTATTATTATTTTCCTGAAACAGATAGAGCAGCAGCGAGTGATGGCATCTGGAGTGAGGTACCCGATGTTGGAGTGAAAGACGCCACCAAATAGCCTTTGCTTTTGGAGTTTTGATGCATGGGTCGTTTTTCTGTCTCCCTTTTTCTACACCCCTACCTTCCAAAACAAAGATGACAAAAAAAAAAAAAAAAAAAACACCCTAGTTTCACGTAGCTATGCCTCTCTCTCTCTCTCTCTCTCTCTCTCTCTCTCTCTCTCTCCTTCCTTTATTGTAGAGTTATTCTTTGATGCCGTTTCAATGCATAAATCGTCCTTTCAGCTGCAGTTTCTATCTCGATATAAATTGCCGATTTAATGTCTCCAAGACGTACAATCTTACTCTGTGATGGACCATGCACATACGCGTCTGGATGGATTGATCGTAACTCGATTTAAACGTCGAAATCGTGGGACCCACTTTAGATGTTGGCATGCACTATCAGACCGAATTGTATTTCCATATGTTCAAGCTGTGCAGGGTCCACCATTGATCTTTATGTGGTATCCAAACCATGCATCTGGTGTGACTGGTCATGTGCACTTTACATCCATGTAATCAACCCGATACAAAACTCAAGTGGGACACCACTCAGGGGGCAATGTACTATCAAGCCTAATATATATATATATATATATATATATATATATATATATATATATATATATATATATGGGAAATGGCCCACCACGATGTGTGTCGAACATATACATATACCCCATCAGTTGGGCTGCGGGCTTAAAAATCAACTCAATCTATAACTTGGGTGGGCCTCATCACATATAACAGTTGAGAGGGATTACTCTTCCATTAAAACATTCAAAAGAATTATCGGCCTACCAAGATGTGGTTCATAAATCTAGATTATCCATTGTGTGTCTCACTTGGATAAGTGGTTAGATCAAGTTTCAGTCACATTCAAAACCCAAGTGAGCTCCACTAAGTACTTTTATAAGTTTTAGGCATATCTTCACGTAGTTTTATATGGTATGGCCCACTTGAGTTCCCTATACATAGGACTGACTTTTAAGATATCACATAACTTTAAGGTGACCCATCAAATACACGATGTTGATTTTTGACCCACATCATGGTGGGGCCCACACAACTTCCCATGAGGTCGACCTCGTATACGTAGTACCATTTCCTAAGTTCTTGAATCTCCTGAGTTTTGGTGCTGTCCCTTTGACGCGCACATGATGAAATGGGTTGGATGGAATCACCTTCCCCCGTGTTCCCCATTGTTCCCTTCTCTCCTACCCACCGGAGTTATGGATCAGGTTGGATTTTGGAGTTGAAGCCCAACGGATGGGTTGGATGACACTCACACGTCACAGTGGGCCCCAACATATGAAGATATGAGGCACTTTTGACTGTGGGGCCCACCGTGATCTATGTGTCTTATATCCATGCCGGCCATCCGTTTTACCGTATCATTTTAGTTTGTATGCCCAAAAAATGCAGCAGATCCAAATCTCGAGTGGACCACACCACATGAAACAGTGGTGATTGAATGCCCACCATTAAAAAAATTCTTGTGGGCCACTGGAATGTTTATTTTCCATCCAACCTGTTGTTGAGATCACAAAGACCCAGATGAATAGAGCACATAAATATCAGCTTGATCCAAAAATTTTTGTGGCCCCTGAGAAGTTTATAATGGTCAATTACCACTGTTTCCTTTGGGTGGTCCACTTGATATTTGGATCTACTGCATTTTTTGGATTATTCCCTAAAATGATCTTTCTAAATGGATGAACAGCATGGATATAAGACATATAAATGATGGTGGGCCCCACCAGGGATACATGACGGATCCAGAGCTTTCATGGAAATATATTTGTTGGATTCTAAGTTCTGACCATTGACTGTTTTAGTTTTAACTGTCAAGTAGACGTCCACCAGTACCTCAGTCCTGTTTTCTTGTCCCCCATCTCAAGTGGGGCTAAGATGTTGACGGTTGAGGTTACTTACATTTACTGGGCATATATACCGATTATGAACCATCACACTTTCCTCGAGTACCAAAGTTTTTCCCGTTAGTATCATCTTTCCTGGACGAACTTGATACCCACCCGGCCACCGTATTAAGTTCAATCCATGCCATCGAAACCATGGCCCCACCTTTAGACGTACGGTTCATAACCAAAAAGTTTTTATTTATTTATTTATTTATTTAAAGTACTGAACCGATGATGCAGCCACAACTGAACGGTTAGAATGTAGCACGCAATGGTCCAAATGAACAATCCGATTCGTGATTGGTCAGAAGTGTCCTAACAAATATAATTTCGACGCTATGCTTCATCTACGGTGGGGCCTACGATATGGACGTTTAGGATGGGAGGAATGATTACGTCATGTACTGCAGCTGTGTATAATACATGAGTTTGTATCATGTAAAAAAGATTGAAAAAGTCAATCAGTCGGATATTCAGTTGGACCTGTGCGTGTGCATTGACCATCATCCTCTCCCCGAGTATCAAATACGGCTTAAATGGTATATCCTCTATTAGGGCGGTGTACAGTCACTTTCCTGAGTTGTCTCCTGATTTTTTCACGTGGGAGGCAACTAAGATCGTAATGAATGACGGACCACAATCATCTACAACACCCGTTCGTTTGCAGTGGATAAAACATACGATTTCATGAGGCCCACCGTATTGTATGCGTAGCATCCACTCCGTCCATCACTCGAGACCCACACTTAATGGACGTTGGGAAAAAAAATCAGCACTGTTTACAACTCATCTGGACCAAATCAGCGGGGACAATGGGAGGAGATGCCAATCATAGGTTTGTTCCAGGGGATCACCTTAGCCTGTATATTCAATCTAACCTGTTGATCACGTTAATCTCACCTGATCATCCCAAAATTAGTCTCATCCAAAAGGGTGGTGAGCTAGATTGAGTGAAAATAGAAGTTTAAGCCGTAATGTTGCATTGTTCCCCATGGTATGGCAAAATAGAGGTTTTACTTAGTTGATTTTTAGTATGTACGGTGAAAATGACAGGTAACACCTGATGGACGGAGTGGATTTGAAGATCACAAGACGGTGGATCCCACAGGCTCTGGTGTTTTACCCCCTTAGTGCCATAAAGGAAGGTCTTAATGATGTTATTAAAGGCACGTACAGGAGTTTCTTGTCGGAGTGCCTTATACATTGCTGACCGGCATCGTCCGCATCACCTGTTTTACGCGTAAAACACGGGAGCGGATTGGCTAGTGTGCCAGATAGCTATATAGATGCTGTATTGACGCCAGTACGTTCTGTGCAAGGGTGCGGCTCAAATGGGTAGGTAGGCGAGGCAGCCGCATAAGGCCTCATAATAATGAAAACCCTCTATTATAGTAAATTTAAAATTTCTTAATTATAAAGGTCTTATATTATAAGAAAATTAAAATTAAGAAAAAAAAAGTTTAAAATATTTTAAATAAAACTTATTAAAAAGCCTATAAAATAGGAATATCTAAAAATTAGTTTACAAATTTGAAATTGGAAATAAAAAACAAATCCTAGAAATTAGCACTATCAATAATGACAGTCTAACTCTATTGTCTCTTTTTTAAATAATAGCATCATTCTCAATAATTTCTTCTCCTAAAACCTAGGACCATAATTACCTACTTTATTGCTAATTAAGTTATCAAAAAATTAAATTCTAATGTCATTTTTTAAAATTAAATTCTAACTTCATTTTTTTTACGGTTTGGATTTATTTTTGGAATTAAATTTTTAAAAGAAATTGCAAAAACAAAAATTAATACTTCAATTGAAATACTTAATCTAATAAAAGACCTAGATTGTTTTCCAAATTGTTTTATTGCATATAGAATACTACTTATCATACTTGTTACAATTGCATCTGCAGAAATAAGTTTTTCAAAATTAAAGATTACAAAAAACTATTTACAAACAATTATGTCTCAAGATGAATTAAACGGTTTAGTAATTTTATCTATCGAAACTGATTTATTGGATAAACTTGAATACAAAGGTTTAATTAATAATTTTGTATCTAAAAAGTCAAGAAGCAAATTTATGGTTTAATTTTGAATTTATTAATTTTTTTTTAATTTTTAAAACTAAAAAGCCTCATTTTTATGACTTGCCTAAGGCCCCAAAAACATTGAGTCGCCCCTAGTTCTGTCGGTCCCATCAAGAGGTATGTGTTATATTCAAACTGTTCATACATTTGGCGAGATCGTCTTAAGTCTTGAGACGAAAAATAAGACTGATATAAAGATCGAGTGGAGCACATTGCAAAAAGTAATGGGGGATTGAACGTCTACCATTGAAACCCTTTTGGGGGTCACAAAAGTTTTAGATCAATATAAAAATTGTTTTCCTCTTCATCCATGTATTTTTGTCAGGCCCCGAAATTCGGGTACCTGAATAAGGTATTTAGGACTCGAATCCCAAGTTTCGTGAGTTATAATATAATGATATTTATTACAATTTACGTGATTCAATCAAATTCAATAAATATTCAACGTCATCTAAAAGAAAATACTGCTGAAATGTTTATTTAATTCAACTCTCTTGATATATTTTTTTCTACATCGAAATTTGTAATATAAACTAAACCTAAATAACAAAAAATGAATTGAATTTAAACTAAACCTAATTTTTTTAAAAAAAATATATAAAACTAATAGTAGAGGCCCGTTTGCTCGCAGTATTCCAGCTCTCCACCTGTGTATTTTTTATTAGGATGAGCATAACAGTCCAGTAGAGTCATTTCTTATCCAAAATTTAACATGTTCAGATAATATCATTTTTTTTTTTTTTACAATGGAGGAAAATATAATACAAATAATGAATTTAAGCAACAGAAATGTGAAAATGCGATGCATGTGATAATTTCATGAATTCTCATAACAATTATATATCATTTCTTACAACACTGTACCCAAGTGGATGGTCATGTTGCATTAACGCCCACGCATTGGTACCCCATTTATATGTTAGCTGGTCAGACTACTGCTTCAGTTGTACCTCTGACGTATGTCCGCGCATGCAATTGTACTCATACGCCGTACATAAAGGAGACTTCAAAAGATCCAGTGGGTGCTAGGGTCTTTCACCCAAGGGATACAATTGCCCTACTTGCTGGCTTTAGGGTCTCTCACCCAAGGGGTATGATTGCCCTACTTACTAGCTTTAGGGTCTTTTACGCAAGGGACACGATCGCCTTACTTGCTGATATAACTATATTTTTTTCTCACAATTAAATAATTAATAGAGAAGCATAAATAACATAAACAATTCTAAAATCAACAAAAATAAATAAATAATAATTTAATAAATCAAATTTTTACACTATAATGCAGGTTCTATATGAGGTGCATAAATTCGATGTTATTAAATTTTAGTTTCTAAAATTGTTGATTTCTGTAATAGTGTTGAAAAATTTACAAGAACTCCTAAAAATACTGAAATACCAATTTTTGTCTTAAAATTTAAATTTTGAATTTATTTTCTTATTTACAATGTAAATAATTTATTTTATTCAAAATTTAAATTCCTATTTATTAATTTATAAGAGTTTAGCTGTACCTTATATTTAAATTATTATTATTACTATTATTATTTTATTTTTATAACTTAAACTAGAGTTTTAATTATAATAATAATTAGAAGTTTTAATTAATATCATATAAAATTTTGACTTAATTAATTTAAGATATCATACAAGTCAGAGTTCATAATACTTACCAAATAATTAAAATTTTGAATTATAATTAATTATTTTTAAAGCCTTTAAAGTCACCTTAAATTTAGATTTACATTAATTTAACTCTTACAACAACAATAATAATAATAATAATTTTTAATTTTCAATTAGTGTAATTAATATTAATTCTCAAACTCAAAAAAATTAAAATTTTAATTTAACTGCTTGTTAATAATTTAATTGTAACCACTTTACTTTAAATTAAATTAATAAATCATTTTAATATTTGAAATTTCACTCAATCTAGATTAATTTAATTTAATTAATTATTACCTTTGAAATTAAATACATATATTAAACAAGGCTTAAAATATACAAATTAATTTAAGTTATTAATTCTATTTTTTTTACTAAAAATAATTCTGAGTTAAATTCAACAATTCTAATATAAAATAATAAAATCTATCTGCATATACTATATTACATCTGACTTAAAAATTCATAACTTAATTTGAACATATTCTATTTTTAATAATATACCTTTATATAAATGAATTTTAAAATTTAGGAATAACTCATTTTAATTTTAATATTAACAAATATTTTTTTATATATATAGAATTTCTAAATTAAACTATAAACTTAGATAAATTGTTTATTTTATTCTGTAAATTTATTTTATTTTATTTTTTGTGTGTGTGTGTGTATAAATTATTTCAACATTGAATATCATAAATATATAAAATAGAAATTCATAAATAAGTAGGTTTCCTACATACTAATCAACTGACAATAATATTCCTATCAAAATTTTGGAATAATAAACATAATAATTAACTGAAAATGATAAACTTTAAAATAAGATCACTTACCTTAAAAGTCTGATGATCCGGCTCTGCTCTAATCTCTTTCTTGATCTACAGAGCTCTTTCTCTCTCTCTCTCTCTCTATTTTTGATTTGATTGTTTCCTTCGTTTCTTTCTCTTTTTTATTTTTATTTTTATTTATTTTTATAAAGGGGTGCGTAATGGAATGGAAGAGTGGGGATTATGGGACGGTCTCATTTAGTGGGAGGGTTCGGCGCCCATTACCGTACGAAAAGGAATGAAGAATGGAGAAAGTGGTTTAGTCGGCGTGCGGAAGATATAATAATTATTATTATATTATTATTATTTTTTTAAAGATATGGTGGGTCCCAGTAACAATAATATAAATCTAATCTGTCCATCATCTAGGCTTGGCCATGAGAAGATATAAGGCAAAAAATGAGGCTGATCCAAAACTCGGGTGGGCCACACGCAAGCGGACGATAGGGTTAGTTTCCACAAAAAAAGGGTTATTACAATTTTTGACCTAATTAACAGATTGGATGGAAAATAAATGTTATTGTGGGCCCTACGAATTTTTTAACGGTAAAAATCATTATCCACGCTGCTATTTTTGGTGTGGTCCATTTGATCTTTGGATATGATTCATTTTTAATGTAATTAATGCACTAAAATGATCTCGAAAAATGGATGAACAGTGTGGATATAATAAATAAATCATTTTAGGGCCCATGTAACGTTGATTTCCTTTGAACTGTTCGTACAACTCAGAGCTCGAGGAGCGTCGGCACTCGTCTTTGCACGAAACGTGTCTACATAGCTATATATCTGATGTGTGGTACACCAGCCAATACGCTTCCGTAAAACACCGAATCTATGTGGTACCATCATATTCTATATGTAAAATCCACTCCGTCCATCAGGTAAAAACCATTATTTTCACCGTCAATGAAAAAGATCAGGCGTATTGAAATCTCATGTGAGGCACATAAATAAGAATAATATAAAACTTCTTCTAAACGCTCAAGTTCACGTTTTAAGGCTCATCTGTGTTTTGGATCAGGGTGATTTTTGTGTCTTCTTTTCGTCCGCATGAGTCACACCTAATTATCGGGTTCTATGAAAGATACAAACCATGGTTTTGTCCCCCATAAAGAAACCTATGGTTGATATCTCATCCCCGTTGTTCCCACTGGTATAACCCACCTAAGTTGTTGATCCTGTTTTTTTTTGCCCCACGGCATAGCATTGAGAATAGCTAAAAGATGGGCGGATAGGATTTTACACATACAACATGGTGGCCCCCCTAGTGTTGGATGTTTTACACGCTGTTCTAGACTAGTCCGGTTCATGACAGTTAGGGCTGTACACAAATTGGGCTAGCCCGATTAGCCCGCTCGACTCGGCCCAACCCGAAACTGAGTTCGGGTTGGGACGGGCCATTTTCTTCAGCCCGAAACTAAGTTCGGGCCGAGTTCGGATAAGTCCCAGTTCGGCCCGAAACCTGACTCGACTAGGCCCGACTCGGTCAAGTGGTGTATATATATATATTTCAAAACTCTACCCGTCTCTTTCCCCTTTACCCTTCTGAGATAGTTCACCGCCCATCTTTGAAGTGACAGTGACTCATCCATCTTACAAATGAATAACTTGAACGGCCTAAATTCATCCAAATACAAAAAGAAATTATAATGTCCTGATTAGTTAGATTTTTTATGTAGTCTATAGTTCAACTATCTAAACCGTCGATCGAGGGCCTTGTAATGGGACATGGATTACTTGTCAAAGCCCTTTCTCATGAACTTACTGTAAGGTTCGAAATTGGCCCAAACTCGCCCGATTGCTGACTGGGCTGGGCCGGGCCGGGTTCATGTTGGGTGTGGCTGGTGACCTGGCCGGGCCGGGTTGAGTGCAGTTTGACTCGGATGGACTCCTGCACACCCCTAATGACGCTTGACAGAACGAAACAGCAATCATTTATTTTTTACCCCTAATGACGCTTGACAGAACGAAACAGCAATCATTTATTTTTTTTGTGCGGGGTCCAGACACTGCAAAGGTGGGACCCACATTCCGGTGACCTAAGCCATTGTTCAGATGGGCGAGGATGGGACCGGACGTATGATCGTAGTCATATCATGAAAACGTACAATCACAACCGTTAGGTTCATTTAATGGGCCCGATTGGATGAACAATTTGGATAAGCAGAAGGTGGCCAAATGGCAAGCGTGTGCTCCAACGGGAAAGATGGCCAAACGCAAAAATCAGCGTAGAGGCCGCCCGTGTATGGAGAAGAATCAACGGTTTAGAAAAGCTTGCCATTAGTCGATACTGAATGTATGGAGGTTGTTCTCTCCTGATAAATAAACTAGGCTGAAGTTTGATATCGTCATCTTCAAAAGTGGGGCCCACACGTCCTTTCCACTTTGATGGTTCTCAATTATTCTTCATGTGGATTGCGGTGCGTGTGCGACTAGACTACATGGACATAACACACGGAGGAGAATGGACGATTAGCTTTGCAGCACACATGCGAACCCCAGATATTCATCAGGTAGACACGGTGAGATCCTATCCTACAGTCAGTTTCCTTTGAGTTGATCCACCATACATGTGGCGTTTGTGGACGGTGATTAAGATTTTTGATGTGGTGGGCCATCTAGTGACGTGGAAAAGCAATGTAATTGTGATCCAACTATATCATAGTCATCTGATCAGTGGCACAAACCCAAATTCAATGACAAAAAAGTCATTACTTGGATGGTCAGGATCGTTCAATCACAGTGTTTTTTGCCATGGCCAATCTACATGCAGGCTCACCAAATGAATGGTCGGCGATCATTATACACATCTGACACATCTGATGCTTCCTGATGTTATTAAATGCATTTGCCAATGGCTCACAAATCCAGATCATTGATCTGTCGTGGCCAATTGTGGGTGGACCACGCCCCAAAAATTTCCAATTAACGAGCCGGATACACCCAATCATATCTATTTGTTGGCTACAAATACACAATTGGAAAATTGAAATACTTGAACAACATGGGCCCGATTTGTGGGCCGGGCATCTCCCTGTACGGCATCCCTAATGCATGGCCAAGCTGTCCCACGCACATGTGGCTGCACGTGGAGCCATGTGTAGTGATTTATATGTACTTAGCTAAGCTATTTTACTCTTTTGATAGGAAAACGAGAAGACGCCAAGCATCAAATGACAACTTATCAATCACCTACAGCCGATTTCATCCCATGGATGCATTTAAGTAAGGGAGATGAAGGAATTATTTAATGCATCCAAGGGCTCAAAAATGCCCTGTACCACTTCTTGCGGTGCAGGCGTCTACAGGTTATCAGTTCTCCACCAAAATTAGAAGAAATGAAGCAACCATATGAGAAGGCTGGGCTCTGTCTTGCATGAGTCCATCGTGCCTTGGATCAGGTTTTGGTTTGAGCCTTGAGGGGATTTGGACCTTAAGATGGAGTTTCAGGCAGATAGTGGATTGGGCTGGGGCTTGTAGACCCATTAAATGGGCCCATGTCAGTTCCACGTATTTAACATTGGTGGATTCAGTATCATGATTTCTCGGGAGCAGATGATGGGCTGCACCTCTTTAGCTGTCCCCGACTGGCCCATTTGCCACCCTGGCTGGAGGTAATATGTGAATAGATTAATCAAACATTGAAAGAGTTACACTAGTCTATGTCCCACCTGATGAGTGGCTTGGATGTAGCACACGTGTTAACTTGACACGTGTAAGCCATCTGAGTGGTACATAAGGTTGTCCCCATGGCGAAGATGAGCTGGCACCAAAATCAGTTCGTTTCATTCATTAGGTCGGCCACAGATGCATATTTATCATTTACGCCATACGTGCTTTAGCCTTAGAAATGACCCATCTGATCAGCGGCAGGCATCATCTTCAAAGTGGGCCCCGTTTACACCCATCTCAGATGTCCAGAAACACACCACAATCTTTAGCCATTCCATTGATGTCCTATAAACAAACATTAAGAAAAGAAATACAGCAATGGTCGATATTCAACGGTCAAGATCGAACTGAAGTGTATCAACAATTACTCCCATCATATTAACCGTACAGATCACTGGATCATTGCTCCCATCATATCCAAGTTACAAATCAATCAGTTAACCACCAGCATGGTCGATCAACAGATAATTAGTAAGAAATGTCTCCAAGAACTGCTAATTCATCAGTACAAAGCCCATCTGGCATTTATGCAATGTCCTAATGCTACCGTTCATTTGAGCTCCGAACCAAATGTTAGCAACTAAAATCCAGCTAGCACGCCTAGATAAATAAGTGTAGGGAATAACTCTATTGCACTGAAATAACATTACATCATGGAGGAGTGAGTTGATGTTTCCAATGCGAGATCTTTCATATGCCATCCCACAACTATTATATATTTGTCAATAAAAGTAGTGAAGTCCTTGAAGAGACCTTCCTTCGGCACAATGGATTTAAGGGGGTTTGAGGGGATTTCAAATCCCCTTGTATGTTTAGCACCGTAAAATAAATGGGGTTTCAAATTCCTTTAAAGAGAAGTTTGAAATCTAAGGTGAAAGTTTGGATTACATCTAAAATCCTTTCAAGAGTTGCATGTGTAACATGTGTCGCTTGGCTATTAATTTATTAGGCACATGGCTCACTAATGATATCCTTAAACAATCAGATTATTAATTGCATCACTGTAATTACTTTAATATAATGATCTGTGCCATCCAAATATTGTCCATGTAAATCAACGGTTACAATTTGTTAGTTAGTCACTTGGATATGATCTTGTGTTTGTGGCTCATCCGAGACTACTTATTTCATCATTTTCGAGCAAAGTATATATTTTCAATAGGCTTATTACATCCGTTGTGTCAAACATTACATACGTACACTAATTAGAGATATTAAAATTGATTTATTAATAAAATTCAAACCCCAATAAATATACTATACACAACTACTTTTGGATTACAGGGAATTCTGAATCCAATGTCCCAAACACAATGTGGAATTTCAAATCCAGGAGGTTCCAAATCCATGCTCCAAAAGAGGCAATAGCACCTGCCCTTCCTTTTTGTGTAGCCTAAATTGAAGACGTAGTGTCAGGTGGCCATTGTAATGGATATGTGACATCCATACCATACATCAATTTTGTGTAATGTCAATCTAAAAATAAGGTAGATCTAAAGCTGAGTGGTTCACAACACAAAAAAGGATATGCATCTTATTATCAAAATTATTACTCTTTCTTTTTCTGCATGTAGCCACCAACATGTCACCAGTTCCTTATTTTAAACCTTGCTCTTTATTTCTCTTTCCTACCATTTTCGAGTACCATATCCTTAGTGTTGTTAAGAGCTTTGCTAAGCCCACGAGCGTGTCTTAGTCTGCTAATGCAAACTAATCCACGTTGCCACCAGCTTGGCACACTAGTGAAATATCCAAGTCAGCTGTTATGTGTGGATCTCACAGTGCAAGATGCTACTGCCTAAAGAAACAGGTGATTCATTCAGTGGGTGTGTCATGATATAAGAAATATATGGACAGGTTAGAAAACTTCAGTGAATCATAACTTTGTTCATTTAATCTACAATCATAAATTTATTCAGATAACTGTGGCCCACCTGACTAGCGTACTGACTAGATAATTAGAATAGGGAATCTACATAATGGTACCCTTCAGGTAAATGGCTTTGATATTTCACCTATACGCCACCCCCGCCTATATGGTGGTGTGTGCATTAGATGACTTGTACACAAGTATGAGTTTAGCAAAGCTCAATATTAACAATACGTTGGAAAGTTTGAAACCTTCCAACTATTAATTTTTTAAGCAGGAAATATTTGAAATGAAAATGTCTGAAAGGAATCAAACCAGGATTAGAAAAACATTATCTCTCCTGAATTTGGCAGATGGAATTGAATATAGGGTTATTTTGCATATAACCTCTTTCCTTTTTGCTATACTTCAAATACCTCCTCATGTATCTCTTTGCAAGTAAACCCTGCATTTTTGCACCATTAAAGAAAAAACACCCTAACGTTGAAGATCTGAGCTAGGTACTGTAACACCACTGACAAGCCTATAAGGGCAAAATTGTCCTTTCCAAAGTTCGTTAAGGACGTCTATTTCCATTGTAAAAATTCAACGCCATGAAAAGTAAAGTGACGGTGCATTTTGCACTTATATGATTTTTTTCTTTTTACAAACATATAAACGTGAGGAAGTTACCTATAGTATAACAAAATGAGAGAACTAAAAATATAAATAACCGTGGCTTTTGATGATTATTAGTGATAAGTTGTTTGTAAATCATAATAACTCTTGATAAAGAAATTGATTTTTGAATTCAATATCTTGAAAGAAAATTACCGTTGATGAATAAACAATATAGAAAGACATTATCATGAAAAATATACATTTTTATTTAAAAAATGGACTCTACATGTCTGTTGTCATTAAGAAAAGAAAAGAAAAGAAAAAAACAGGGCAACGTTGACGGCTAAAAACCATCGGCGATAGCTTTCCTCAACGACTTTTAGTCATTGGAAGGACCGTCGGAAAAGGGGGCATTGGCGTTACTCGCTGACGATTGTTGTCAGAAAAGATGTCTTAACATCTTCTGAGACACTCGACCAGTCGAGGGTCTGGCTCGACGGGTCGAGGGTCCACTCGATTGGTTGAGTCCCGCTCGACTTGAAGTCCAACGAGCTATATTTTTTGGGCATTCGAGATGCTCGACCTATCGAGGGTACCCTTCGACTAGTTGAAGCCCCAACTCGACTAGTCGAAGGTTAGGCAGATTGTACGCGGATTCGGCGTAGACTGCATAAATTTGATGCGATTTTCAGAATTTTTCAAAGAGATGCATAAGTGGAGTTTTCTAAACTATAAATAGGGGTTCCTAGGGCTATTCTAAGGTATTATAAGGCTTCCTAAAAAGTTTCTAATGGTTTCTAAAAGGGTTCTAGGGTTATCAAAGGGTGTAGCAAGGGTGAGATTCAAGCTTGTTTGAATCGAATAAGTCCTTTCTCTTTATAATTTCTATTTTCATAGTGAAGATCTGTCACTTTGTGCCATGGTTTTTTCCTGCAAGGGTTTTCCACGTTAAATCTTTGTAATCTCTTGTGATTGCTTGGTGTCATTGAATTTCCATCCTAGATCTAGATCTGTGTGATTCCGCAGCACAAATCCCCAACAAGTGGTATCAGAGAAATCGTTGGGGCACAGATCTAAATCTGCTGGATTAACAATAATGGGAAGTACCAAGTATGATATTGAGAAGTACTCAGGCAAAAATAACTTTGAGTTATGGAAGATCAAGATGATTAGTTCCATGACCAAGCAAGGCGAGGATGGTGCTCTTGAGGCGAGAAAGTCTAATATGACTGATGATGAATGAAATACTCTTGATAAAAAGACATTATCATCCGTTTATGTCTCACAGATGAGGTTCTTTATAATGTTTTGAAGGAGAAAACTGCAGCCAGTTTATGGGTGAAGTTAGATGATATCTATGCGAAAAAATCATCTGAAAATCGTCTACACTCGAAGCGGCAGTGGTATAACTTCAAGATGGCAGAGGGTGGAGATCTAGAGGCCCACATGAGCAGCTTTAATAAATTTGTTTACAAATTGTTGGATATGGAGGAAGTGATCAAAGATAAGGAACAAACATGTATGTTGTTGAATTCTCTTCTGACATCGTATGAGTCATTCAAGGACATAATGTGCAGCATAAATAAAACCCCGAGTGTCGACGCCGTTATCTCAGCCCTTCAATGGAAGGCTATGAGAAAGGTAAACGGCGACACAGGGACATCTTTTAATGCACTAATTACGAGAGGTAGAAATTCTGAGCGAGATATAGGATCTTCAAGACCTAGATCTAAATCCAAGGGCATGGGCAAAGGAAAACTAAAGTGTTGGACTGTGGGATGTCTAGACACATGAAGAAGGATTGTACCAATCCTAAAGCGAAGAAAGAAAATTCAGCGACTTATTGTAAGGAGGTCAATGTTGTTACATCTGATGAAGAGACAAGTTGGTGATGTATTATCTGTGTCCATGATCGTACACTTGCATGACAATCATGGACATGAGTGGATCCTTGACATAAGAGCATCATATCACATGACTCCTCATCGGAGTTGGTTCGCCAGTTACAGAGAATGTGATGGTAGCTAGACAGGTTTTTATGGGCAATGACAATGCCTGTAATGTTGTGGCTATTGGTATGGTGAGCATCAAGATGTTTGATGGGATGGAGCATACCCTGAATGATGTCAGGCATGTTCATGATATGAAGTAAAGTCTGATTTCTCTCGATGCACTTGAGCCTATAGGGTGCAGGTTCACAAGTATTGATGTTGTCCTTAAAGTATCTAGGGGGCACAGGTAATCATGAAAGTGCAACTACTCGATAATATTTACAGGTTGATCAGGAGCACTTCAAAAGGTGGAGCTGCAATGGTTGTAGCAGATTTCACCTTTGCACGTGTGTGGCATGTTGGGCATGGCCAAGTGAGCAAGCAGGGGATGAAGGCTGAGACACGCGGACAGAGATACAGAGCAAGTGAAGCAGTCACCTGTGAGAAGAATCACATGGCATAATCGCAGGATATCGGCGAGGTATATGAACGACTCCAATATCGCAAGGAATCTGTCTTTTATTCAGATGACTCTAGGTGAGCTTGGTGCTGAGAAGTAGAAGGTGACTATGGGCGATGTGATGGACTCGTTGTACTAGATCGACACATAGGAGTTGGTGAAGCTTCCATTGGGCCGAGAAGCGGTTAGATGCAGGTGAATCTTCAGGAGGATACAACATATATACAGAGCGAGGTTAGTAGCAAAGGGTTATGCTCAGAGAGAAGGGATCGACTTCTCAGAGATATTTGCACCGATGGTATAACATGTATCGATTAGATCCGTGATTAGCTTTGGTTGGCCAATGTGATCTTGAGCTGGAAGGATGGATGTGGATTTTGTACTTCTGTATGAAAAATTGGAAGAGCAGATCTGCATGAAGCAATCAGAGCAGTTCGAAGTTTAAAGGGATTGAGAAAAGAGTTTATAGGAGGTTGTGGTACGACCTATCGCCTAGGCAGTGGTTTGATTCTTTCATTGTGAGTTAGGAATTGTATGCTGATGACATGTAGATTGGCAATTATGACATGTCTGAAATCAATGTATTGAAAAGTCGGTTAAGTGGGACATTCAGAATGAAGGATCGGGGGGCTGCAAAGATGGTTCTCGGCATTAAGACTGAAAGAGGAGTAGGCTTTGGTTATCTTAGACAGAATACCTTGGGTAGGTATTGATCAAGTACATGATGGACCAAACAAAGTCGGAGAGCGTTCCCTACCCATCTCTCCTCAAGTTTTCCTCAGGACATGTCCCAAAACAGATGAGGAAAAGTAGGATTTATCTCATGGGCCTTATTCGAATGCGGTTGGCAGTGCATGCCATGGTTCGTATTAGACCGGTTATTTCATAGGCTATCAATGATGTGAGAAAATACCCCAGCAAGCAATATTGGGTAGCGGTGAGATGGTAAGAAGACTACATCTTTCCTTTTGAGAAGACAGGAGCAAAGGTGGTTGGGCACGTGGATTCTGATCCAGCAGACATGCTCACCTAGAACGTTCCTGCAGAGAGGTTCAAGTTCTGTGCAATTTCTCCGGGCTTGGCGATGGAGAAAAAGAAGGACGGAGTGTACGTGAGAAGCTATAATGTGATATAGAGATAAGAGAAGAGATTAAGAAGCTACATGGTTGAAGATTGAAGACATGGTGGAGATTGTTGTCAGAAAAGATGTCTTCACATCTTCTAAGCCGCTCGACCAGTCGAGGGCTTGGCTCGACGAGTCGAGGGTCCACTTGAGCGGTCGAGGCCCGCTCGACTCGAAGTTCAGCGAGCTATATTTTTTGGCCGTCTGGGACGCTAAACCAGTCAAGGGTCAGGCTCGACTGGTAGAGGGTGCCCTTCAACCAGTCGAAGCCCTGGCCCGACTAGTCAAAGGTTACGTAGCTTGTTCGTGGATTCTGCACGGACTGCGTAGAGTTGATGCGATTTCCTGAATTTTCTAAAGAGGTACGTAAGTGGAGTTTCCTAAACTATAAATAGGGGTCCCTAAGACTATTCTAAGGTATTTTAAGGCTTCCTAAAGGGTTTTCAAGGGTTTCTAAAAGGGTTCTAGGGTTATCAAAGGGTGTAGCAAGGGTGAGATTCAAGCTTGTTTGAATCGGGTAAGTCCTTTCTCTTTGTAATTTCTATTTTTATAGTGAAGATCTGTCGCTTTGTGCCATAGTTTTTTCCCGCAAGGGTTTTCTACGTTAAATCTTTGTGTTCTCTTGTGATTGCTTGGTGCCATTGAATTGTCATCCTAGATCTAGATCTGTGTGATTCCGCAGCACAAATCCCCAACAACGGTAAATAGCCGTCAGTATTTCTGACGGCTTTAACCTACCCCACGCCCGTTGCTCAGAATTATAAATTAGATTAATCTCAATAGTCCTCTCCCAATTTTATAACAATCAGATATAATTTGAAAATCTGATTTTTTTTATTATTTTATTTTTAAAGTGAATGAAAAAAATGCACTGAAAGTTCTGGAATTGGAAATCACAAGAAAGTGAGAAAATATTCAGCAAAAGAAAGTATAGTTGTACAAATTACTGCACTAATATCAAACTCCAATCACTCTACGATCTTGCCACATATTTACACTCTATTTCTCTATTCACCTTATCTCCATACCTTAAGACGAAGGCAACTCCTGAGTAGAACTGGTTTTCCTTAAGTATATGATACTCTTTGCTCTACTCTTCATAATCTCTCTCCCTAATTTGTAATTTTTGGTTATCAGAATCAGAACCGAATGACCGAAAATGTAATATTTGTATACAATATATGAGCTTTAAGGAATTGAAAGTTTTTTATTTTTTAGTTTTTTTTTAATTTTATTTTATCTTTTTAAGCTAGGTTTGCCTGCATCTATGTAATTAATTAGTACTCATGGGGGCATGTGGCAGATGGGTAAAAGATTTGGAGCAATCATTCTAAAGATCATACCACATATGGACCACTACATAAAAAGTCATGCAAAATGCTCAATACCAAGTTCTTAATTTGAGCTAAGAAATGGCCACATTGCATTTTTTGGGCCATGTCTTGATCAAACGATGAGGAATGTCCAGTCTACCTGATTTTGGGTCTTAGCCCATCGGATGAATCGTCCAGATCTTGTACAAGTCTTCCACCATGTGTTCCATAGAAAATTACACAACTACTATTCCACATGTAACATATCACTAAAAGGCAATTCTTGATTATCTCTTCGCTACCAAAAAATAGGGCAAAGCCGACGGACGTGTGGCTATTTTGGCTACGGATTTTAGTCGTCAGTAATAGCGATGGTTAAAAACCGTAGCCTAAATACAACAATTCGTAGCTAAAGTCTAGTTTTTTAATGGTGGACGTTCAATCTCTACTTTTTCCCCTGTGGTGTGGTCCACTCGAGATTTATAAAGAGCTCATGTTTTGGTATCAACCCTAAAATGATATTTAGAAATGGATGGATAGAGGGGATTAAAACATATGCCTCATGGTGGGGCCCATAGAGTCCTACCAGATCCAAAGCACAAGTGACGTTATTTGTTGTACAGAGACAATGTGTGAGTTTTGTGTTTGATGTAAAATAGGGGTGAGTCATTCATAATAATAGTGGCAATGATATAGAGTTATCTAGACCATCTAAATAATGGGTCTAGTTATTAATGGTTAATATTTATACTTTTTACTATATAAAACTATCTTAATCATCTAGTAAATGGTCCCTTAAATGTAGGGCTATTAATGTAGTTGATATGTTAAATTATGGAAAACTCACAATTTGCGGATTTGAAACTAACATCTCATTTCGGAAGAGGGATTTGATTTTTTTTTTTTTTTTTAAAATCCCTTTTCTCATTTCCAATTCCCTCCTCTCCAATGTCGCCGAACTCCCTGGAGAATGCCTTTCTCTGGATGACGGGCTGGAAGCCATCACTCGTCTTCCTGATCGTGGACTCGCTGCGGCAGGTGCAGGTGGCTGGGATGAATCTTGAAGGGCTGTCTGAGGATCAGGCGAGGAGGCCGCTGAAGAGGAGAGGGTCGAGAGGGAAATGGAGAGACAACAAATGGCGATAGCGGAGCGGAGGATGTTGGAGCTGGAGAGGCTAGCGAGAGATGGTGAAGAGGCTGTGGACCTTGTTGATTGGATGGTGGATGCTACTTTGATGGCCGTGATGATAGGGCTAGAGAGGATTGTGAGGAATGTTGACGGGGTCCATCTGAAAGCTTTAAAGAGGGTGGTGTCTAAGTTCATATCCATATATTTGCCTACGACTTGTACAGATCATTCCAAAGCAATCTCGTCATCAGAGAATTCAGAACATCCAGTTTGAATAGTTGTTGCGCTGTAGCCTATCCAAGAGGTGGCTCATCTATTGGATTGTCCCAATTGATGGGCATGTAACTATGAACAGGCCATTTTAGGGGCATGACCCCTAAAATTGAAAATATCTAAAGCTTAAATAGGCCACAACATAGAAAACAGTGGGAATGAACGCTGTCACAGCTGCATGCATGAATGTAAAACACAGATATCATCCTTATCCAAAACCTGATGTATGTGTCTTATTCTTACCGTTCATATATTTCCATAGATCATTTCATAGCATGGGCTCAAAATTGAAACATATCCAACGCTTAAGTGTTCCACACCACACCACTGGAAATGATTGAAATTAAAGGCCTGATATTGAAAACTTTTTTGGAGCCACATAAGTTTTGAATCAAGCTGATATTTATTTTTTCCTTTCATCCATTCTGGTGTGATCTTATGAACATATTGGTATAGTTGAGGCCCACCTCTTGATGACCTAATTAGTTTATCGGTGGACCCCATCATAGAGATAATATTATGCATTGATGAAATTGGACAATTACAACCAATGGCTCCTGAAAGGATACATATCAATGTGTTTTGAATGTTAAACAGAAGTCTCGTAAGAGTGGTAGCAAATTTCTAAGATTTAGTGTTGCGTTATCTGTATCTTACATTTAGGGCTGAATATCTTATATGTATCACTTGATATGTGTTGCATCAGATGATACTTTAAACCATGTGTGACATCCTGTCCAACCAACACAGTGTCCAGTGGCGTCCACGTAAGATTTGCCGCAGGACCATTCGTTTAAGCTACTCGTGGTGAGGTACCGCAAGTAAATTACTCTAAGATTAGCCTAATTGAGTAGACCAGATGGGTCATGATAGGACCTAGTGCCGGCCGCCAAGCCAGATGGTCGTTTATACTTAGCAACAGTGTAATGCCCTGAAAATCGGGGGTCGAGCATAAACTCAACTCCCGAGTTCCAATGCATCACTTATGCAACAAAATGAATGATGATTGAATGTTGTCTGCATTAATGTAGTGAACATAAGTGAGATTAAGCCAAAACAGCATATCATACTCCAGAGACATTTAAATTGCAAGCGGAAGACTGTGATAGATATATAAAATATATAAACTGTGGTGAGTCTCCAGAGTGTGATAACATTACTAGGTTAAATAATTACAAGTATAGTTCCAAAATATACCAAATGTGTAAGGTTCTCTAGTCAACATCCCTGTAACCCCATCGATCAAGGCACGACTTACATGAAGCCACCAGAAAATAACATATACAAGAAAGTGTCCTCATCGTCTCAGAGGTCTGGCTCCGCCTCACAAGCATCACCATCTACAATCAGACAAAGTCTGGTGGGTGTTCGGAACACCGTCCTGTAACGTGGGACTGAGTAGCTAACTCAGTGGAACAATAAGGCACAAGTTAACATGTTATCAATACAGTCAAGCAGTAATGATAAAGCAGTACAATCAAACACTCCTAACTACTCTTATTAATGCAAGTATGAATGCAGTCATGATGGATGCCTTTACCACACCCTCCTTTATGCGACACCATCTTACGTTCGCGGCATGCTTTCATCCCTCAGTGCTCTACATCTTCCAGGCACGTGCAATGCATGATAAGCATGATTACCGAGTTTTTATTAGTCCATTTCAAACAGCAGGATTGGAAAACTAAGGTATCTCCCTTGTATCATTCCCAAACATGATCCATTCTAGGGTCGTCAGTCGTAGTTAATCTCAGACGATGGTGTGTTTTCTAGGTCACTGCAAAGGCTGCCAGGGCTGTTACGCACAAAGGTTACACCACTCCCCCATCACCTCTTTAACGATTCATCACTATACAAAAACAGGCCTAGTTCATACTCTCTACACCGCGGCAAAACTTATCGCCTCACCGCAAATTCAAAGTATGCTCGAGGTCATTACAAAGGGCTGCCAGGGCTGTTGCTCGCATTCGTTGCACCACTCCCCCATCACCTTATCAATGTAGGCCAATAGCACGAATATAGTGTCCCATACCACCATAATCGGCTCATGAGTCTTGTTGCTCACTGGTCACTATAGGGAGGCACATGGCCCCAGCGTAGGCCGATAGCTCGACCACGGTGTCCCATACCACCATGCCCGGCTCATGAGTCTTAGCGGATCGAGGTACCATGGTTAAAAGAGATTTCACTGGTAAGTTTGGTACCCTAGGTTCAAGCAGTAGCGACCAAACATGGTGAACATACATTAGATATATCGGGTTACTTGACGAGCCTGATTAGCTCGAGCGCACAATCAATTGGACGACATGAAGTGCATAAGCACTTCGCGTGGCCTAACTACTATCACCAACTGACGTACGACTCGGGTTCGTCAAACACATCTTACGTGGCGACATGAATCTCAGCCACGATCTCAAATCTGGTACCGATTGTCTGGACTATAGACATAGTCCCAAACTCAATCAATCCTTATTTGTAGCATGTGGAGTAAAGCATGATAAACAAAGTAATTCAAGCATGTTAGTGAGCAGTCATAAAGCATGTTATAAAGCATGTTATAAAGCACTACATAAATAGGAATACCAACACATATATTGCACATGTAAGCGGTTTAAGTAAACAACCTCATGGAGAAAATCATACATGTCTCTAAGGTAGTTGAGAATCCCATCTCAACACCCTCCTAAAGCATCAACATCCAAACACTTACTCACACAAGTATTTTCACAAACACTTAACACACACTATTTCAACATACTTAGTGTATGTTAGCAAATATGTATTAGGGCGAGTCCTTTCGCCAAGCAAGTATTTTATGCATATATAATATATTTATACAACAAATAATCATGGCAAACACATATCTAAAATATATATATACGGTACTTTCTACAATACAGTATTTCTACATGCATAGTGTATATTAGTAAAACATGTATTTGGGTGAATCCTTTCGCCAAATAAGTATTTTATCCATATATCGTATATTCATACAATAAATAATTATGTCAAACACATTTCCAAAATTTATACGTATACGATAATTTCTACGAATACCTAGAATATGTAAAATTCCATAATCTACATCTTTAATCGAAACAGAAAACAGAAAGCACTTTGTACATGTGCAATTGCATGCAGATCATGAATCTATCATTATCTGACATTGAAAGCGTTGAAAATTATAACCTATACACCTAAAGTCCTCACCTTTTGTCGTAGAATCGTAACGGATACGATAAGTTTGCCAAGTTTCCGTATTTGGCAGTTTGGCTACCTATAGATCGAAATAGGTTAGCTATTTCATAACCTACAACCAATACAACCTCAAAACAGATTAGGGTTAGGGTTTCTTACCTAGAAATGAAGTCGGAATTTCTGGGAAAGCGATGAGAATGGGGTGGTGCAGCTTATGTAGTGGCAGGGAATAGTAGTTGGGAGATTCTCTCACTTCTCTCACTCTTTCTCTCTCTTTTCTCTCTTCTCTCTCTAGGGTTTCTCTCAAATTCGTATGGCTATGAGAGAGAGGTTTCTAAGGTCCTTCTATAGCCTAAAAACTCTCTGAAATAGGCTTGTGGACAAGGTATACTTATGTTATAACCAAAACGGCTTTGTTTCAGCTCAACAGAGGACTTTTGGTAGGCCTCCTTGAGCCAAAGGTCGGACTTAAGCTCACAGACTATGGATCTAGGTTCCATTAAGTTTTCATTCTAGTAGGGTTCTCAGATCACGTGTGGCGGACCAGTTTCAGTTCAACGGTCAGCGAATCTCGATCGGAGATTCCGAGTACATGGATATGTGTATGAAATTTCTCCTGATCTGAGGGTGTAATTTGGTCTGATTCTGACGGTCTGGTTGCTTAAAACTGATCCGCAAGCGAGACGTGCCAGATTACTATTAGAGATATTTATTTGAAAAGAAATTCAAATGTTTTCACACTCCTTGCTCCGGACTCAAGCGAATTACACTGAGACACTATCTGGATTTGATTTCCGAGATGGTTGTCAAGCCCAACGAGGCGGTCCTAAGTCTTTAACTTCATATTATTCGGACTCCCGATGTACGGTCCAGACCTGATACAGAGTTTCAACGTGCTCCCGAGAGCAGTCGGGTAATGAGATTGATCCTAGATTTTAGGTTAACCTAGCGTCAATGATTCTACAAGTTTTGGGTCTTGCAGATCGTATTTAAAGCGATTCAAACAGATTTCGTAGCTAATCTAGTTTAGCACTTAGTTACTTTGTCTCATTTCTAAAGGATTTAATCCTAAGTGATTTCTGGTCGAGGTGGTACTCAGGCCTTTGTAGTTTATATATAAGGTGATCCAAGTTATAATACTTAACTAGTTTAAGATAGTGTCTAGGGTGAAAGTACTTAGGAAAATTGAAAGAACAAGGTGGTGAAGGGTGGGATTTGTGAAGGAAATGGGTTCAGAAGCGGTTTTAGACTGTGGGATTCAATTCTGACAAGTTAATAAGGTGTTAGGAGCAACCCATTGCCTAAGGACGTCTAATTCCAGGTTGACAAAAATCTTGGATGTTACAAACAGCCTGTGCGAGCTATAACATGATGCAGGAAGATCAGAAAATTATAAAGATTTAGGAAAGCATAGATCTCACTGGGCTTGTGATCCATCGCAGACCGCAGACCCAGTAGATACCCAGAAATAAACTATCCTACCCAGAAATAAACTATCCGCGCTGTTCTAGCGGTACTTGCCAAATGTAACTCATCAAAGTCCAGAATAGAAATCTGGCATCATTTAAAGGAAACTGAGATACCAGGCTTTCCAGCCGTTGGATCTCTTATACATTTACGGTGAAAGTCTAATGTATTTTTCTACGCCCGTCCACCAAATCTGGGACCCGATCATGGAACGGTGACTGTTGATCGCGAATCGGACCCATACGATCAAACCCCATATCCGATCGTTCTCAAATTTTGCATGGCCCTTCATCGGTCCCCCTGTAAGTTTCATGGCTAGAGGGCCACTAGAACCGCTCTAATCACAGAAATGGACCCCATAAGGCCATTTAAAGATCGGAACTGTATAATCAAACCCTATACTCGTTCATCTGTTTGTTCCCAAACTTTACATGACTCCTCATCAAGCCATGAGACACCTACACACCAAATTTGGTGGCCGGGCTGTCCTAAACCAATAGGGAGTCCTAGAGGGCCATCATGGGAATTTATGAAAACTTAAGGCCAATTGACCCAAGTCTAGGAAACAAAACCCTAGCTTCTCTCATAACTCCCTCTTTTACTACAACCACCAAGGAGTAAAGAGAGAGCAAGAGTGTAAAGAGAGGAGAAAGTGGGAGTGTGAAGGAAGAGCAAGGTGGACCCTAGATCGAGGTGTGGACCAAGGAAATCGATCTTGCATCTCCCTACCTCTTCTCCAAGGGAAACCCCACACCACAACTAGAAGGATCGTTCCGTTGATCGTCTAGGTAAGATCCCTCATTCCTTTTTTTGAAACCCTTGTGTTAAGAAGGGATTTGCTTGAGAATCTAACATACAAATGATTGCTTTAGGGATTTCGACTGTTCGACCCCAAAAACCCACATTCTTAGGTCGTCTTCCAAGCCTTCAACAATACGAAGGTGCGACCTATTATCCTTAGGTGGCCTAACACCAATTATACCATGAGTCTAATGATTTTGATTGCTTGGATGATGTATTTGGAGAATCTAGAGAAAACCTAAGATTTTGGATGTTTGTTTGGGAATGTATGAAATTGTATGTTTTGTTAATTTCTCATATGATGTTATTCTTGCCTCTCACATATTTTGGTATGAATTGATGATCTCATGTTTATGTCTTGTTTGGTTTTTCTTCACATGATGTTGCCCTATAACATGTATGCCTTATTAATCTTTGTGCAAATTGGCTCTATGAGATGTAGGAAGTGCGTAACTTCCTCACCAACCCACACAACACACATGCACCTTTATTCATGATATTGTTAGCCTCTCTTGCTAGGAGATTCTGAATTACATCTTGAAATGTATGAGAACATGATGTTGTTTATGCTAGTTGATAACCTTGTTAGTTGACATGTTATAAATCACCACCCAAACCCCTTAGGTTGGTCAGGGATGCGAGGAGAGCGAAGGCGGCCCCGTTGGTAGGACAGACTTGAGGCTAAACTCATGGATTTGGGCGAGTACATGTGGGCGACAGTAGTTAGACTACATGGGTCGCTCGTACCCGATGTCGTTCCGCCACGTACTTTCCTGAATTCATGCAGTTTAGTCTACTGGCTAACCAACTTTGTTTTGTTAACCCTGTTTGCTCACATATGTATGGAACCTAGAACACCCTACAACTATTGTAGCCCATCGATAACCAAATTGAAACCGATCCACCGCCTCGTGAGTCGGGCATGGTGGAATGAGACACTGTGTCTGAACTGTCGGCCTACGCTGGGGTGACGCGCCTCCCCGTAGTGACCGTGAGTGATCTCTTCTTTTCGGCACTTCCTATTGTTTGAAGTCAGGGATGAGGAACTCGACGGGATCAAGGATCGCGGGGTCTTGGCCTCGCACGTTGGGGGGTCTTGACCTCGCAACCAGTTGAGGGCATTGATATATGGGGTGAATCAGATTCCCCAACCTGCTGGATGAATGGACTTAACTAAGAACTCGGCTAACACGATCACATTGCATTGCACTAGTTAGGGTGGCGACTCGGCAGTCGAGGTCGCTCTGAGGGAGTATTGGTCATACGCAATCGTTAGATGGAGTCGCTCATGGGAGTGTTGTGGCGAGGGCATGCATCATATCATCCGCCATGCATGTGCATTAATAAGATTAGTTAGGAATTTATGAATAATTGCTTTTCATTAAATTTAGAATATAACTGATGCTTATTACAACTTAAGACTAATAGCACCCACTGAGTTGATCACTCACTCCCACTCTGGGACGGTGTTTTAAAACACTAACCAGACTCTCTCCCGTAGATGAAGGTGATACGGAGTATGAGGAGCCTGGCATCGTGAGTCTCGAGGAGGAGGACGAGTTCTCCTACTTCCAGTTGATGAGCGGGTCTTCATCGGCTCAGTAGATGGGACGTTGGATTGCTGAGTTGTGGAGTCAACTTTATTCTTTTTTGGACATATTATTCTTTTGTGATTTTATTAGACGAAGCCTTGTGCAACCCATTTATATTTTTAGACCTATATATATACTTGATCTCTTTCTTTTCAGTGGACTTTTGTGGTTGTGGTTGTGGTTCATGTTCTAGGAAATTTTAGGCTGCGCACTTAAATTTGATTAAACGTATCTTAATGAAAATCGATTATAAGTGACCCCGGAAACTCGGGAGTCGAGTATATGCATGACCCTCGATTTTCAGGGCGTTACAAGTTGGTATCAAAGCAATAGTTTGGAATCCATTGGGCCATGGGTCATGATCTCACTAACGCGTCCACTGACTTGAGAGGATACACAATAGAAAACGTAACAAGGACTTAGAACACTAGGAACCATCTCGGGCCCTGAACCAACAATTGTAGACGGAGGGTAGGACTTCTGAGGAGTTAGGAATGGGTAGTAAGCGAAGGTCGTGATGCTAGAGAGTGGGCTTGGAAGCCTTACAACGCCCCCAGCACGTTGATAGGAATGAGCCAGAAATCGAAAGAGTTGAAGGTCAAAGCCAACATCCAAGTGCGAATGAGCTAGTTTCGGGCCAAATTTAATAGTTCCAGCTCGTTCGAGGATAGGGGTTTAATGGTGAATGAGCTTTTACCGAAATTAGTGGAATGTAAGGAAAATGGGATTTTGGCCCCTAACTGGGAAGAATCTCACAAAACGAATAGGCCCATTGCGTAGACTAACTTCTCCTACCCCAAATTCATATATGGTACTTTCCCAGGGGCTTTGCTGGCACCCGGGAAATTGCAAAAACAAGGAGACCCAAGCAAGGCCTCGGCGTCGCCACGCCGAGAGGGTGTTCCCTACGCCCGCCATCCCAGCGAGCCGGCGTCGCCACACCCTGCCCCAAAAACATGGGTTCCCCTCTCCTTGCCTTGCAAACACGTGTGGGGCCCACCTTTCTTGATATTTGGGGATTTTTAAAGCCCATTCCCTCTATTGCCAACACATTCCATCCTCTCTAAACCCTCTCCAAAAACCCAACACCCATTTTCCTCCTCTCACTCTCCCATCCTAAATCTCCTTCAACTCATCTTCTTCTTCTTCACATCCTCCTATCTCCCTAACCCATTCTCTCTCCCTCATCTTCAATCCATCTTCCCAAACCATTCCATGACCATTTTTTCTAACCTCAATCTCAAGAACCCATCCCAAACCCCTTCTTAGCCCTTTTTCCAACCCATCCTCAACTCATTTCAGACCCACCATTTTCTTCAAGTCCCATTTTCTCAAACCCACCATCTTCCCCATTCTCAATCCCATTCTTAAATCTCAACACCCACCTCAAAATTCCTTCTCACCAATCCGACCCTAAACCCATTTCTCTTCCACCACATTCTCAACAACTCCCTTCATCGACTCTCACAAATCCAATCCTATCTCAAGTCCCATCCTCAACAACCATCTTTTCCTACCCAAAGGAAGAGTTTTCTTAGCAACCGTTGCCTCGTTCTTCTCCATCTCGGTGATTCTTTTTCATTCATGGGAAAGAAGAGACCGGCAACCGCCGAGCCGGGACCAAGCCGAGAAAGGCAAAGCAAGCAAAAGGCCGATCCAAAGGGAAAGGCAATCTCAGAAGCCTGATCCAAGCGCAAGAACGTCTCTCAAAGGGCTTCCGCGATTCGAGCCTCCCAACCGCCCGTTGAAGATATGGAAAATTTTCTAGTGCGCCGTGTCGCCTTTTAGGCCTCCGTAGAGGAGCATTTATTGGATGAGTACGCCATACTCAGCTGACTCATGGATAAGGAATGGGGTCCAATGTTATATGGGAATTACCAAACGGATGCAGGACAAGCTAGGGCTTTCTATGTGCGGATCAGAAACCCTCAATTCCCGCCCTTGGGCTTTGATCTTATAGTGGGTGGCAAGGAGTCCCACTTCGGGGTGGAGGATATTGCCGACGTACTCAGAGTGCCTCAGGGTGAGGTACAAATCAATGAGGGAAACTTGGATACGAGTTAGGCGCGGGATGAGCGGACCCGCTTCTTGTGTGGTCGGGTCGCCCAGTGGAAGCGAGGGGAGCAAGGGCAAGGTCTGAGCTCGACCAACCTCATCCCAGAGTACTGGGTGCGTCACCGCATCTACACCCATAATGTGTACCCGAGGTTGGGGAACCGCTCCGAGTGCTCCTGCTCTATGGTGGAGTTTTTATATCAAGTGGGTCAGGAAGCAGATGTTTGCCTTCCCAGCGTAGTACTTCACCAGATTGTGCAAGCCGCAAGGAATACGAGGAAGAGTGCATCCCTTCCGTTTTGCCGCCTGGTCTGTCAGTTGGCCCAGCAGTACGGTGTGAGCTGATCGGACAGGAATCCTGTGCCGACACAACTGCTGGGTGATGATGTGTTAAATAAGATGAAGATACGCCCCAAACAGCGACAGACCCACATCGATTAATACGAGGATCTTATTGAAGAAGGAGAGGATAATGACGGAAGCGATAAGGATGAAGCTGAAGAGGTGGAAAGAGCTGACGAGATCGAAGAAGTTGGCAGGGAGCCACTTGCCATCCCAGATATACGTGAGCGCTTGGATGTGCTCAAGGCCGAGGTAGCAGAGATCAGGGAGAATCAAACCAGGCACCAAGAGAAGCAGGAAAAATGGAACAAGAAAATATACCGAGCCATAAAGGCCCTGATCTGCTGCAGCAAGGGGGAAGAAGCACCCCCACTTTCACCCGACTCAGACCAATAGCACCACAACTTTACTGATAACTAGTAGTTGGGTTAATGCGGTTAGGCTTAATTGCATGTACTGAAGGATGCGTAGGACTTTTTCTTAATTAGATTGTATTTCCTTTACGTTTAGTCTATCTAGTAATGCTTATAATCCATGCTGTAACATGTAACTGGCCATGCTAATGGCATTTTGAAATCAATGTGAACGTATGGATTGACTTGAAGTCTTCTTATTGCTTGCGAGTGCCTTACCTGTATGGTTGTTATATTCATAAATTAAACCTATAGGTGTACGCAGTGTTCTAGTGATTAACATTCTAAGGAACTTCTTTCCAGGAAAGATGTCCCCTAGGAGTGAAGCTCGTTTTGTCCGCATACCTCATGGCGGCTTGATCGAAAGGGACCAAATCCCCGACGATCAACAAGGCCCCCAAGGGGTGAGCGGTTCCCAAAATACGGGTAGTACCATTCAAGAGGCGGCCCCGAATGCACCGCCACCGCAAGTCGCAGAACCCGTACCTCCTCCGCCACAGGCCATGGATCAAGTGGGCCAGATGTTGCTTCTCATGCAACAACAACAACAGATGATGGCCACTATAATGGGGGCCATGGCCCACAACATGGGGGTGCAACACGCGAAGTAACCTGTCATGGCTGCGCCCGCAACCAACATAAGCAACCTGTTTGAGCTGTTCCAATGGTATAGGCCGCCTACTTTTTTCGGTACTCACCGCCCCAAAGAAGCGGAATATTGGCTCAATCGAGTCACTAAGCTACTTCGGCCTCTCCACTATTCCAAAGCGGAGAATGTCGAGCTCCTCTCATACCTCTTTGAGAAAGAGGCAGACCTATGGTGGGAGAGTGTTCTCCGGTCCGTTCCCAAGAACCATATGTGGACGTGGGAGGTGTTTGAGAGATGCTTCAATGAAAAGTACCTCCCTCAGACATACCAGCATGAGAGGAAAAATGAATTCCTCCGCCTCCAACAAGGGGGAATGACCATAGTGCAATACGAGAACCGTTTTACAGAACCGTCGTGCTACACTTTTGAAATGATCGCCAACAAAGAGATTAAGATGAGGCGATTCAAGGCAGGGTTAAGGAGCGGCATCCGCTCGAAGATGTGTTGTGCGAGCATCCGGACCTATACAGAGCTTGTCGAGATGTCCATACAGGCGGAATAGGATGAGGAACGAGTCTCACGGACCCGTTCACAACTGGGGCCACGAAACAGAATGGAGGGACTGTCCTCGTCTTTTGCCAGGAAGAGGCTACGCCCAAACTCTCTGCTCGGGCTAGCTGCCACACCGACCCCTTCAACACAATCTACCCAGGTGTGCAGCTATTGTAGGAGGACTGGCCACTCAGAGCCGTATTGCTTCGCAAGGATGAGGGATCTCGGCTTCACGCCACCCCAGCGCAATAACAAACCCCCATAGCAGGCACTACAGATTTCGCCCCTACGGACGATGGGGCTTAGCCTCCAATTCCATCGCCCTCCGCTACCTCAAGTTAGGCCGCCACAACGGCCTATGCAATGACAGAACTTGGCGCAACAAGCACGAGTACATGCCTTGGTGGCAGAGGGCCAGGATGTAGTCACCCCCACTCCTACGGCCTTGAGGTGACGACCCACATACAAGGTACTCCCATATTTCTGTTGGTGGACACCGGGTCCACTACTTCTCTCATTTCACATGCAACCGCCAAGCATCTAGGACTACACCCTACTCCATTCGTTGGCGTAAAGATCATCGCCGCCGCTGGCGCTTTCTCAAAAGCAACGAAGATATGTCGTGATTGCCCCATTGACTTGAGATGCAAGGTGGCGCTTGTGGATTTGATAGTGACCAAGGATCTTCCATTATGACGCCTCCTGGGCATGGACTGGTTGACCATGATGAAGGCGGAGATCGACTGTGACACTCTGATAGTGAAAATATACGAAGATGACTGCACTTCCCTTACATTCCCAGTCCAGGTTAGCCACGATCGTAGGATTTTGTGTTATGCTTTATTAGAGGACGGTTATGATGGGCCCTCGATAACATGCACACCCGTGGTCCAAGATTTTTGGGACGTATTTAAGGCCATACCTGGGTTTCCGTCTCGACGTGAGATAGACTTCACCATCGATCTGACTCTAGGTGCTAAGCCCATCTCCTTGCCTACTTACCGCATGCCCCATGTGAGATGAAAAAGCTAAGGTCTCAAATTGACAAATTACTAGAGTCAGGCTTTATTCGACCCAGTGTCTCACCTTGGGGAGCCCCGGTCTTATTTTTGAAGAAGAAGGATAGTTCATTATGTCTATGCGTAGATTATAGGAGATTGAACCAAGTGATGGTTAGGAACAAATACCCGTTGTCCAGAATTGATGACTTATTTGACCAGCTGAGGGGTGCTCAATACTTCTCAAAGATCAATCTACAATCAGGGTACTATCAGCTGTGAGTCAGGGACGATAATATATAGAAAACGGCTTTCAGAACCTATTTTGGCCATTATAAGTTCCTAGTTATGTCGTTCGAGCTCACTAATGCTCCAGCGGTATTCATGGACCTCATGAACAGAGTCTTTAGGCCGTTCTTATACAGATTCGTCATTGTGTTCATTGACGACATATTAATTTATTTAAAGAGTCGTGAAGAGCACGAAGAGCATCTAAGGGCAGTCCTCGAAACCCTTAAGAAAAATCAGTTGTTTGCACAATTTAATAAATGCAACTTCTGGAAGGAGGAGGTTAAATTTCTGGGACATGTAGTGTCCAAAGAAGGAATATCTGTGGATCTCGCCAAGGTGGCGGCCGTGCAAGATTAGAAGCAACAGAAGTCGATCACGGAAGTGAGAAGCTTTCTCGGTCTCACCGGCTATTATCGAAAATTTATTAGAGACTTTTTAAAAATAGCTCGGCCGCTATCCTAACTGACATGAAAGGACCTCAAATTTGCCTGGAATGAGAAAGCGGAGACTGCCTTCCAAGAGTTGAAAGATAAATTGACATCGGCACCTATGCTTATGCTACCGGAGCAAGGGGTCAAGTACACTGTCTATACTGACGCATCTCGTGTAGGCTTGGGTTGCGTACTCATGCAAAAGGACAGAGCAATTGCTTACGCGTCTCGACAGTTAAGAAAATATGAGGAGAATTACCCTACCCATGACCTCGAACTTGCGGCCGTAGTGTTTGCATTGAAGATATGGAGACATTATCTCTATGGTGAGGAGTTTGAGCTCTTTCGTGATCATAAGAGCCTCAAATATATTTTCACTCAAAGGGATCTGAACACAAGACAGTGTCGCGAAATGGATACGTTGAAGGACTTCAAGTTCGATGTCACGTATCACCCTGGCAAGGCCAATTTGATGGCGGATGCCTTGAGCCGCAAAAGGGTGCTCGAATTCGTGGCCCCACTCATGGTGAGAGAATGAGACATGGTAGAATTTGTACAGGACTTCGACATGAAGCTAACCGTGGAGGAGCCGTACGAGGTCGTAGCCCACATTCAAGCCCAGCCAATGATTAACAACAAAATCGTTGAGGCCCAGGAGGGCGATGAGTTATTAAAGAAGATGAGAGAAAGAGCAAAGAATGATGTAGGGTCCAAGTGGAGGATTGGTACCAATGGAGGATTGCGGTACTGAGGCCGCCTTTGTGTTCCAAATCTTCAGGGATTATGAGAAGAGGTTCTAAATGCCGCTCACAACTCCAAGTTGGCGATGCATCCCAGTAGTACCAAGATGTACCGGGATCTGAAGCGAAACTATTGGTGGGACAACATGAAGAAGGAGATAGCGGAGTATGTGTCCCGATGCCTCACCTGTCAACAAGTTAAGGCCGAACACCGTCGACCACCAGGCCTTTTGCAACCAATGCCCATAGCAGAATGGAAGTGAGACTTCTTATCTATGAACTTCATTTTCGGCTTGCCCAAGACTAGGAAGGGGCATGACTTGATATAGGTGATTGTAGATCGGTTAACCAAATCTGCCCATTTTCTGCCGATAAAGATTTCTAACTCCGCTGATGATTTGGCCAAGTTATATATCAAGGAAATAGTGCGACTCCATGGCATCCCATTGGAAATTGTGTCGGATTGGGACACATGATTCACGTCGATCTTTTGGACTCACATCCAAGAAGCCATGGGAGTGAAGTTGAAGTTTAGCACCACTTTTCACCCACAGACAGATGGTCAAACTGAGCTGGTGAACCAGATATTGGAAGACATGTTGCGAGCTTGTGTACTAGACTTTCAGGAGAGTTAGGATGATTGTCTCCCGTATGCTGAGTTTGCCTATAATAATAGCTTTCAGGCTAGCATCGGTATGACGCCTTACGAGGCTTTGTATGGGCGTTCGTGCCGAGCCCCTCATTGCTGGGAAGAAATTGACAAGAAGAGTTTGTTAAGGCTGGATTTGGTGCGAGTCACGACTGAGAAGATTGAGATTATTCAGCGTCGCCTTTTGATGGCCCAAAGCAGACAGAAGAGCTATGCCGATACTAGACGAAGAGACTTGGAATTTGAAGCTAGGGAGCACGTATTTCTCAAAATCTCTCCAATGAAGGGTGTTTTACGCTTCGGCAAGAAGGGTAAGCTCATGCCACGGTTCATCAGGCCCTTCCAAATTTTAGACCGAGTTGGTGCAGTTGTCTATCGCTTGGCCCTACCCACGCCTCTCGCCGGAGTGAATAACGTCTTCTATGTATTAATGTTGAAGAAGTACGTCCCCGATCCTTCGCATATCATCAAGTGGGAACATGTGAAACTCAAGAAAAATGCCACATACATTCTTTGACCTACTCGAATCCTAGATAGGAAGGAGCAGGTCCTGCGCAACAAGGTCATCCCATTGGTCAAAGTACTATGGACCCACCACGATGAAGAAGAGGCCACTTGGGAGACGAAAGCAGAAGTTCGCAAGCATTACCCAAGCCTGCTTCAGCAATACGAAGAGGTACAAATTTCGAGGATGAAATTTATTTATAAGGGAGTAGATTGTAACATCCCGTCCAACCAACATAGTGTCTAGTGTCGTCCACGTAGGATTTGCCGCAGGACCATTCGTTTAAGCTACTCGTGGTGAGGTACCACAAGTAAATTAATCTAGGATTAGCCCAATTGAGTAGACCAGACGGGTCATGATAGGACCTAGTGCGGGCCGCCAAGCCAGATGGCCATTTATACTTAGCAACAGCCTGCGCGGGCTATAACGCGACGTGGGAAGGTCAGAAAATTATAAAGATTTAGGGAAGCATAGATCTCACTGGGCTTGTCGTCCATCGCGGACCGCAGACCCAGTAGATACCCAGATATAAGCTATCCGCGCCGTTCCAGCGGCACTTGCCAAATGCAACTCACCCAAGTCGAAAATAGAAATCTGGCATCATTTAAATGAAACTGAGATACTAGGCTTTCCAACCGTTGGATCTCTTCTACATTTACAGTGAAAGTCTAATGTATTTTTCTGTGCCCGTCCACCAAATCTGGGACCCAATCATGGAACGGTGACTGTTGATCGCGAATCGAACCCGTGCGATCAAACCCCATATCTGATCATTCTCAAATTTTGTATAGCCCTTCATCAGGCCATGGGGCACCTACCCTATAAGTTTCATGGCCAGAGGGCCATCAGAACCACTCCAATCACCGGAATGGACCCCACAGGGCCATTTAAAGATTGGAACCGTATGATCAAACCCCATACTCGTTCATTCGTTTGTTCCCAAACTTTGCACGACCCCTCATTGGGCCATAAGACACACACCGAATTTGGTGGCCAGAGGGGTGATAGGGCCATCCCAAACCAATAGGGAGTCCTAGAGGATTATTGTGGAAATTTGTGAAAACTTAAGGCCAATTGACCTAAGTCTAGGAAACAAAACCCTAGCTTCTCTCATAACTCCCTCTTTTACTACAACCACCGAGGAGTAAAGAGAGAGCAAGAGTGTAAAGAGAGGAGAAAGTGGGAGTGTGAAGGAAGAGCAAGGTGGACCCTAGATCAAGGTGGGGACCAAGGAAATCGATCTTGCATCTCCCTACCTCTTCTCCAAGGGAAACCCTACACCACAACTACAAGGATCGTTCCGTTGATTATTTAGGTAAGATCTCTCATTCCTTTTCTTGAAACCCTTATGTTGAGAAGGGATTTGCTTGGGAATCTAACATACAAATGATTGTTTTAGGGATTCCGGCCATTCGACCTAAAAAACCCACATTCCTAGGTTGTCTTCCAAGCCTTCGACGATCCGAAGGTGCAGACTATTATACTTAGGTGGCCTAACACCAATTATACCATGAGTCTAATGATTTTGATTACTTGGATGATGTATTTGGAGAATCTAGAGAAAACCTAGGATTTTGGATGTTTGTTTGGGAATGTATGGAATTGTATGTTTTGTTAATTTCTTATATGATGTTGTTATTGCCTCTCACATATTTTGATACGAATTGATGATCTCATGTTTATGTCTTGTTTAGTTTTTCTTCACATGATGTTGCCCTATAACATGTATGTCTTATTAATCTTTGTGCAAATTGGCTCTATGAGATGTAGGAAGTGCTTAACTTCCTCCCCAATGCACACAACACACATGCACCTTTATTCACTATATTGTTACCTCTCTTGCTAGGAGATTCTTAATTGCATGTTAAAGTGTATGAGAACATGATGTTGTTTATGCTATTTGATTACCTTGTTAGTTGGCATGTTATAAATCACCACCCAAACCCTTGGGTTGGTCAGGGATGCGAATAGAGCGAAGGCGGCCCCGTTGGTAGGACTGTCTTGAGGCTAAACCCATGGATTTGGGCGAGTGCGTGTGGGCGACAGTAGTTAGACTACATGGGTCGCTCGTACCCGATGTCGTTCCGCCACATACTTGCCTGAATTCATGTGGTCTAATCTACTGGCTGATCAACCTTATTTTATTAACCCTATTTACTCACATACGTATGGAACGTGGAACACCCTACAACCGTTGTAGCCTATCGATAACCAAATTGAAACTCATTCACCGCTTCGTGAGTCGGGTATGGTGGAATGTGACACTGTGTCCGAGCTGTCGGCTTA
Source organism: Magnolia changhungtana (assembly GCA_030180095.1). NCBI lineage: Eukaryota > Viridiplantae > Streptophyta > Magnoliopsida > Magnoliales > Magnoliaceae > Magnolia > Magnolia changhungtana. Next base: position 907,579 of record JASAUF010000565.1, read on the forward strand.
CACTAGGGTGATGCGCCTCCCCGTAGTGACCGCGAGCGATCCCTTCTTCTCGGCACTCCCCATGTGCTTGAAGTCGGGGATGGGGAACCTCACGAGATCAAGGATCGCTGGGTCTTGGCTTCACACGTTAGGGGGTCTTGGCCTCACAACCAATTGAGGGCATTGATATGTGGGGTAAATCAAATTCCCCAACCTCCTAGATGAATGGACTTAACTAAGAACTCGGTTAACACGATCACATTGCATTGCACTAGTTAGGGTAGTGACTCGGCAGTTGAGGTCGCTCTGAGGGAGTGTTGGTCATACGCGATCGTTAGACGGAGTCGCTCGAGAGAGTGTTGTGGCGAGGGCATGCATCATATTATCCGTCATGCATGCGCATTAATAAGATTAGTTAGACATTTATGAATGATTACTTTTCATTAAATTCAGAATATAACTGATGCTTGTTATAACTTAAGACTAATAGCACCCACTGAGTTAATAACTCACTCATACTCTGGGACGGTGTTTTAAAACACCAACTAGACTCTCCCATAGATGCAGGTGATATAGAGTATGAGAAGCCCGGCGATGCAAGTCTCGAGGAGGAGGATGGGTTCTCCTACTTCCAGTTGATGAGCAGGTCTTCATCGTCTCAGTAGATGGGACGTTGGATCGCTGAGTTGCGGACTCAGCTTTATTCTTTTTTGGACATATCATTCGTTTGTGATTTTGTTGGGCCACATCTTGTGCGACCCATTTATATTTTTGGACTTGTATATATACTTGATCTCTTTCTTTTCAGTGGACTTGTGTGGTTATGCTTCATGTTCCAAGAAATTTCAGGCTGCGCACTTAAATCTGATTAAATGTATCTTAATGAAAATCGATTATAAGTGACCCCGGGAACTCGGGAGTCAAGTGTATGCACAACCCCCGATTTTCAGGGCATTACACCATGAACTATACAAACAGTTTCATGTACCATATAATGACCTCTTTAGGCTCTTGCTTTAAGACTAAAACATCTATTTATCATTTTTCAATTGTTGTTAAAGGATCAGCAGAGGAGCTCAATTGTTATTAAAGGATCAGTAGAGGAGCAAATCAAGCAAGAACTACAGGCTGTTGCTGAGGGTGTAGCAGCATCTGTTTTCCAATCATCTACCTCTCCTGAGTCTATCCTCTCAAGCTGCAAAATGAATTAACAATTGACTGCTGAAGTCAATGTAGATGGCGAACTTCACAAGAGTGATTTAGCCTGACAGAATTCAATGATGACCACACAAGAATTCAGTCAGTCCTACCATGGACATTTTCCAGGTTATAATAATGGATTTGGATCTAGAAGGGCGCTACCTTTTCCTAAATTCAGTTGCCAACCAATTACGCTACCCAAGCAGCCATACCTTCTACTTCTCCTTGGTCCTCTATTTGTTTTCAGAAGCAAGCCAGGTGAGGACTTGCTGTGTTCATAATTCAACTTATGTTCAATTAAATTCAGTAGGAAGGATGTAGAATACTTTGTTCGCTTATGCAAACTGCAGGAGCTGTCATCATGTTTCATAATTAACAAAATTGGCCATAGTAAATGTCATTTTTAGTATTATTATCAGTTTGCTATTTCGATTGGGAAATGATATCTGCATTTTTAAAAAATGCGTGCACCTTTTCTCCTACCTTTTCTCAAGAAATACATGGACAAGAAGCTTCAAATTAAGTTGAACGTGAACAAGGTTGTGGTTGGCACCCTTTGTAGATTTGACCAGTTTATGAATTTGGTGATCCCAAGTGTAGACATTCCCTTGGAGAAATGGGTATATCTAGTTTTGGATGTGTTGATTAAGCAATTAATTATTATTATTAATTTATGAAAAACGCCGACGGCTTTTCGCCATCGACAATGCCGATGGTTTTTTCTGTCGTCCACAGCCGTCTGAAATTCTGACGGTTTTCGCCATAAAAAATGCTGACGGCTAAAACTATCACCCTCAGTCGACGGGAACGCCGACGGTTTTAGCCGTCGTAGACGCCAACGGCTAAAATCTGTCGGTGAGCAACGCCCATGCCCCTTCTCCTGACGGACTGTCTGATGGCTAAAAGCTGTTGGGGAAAGTCAATGTCGACGGTTTTAAGCCGCGGGCGTTGCCTTGTTTTTTTGGTAGTGCTTCAATGATACTTAGACAGTTTTTAATCACTTCATCCTATTAATCTCAACTTCCTATTAAACCTAACTCCCAAGAATGAAAGAAACTAAAGCTTCCGAGTTCTTATGGGTCTAACTGTGGATGAGTACAGGTGAGGAGGCTTTCTTCTTGTGAAACTATGGGCTCAGCTACTACAATATGCAGCGATAAGACTGGAGCTCTGACCTTGAATCAGGTTGGTTCTTCAGTTTGTTGTTTAGTTTTTTTTTTTTTTTTAAAGCTTAAAGGTTAATGTTTGTGGTTGGACCTTTAAGATGGCAAAATGTTTTGGTTTCTATGTTATTTTTAAATAAACTTTATAGGGGTTGGAGTTAATTTCTGATTTTTGTTACTACAGTTAATGTTGTGGATTCATTGTAAGTTCTACATTTCCCCTCTTAATACTTAAGCTTGTTCTCTTGTTGTTATGGATGATTGTTGTTGAGGCATATATTAGTGGAAAAAAATAGATCCAGTGGATAATACATGACTTTAAATCTTCTAATTAAAAAATTGGTAGGTATACATCCATTCCACGTTGCCAAATCTTGAGCAGTTGGTGTGCACAAGTGATCATTACCATTCAAGAGGAACACCATGGATTAGCCACGGGCAGAGTATGCATCAATTCCACGTTGCCAAATCTCGAGCAGTTGGTGTGCACAACTGATCGTTACCATTCAAGAGGTACACCATAGATTAGCCATGAGCAGAGTATGCATCCATTCCATGTTGCCAAATCTCGACAATGTTATAATTAATGCCAACTGGAACCATAGCCTAATGAGAAAAGAGAAAAATCAATGATAGATGGAAAGGATTCTGGAATAAAAACAACAAGAAGAGGACTGATCGGCGAGGAAAATTAGGGATTTTGAGAAAAGCTCACCTATTTGAGATAATTCTACACGGCACGAGAAAATTCTTCAAGGATTCAGAGCTCAAGCCACTGGTGAGGAAGATTGCGCTTGAAAGGGCGTCATTCGAAAGAGGGAATAGAGAGCAAGAGGGCACTTGATGGCGCTTGATGGATTTGGAATTTCCTCTTTTGAAATGAGATAATACTTTCAAATCTGAAAATTGTGCATTTTCTATCATTTATAACATAAACTACATTAATAGTCGTATATGTAAGGGACCATTTACTGGATAATTAAGATAGTCTAATATAAGAAAATGTATAAATATTAACCATTTACAACTAGACCAATTATTTGGATGGTCTGGATATAACTCCATATCATTGCCACTATTGTTATCAATGTGTCACCATTATTTTACATCAAATACAAAACACACTTTTTTACTTTACAATAAAAACGTTAACTTAAGCTTTGGATATGGTATGGCTTTGTGGCCCCACCATGATGTGTGTTTTATCCACGCCGTCCATCCATTTCTCAACATCATTTTTGGCTCGATCCTAAAAAATGAGCCTGACGTAAATCGCGGGTGAACCACACTACGGGAAAACAATAGTGATTGAACGTCCACACTAAAACCTCCCCTTTCTCGACAACTTTTAGCCATAGAAGAAACCGTACGTCACACGACCGCCAACTTTTCCTTGTTTTTTGGTAGTGTTGTTATATAAAAATTCATTTTTAAATCATTCTAAAAAAACAACTATATCTAGCAATGTCTTCTCTCCATCTTCTTCTCTACCACTGTTGTTTTGAATAGTTTTAAGTAGAAATTTCATGAAATTAATTGCAAAAATAAGCAATTAAAGGCGTACACTGCAAAAGTCATTCAATGTGTGAATTTTCAGTTTTGTAGGCTGAAATATATATTTCTCCGATTTAAGAGTGGAGGCTTATTATATCATGGAAACGGATTTACTATAATCCTCTTGCAAACTAAAATTTCCATTAGTAGAGAACAAACATCGCCTTAAAAACAAGGAAGCCATAACATGCCTTAGCTTATCTTTAAATATATTTTTCTTTGTATCTATTTCTTTCATATATCTCTCCTCTTTTAGAGAGTTGACGAAGCACAACGATGGCCCCACCTCGAAAGTGGCACACACCAGAATAATCGTACAAGCTTAAATAGGTGGGTCCAAATTTAGGTAGACTATTATTTTCTATCCTTTTTAAGGGTGACTGGGTTAAAATTCTTCATCTATACATGATAGGATATATAAGTTTGTGGCTCACTATGGACTTTGCTTTTGCATAGTTGCGGTTGGCCTGGGCAAGCAGGTCAAGAATATCCAGCCCATCCATCAGCTAAGGACCCGAATCCAGGCTTAGCTCAGCTTGTGAGCAACTGTGGCTTAGTCCACGCTGCAATTACCAGTGAGAAACGAAAGTGATAAATGTTAAATCTCATCGGCTGGGCTTGTTTGTTGGGCCTTCAGGCAGATGCAATCCCAGTTCCCAAGTTGTTATTGCACCCAAAGCCAAGCCGGTCCAACCTGCCCAAAATGGGTTGGACTTTTAATAGTTGGGCAAAAACCAATTGCCAATCGACTGTAAATGTGCCAAGGGAGAAGATGGATGGACAACGCGAGATGGTCCACTTGGTCAGCGGACAATTTAAAATTGTCTTATGGATGGGGTGCATCTAGCCCCTTGCTACACACAATCCTCATCTAATCTAAAGACTGTACTTGGATGCCGTGAAAGAATTGCCATTGATTTTTGTGTGTGTGTGTGTGTGTATATATATATATATATATATATATATATATATATATATATATATATATATATATATATATATATATTCGTAGGCGAGGAAGCTTGAAGAGGTTAATTAAGTTATATCAAACATGCCAACGTAACACAATTGTGATGTCTAAGACAATCGTTGTGATGGGCGTATATTAATCGATTCGAACAAGTTTTGAATCACCCAAGCTACACCCTTGAAACCCTAAGAATGAATTAGAAAGCTCTTGATACTCCCAATTTCTAATTACACCCATATATATAGCTTTTAGGTGAATCACAATTGAAATAGGAAACAAATACCACATTTACGCAATTCTGTGTAACTCTACGCGATCGTTTCATGACACCTTGATGACACCTTGATGGTATCGAACATCTTTGATGTCATCAAGCTAAATATCAAAACGTTCCAGCGACTAAATATATATATTTTTAATTTTCTCGATGACACTTCGATGGGACTTCAATGCCATTGACGGCTTATCGATAGCATTGAACATATTTCGATGTCATCAAGTAGGACACTTAAAGTGTTCAACAACCAATCGTATAATTTCTAAATTTTTTCGATGGCATCGAGCAGCTATCGATGTTATGAAACAACTCTCAATGACATCGAATGATTTGTCAATAACATTGATAAACCGACCCTATTGCTGAAAGATTTGAGACATCAACAACATATAACATAAGTGTAGTGAAATGCTGACCTAGAAATCTAGAATTCATGAATACTTATTGATACGTGGTTATGTGAGCCCATAAGACACTCTATAAAACTCTCAAAGCCCAACTTTGACCCTGATCCAAAATTCTTATAGGTCATGGCCAGTGTTCAAGTTGTCAGTATTACTACAAGTTTCGTTGGCCGGAGATAAAGATATAATATCGTTATTGTTGAGGTCAAAATCTGGTTAACCCTCCTCCGTACTTCGAGCAGGCGTCCAACTAGGAATCCTGCAAAGACAACAGAAGCAATGGAGACCCTGGCTAAGCCGGGGGACCCTCCGATGCCTAAGTCAGGACAACAGAATCTGGGTCTATGTTTGAAAGATGGAGGAGAGTCTCAGATGTTGCGTACCTGTTCTTGTGGAGTGATGTAATATTTATACCTTTTCATCGTTCGGTCTGCGTCCGATAATCTCGGCACGATCAGGGGGGTTCGCATATCGTGAAGATACCGGCCAGAATCTGGAGATCATGTCCTGCGACGTGTGTATCTGCGTACGAGATAATAGCGCATATCTATACATGGCAGTTTCTCCCCTTAACGCGCGGGACCTTTATTCTCGGAAACAATTCGGCTCGGTCACAGAGGGTGACGATACTAATCCGAGCTGATGATTGGTCATATCAGTCCGAGCCGAGTTCTTATTCGGTGCGTAGGCGATGCCGCTGGTCCTTTCATGATGGACGCCTGCTCGGGGCCGGTCGCATAACTCGAATATTTCCTCTGATGGTTCTCGGACGGAAGGTGATCAAGGATTGAGGATTTCATCCATCTAAATCCACCTTCCTGTTACTATGACGAGGCTCGGACTCCGCTCGGAATGGCGGATAGTTGATCCTTCTGATTGTAATCGTCTCGGATCGTCCCATAACAGAAGCCCCCTGCTCTCTGAGGTCATTCATGAGCTCGGAGAGTAATTACTTAGAAGATTCTTTGTCTCTGCCCGTTGATGCATTTATGGTTCTCGTGTGAAACATTGTGTACTCGGGATTTAGCGGCTTCGGACTAACCGCGAGTAGACACGTGGCGACGGTTAGGATTCCGAATCGTCACCGACTTGTGAGTGACCGCCAAGTGTGTTTGAGGCGTCGTATCGAGCGCTCTTTTCTGCGCTCGGGTACCGTGTGGATTAACTCTCACAACAATCGAGGAAGATATTGTTACCTTTACCATGTTTTGAACCAATGGTATGTTACCACGTCGGACTCGGAGTCGGCCAGCAATGATTCCGACGCTGCCATTATTACGGCTCATTTAATGAAGAGTCTCTTCAGTCTATAAAAGGCCTATCCAGGGTCTTCGCCCGACTGCCATTGTTTGCGTTTGGATTGTTTTAACGGAGAAGACGATTTCCGGCGAAGGCGATTTCCGGCAGAAGTAGTCTCCGTCATAGTTCTCACGCTTGCTGAAGCCATCTCCGGCTATTGTCTGGTGAGTTTAATCTTAAACATCCCTGTTCGAGATGTCTTCCGATAGGGAAATGAATAGAGGCTACAATGATGACTCCGAACCGGGGAGTTCTGATAATGGAGGAGAGGCCTCCGGGGGCTCTTTCGAGGCGGTGCCTTTATATCCTCGGCCCCAGAAACGGACGGTGGCGAGAACTCACGCTCGCCAAGTTAGTAAGAAGGCCGGCAGGAAAGGGGCAGCACGAGCACCCAGAGCTGCAGTAGTCGATGTGCCGAGATGCCTCCTGGTGGACGGTCGTCGAACTGGTTCCGGGGGGCTCCATAATAATGGAGTCTCAAATGGAATGGATCCGTACGGGTCGACATACCTCGCTCCGTTCGGATCAGAGCCCCGAGCCTACTGACGCCGCCGCAATCCTGCGGCTGGGGAGATAGCCATATTTTTGTGTGGCTTATTATGCGGACTCCGTCTCCCGATGCACCCCTTCATCCGAGCTTTAACTGCTTACCTAGGGCTCGCACCTGGGCAGTTTACGCCCAATGCTTGGAGGGTACTAATCTCCGCTTACATCATCTGGCACCAAGTGGGGAACTCGGCGTTGACACCCGCCGAACTGATGAGCCTGTACTTGGTAAAGCATGAAGGCAACGATCCCTGGTATTACTTCGCGACCAGAGGTAGTAAGGGGTCGGGCTCGTCTTGGGTCTTCCGTCCTCGAATAAGGACCGGAAGAACAAGTGGTTCGGGCCGCAGCAGCGAGTGGGAGGCGCGGCGGCGGAGGTCGGGGCTTCATCGGCTCGGTTCCGTTCGCTTCACTATGCCGGGTCGGGTCGAGATCTTTGCGCATTGCCTCTTACTTCGCTTTTACTTAAAAGAACAATTGTCTTTGCGGGTTTCACAAGGGGTGTTCCCTTCGTTACCTCGGACGGAAGAACCAGATTGCCAAGGCGAGAACGTATTCGGAGGAACATCGCCGTTGGTCGGATCGATCACGGCCGCTAACCACTTACCGGTCGGGGCTTTGAAGACGAGACCGCACCCCACTTCGCTCGGTGAGTATCCTTTAGTCAATTTGGTTTTATAGGTCCGAGGTAGCGTTATCCTAACCATTCTTCGGTACGAGGCATGGCCGAGGCGTCTGGTTCCCGGAGGAGGAAAGCCGCGCTGTCTGCTGAGGAGATGCTGAGGACCGAGCCCCCGGCGAAGGTAGTTCGGAGGAAGAAGGTCACACAAGGAGTTCGCCCTCCAGGTTCTGCCTCTGGGGTCGTGACTCGGACGGTGGCACTTCCTCCCTCTATTCCAAACATCTCGGGTCGGGATACAGCTCCATTTCCTACCTCGGTACCCTTGGTTGAGGGACCATCTGCATCTGCGATTGTGTCCCCAATTCCAATACCACCGGGCGCAGCTACGGGGGCCCCGGTCAGTGTTGATATGGTCGCGCCTCTACGTGACCCCAGTCTTGTTCCTGCTCTGGCAACAGGGACAACCCCTCCTCTATCCGTCGCGGCTCCCCCTAATGAAGGAGCGAGGTTCGAACCTCCGTTGATAGCTGTCCCGTCATCCTCCGAGAGGGAGGAAGCCGTTCGGATGGCTGACGCCATGATTACCCAACCGGGTAATGAGGGGGAGGCTGCACACGACGTTGAGGGTGAGGCCCAACCCTCAGCTGGTAGTCGGACGGGAGCCGAGGAGGCGACAAGCTCGGCTCAAGTCAGGCACGAGCAGAGGGAGGTTCGAGCCGGGTTATCACATGTCTTGTTTGACAGACTGGGCGGCGAAGCACGTTACGGAGGAATCCATTTCGCGCCTCCTCGATAAGCCGGACGACCGCTTTTTGGAAGATTTGGCTGGAGTCTTCTACCAGGTACTTCCTGCTTCTTTAAGAGACTTGCGATTATTTTTGCATTATTATTCCTTCCTCATTTCCTTGCTTTTGACCGGTCCGTTCGAGGATCCTTCTATGTTGGGAGAGGGTCCGAGAGCGTCGGAAAATCGACGCCGAGGTCGAAACCCTCAGGAGCAAGGTGGGGACCCTCCAGACGGAGACGGAGATGCTCAGGGCGAAGCGGGAGTCTTACGGGACAATGCTTCTATCCTTCAGCTGGAGCGGAGCGACCTGTGGCATCAGCTTGAAGGCAGCAGTCTGAACTGCTCCGGCTCCAGAGGGTCGCGAAGGACCTTGAGGCACGCCATGACGCGGCCGTGGCCGAGCCGGGTCACTCCAAAGTCCGTGCCGATACCTGGCTGGTGAGATTGCCCGATTGAGTGAGGACCGGGAGAAGATCAAGGCCGAAGCTGAAGTAGAAAAGCAGGGCCGTTGCCGCGGCCCTGGAAACTCAGAAGGTCGAGGCTGAGGCCTCCTTGGCAGCGGCAGTTGCTGCGGCATTAGAGTCCTACAAGACCTCGAAGGAGAGGGACATTGAGGCCGCCAAGTTTTACGACCGCGGCTTTGACGAGTGTCTTGTCGAGGTTCAGAAGCTGTACCCGGACCTTGACCTCGATCCCCTCCTGCCTGAGGACCCCGCCGATATTGTCGCAGAGGCGATTGACCAGGATCAAGCCCCCGGTTCTCAAGCTCCTCCGGCCCCTTGAAGACTCCGCTCCTTTGTATTATTATTTTTTGTACTTCTTATGACATTTAATGAAAGAGCCGATTTTGGATTACCTCTTTATTGATTGTCCTTGTTCTACCAAGTTGTGTGGTCGAGCCGAGTCCTTGATTCGTTAGGGTGTGATTTGGGCCTTTGATCCTTAAAAAGGATCAACTTGCTTTGCTTTCAGCGATGGCCCTTCCGAGTAGATGGGTCCGACTCCCTTATTGGGGGGTCGAAGTTACCCATTGGCTTTGCCCTCTCGATTAAGGGGGGATGCCTTTGTAGAAATTGGTCCGACTTCCTTAATGGGAAATCGGATCGCCTCGTGATTTTCCTCTCCTCAGTTGGGAGGGGACGATCTTATAGAATCTATTCTTCTTGATGACAAGAATAAACCGATCGGACGTATTTTTATTCATAGCCTTAAAGGCTTGTCGCTTGGAGGCGTACATTTATTGATTGACCTTAAAGGTTAACAAGCTGCTCGGAGTGCTTCATCACGGATAGTAAATTTTTAGATGCTCAGCGTTCCATGGATGGGGGAGTTGACGGCTTTCGAGATCCTCCAAATGGTAAGATCCTGGTTTAGTTGATCGGACCACCCGGTATGGTCCTTCCCAGTTGGGACCGAGTGCTCCGGAGCCCGGCTCGGCCGTGTTCTGGAAGACTCGTCGAAGAACTAGATCCCCTGGTCGAAATCGTCTGACCTTCACTTTAGAATTGTAGAACCTGGCTACTTGTTGATGTCGGGCAGCGGCACGGAGTTTCGAAACTTCTCGAATCTCTTCCAGGAGATCTAAATTGGCGGTGATTTGCTCGGTATTCTGATCTTCATTGTAATTACTCACTCGAGCCGTAGGGAGGCCGATTTCAACAGGCACCATCGCCTCCGACCCATAAGAAAGAGAGAACGGAGTTTCTCCGGTAGAAGACTGAGCCGTGGTTCTGTACGCCCAGAGGACGAATGGAAGTTCTTCCGGCCAGTTGCCCTTTGCTTTTTCCAGCTTCTTTTTGAGGTGGTGCTTGATGACTTTGTTTACTGCCTCGACTTGCCCATTGGACTGTGGATGCCGAGGCGAGGCGTAAGCATTCGTGATTCCGAGCTTCCTACACATACCCCTGAATTTGTCATTGTCAAACTGCCTGCCGTTGTCCGAGACGATTGTATTCGGCACTCCGAATCTACAGACGATGTTCTTCCAGACGAAGTCAATTATTTTCTGTTCGGTAATTTTTGCAACGGGTTCGGCCTCGGCCCACTTTGTGAAGTAGTCGACAGCAACGATGGCAAACTTGACTTGTCCTTTTCCGGTCGGCAGAGGGCCGATGATGTCGATTCCCACTGAGCGAAAGGCCACGGACCGCTCATGGGAGTCATCTCTTCGCCGGTTGTCTAGGCACGGCCGCAAAGCGTTGACATTTGTCACATTTTCTAACATAGCTCTTGGCATCTTCTTTGAGAGTCGGCCGAAATATCCTTGTCGAAGGATCTTCAAAGCCGGGCTCATTTACCGCGAGTGGTTTCCGAGATCCCTTCATGAATTTCTCGGATAACATATTCTCGCTTCCTCGGGTCGGAGGCACTGAGGTATGGTCGTGAATACCCCTTCTTATACTGAGTTCCATTCGAATGACGTATCTTCGCTCGAACCACGAGACGTCCGGCCTCTTGCACTGTCGAGGAAGCCCCGATTCGAGGTAGCTAGAAATTGGATCCATCCGGCTCGGGCTATCATCCACCGGATTAACCGTTTTCTCTTCTATTCGATCGATCTTTGGGATGTTCAACGAACTCCACCGAACAATCCGTGGAATCTTTCCTTCGCGGTCGATGCCAACTTTGCCAAGGCATCGGCCCAGCATTTTCCGCCCTCGGAATTTTGGTGAACCGTACAGTTCCAAAACTTCTCGATCGCTTTTTGGCCTCGTCCGGATAAGCAATCATTCGCTCTCTTTGGCTTCATAATCGGCGGAGATGTGATTTACGACACGGTGAGAGTCGCATCGGACCTGCAGAGATTGAACTCGAGGCTAGCGGCCAATCCGAGCCCGGCAACAATGCCTCGTACTCGCTTCGTTGTTGGAAGCTTTGAAGCCGAGTCGAATGGCGTATTGGATGATTGTAGAGTCGGGAGCGATCAGGACGATCCCGGCCCGGCTCGTTTAGAGTTAGATGATCCGTCCACGTAGAGGACCCATCCGGCTTCGGGATGACTGTGAACCATTCGGGAGGTCATGCGGTGTCATCTCAACCTCTTTGTTGATGGGCTCATCGCTTAGAACGGTGGTCGGCGATGAAATCGGCCTTCGCTTGTCCTTTCTTCGCGGTCCTCGATCGGAACGTGATGTCAAACTCCCCAAGCTCAATAGCCCACTTGGTCAACCGACCCGAGACCTCCGGCCTTTGGAGAATGTCGGAGGGGGAGTCGGTTAATACGATGATCGAATGGGCTTGGAAATATGGACGCAACCTCCGAGCCGAAACAACCAAGCTGAGTGCAAGCTTCTCCAGAGCGGGGTATCTTGTTTCTGCCGGCACCATGGCTTTGCTCACGTAATATACCGGGTGTTGTTTGTTCCCCACTTCCCCGATCGAGCCGCCGATGACAAAGCCGAGACCGCGAGATATAAAAACAATGATTCGCCTTCCTCCGGTTTTGATAGTAGAGGCGGTGAGCCAGTATTGTTTCAATTTCTTTGGAAAGCTTGCTCACATTCGGGCGTCCACTCGGCCTTCTTATGACCCTTCAATTGCTTTGAAAGAAGGGGAGGCATTTATCAGTGGCTCGGGATATGAAGCGTCCGAGCGCTGCTACTCGTCCAGTAAGGCATTGTATTTCCTTGACAGTCCGGGGCGAACTCATGTCGAGGAGTGCTTTAATCTTATCGGGGTTAGCCTCAATACCCCTCTGGTTGACTTGGAATCCGAGAAACCTTCCTGAGCCGACCCCGAAAACGCACTTTGCTGGGTTCAGTTTCATTTGATATTCTCGGAGGACTTCAAAGGTTTCTCCGAGGTTTGCTAAGTGATCGGATGCCTTAACACTTTTCACCAACATATCATCGACATAAACTTCCATCGTACGCCCGATCTGTCTTGCGAACATCTGGTTGACTAACCTCCGATACGTGGCCCCCCGGCGTTTTTCAGGCCAAATGGCATGACCCGGTAACAGTAGAGCCCCTGTCGGTGACAAAGGTAGTCTTCTGCCTATCTGGGGGATGCATCGCGATCTGGTTATAACCAGAGTAGGCATCCAGGAAGGAAAGCAGTTCGTGCCCCGCAGTACTGTCTACTAGTTGATCGATCCGAGGCAGCGGGAAACTATCTTTCGGACATGCTTTATTCGGTCTGAATAGTCCACGCAGACTCTCCATTTGCCATTTGCCTTTTAACCAGACCACATTTGCGATCCATTCCGGTAATGCACTTCTTCTATGAAGCCGGCGTCCATCAGTACCGAGACTTCATCCGCAATGGCCTCACACCGCTCGGCATCAAACGGTCTCCTCTTTTGTTTCACAGGCTTGTGCTCCGGTCCACGTTCAACCGATGGACCAAGACATCCGGAGAGATCCCAGCATATCGCGTGCGTGCGAGGTGCGAATATGTCCTGTGTGTCGTCGCAGAAAGTTAACAGCTCGGAATGTTGCTCAAGCGTGAGTGATGTTCCGAGCTGAACCGTCTTGCTAGGATCAGCCTCGTCGAGTGGTACCTTCTCCAACTCTTCAATTGGCTTATTCTCGGAGGGTCCGCGCGGGTCCAAGACATTGACAACGGTGAGTGCTTGCTTTCTGAGACCCTTTTCGAACCGTAATAGCATAACATCTCCGAGCCTCGCGTTGATCGCCTCGGAGGTAACCCGTTCCGCCTTCGGCAGAAATTTCATCATTAGGTGATAAGTAGACACGACCGCCGCATTGCATTGAGGGAGGGCACGCCCATGATCACGTTATGCACCGATGGTACGTTGACGACAAGGAAGTCCACCATCGGGGTGACTTGATGTCGCCCTTCTCCCGCAGTCACCGGGAGGGAAATAGCCCGTCGGAGATTACTTTTCTCTCGGCAAATCCGTGTAAGGGGGTCTTCACAGGTCTGAGACGAGACTGTGGAATCCCCATCCTCTCGAAGGCTTCAGAATAAATCACGTCGGCCGAGCTTCCAGTATCAACGAGAATCCTGTACACCTTATGATTAGCTATGGTCATAGTGACTACCAAGGCGTCATCATGTGGGTGTTGGATTCCTCGAGCGTCCTCTTCCGTGAAGGTGAGGCTACAGGGACTGACCCGTGGTTCTTTGTTAGGCCGCTCGGTAAGGTTGACGTAGTGTTCTGGACTCCTTCGAGAATGAGCTTTTCGGGCTCTGTTTGAGTCTCCTCCGCCCGATGTACCTCCGAAGATGGTGCGAATCTCCACAGGTTCTTCGGTTGGATTTTTGGAGCGTTCTCGTACTCGCTCTTCTTTCCGAGCAGCTTTTTCTTGTTTGGTGTACCGACGTAAATGCCCCTTCCTAATAAGGGATTCAATTTCATCCTTGAGATCACACATTCACCCCAGTATTGTGGCCATGATCCCGATGAAAACGACAATACTTGCGCTTGTCGCGGAGTTCGGGTCCGCTCTCATACGGACCGGCCGATTGAGGAGTTTTTCGCCTCGGATATCCAATAAGATCCGCTCGGTCGTAGTGTTGAGAGGTGTGTAGGAACGGAATCTCCCTTCGGCTTCTCGTTCGGTCGGCGACCCCGAGAAGAATGATCATCCGAATTTTCTTTGGAGCTTGGGGCTCCTCGTTCCTGGCCTCTTCCCTTTCTCATTCTCGCTCGGTTACTTGAATACTCTTGCGGGTAGCAGAGAACTCCTCGGCATGGACGTATTTTTGGGCTCTAGTAATGAGCTCGGCTAACGTCTTTCTTCGGGTTCTTCCCTATAGAGAAGGCAAACCTTCCTTCCCTCAAGCCGCCGCATCTTGCGGCGAGTGCCATCTTGTCGTCGTAGTCTTCCCCCGTAACGCCTCCTCGTTGAATCGGGCAATGTAATCCTTTAAGGATTCTTTTGGCCCTTGTTTGATGGCAAGCGGTGGGTATTGGGTTTTCGGCTTCTCTTACCGCTTATAAACCGGGTAAGGAATGACCGAGACAACTCTTCGAATGAACTTATGGATCCAGGCTTGAGCCGACGATACCAACTCCGAGCGGATCCAGCCAGAGTGATAGAGAATCCTCTGCACATCATTGCATCGGTCGCGGTCTGTATCTCCGCATCCACGATCGATAAGCTTCCACATGTTCTGATGGGTCGCCGGACCCGGAGTATTGTATGACAGGCGGAATCCGGAATCTCTGAGGCATCACTTCGTTCATGATTTCTGCGGTGAACGGAGGCTTGGTTTCTTCCATCATGGCTTGAGCAGCACCGGGATTGATGATGGCTGTCGCTTGTTTCGTAGCATCAGGACTTGATTATTCAGTCCGCAAATCGTGCCTCCCAGGGATCTCTATTTTCCGCCACTTCTTCCTGAGTGTTCTCCGGCTCAGGGATCCTCCTTTCCCTTCTCCTTTCCAGGGTGTGACGAAGGTCAGTCGGAGCCAAAGCCGAGGCGGCTGGGACATCCGTCGAGACTCTAGCCGTCACATTCCTGGTGGGAACTCGGGGAAGGTTTTGAGCCGACATTGGTGCTCGGTTAGAAGGTTGCGGAGATGGCCCGCGCCTCGGGCTTCTTGTCACTGAATGGGCCTGAACGGTTGGTCCAACTTCTTTTGGTACCGGACTCCTCCGCTCAGGTTGTTGTTGTTGTTGTTCACGTTCCTGCCTCATTCGCTGCAACTCATCGCGCAAGGCCTGCACCTCGCCTTGAAAGCGCGGTATTTGTTGGAACGATTGCGAGAACGTTGAGAAGGCCGGAGCGGAGGACTCCGCATGAAGTAATGATGAGGAGCGGGTCCGCTCGGCTCCACCGCCATGCCTTTCTTCTTCCCTCTAGCCATCGCTATTTAGAATAGGAAACCGACTTTTTGTATCGGTTTCCCACGACGGCGCCAAAAATGTTGAGGTCAAAATCGGTTAACCCTCCTCCGTACTTCGACGGGCGTCCAACTAGGAATCCCGCAAAGACAACGAAGCAATGGAGACCCCGGCTAAGCGGGGACCCTCCGATGCCTAAGTCGAGGACAACAGAATCTGGGTCTATGTTTGAAAGATGGAGGAGAGTCTCAGATGTTGCGTACCTGTTCTTGTGGAGTGATGTAATATTTATACCTTTTCATCGTTCGGTCTGCGTCCGATAATCTCGGCACGATCAGGGGGGTTCGCATATCGTGAAGATACCGGCCAGAATCTGGAGATCATGTCCTGCGACGTGTGTATCTGCGTACGAGATAATAGCGCATATCTATACATGGCAGTTTCTCCCCTTAACGCGCGGGACCTTTATTCTCGGAAACAATTCGGCTCGGTCACAGAGGGTGACGATACTAATCCGAGCTGATGATTGGTCATATCAGTCCGAGCCGAGTTCTTATTCGGTGCGTAGGCGATGCCGCTGGTCCTTTCATGATGGACGCCTGCTCGGGGCCGGTCGCATAACTCGAATATTTCCTCTGATGGTTCTCGGACGGAAGGTGATCAAGGATTGAGGATTTCATCCATCTAAATCCACCTTCCTGTTACTATGACGAGGCTCGGACTCCGCTCGGAATGGCGGATAGTTGATCCTTCTGATTGTAATCGTCTCGGATCGTCCCATAACAGTTATCGCTGATAATATCGCCAATAACTGAAAATGCAGGGAAAATGGGGGAAACATGGAGAAAATGGTGAAATTTTTTAGTGAAACTTCAGGACTTGCTTAAATACACATATTTACATATTCGGGAATGAAAAAAATTACAAAAAGAATGCATTAAATTAGAAGTTTCCATTTAACGGTGCCAAAAGGCATGCGTTGCCGTAAGAAATCACTCAAATAGTAACCAAAATTACTGTATATAATACAAATGCAGCTGACATACGGTAATTAAGACATGTAAAAGTAAATGAACTCAAAGATGTCAAATCAAGGATGGATTTGATTATCCAATCAGTGTGGTATTTGATACTCTGGCTGCGTATGATACTTGATACCTAGCATTTGAAAATGGTACATGTGGCAAATTCTAACATAATTTAAACCGTGTTTTCGCTTCATAGATCCGTGTGACCTAATCAAGAGGTTGGATGGAAAAAAAGCCATTACAATGGCCCTATGAAGTTTTTAATGGTGGGCATTTAATCACCACTGTTTCCCTTAGTGTGGTCCACCTGAGATGCAATCATGCAGATCTGTCTCATTTTGGACTTATGCCTTAAAATTATCTATCAAAATAAATGGACGACATTGATAAAATATTTATCCTTATGATGGCCCCACATAACATCAACCCATTAATCCACGGATTCAAACAAGCGACACGTGCGCACCGTATAAATCAGTACACTTATCGTACTGAGTCAACTATGTGGGGCCCATTGTGATTTATGTATTTTATCCACCCCATCCATCCATTTTACAAGATAATTTTAAGGCTTGATCAGAAAGATGAAGCATATCCAATGCTCAAATGGACCACACCACCGGAAACAATGTGAATTGAACATGCCTATAATTGAAAAATCACTAGGGGCCACAAAAGTTTTGGATCCATGTCATTTTTGTATTTTACCTTCATCCATCTCCGTGTGATCTTATAAACAACTTGGATGACAAATAAACACCACTGTGGGCCATAGCGCCTAGGAAGGTTTTAATGGTGGGAATCATTGTCCCCACTGCCTTGGCAATGTGGTCCACCCTAGCTTTGGATCTGCCTCATTTTTGGGTTCACTACCTAAAATGATCTCGCTAATTGGATAGATCATGTGGATATAACACATACATCATGATGGGGTCCACAAAACTTGGTGACATCTACACGCCACTGACATTGGCACCTGCACACCACGCTAAAACGAAGCAGATTGCGTACTGAGTTAACTCAATAGGCTAAGCGTACTGAGTAAACTCTGTGGGGTCCACCGTGATTTATGTATTTTATCCACTCCTTCCATCCATTTTAATAGATAATTTTTGGGCTTGAGCCTAAAAATGAAGTATATCCAAACCTCAAGTGGAACACACAATGGGAAACAGTGTGAATTGAACATCTAACATTGAAAATTTCTTGGGGGCCACAGAAGTTTTGGATCAAGCTTGTATTTGTGTTTTCCCTTCATCCATGTCTGTGTGATATTATGAACAGGTTGGATGAGAAATAAACATCACTTTGGGCCCAAGAAATGTTTCAACGGTGGAAGTTATTATTCCAACTGTTTCCAATGGTATGGTCCACTTGATCTTTGGGTATGCTTAAATTTTGGTCTCAACCCCTAAAATAAGATGGAAAAACAGATGGACGATGTGGATAGACCAGATACATTCATGGTGGGCCTAACAGAGTTTACTCAGTACGATAAGAGCGTACTGAGTAACTCAGTACGCAATCACCAAGTTCTGTGGACCCCACTATGATGTACGTGTTGTATCCACAACGTCCATTCATTTGGAGATATTATTTTAAGGCATTACCCAAAGAACGAGGCAGATCCAAAGCTTTAGTAGACCCCACCACAAAAAATAGCGAGAAGATTGATGTACACCGTTGTAACCTTCCTAAGGCCCACCATGATGTTTTATCAAAATCCAACCTATTCAAAAGTTAACAAAGGCATTAAAGAAGGGAAAACACAAATATCAGCTTGATCGAAAACTTTTGTGGCCTTTAGAAGTTTTTAATGGTGGTGTCACTCTCCCCACTGTTTTCTGTGATGGGGTCCACTGGAGCTTTAGATGTGACTCATTCTTTGGATCTTATGCTAAAATGATCTCTCTAGATGGATGGATGGTGTGGATACAAAACATACATCATGGTGGGGCCCACAGAACTTGGTGTCATCACTTCAGTAGCAGTCTCACTACTCAACCTGTCGGTAGCCCAATCCGCGCTCGTAAAAACTCATCATGAGACCGTTTTCAAAACGGAAGAGGGTTTCAAAAGAGAACCCTCAGAACCCTAAATTTTCGAAAGAAAGTCTCTCCAAATCTCTAATCTTTAGCAGATTCTTCGCCAAAATTATCTTTAGGTTTGAAACTTTTGAGTATTTGAAGAAAAAAAGTGGAAAGTAGAGATTGGATGGCACTTACGGCACACCAATCAATCAATTGGCCCACTGCAATTTCCGTTCACCGATCCTCTTTTACGATTGGCCTTCCTCTTCTACAGGTATGGAAATCCGTAAGTTTTCTTATCCCCCCCTTTTGGGATATTTTGCGTATTTACGCAACGCTCTGATGTTATCGGTCTTTTTACCATTGAAAATGTGTTATTTGCTATAGTTATCCTGTGATTTCTCGCAAAAAATTGATAAAATTGCTGAAAAATCAGTGATATTAGGAAGAGAAACGAAAAAGAAAAAAAGAGTTTCAATGTCGGAACTCCAGCGATACTGAAATTATCGGTGATAATTCAATAATATCACCCATAATTGGCAAAAAGAATCTATTATTTATTTATATGGTTGGATTGGGTGACTGGCGCCTCTCTCTCACGGGCATCCACCATGCTCTGACTCCCTTTGCTCACTGGTGTACGACTATTGGAGCATCCAAAATGTGTATCCGGCCGTAGATGGAGCTTATCTCCAAAATCACATGGTGTACGACGATTTGGAGGTATCCGGCGGAGCTTATCTCTAAAATCACATAACATGTTTTATCCTCTCAGAGGGCACTGTAGTACACCAACCAGATCTTCCAAATTGTGGGTCCCGATGTGGATGGAGAATATTTTGCAATTCGTGAGATATTTTATCTTCCTCACCTGAGACAAGGGTGTACAGTTATCCGTACCATTCAAATAGTGGGTCGTGGGTCGCGCATTGGATGGAGCTCTGAAATCACCGACGCGGATTAGATACCGACAGGCGACAGGTTGAGTAGCGATACTAGCTCCTGAAGTGACCTCACCAGGTTATATGGACTCCACTGAGATGATGTGTTGTATCCGTGAGGTCCGTTAATCTGGAGATATTATTTTAAGGCATGACCTCAGGTATATCCAAATCTTTAGTGGATCCACCACAGAAAACCGGGGAAGATTGATGCCCACCGTTGAAACCTTCCTGACGCCTACCATGATGTTTTTTTGGAAATCCACCGGTTCAAAAGTTAACAAAGGTATTAAAGAAGGGCCGCGGATTGCGTCCTACCGTCCGGGCAGGGATCTTTGGGACCCACCGTGATGTAAGTGTTGTTTTATCCATGCCGTTCATCATTTTTCTCGTATCATTTTAAGGTATGAATAAAAAAATGAGTCAGGTGAAAAGCTTAAGTGAACCATAAAATGGGGATTGAACGTCCACCATTAAAAACTTCTTGGGAGCCGGAGAAGTTTCGGATCAAGGTAATATTTGTGTTTTCACTTCATCCACGTCTACATGACCTTATAAGTACGTTGGAGGGTAAAAAAACATCACAGTGTCCCTTAGAAAGGTTACAACGGTGGGTGTCATCATCACTGCAGCTTCCTTTGCTGTGGTCGACTAGAGCAGTAGATCTGCCTCATTTTTAGGATTATATCCTAAAATGAGATGAGAAAAGCAATGAAAGGCGTGGATAAAAAAAATTACATCAGGGTGGCCCCGCAGAGCCCTGCCGGACGGATTACCATCCGGACGCGGTAGGACGCAATCCTCCTTAAAGAAAGGAAAACACGAATATAAGCTTGATAAAAAAACCTTTAGTGGTATTTAGAAGTTTTTAACGATGTGTCACTCTCCCCACCGTTTTCTGTGGTGGAGTCCAGTGGAGCCCGTAGAATTTGGTGACGTTACTTCAGTAGACTCAACCCGTCAGTAGCCAATCCAGGGCCTGAAATCACGTGAGATATTATTATCTTGTTATTATTATTATTTTAAAGTACAGCCATATGGGGCCGGATTAGCTACTGTTTGAGCAGCGAGACTCGCTGCTGAAGTTAGTAGTCACCAAGTTCTATGGGTCCCATTATAATATGTGTTGTATCCACATCATCTATCCATTTGGATAGATAATTTTAAGCAATGATACAAAGAATGAGGCAGATCCAAAATATAATGGACACCACCACAGAAAATAGTGGAGAGGGTGATGCCCACCGTTGAAACCTTTCCTAGGTCCACTGTTATTTTTATTTGAGATTCAACCCATTTGTAAGTTAACACAGACATTAAATAAGGGAAAACACGAAAAACAGTGTGATCGAAAACTTTTGTAGCCCTTAGAAGTTTTTAATGGTGCACGTAACTCTCTCCACTGTTTTATGTGATGGGGTCCACTAGAGCTTTGGATCCGACTCATTCTTTGTATTATGCCATAAAATGATCTTTTCAAATGGATGAACAGTGTGTATATAAAACATATATCATGGCGCGACCCACAAAACTTGGTGACGTCACTTCACTAGCTATTTTCGCTGCTCAACCGGTCAGTAGCTAATCCCCGTTCAGCTATATGGACCATTCCAAATTCCAATCATGACTTTGTGACTCCTGCTATGGATGAAACATCCCTCTAAACTCACATGAGATATTTTATCTTCCTCACACGTGGCAGTAACTAAAGCTATCTGGACCATCCAAATTGTGAGTCCTCATGCTGTGGATGGAGCATATCTCTAAATACTAACTGATCAAGTAATCCCAACCGTCTAATACTAAATGTCTAACAAACGGACGGTTGGAAAATGAAGTTATGAATGGTCCAAATTCAAAGAGAAAATCAAAAAGTTAGTTGTGTGTTCTCAGTTCTTTTTTTTTTTTTTGGTTTATGCTGCATCGGCAATTCGGTCACTGATTTGGATGATCAAGATATCTGTTCTAATATGCCATTTGTACGGTTAAAGATTCACTAGCATTTAAAAAATGGTTTTCCCTCCGTCAATGACTGTATGCCTCCTAGTTCATGATTTTAATCGGTTAGGACACTCTCCCAACACTGAAGTAATAGGGCTAGAGAGAAGTCCTGGTACGGATGCTTCAAAGGTTGAAAGTGGGGCAGAAATCCGACGGTGATGGGATCTGACCACTCCATCACAATGGCTCATCGCGACGGATTTTAGTGGTCGGCTCTAGAAACGAATTTTTTCGATCGACGCAATCCGCATTTTCCCCCGAATCGATGGAAACGG
This sequence comes from Magnolia changhungtana, assembly GCA_030180095.1. NCBI lineage: Eukaryota > Viridiplantae > Streptophyta > Magnoliopsida > Magnoliales > Magnoliaceae > Magnolia > Magnolia changhungtana. Next base: position 929,410 of record JASAUF010000565.1, read on the forward strand.
ATTGGTTACTCCCCTGACACCAGCCCCGGGGATGGTGGTGGGTGCTCTGTGGGCCCCACCATGGTGTATGTGTTTCATCCATTCCGTTCATCCATTTTTAAAGATTATTTTAGGGCTTGATGCCAAAAATGAGAGATATATAAACCTCAGGTGGACCACACCACATGAAAACAATAGTGATTGGATATCCACCATTAATATCATCCTAAGGCCCACTGTACTGTTTATTTGACATCCAATCTGTTGATTAAGTCATACAGGCCCAGATGAAGGAAAAAACCAAAAATAAGCTTGATCCAAAACTTTTATGGCCCCCAAAATGTTTTTAATGGTCAACGCTCATTAAACACTGTTTCCTGTAATGTGGTCCAATTGAGATTGGGATATATCTCATTTTTAGTCTCATACCTTAAAAATGATCTGTAAAAATAGATAGACGGCATGGATGAAACACATACATCATGGTGGGCCCCACAGAGCACCGACCACCAGCCATTGGCTGGTGTCAGGGGAAACCAATCCGTTTCCCGAATCGATGTATTGAGCTGGACGCGGATTTCCTGCGAAAGCCTTTCGCAGGAAGTTCCCGCGCAAGGTTTCTGTGTGGGGCCCACTTAGATGTTTTTGAGAAATCCAACCCCTCTATCCGTTTTTGAAGCTCATTTTATAACTTGAGACCAAAAATTAGGAGGATCCACAACTCAAGTGGGCCACACAAGAGGAAAAAGTGAAGATTTAGTGACCACCGTTGAAACATTTATATGGCCGTGAAAGTTTTGTAACGGTCCACGTCTCTGGTGTTTTCACTTTATCTGAGTGAAAATGACCGTATAAACGGTTTAGATGGCATATAAACAGCAAGGTGGAGCTTAGGAAGGTTTCAACGGTGGGCATTCCTTTCCCACTGTTTCATCTCCTATGGCCCACTTGAGTTTTGGATCCTTCTCATTTTTCGTAAAATGTCTTAAAATGAGGTCAAAAAACGGATGGACGGATTTGATTTCTCACAAAAATCGCAATAGGCCCCACCCAGAATCCTTGCGCAGGAACTTCCTGCGAAAGGCTTTCGCAGGAAATCCGCGTCCGAGCTGAGCTGTGGCACCCAAGCCCACATGACGTGCTTTAAAAGCAGCTACCCTCATCAGCCTTCCAAAAAAAAAAAAAAAACAAATGAAAAAGAAAAAGGAAAAGCGCAGCTGAGTCCGTCCATCTTCTGGAATAGCCTGAGTCGGCCCAATTCGACGACTCAATGTCGACATTGGCAGATGGCCCACTCTTTCGGCTATCAATTTAGACCTTAGATAGCCCCTGCCTTTAAAAAGATCATATCAATCAATCTAAACCATCCCATCCGGCTTTTTAAAAGGTAACGGTGATGGAAAAGAAGGCCAACAATCTTATTATTAGGGCTTGTTTGTTTTCTATTGTTTGAAAGTGAGGAAATATAAAGGTAACCATGCCTCGATTTTGAAATTTACTTTTTTGAAATTCACTTTTTGAAAAAACAAGTGCGAATAAGTGAGTGAAATTTTTTAATCTCATCGTGATGTATGTGACCGATCCGTGCTGTCTATCTATTTTATCAAATCATTTTAGTTCTTTTGCCAAAAACAAATAGGTAGATTATAGGCTTAATTGGACCACACCACAGTAAAGAGGGGATATTGGCATCCATCGTTGAAATGTGAAGCCATCCGTGAGTCCCACACTGATTTGTATCTGTAATCCAACATATTCATATGATCACACGAACACAGATGAAGGAAAAACACAAATATCAGTTGGATACAAAACTTCTATTGCCCACAAGAAGTTTTCAATGGTGTGTGTTTAATCCCTGTGTTTCTTGTGTTGTGGTACACTTGCACTTTAGATTTGCCTCGATTTTCGGCTTATGCCCTAAAACGAGCTGTTATAATGAATGGACGACTTGGATCAAACACATATATATATCATGGTGGGCCCTGCAAAATTTTGAAAATTTTTCTTGATATTAGTGTGAAGTAAAATCAAATCTCACTGTGTAGGATGGGTAGGGGTGTACACAAACTAGCTTGGTTAGCTCGCTCGACTCGGCCCAACTCAAAACTGAGTTCGATCCGAGTCGGGTCGTTTTTTACAGCTCGAAAATGAGTTCGAGCTGATCTCGAGCTGACCCCAGCTCGACTCAACTCGACTCGACTCGGCCCGACTCAGTTATTTTTGTGTGTGTGTGTGTGTGTGTGTGTGTGTATTTACAACCCTAATCCCATTCCCCTTTTGAAAACAAGCCGCCAAACCCCAAATTTTCAAAACCCTCTCCCCTGCTCCCTCTCTCCCTGCCTAACCCTAGCATTCAAAACCTTCTTCATCCCTTCCCCTGTTAGCACCCACCCACCCTGATTGAGGCGGTAGGAGCAGAAGGTGTTGACGATGACGTCGATGAGGGTGAAGATTATTGAGGAGTTGTGGTTACATATTGTAGTGTGCTGGTAATTCGCTGCACCCTTCTATAAACTTGTGTGTGTTATCATTTACCCATGCTCCAACTTACAGATGGGTCTGTTTCTCGGACTCTCGTGTATGTGTTTCTAAGAGGTTCTTCTCATGGCAATGATATATATCTCAGTTTCTTCTATTAGTGCTAGCAATGATTTCACATCACTTTTCTCATTCGTTTATGGGTTTTCGCTGACACACCCGAGATGGTTGTCAACACCTTCATCCCTCCTTAATCAGGGTGTATTCACTAAACAAGGCAGGTGCAAATATCAATCAGGAAAAAAAAATGGAGAAAATGGAGGGTTATTTTCTACCTACAACTAACAACAACAGCAGCAGCTAACTCGGCTCGTCCAGTAAGTGTTCTCTCTCTCTCTCTCTCTCTCTCTCTCTCTCTCTCTCTCATGCTTGAACTTGGCTTGAACTCGGCTCGAAAGCTTGAAGCTTGACTGGTCCGATTGCTTACCGAGCTGAGCACGAGTTGGAGATGCTGGCTCGGTTACCGAGCCGAGCCGAGTTTGAGCTGGGTGTGCTTGGTGACCGAGTCGAGCCGAGCCGAGGCCAGATCGACTCGGTTCGACTCGATGTACACCCCTAATGATGGGCGGATATGGTGTATTTCTTATTAGAAAATAATGATTGTTTATTTACTTTTATTTCCACACGTAGATAAGAAAACAAACACCCCCTTAGCATCATCCGATAATAGTTTATTTTAATTAGGATCACTTAAGCATAGGCTGGACGAAAATGGTCAGTCCAGATCAACAACTAAACTGTCCAGCTGTCCAAAGGAACATGCCACTGTCATGTGTAACAAAAATGTTCTGTAGGGGCCACTGTCATGTGTGTGACGTCCAGTCCATCCATTGGTTGTGCTAGCTCAGGTCAGGACGTGAGCTCATAAAAACAGGTAGATTTTAAACTCAGGTGGACCACACCACAGGAAAAAGTGAGGATAGAATACCATTATTGGAATCCTTCGTATCCTCAGCAGCCCATTCATAAAGTGACTAAAGGAGGATGAGAAGAATAAAAAAGTATTCGTCTGATTCAAAACTTGGAGTCGGTCCAATTCTCATTATTTTTCTGGAAGTGGCCCACTTTAACTTTGGATTTGTCTGATTTTTGGACGCTTGTCTTAACATAATTTAACTAATGTAGCTTATGAACGGAGTGGATATTACACAAACAGACATAAAAGGAAAGTAGATTCTTAAATTGAGAATACGAGTGGCTCCTCTACTATCAATTGGAATGACAAGTCAGGACTTTGAAACCAATTAGATGTAACACACCGAGTTATCAGCTTGAATGTGAATTTGGTACCGCTCTTATTAACATCAATCTCTGTTGCCACATAAAAAAGTTGTAATTGATTGGACCACAAGCTGTTGTCAAAGATGGACCAACGGGTGCCAAATTATTACTAAAGATGAGAGAACTACTGCTATAGATGGGGGTTGACGTGGCTCCATCTTTGACAACGGCTTGCTACCCAAACAAATCACAATCCGCATCCCCCAATTCTCATTATTTTTCTGGAAGTGGCCCACTTTAACTTTGGATTTTTCTGATTTTTGGACACTTGTCTTAACATAATTTAGCTAATGTAGCTTATGAACGGAGTGGATATTACACAAACAGACATAAAAGGAGAGTAGATTCTTAAATTGAGAATACGAGTGGCTCCTCTACTCTCAATTGGAATGACAAGTCAGGACTTTGAAACCAATTAGATGTAACACACCGGGTTATCAGCTTGAATGTGAATTTGGTATCGCTCTTATTAACATCAATCTCTGTTGTCACATAAAAAAGTTGTAATTGATTGGACCACAAGCTGTTGTCAAAGATGGACCAACGGGTGCCAAATTATTACCAAAGATGAGAGAACTACTGCTATAGATGGGGGTTGACGTGGCTCCATCTTTGACAATGGCTTACTACCCAAACAAATCCCACCGCATCATGTTATGACGGAGATCAGTGCTAGTAGAGGGTAATATACAATCTGTATCCCCCAACTAGAATGAGGATTTTTCGATCAAACGAAGCATGTTGTGGTATTCTCGATTGATCGAGATTCGCTTTGTTTGACCAAGAGACTTTGTTGATGGCTCGGTACATCAAGCAGATTGTGTAAGTACATAATGTAGAGTGGGTCGTGGACACTTTCATGTCCAAGATGGACCAGAGAAGGCCCGATCAGAGGCGAAAGTCATCAAGACCGTCAGAACCTTAAAAAAAGCATATCTCGCAAACCGAAATGAGTTACTCAACATACCATATATGATTTTGGGGTAGGACAAGCTACTTTAGCCAACCAACCTGGCATTGCCGGGTTACCAGGTTGCCCATGCCAAATTTGCGAGATTCCATTAGATCCACAGTCAAATTCCATGTTTATTTCTATTTTTACTATTTTTAGTAACTTTTAGTTTGATTATAACTCTTCATCCATTGGGCTTTAGGAATTGTGTCCAACATAACAAGTGTTTAGAAAAATTAGGAGAATAACATGGTTAATCCACATAGGAGACTTACTATAAATAGAAATTTACTATTTATAGTAAGTTACGAATTTTAGGAAGTTTTAGTTATAGTTTAATTCCTAAACTTCTTCCAAGTCTTGGTATTCATATTTAAAGGGTTTTACACTTGTTTATCAAGAATCAACAAATTTCTTTCATATATTTTAAAATTATTTCTATTACTTTTCCTCATGGATTCGAGAAGTCTCTATGAGGAGTCTAGAGAAGCTCCGTGGATTCGAAGTATTTATCTTTGAGGAAGACGGTGTCGTCCTCATCACGTTCATCCCTGCGTCAATTGGTATTAGAACGAAGACTCTCCTTGGGATGATGACAAACAACGAAGGTATAAACAAAAATAATGTGGGCGATAATCCAGGGATTCATTGTCTTTCGGAAAGAATGAAAACTTTCCACCGGGAGAGTCAGTTGACTATGCAAGGGCTACAGGGAACCCTCAACCGTATTGTGGATGCGTTAATTTCTCTCCAAGCTCAAAGTGATACTCAACCACCCGTGGTCACTGTATGACACAACCTCGATTTCTGCAAAGAACCATCAGATGATGGTAAATCGTAGGCCACTACTTTGATCGTGAAGAAACTGTTATACATGCCAAAGGTAGAAATAAAATTACAGTGAGACAACATCTTTCGAAGGAGGTGCATTGTAAGCCAAAAGGTCTGTAATGTGATAATCGACATCAGGAGAGTGAGAATCTCGTGTCGAAAATAATGGTGGAAAAGTTGCAATTGAAAACAGAAAAGCATCCATCTCTGTACATGATTGGATGGATCAAGGAGGTCAACAAAACAGAAGTAACTAAATAATACACTGTCTCATTTTCAATTGGTAAAAATTATAAAGATCAAGTACTTTATGATGTAGTCGACATGATAGTTTGTTATATGTTACTTAGTCGACCATGGCAAAATAATATTGATGTTATTGCTATACATAGAGGTCGGGATAACGCATTTATATTTACTAAAGATGGTAGAAAGATTGGCCTCATCCCTATAGAAACGAAAAACCAACCCAAGACTTCTAAAGTTGAGGAACGGTCTCTCACAATTGAACAGGCTTTTGTTAAACAATCTGAGGAAACAAGAAATATATATATGCATTAGTTGAAAAGAAAGAATATATGGAGCCTGTGAACATCCCAGGGGATTTGAAACCAGTGATGCAGGAGTTCAAGGCAATTGTGCTCGATGAACTCTCTAATAAATTGCCTCCCATATGAGATATAAAAAAACCACATTGATCTTGTCATAGGGATAAGTCTGTCTAATTGCCCACATTATCAGAAGGAATGTGAGATCTTGAAGGCAGAAGTGAAGGATCTGATCCATACTAGCTAAGTTAATGAGAGCATGAGTACATGTATTGTGTCAACTCAAGAGCTTAATGCTAAGTACAAGAAAATGGCTAATAAACATCAGTGTCAGATGTTATATGAGAATCATGAGCTAATTAGTCCCTTGAGTAACTGAAGGACGATTTGTCTGATGTAGGACGTGACACAGATACATTCCAAGCATGGTTGGACCAAAAGAAGGTGGACCATAAATTAATCATAACTTTTGATCCAGGTATCTTTATGACGCATCTGACCAAGTATCAAGAATTGAAGCAGCATGAGAACTCAATGACGAGTTCTTTTAAAGTGGAGGGAACTGATGTAGAGCGGGTCGCGGACACTTTCATATCCAAGATGGACTAGAGAAGGCCCGATCAGAGGCGGAAGTCATCAAGACCGTCAGAATCTTAAAACAAACATATCTTGCAAATCAGAATGAGTTACTCAACGTACCATATATGATTTTAGGGTAGGACGAGCTACTTTAGCCAACTAATCTAGCATATCTAGGTTACCCATGCCGAATTTACGAGATTCCATCAGATCGACAGTCGAATTCCATGTTTATTTTCGTTTTCACTATTTTTAGTAAGTTTTAGTTTGATTATAACTCTTTATCCGTTGGGCTTTAAGAGTTGTGTCCAACATGAAAAGTGTTTAGAAAAATTAGAAGAATAACATGGTTAAGCCACATAGGAGACTTACTATAAATAGAAATTTACTATTTATAGTAAGTTAAGAATTTTAGGAAGTTTTAGTTATAGTTTAATTCCTAAACTTCTTCCATGTCTTGGTATTTCTATTTAAAGGGTTTAACACTCGTTTATCAAGAATCAACAAGTTCCTTTCATATATTTTAAATTTATTTCTATTTCTTTTCCTCGTGGATTCGAGAAGTCAATTTGAGGAGTCCAGAGAAGCTCCGTGGATTCGGAGTAGTTATCTTTCAGGAAGATGGTGATTGACCTCTTCACGTTCATTCATGTATCAGTACAGGTTTTTATTTCTAATTTCATAAAGGAAGTGCATAAATGAGCTTCTAATTACGTAATTAAGGTAAAACAAAGGAGCTTAACGCGTTTTCAAGAGTTTTTGGAGTAGAAGTTAGGGTTTCTCATATATAATTATTACATATATTTTAACTTTCCAATTATAGTAGATTTTTTGTCACTTGGTGCCATGTCTTTTTTTTTTTTTTTTTTTTTCATAGGGGTTTTTCCACGTATAATTCATGTGTCATATGTGATTGCTTGAATTTTTCTTTCCCTATTGCGTTGTGTGATTTTTTCTATGGTTGCTTTAAGGTTTGTGTATATATATATATATATATATATATATATATATATATATATATATATATATATATATATATATATTCTCAACTATTTACATTTCGTGGCACCATAAATGAGCATATAATTTCAATTAATTAGGCAATGCCCCACTGATGACCTGTGAGCAACAAAATGGTCCGTCCTTAACAAGAATAAGCAACCCTACACCTTCATAGGGTGTGGAAGTCGTCTTGATGATCAGACGCTGAATCATTGTCTTGTCCTGTTGGTTGCTATCCACTCATTAATGATCATGAGATAAACAGTTTGCATCTCCTAGACGTTTTTTACATGCATGGGAATGAGCATCTTAAAATTCTTATGCCATTGTTTATAAAGGTATGGCCTCTCGTACGCATGCACCTGCCCCTTTGACCACGTGGAATTCTTTTATCTCAATGGGCTACGTTCTGGATAAGGTAACAAAATATCCCATTGGTGAGAGGGTTCTAACTTTTGACGCAATTTCTGGGTCACCCCTTTCACTACTTTTGAGTACGTACACAGGAAGAGGACAAAGGAGACCCTGGCTAAGGCAGGGGACCCTCCGATGCCAAAGTTAGGCCTAGAATTTGGGTCTAATAATTTGTAAGGGTTTTAGGGTGAGAGAATGTGTGTGTACCTTTCACCTTTAAGTGTCTCTTATTTATAGAAGAGATAAGGTCCCGACGCCTTGGGATGCTTCCCTGGTATGTCGAGGATTTATTGTTATCTAAGATAATCCTGAGATCTTAGATCTCCCAGATCTGCGTGATTCTTGAGATTAGATGTTATCTTCTGGAGGTATCGGAAGGCATTTGTAAGATCTTCAATATCCAGCTCTAGGTCGGACCTCTCAAAATATCCCATTGGCGAGAGGGTTCTAACCATTCAATTTGTGGCCATTTCCTTCCTGCAGTTCAACTGTCAACATCAGGTTTGTATCCGTCCTAAGATACCCGCTGTGACTCTCGCGTGCAACCCATGACAGATATTTTAGGACCGATACAAACCTGATCTTGATAGTTCAAATGTAGGAAGGAAATGGCACAAATGCGAATGACAGCCCAACCTGCCAGCCCAACACATTAACAGCCCTGGTACCTATATTTTGCTAGCCCAATGCATTGATAGCCCTAGTACCTATTTTTTGACCGATCAAGGTAGCCCTATTCAGTTCCTTCCCGATCGATCCGATTCTAGTCAAGTTAAATGGGCATTTATATGTTAAGCCAATCTAATGAATAGATTAAACTACGTACACATCTATGCCACTTTGTTGCTTGCCTAGTTGTAGGGTTGTCAATAGGCTAGGCTTGGGCATAAGAAAATCAAATTTTTGAATAGGCCTGAAGCCGGCCCAAAATAGTTCAAAATCCAGGCGAGGTTAACCATAGGCCTGGCCTGTTGACAACCCTACCTGGTTGTGGTTTAGTAAAACCAGCTTTGTCGTAGAATAGTTAATGCATGTTCATATAAGAACCAGTTCAACCATAATTTACACTAGTCCACCTAGTTAATAACTTCCAATCTATCATGTGCATGCGACATCCAACTCTTTCAATAGGTTAACCCACCATGAGAATCACCTTATGCAAAAATCAGTCCCATTTACTCATTAGGCAAGCCAAATCATAGACAACAATGTCTAAGCAAATTGATAAATGATAAAATACACTTGTGGTCCACTCAATGAGGTAGATGTGGCTGATATTAGGTAAAGGTAATCATTATGATGGGGCCAACCTATTGGATGAGTTAGGAGTATATACATGCAATTAAAATTAACTGGACCCAACCCAATTTAAACAAGGTCTAAGACAATGTACCTAAAATATAATTTTTAACTGGGTCTAAAATGGTTGACCTCAACCAACCTAATCTCTAAACCATTTTGAAATTGGATTAGGACTCGTTTAGAACCAGCTGGCATAGGCGCGTTGATAGCACCATCCAAGTGCAAGGTACCACAACTGGAAATACTGTCCCATCTTTTCAACCAACCTGCCCGTTGTGTAGGAATTGTACACCACAAGACAACATCACTTCTCACAAAATTTGATGGTCCAACCATTATTATAGTAAACGTACTTTTAGGGACCAACAACTCCATTAGAAGTTCCTTTTGAAGTTCCATTAGAAGTTCTATTAATCTTTGTGGGTCACATCTATCCATTTCGCCAGAAAACGCGCGCTTTCTGCTCAAAATTTTTTTAAAAAAATTACTATTATTAGTAATTCCGCTTTTTTCAATATTTACTTAATTTTTAGAGTTTTAATTTTTAATTTTTTTTTTAGTAATAACTTGTAATCATATTAGGACTCTTCTAGTAAAAGTTTATTTTAAAATTTTATTTTTATAAATTAAGCTTTAGAAGAGTTTTATTAGAATTAAGAGTTTTATTAGAGTTAGAATTTTACTATTTTTAGTAATTACGAATTTTAGGGAGTTTAGGTTGGAGTTTGATTCTGAAACTTCTTCCTAGTTTTGATATCGCTATTTAAGAGATTGTAAATTCATTTTTATTGAGGAAGACCCCATCACACCCATCCCTGCATCAATCAAGCAGCCCTTGAGGGGTTTTCGATGGCATCGAAGATCCCCTCAATTGCATTAAGTAGGTAATTCAGATTTGTCCAACGAATAGTGATCTTTTTATCTGAGTTTCTCAATGGCATCGAAGACCCATCGAATGGTCCCCTCGATGGGTAGTAGTGTGTAAACTGTTCAACAATATTGCAGCTGGAAAATTGATTTCTTGATGCCATCGAAGGCTTGATCGATGTCATCGACAAAGCCATTTTTTGCCTGCTTTTTTATCGTTGTAGCTTGAACTTTATATATAGGACATTCAGTTCTTGAGCAATTGGATTTTTTTGGTGAAATAGAAGCTTAGGTGATTCCATGATCATATCCATCATCCCAAGCCTCTAAACCAATGAGTTCTAAGTCATCTTCATTGAGATTAACACTCTAATGAGGATTTCAACATCCACCTTGAAGATGTGCTTGAACTTCACAATTTTCTAGAGTTTAGACCTAACCTCTATAGGTATATTATTGTTTAAATCCTCTAAAAGACCCATCTAGGTGAATTCCCTATGATTATAATATTGCCATTAGTTGTAGGAGATTTACTAATATCCCATCACCTTGGTCATCTCAAAGGAGCATTACATGCAAGGTGGTTGATGTTGGAACTAAAGCATTGAAAATGCATCAACATTATGATCAAAGAAGTAAATGGCTTACTTGTCCGCTCCCCAACTCTTGGTTCGCGGGTGTAATAGGTTCAGGAGACCCCTTATAGGTTCTTTTCTCTTAGTTTGTGGTGCTCCCTACGTAGGACCCACAGTGGCCACCCTATTAACAGGATAGGTCTTTGTGTTGGATTGTTCAAGCTACGCCTCCACTCGAGTTTGATCGCTTTATTCATTGTCCAAATGGGTTGCACCTAAACCTGATCCTGAATCATAACATGTAAACCACTGTTGAATCGGATGGCTTACTGCGATTCAGTTTTAACTAAATCATTTCGTGCTAACAAACGATAGAATTCCATTGCATAATCTCTCACTGATCGGCTATCATGCTGATAATTTTGGTATTGTTGGAACAATAGCTTATTGTAATCGTTGGGGAGGAATATTGTAGGTGCATAAGTTGTTTCATTTACTGTCACATGCAGATTGGTGTCTTCATCAGTCTTGTCCGCGTGAGCTAAAATTGTTCCCACCAAGCCGAAGCTCTGCCCTTGAAATTATAAGCCACAAGTTTTACTTTATTCTCTTCACGAATGTCCATGTAGTTGAAGAAGCACTTGACTTCAAGCATTCAATCGAGAAAGTCCTTGATGTGGAGTTGGCCGTTGAAGCTAGGAAGAATGACTTTCATCCTAAATTCTCGATCCTTCTGATCTATCCGATTACCGCCTCATCCGTAGTGTTTGAGGATTGCGTCATTGATTTCCTCGTCGTTGTATCCCACATCCTTAAGAGTGAGTCTGCGATTCACCGCCAACATCACCCGGTGATCCACACAATTGCGAATTCCAGCGCCTATGAGAGGCAGATCATCTCCACGAATGCAAAGTTGCTTTAAGGCCTCAGTCATGCAGTTGAGAGCAGCCTACAAACCTTACATGACTTGCTGTTTCTCCCGTTGTGCCTCCTCAAAAGCCGCCACTGTTAAAGGATAATTTCCTAGAGCACCATCCATTGGGTTGTTGCTCGATCCATTGTTAAAAGTTGTGGATTCAAGGAAAGGCCTCTCTCTGATATCAAACTGACGTAGAGAAGAGCGTGATGAGGATGATCACCGTCTTCCTCAAATAATAAACACATTAAATCCGCAAGTCCCTCTTGAATCCATAAGAGAAATTTCTCGAATCCACAAGAGAAATAAAAATCTAGAGAATTTTATTGAAAAACTATCAAAATAAATGAGTTTGCATGCTTAGCTACCCTTAAACAAACCTTGAAATGCGATTAGAAAAGACCTAAACTAATAAGGAAATAAAAACTGAAAAATGCGTAAATTTCTGTTGTCCGTTGATTGAATCACCAATCAATCAATTGGAATGGTGAAAAAACATTTAGAGATTAAAAGCCAAAAAATTTATTGAGTAAAAAGTGTCCAGTAAGCTTTTCATCTAAATCCGAATTTTCATCGATCAATTGACTCGATCGACTTCGATCGATCAAATTATGCTGATTTGTTGTTTATTTCTCTTTGGACTTCTTCCGGTTCATTTGTGATAGGAACATGCTTGCTCCACATCCTACATTATATGAGTAATAGATCAATCAACATGTATTCTTCATGTAATCTTTTCTAGCAAAGTTATCGCTTGATGTTCAATCTTCCTAAAAAAGAGGAAGAGGCAGATTTGGATAATCACAACACTGAAAGAGAAAAATATGATCAAAATAAAATTCTAGAGAAACAAGTTGTCGACAAAGAAAATGAAGAGGCTGAGGTATTTTTCTTGCATAAAATAAATTTTATATCCAATAAAATAACTATCATAAGCATGAGCATTATTGAAGTGAACAATATTATGCGAATGAGAATGATTTTAAAAAAATGTATTATAGTATTCAAGAGATGTTGATCTTGACATAACTCTTCTTTTAATTTATAATGTCGAAGAAGAAATGCACTAAAATATATCGTACCTGGACATAGTCCAAGTGAGTGGAATCAATAACAAAATTTTAAAGTCAAACAACTCTAGTATACCAATTATAGAAAAAGAAAATTTTGTAATCCCAACTAAAGACAAAATTCTTTCTATTATTTTTTATGTTCTCTATATGAAAAATAAATTATTGGGTCTATGATGACCCTAAAAAATAAATATGAGTTAATAGTTTTGTTGAATTAATGACCCATTTGGGAGCTTGGATTTCAAATACTTAGATTTAAAATCACTGATTTTGAATTAAGGTGATTATGAATCAATGATCATTCTAAATTCTTTAGTTGTGTTTGTTTGCTTGTATTTGCAATCAGCTGTAATCCAAAAATAGCAATGCATTGAAATTATATAGTATATTCATAAGAATTTGAATTTAATTACTAAATCAACTTTAAATCCGTAATTAGTTGTGTTTGTTTGCTTGTATTTGAAATCAGCTGTAATCCAAAAATAGTAATGCATTGAAATTATGTAGTATATGCATAAGAATTTGAATTTAATTACTAAATCAACTTTAAATCCATAATTAGTGTACATACTTGATGTTTGATACCATGATTGTGATAAGCCCATTGAAATATATACTCCAGTAAAAAATGATAAAATCCCAACCCTCGGATAAGCCACAAGCATAGGATCACAATCAAGCGATTAACTAACGTTTTTAAATTGTTGATTTATATGGGCAATGTTTGGATTGGTTAAATCATTATATTGATGTGATTTTAGTGATGTAGTCAATATCTAATTACTTTGGGATATCATCAGTAGGCCACATGTCACATGTACAATAGATTAATAGCCTAAATATGCTTATGTTACATTTGTGATTCTACCTTTAAAAATGAGCAAAAAGAGAAAATTGGTAATCCAACAAAATAAATAAATTACAAAGCTCAGCAAAAGTGGGAATTAACAATCTCCTAAATTCCAAATATGTTGCCAAATGACCCCTTACTTCCTTAGTACGACCCTCAAGTGCCTTCCAATAAAGCATTTCATTGTAGATGTAAAAATGACAAAAAGTAGAATATTTCACCATTACATTTATGACAAGATTTTTCTATATTTTAAAATAACGTGTGAAGATAAGTTTCATTGACTGATACTTGCTATCCAAACTAAGTGGTCCCATCACTTTTAACTTCCCTTTTCATTTCTTTAGTTCTACCTCAAATACAATATCCTGGTAACTAACTGGCTAGGCATTAGTGTCCGGTTTCATGGCCTAGCAGTAGAAAGATTTTATTTCAAACAACGAGATAATGGGATCGGGTGCCTATGTAGTGTGGGTGTGTGTGTCAGCGTGTGATCGTATGTGCTAGATCAGATCCGTTGAGAGGGCAAAACTTCCTTATAGATGCCATGTCCCGGGAACCAAGACAAGATGATCATAATATGGGCCACAAATAAGGATAACAAATGGAAGTTGTTGATGTAGGTTCTGGCTCACCCCTTTCGCTACTTCCGAGTACCTGCACGGGAAGAAGACAAAGGACACTCTGGCTAATGCAAGGGACCCTCCGATGCTAAAGTCAGGCCTAGAATCTGGGTCTAATGGTTTGTAAGGGTTTTTGGGGTGAGAATGTGCGTACCTTTCACCTTAAGCGAGAGAGGTCCTGCGGTCTCAGGATCCTTCCCTGATATTTTGGGGATTTATCATTATCCAAGATAATCCCAAGATTATAGATCTTCGAGATTCTCGGGATTTGATATTATCTTCCAAAGATAACGGAAGAGATCTTTAAGACTTAACCGAGTCCGTGGCTTGGTTCTAGATCGGATCCTGAGGTAGCGCCTAGTCGGAAACAACTGGTATCGCTCCGCTTGACAGATCAACATTCACCATCCTTGACATTCGGGTGGGTCGATAGCGTCGGTCATGACAAAAGGCTCACACTCCCTTCCGAATGAAGCCTCTTGACGTTGTCAGGGATATCGCTTACATCGACCGGGTTATGGGCGACCGATAGTGGCCAATCCTTAATCGGCTATCGGCTGAGATATGGTCAATCCTTAATCGATTTATTGCCGACTTATGGCCGACCTATGGACTAGGTCAGGCTAGGTTATGGTCGAACCGTAACCGACCTATAACCGACCTATGGGCTAGGTCGGTAGTACACGGTTACTGAAGGACTCTTTGAGTGTCCTTAAGGTTGCATAGGCCTCGTTAGAGGCTTCCCTCTCCATGTGCTCGTACTTAGTTTAGGCTCCGCACCTCTTGGGCCTTGCTTAGGCTTGGCGCCCCTTGGGCCTGTATTATGTCAGTAGAGTTGGTCCATTCGATAACCGACTCACCGACTTGTAAGATTCTTCCCCCCAACAGGAGTCAACGGAAACATAATGAAAGGTCCAAATCCTGTATTTTCATAGACCAACCTGAAAATCCAATCGTCATTATCTTTGATAAATGGCCTGTAACATGTGAAGAATAGTAAGTGAAAATAAAAAGACTCCAATCTGGCACATCGTTACCAAAGTACTACTCGATCGAGGATTTCTTTTTCCTTCCTAAAAATATTCTACACGGAAATCGACGGTACAGTCGTCCACGCCAATCTCGACTATTTAATATCTTCCACATGTTGCCAACCCTACTCAAAAAGCCAACCCCCAGTCTTCTATAAACCCAATCTCTCTCTCTCTCTCTCTCTCTCTCTCTCTCTCTCTCTCTCTCTCTGGTGTTGGGATTTAGATCGATGGGTGGAGGGATCGTGGAGGAGAGCTTCTGTTACGAAGAGGAAACGCACCTGACCGTACTGAAAACCTCCCACTTCTTCGAAGGAGATGGATTCACCGTCTACGACTCCAACGGTCAGATCGTCTTCCGAGTCGACAGCTACCAAGCCGGTAACTGTGACGAACTCGTCCTCATGAACGCCACTGGAAAGTGCCTCCTCACCGTCCATCGCAAGGTCTCTCTCTCTCTCTCTCTCTCTCTCTGACTCGGTCGCGACTCGCTCGGAGCGGGGCGAGTTGACTTATTGACACGGTCATGTCGTTTTTAACGGAGTGGTCTTAGACTCTTTACTCTTTATATTCTAGATGAGGAGTTATAATTATACGATACTCTGGCTGCGTATGACGCTTGATACTTGCATATATTAACTTAAATAAACTGACTAAATCGTGGAACCCACTATAAGGTAGATTGGTTGAACAATTGACTCGTGGACACTTCTCTGTCGAAATCAGACCATTGGAATTTTTTTTTTTCTCATTTTTGAACCATCCAATAGATATCCACAAATCTGATGGTACGATCATCCAATAAGCGTGATTTTTTGGTTCATGATACATCTAACCTCTTGCAAATAATTCAGACCGTTTTAATTTGAATTACTCATATGCCGTGTATGCAATTTCTATGTAATTTCTTAGCGTCTGCGTGTCATCATCCCATTTTGTAAGAGTACAAAGGGGAATGCAATACAGCCTCAAGCGTGTTGATTGCATTTCATTGCGTTGATTGTAAAAAAAGTAAACAGAAGGCGTAATGCGAATATGCGAAATCTGCGTACAGCAGTTTCCAGAAGATACGGTAGGTTTGCTAAGCCCACACGTGTGCACAACCCTGCTTATCTACCGCAATTTAACGTGTCCGTATGGCACGTGTACGAGATCTGAGCTTTCCACGAGACAGGACATGTTTATTAGATCATTGGTTAAAATCATCAGTAAGTATGTGAAATAAATAGGAGGTCCAAATGATTTCTTTTGTAGCCGTCCATTTGTTTTGGGCAGATGATATGGATCGTATGGTGTACATCATGGAAAGCTCGGATCTCGCACACATGGCACATGTGCTGGCGCGTGTTTTTGGGTTTTACTATTTTCACCGATCGAGTTTAGACGATCTGAGTCGACTCGGGCACACTCGGCGTTTTGGAAAATTCACGTAGATATGCTTACTGAAAGTGAAAGGTTTGATACTGATGCATTTGTGTGGTGCGGCAGAGGGCGAGCCTTCATCATCGGTGGGAAGGATTTCTAGGGGAGAGAATGGACGGTCAGAAACACATCTTCAGCGTTCACCGTTCTTCCATGATCGGTCGAACGAGCGTCACGGCAGAAGTGTACGGAAGCCCCGTGGAGGAGTACCAAATCGAGGGCTCCTATTCCCACCGATGCTGCACTTTTTATTCCATATCCGCATCCAACGGCTCTCGAGAGGCCGTTGCTGAGATCAAGAGAAAAGTAACTGCTTCGGAGCATGTAATGCTTGGGAAGGACGTCTTCTGGCTCTACCTCAAGCCTGGGTTTGATGGGGCCTTTGCAATGGCACTAGTCCTTGTCCTTGATCAGATCAACGGTGATGATGATTACGATGGTACTGAGATCGTGGATGATGATGGGGATATGATCGAATCAACGGTCGACGATAGTTCGTCTCCATCAGCTCATTCGTGAAAATTGTATCTTCTTTACTTTTATAATTTTGAATAAAGTTCCGGTTGCTCTGTGCAGCTTTTTCCTCATTCGAACCCAGATTGCATCCTGCACGGATTACCGTCCAGTCAGATCTGTAGTGGGGCCCACCGCAATGTATCTGTTTATCCATGCCGTCCATCCCTTTTCTTGAATCATTTTTAAGGCATAAAGTAAGAATGAGGCAGATCCAACGCTAAGTGGACCACACCACAGATGACTTGTATTTAATACAACCTCAACTTGGTGTGGCCCACTTGAGCGTTGGAACTGCCTCATTACGAAGCTAAGACGCTAAAATGATTCAGAAAAGGGATGGACGGTGTGGATAAAAGATACATCACGGTGGGCCCCTCCACAGATCCGCTGGACGGGGTTCTTTTCATTCCTGGTTTCATTTCACGCGTGTACACGCCGGTGCACGTGCCAAGCTGTTATCATTATCCAGACTGTCCATCGTTTCCGGATATTTTCTAGCAGTCCATACGTTCTGTACGCTCTGGCCCACTTGATCACTGAAATCGAGTCATATTTATGGCCTGGTCCGGTGCATCTAGACTGTATGTCCACCTCATTCATAGAATGCTAAGATCTGGCAAGCCTCTGTTATATTGGCCGCCCCAGTACTCCTGCGTATCAACCATCATACTCAGCCGGAGGATCAAATAACTGCGACCCCGATCGAGCCAAGTGGGTGCGACCCTTACTATGGGCACACCTCCGATGTATGCCTTGTATATCCACGCCGTCCATCCGTTTTTCCAGCTTATGTTAGGAAACGGTCCCAAAAGCGAAGCAGATACAAATTTCGGTGGGCCACATGGTAGGGATTGAATTCTCACCATTAAAAGCTTCTTGGGTGGCCACATGTTTTGGGTCAAGCTGCCTTTTATGGTTTCCCTTCATCCATCCATGTCTGTGCAACTTATCAACAGGTTGGATGGCAAATAAACATTGCGGTGTGCCCTGGGAAGTTTTTATGGTGGGTGTTCAATCACTACCGATACCTGCGGTGTGGTCCACCTGAGTTTTATATCTGCTTCATTTTTGGGGCCATCCGTTAAAATAAGCTGGCAGAATAGATGAACGGTGTGGATTGACAACATATATATCGAGGTGGGCCCACGGTCAGGGTCGCACCCACCCAGGTTCGCAGATAATCTGGAAAAATGGATGAACGGTGTGGATATACAATATATACATCCAGGTGGGCCCCACGGTCAGGGTCGCAGCTAATCCGTGTCCACGTCCAAATGAATAGTGGGTACGACCTCAGAAGAAAAAACAGTCATGGGTCAAGCTGATATTTAATTTTCCCATTAGGTTAGGTTTGCATGACGTCATGAACATGTTGCCGACCAGGAAGGTTCCAACGGTGGGGCGTAGTTGTCACTGCTACTATTTCTTGTGACGTGGTCCACTCAAGCCTTCAATATGCTTCCTTTTTTGGTTCATGTCCCCTAAAATAATCCGTAAAAATGAATAGATGAGATAGATAAAACAGATACATCCTGTTGCCCCACATCGCCCTTGCCAGGACAGTCGTCTCTAGCTAGGTCCCAGTGGGAGTAGTACCCAATCCCGGCCAGATTCCTCCGAGCTCTATGAGGGCCGCTGTGATCAGTGTGTTATATTAACTCCCGTTCAGTCAATCCGTTTCACCATCTTAACATGAACTCATACATGAGGCGGATCCAAACCTCAAGTGGACCACACCACATGAAACATCAGATATTAAATACCCACTATTGAAAAGTTCTTGAGGCCCACATGAGTTTTGAAGAAGCTGATATTTGTGTTTTCCCTTTGTTCAGGTCTATATAGGCAGTTTGGATGGCATATTAAACACCCACCTATATAGTTCTTGAGGCCCCGTTTTTTACTATATAGGCAGTTTGGATGGCATATAAACACAACGGGGCAATAAAAAGACTTCAACCGTAGGTACCTTAATCACCCTCTTTGCTGTTACGTGGTCAACCTCATGTTAGGACCTGCCTCATGTTTAGGCTCATGTCCAAAAATGAGCTACGGCGGCTTCACTGAGCTTAGAGCTGTAGGAAGCCCCGCATGCCAGAAGTCGGTCTGATGAGAAAAATAAGGCGGGTCACATGCCTGACTTATGCCCCATTTGTTAAATTTGAAGTCTAAAGACCGAATCCGAAATCTGAAGCCTGAATCTGAAATCTAAAGCTGAAATCTGAAGTTAAAAAACTTGTTTGATAATTATGGCTGAAGTATAAAAATTAAGTAATAAATCTAAAACAATCTGTTGGTTAACAAACATCTTAAATGTTTGAAATATATTAATTTGACACATTTGCCCCTATCTCTCGTTTGGAAATGCTTTACGTTATAAAGAAATTATTTTTTATTAAATGAAAATAAAATCATTATATTTAATTCAAATAAACTAAAATACTTAATAAAAAACTAAAATATCATCATAAGGCCCACCTTATATTTATATGCTATTCGAACCGTTTATAAGGTCATTCCCAATTGGATGAAGTGAAAACATATCCAAAACTTCAATGGCCTATTTAATTTTATTTTCCGTCCAATATATTGATAAGGTCACAAATACTTGTATGAAGAGGAAAATAAAATAAAATCATATTGATCCAAAACTTCTGTGACCCCAAAAAGGGTTTCAATGGTAGACGTTCAATCCCTCGCTGCTTTTTGCAGCTTTCTTTTTTGTCTCAAGCTTTAATACAAGCTCGCCAAATAGATAGATGGTTTGAATATAACGCATACCTCATGATGCG
This sequence comes from Magnolia changhungtana, assembly GCA_030180095.1. Lineage (NCBI taxonomy): Eukaryota > Viridiplantae > Streptophyta > Magnoliopsida > Magnoliales > Magnoliaceae > Magnolia > Magnolia changhungtana. The sequence goes on from JASAUF010000565.1 coordinate 949,504, forward strand.
ACCCACGGAACTTGCTGACGTCAATACAGCAGCTATATAACTGGTGTGAGGTACACCAACCAATTCGCATCCTAGTTGGACGTGGATCGCATCCTAGTTGGACGCAGATTAGCTACTAACAGGTTGAATAGCGAGATTCGCTACCGAAGTGACGTCATCAAGTTCCATGGGCCCACTATGATGTATGTCTACTATGATGTATGTGCTTTATCTACACTGTCAATCTATTTGGAGATTTAATTTTAGAATATGAGTTAAAGAATGGGGTAGATCCAAATATGTAGTTGACCCCACCATAAAAAACAGTGGCGAGATTGGTGCCTACTGTTGAAACCTTCCTAAGGCTCACTGTGATTTTTATTTGAAATCCAACCTAACTTGGTCACAAATTAACACAGACATGAAAGAACGAAAAAAACAAATATCAGCTTGATCCAAAACTTTTGTGGCCTATTTAAGTTTTTAATGGTGGGCGTCACTCCCCCCATTGTTTTCTGTGGTGAGGTCCACTGGAGCTTTGGATTTGACTCATTCTTTAGATCTTTACCTAAAATTATTTTTCCAAATGGATGGACGGCGTGGATACAAAACATACATCATGATAGGGCCCACATAACTTGGTGACGTAACTTTAGTAGCGAGTCTCGCTACTCAACTTGTCAGTATCCAATCCGCGTCCGCGGAAACAGATTGGCTACTCCCTTGCCACCAGTTAAGGGCTGATGGCTAGTGCTATGTGGGCCCCACCATGATGTATGTGTTTCATCCATGCCGTCCATCTATGTTTTTAAATCATTTTATGGTATGAGACAAAAAATGAGGTATACCCAATCTCAAGTGAACCACATTATAGGAAAACAGTGTTGAATGAACGTCGACCATTAAAAACTTTTTGAGGGCCATAAAAGTTTTGGATCAAGTTTATCTTTGTTTTTTCCTTTCATCTAGGTCTATATGACCTAATCAACAGATTGGATGTCAAATAAACAGTACATTGGGCCTTAGGAGAATTTTAATGGTGGATATCCAATCACTATTGTTTTCTTGTGGCATGGTCCATGGAGATTTATATTCCTCTCATTTTTTGTATCAAGCTCTAAAATGATCTTTAAAAATGGATATATGTAATGGATGAAACACATGCATCATGGTGGGGTATAAAGAAATTTCACAGGTTAAAAGTTGATTTTGTATCGGGTAGACACTTTATTAGGTTAAAAAGGGATAATTTTGAAAGCAAAAATTTATATTTAACGAAAAATTCACTGAGCGCATTCCCCATTCACCATTAAGGCAAACGCATTAACAAATACCACTATATAAAAAACATTTTTCCATTTCCGCATTATGTGCAAAAATTCAGCGTTAACAAACGAGCCTTTAGTCAGCGTGATTCACATAGTGTGGCTCACCTGAATTTTGGATGCCATAAAATCAGTCTGATATAAACCCTTGCATGTAAAGACTTCGGCCTGGATTTAAGGGGTTGATTTCGAGGTTGCATGGGTAGAAAATGATGAAGTGCACCTGATGGACGGATTAGAATTCACATGCTAAGGTACTGTGACGGCTGGCTGTAACACCGGCGCGGAAACGGATTGGCTACTCCCCTTACACCAGCCAATGGCTGTGGTCGGTGCTATGTGGGACCCACCATGATATATTTGTTTCATCCATGCCATCCATCTATTTTTAGAGATCATTTTACGTTCTGAGTCCAAAAATGAGTTATATCCAAATCTCAAGTTGACCACATTATAGGAGTCCAAAAATGAGTTATATCCAAATCTCAAGTTGACCACATTATAGGAAACAGTGTTGAATGAGTTTCATCTATTTAAAACATTTTGGGGCCATAAAAGTTTTGGATCAAGCAGATCTTTGTTTTTTCTTTTCATCTAGGCCTGTATAACCTAATAAACAGATTGGATGTCAAATAAACAGTATAGTGGGCCTTAGGAGGATTATAATGGTGGATATCCAATCACTTTTGTTTTCATGTGGTGTGGTCCACCTGAGATTAATATCCTTCTCATTTTTGCAATTGAACATAAAATGACATGTAAAAATAGATAAACGGAACGGATGAAACACATACATCATCTTGGTGCCCACATGGCACCGACCATCAGCCACGGAGCTGGCAGGGGCGTAGCCAGTCCGTCTCCCAATGGCGCAGACGATTTGTCCTTTTTAAGGGATCAGCAAACGTCAGATAATTAATGCACTGTCGTATCTGACCAATGGATTTTCTTGTCATCACTATAGCGGATTCGGTGAGGCACCCGCCTCATCCTCGAAGGTGCTACCCTTACCATGGGGTATCCGTGTTGCACATCTTGACGTATTATGTATCCAGGCCGTCCATCCATTTTTTCCGATCATTTTAAGGCATTATTCCAGAAGTGAAGTAGATTTAACTATAAGTGCACCAAACCATAAGAAACAATGCCGATTGGCCATTAATAAGGGTATAAAGTTTTGGATCAAGTTAATATTTTTTTTTTTACCTTTATCCAAACTTACGTGACTTTATAGCAGATTGGATGGTAAATAAACATCACTAAAACATTACGGTACGCCCAAAGAAGTGTTTACTGAGAGAACGGTCAATCACCACGGTTTCATATGGTATGGTACACCTGATGATTGGATCATCTTCATTCTTTTTACATGCATTAGAATGATCTGAAAAAACGGACGGAGAGAACGGATACATGACCCAAAGTACGTCCCGCATCATCTTAGGTGAGGCTGGGTCTCACCTATTCTACCCTCGCCTTCACCGGGCTCACAATATCCATGAACGATCCGTGCGTTGTGGATGCTGGTGTTAGAAAATCTAATACACAACGGAGGATAGAAGAAAATGATAACGAAACGATCAGATCTATCAGGTTCAAGGCTTGACTTCTATAATCAATTTCTCAAGACAGATTTGCTGCCCTTTTTCTGGAATTTCCAGCAAGTGCAAACGAAGGAAGTCTGCAAATTGTCTTCAGGATACAATGAACACACAATCCGATTTTCAACACGAAAATTTGCACATTTAAGTGTTGAACAGATCTCTAGTTTTGACACCGATATGCCTTAAGACGTTCAGAAAAAACTCAGTAAGAGATTAAATCGAGAGTAATTGCACAGAAGATGATTTAATCTTAATGATTTTTTTAAGTATTTATTCTGGATTATAGAATCCAGGATTTATATCAATTGAAAGGTTATGGATTTCATCCTGAAGAGGTGCAAAAGTGCCTCTTCAAGAAATCCATACCCATTCACAGCAAATAATTGCCTTCCATGAAAGGACATGACTCTTTGTCCCATGGCAGTTATTTCTGTACCCATTCAGACAGAAACAGTTATCCAACAGGAAAAACTGTATCCACATAAGCGACACGTGGCATAAGTGCCACATGTACAATCATGTCACAATTACTCTCAATTAATAAGAAAGGTAATAAATCATCAGGGTACCATGGCCCAAAAAATTTGAACCGAGTGCCAAAAAGACTAAGGCTCTTATTGCTCCTTGCGACGATGCGCACGTGCGAAGTGCTAAGTGCGCCTAATAAAGCGCCAAAAAGCGCCAGCGCCATGTACATGGATTGGTGCTTCATGACCGTCCTCGAGGAGATTTGAACCCTGGTTGCATAAGCAAAACCCTTCTCTCTTACCGACTAGCTATACACACTATTTATGGAAAGTTTAAATAATTAATATATTTATTTACTTTCTAAAAATAACTTTTATTTTTGAAATTTATTTTTTTTTATTTTAAAAAACACAACAATCCCCCTCAATTTCAAAATAAAATCAGATTCTGGAACGAATGGCATATCAGTATAAATAGGTGCATAAGTGAAGGTATCTTTTGGATTTGAACCTTTACTTTAGTGTATATGTATCAAAGTTATGCCAGGTACTTAGTGACCCATTAGTCTTGAACTAAGGACCTTATATGACTCACCGGACACATAACACACATCTATTCATATATAACTGGAGATCTTTAAGTTCGCACATTTCTGGCCTTGTGCGTATCCTTATTTCATGAGTATTCTAGAGACGATCCCAATCTCTTCAAAAGCGGCCTCACTTCTCTACTCATATAGGTAGATCTATCAAAGATAATTCTGCTTCATCTCAGCAAAGTCTGCTTATAGATCTATTAAGAGTTAGTACTCAGCCTCTTATGAAATGCAGAAACCAAACACTAGACTTTTAGGAATGAGACTCAAATTTTCTTTTTCTAGTGTATATTTTATCACATACTTGACTTGTTTGTCCCTTTGAACCTATCCTATATTTCAAAACATAGGTAGGGTTGCCATCAAGAGTGAAAGTTACATCTTTATGGATCTTAGTCCCATTCCTTTAGTGGTTCTTCTTATCTGATCTCTTGATAAACCTTTTGTCAAGGATCGCTAAGTTCGGGGATGGATTTAACATATTCCTTTGTGATTACTCCATCTCTCGAGCAATCCTTTAACAAAGTTATGCCTTAGACCTACATTTCTAGACTTACCATTATAAGTCTTACTCATAGCACGACAAAGAGTAGCCGACTATCACAAAAAAGATAGATATGGCGGGAGTAGGTTTCGGCCAATACGGGATTTCCAACAAGTAGGTATCTTAGCCATTCACCTTCTTTACACAAAAGCACCAAGTGCAATAAACTCACTTTCCATTGTAGAGTGAGATATGCACGTTGTTTCTTAGATGCCCATGATATTGCTCCTCCTCCAAGAGTGAATATCCACCACTTGTAGATTTTGATTCTATGCTATCGCATTCCGGACTTGCATCATTGAACCCTTCAAGTACTGGCGGGATATGATTTATAATGCGATCCATAGTCTATGGTTCCTCTTAGATACTTTAAAACTCTCGAAATCGCATTCAAGTGTACTTGTCCTGGATTACTTGGTATACCGCTTAGCATTCCTCTTTGTGAATGCTATATCGGGTCTAGTGCAATTCATTGCATACATTAAACTCCCAATAGCACTCGCATATTCTTGTTGTGCTTTACTTCTACCAGTATTTTTAACCAATTTAATACTTGGATCAAATGGGGTTGAAACCGGTTTATTATCATAATGATTAAACTTCTTTAACACTTTCTCTAGGTAATGAGATTGTGTTAAGGCTATTCCATCATTAAGATTATAAATCTTAATACCTAATATTACATCAGCTTTACCCATATCCTTCATGTCGAAGTTGGTACTTAGAAACTTTTTAGTTTCTTTCACACAGTCCTCATTTGGTCCAAATATTAACATATCATCTACGTATAGGCAGATAATGATTTGACCTTTAATATATATGCACTTATCTGCTTGGTTTACTCTAAAACCATTAGATTGTACTACTTGATCAAACTTCTCATGCCATTGTTTAGGTGCTTGCTTGAGCCCATAGAGAGATTTGACTAGTTTACACACTTTCTTCTCTTGCCCAGGTTGAACAAACCCTTCAGGTTGTTCCATATAGACTTCCTCATCTAGATCACCATTTAAAAATGCCGTTTTGACATCCATTTGATGGATTACTAGGTGGTGAATTGCTGCAAGAGCAATTAAAGTCCTAATGGAAGATATTCGAGCAACAGGAGCATATGTATCGAAAAAATCGATACCTTCCTTCCTTTTGTCTAAATCCTTTGGCTACCAATCGAGCTTTAAACTTATTTATGGTTCCATCAGGATTGAGCTTTCTTTTAAAAATCCACTTACATCCTATAGGCTTTGAACCTGGTGGAAGATCAACCAAACACCATGTGTTATTAGAGACTATGGAATCCATTTCATCGTTGATGGCTTCCCTCCAAAACTGTACATCAGGAGATGAGAGAACTTCACTAAGTGTTGATGGATCACTTTCAATACTTAGTGGTAGAGTAATCTCTTTTCTTATTTCATTTCTATCTCCTTCTATAAGGAACATATGGAAATCTGGGCCAAAAGATGTTTCTTTTCTTGCCCTTTTCGATCTCCTTGGTTCATTTCCTTCTGGATAAGTTTTAGATTTATCATGAAAGTTATTATGCTCTTCGTTCATTTGTTCTATTATATTTTCATCAACCTGTCTTTTTGTATGATTATTCATATAGTCTTTGTATACTATATTTTCAAAAAATATAGCATCCCTAGATTCTATAATCATGTTTTTGTCAGCAAAAGAAGTTTGTTCTAGAACCAGGAATCTATATACGGGACTATGAATCCCATAACCCACAAAAGCACACCTGATTCCTCTAGGACCTAACTTTACTCTCTTAGAATCAATAATCCTGACTTCTGCTATACTTCCCCACACTTTGAAGTAATGAAGATATGGTTTCTTCTTTTTCCATAATTCATATGGGGAGATATCCAATTTTTTGTGTGGGATGGCATTTAGAATACGGTTTCTTTGTTAACAATGCTTCCCCCCACAAATTTAGTGGTAATCCAGAATTTAATATCATACAGTTGATCATCTCAACTAATGTCCTATTTTTGCGTTCCGCTAGGCCATTTTGCTGAGGTGTGTAAGGTGCCGTAAATTCATGGATTATACCATTTGATTCACAGAAGTCGTTGAATTCATTAGAAGAGTACTCACCCCCTCTATCACTTCTGAGGGCTTTAATCCTTACATTTAACTGATTTTCCACTTCGGCCTTATAAAGCTTAAACTTTTCAAAGGCTTCATCCTTAGATTTTATCAAGTATACATAGGAAAATCTAGTGAAGTCATCAATAAATGTGATAAAATACCTTTTTCCTCTACGAGTTAAGGTATTATTTAAATCACAAATATCGGAATGAATTAGCTCCAAGGGTTGTGATTTTCTCGTGCCAGTCCCAAACGGTTTTCTGGTTATTTTAGAATGGGCACACACATCACATTTCCCTTCTTGTTGTATTTCATATTTTGGTATAAGTCCCAGGATCATCATTCTTTTCATTGAATGATAATTAACATGACCTAGTCTAGCATGCCATAAAGATATAGAATCCACTATATAAACGGAAACATCATTATTATTATTATTAATATTCAGTTTAATCATACCATTACATGAATATCCTTTGCCAACAAACATACCATTCTTGGTGATAACCAACTTATCAGATTCAATCACCATTTTGAATCCTCTCTTATTGAGAAGATCGCCTGACACTAGATTTTTAGACATGTCAGGTACATGCAATACATTTGTTAGTGTCAGTCTTTTGCCTGATGAAAACTGAAGCTCGACAGTTCCTTTTTCCAACAACGTTCGCACGAACGTTATTACCCATCTTTACTTCTTGTCCAGTTGTAATACTTTCATAGGTCTTGAAGAAGTTTCGGTCCTTCGATATGTGAATGGTTGCACCAGTATCTAGCCACCATCCACCATCGGATATTACTGTGTTAGCTTTAGTAACCATTGCTACAAGTTGGTCTTCTGCCATGTTAGCCTGAGCTTTCAGTTGTTTCTTCCTGTGTCGACATTCTTTTATGTAGTGTCCAGGCTTATTGCAGAAGTGACACTTGCCCTTTTCTTTCCCTTTTTCTTAAACTCTGTATCTTTCTTTGGAGGAATAGATTTGGAGTTCGTATTTTGGCTTGTCATCTTCTACAATATTTGCTTTGGAATGATTTTCCGAAGCACTTTCTTTCTTGTCTCGGTTTCTGGACTCTTCTTCTATACGAAGATGTCGTTGAAGCCCTTCAAGAGTGTACTTCCTTTCATCATGTTTCAGTTTCTTTTTATAATCAAACCATGATGAGGGTAATTTTGTAATTACTACACCGACCAGGAATTCTTCAGGAAGATCTATACCACCAATCTTCAATTCATCAACCAAGTTCTGTAGTTCGGTTACTTGGGAGAGAATTGGCTGATCATTTTTAAACTTGAAGTGGACATAATTGTCGATCGAAATTTCGAGTATTGATCTCTTCAGTTTTATATTTTTGATCTAATTTTGTCCACAGATCTTTAGCAGAGGATATTTTACGGTATGAGTTATAGATGGAATTAGAGAGGGCGTTTAAGATATGACCTTTACATAGAAAATCGTCCTCCTTCCTTTTCTTCCGTTCTGCCTTCACTTGATCTGAGTCATCGTCAGTTGGCTCGGTCAGAGAAGGCAGATCATCATCTAGGATGTAAGATAACTTCAGAGTTGTCAAAAAGAAAAGCATCTTCTGCTGCCATCTTGAGAAGAATTGACCGTCGAAACGATCCAGTCGTACAAAGTCTTGGTTCATAACTTGAATGGAATGAATTGCCTCCATTGTGAAAAGAGTAAATTCTGTCTTGAATGTTAGAAAATCTAATACACAACGGAGGATAGAAGAAAATGATAACGAAACGATCAGATCTATTAGGTTCAAGGCTTGACTTCTATAATCAATTTCTCAAGACAGATTTGTCGCCTTTTTCTCGAATTTCCAAGAAGTGCAAACGAAGGAAGTCTGCAAATTGTCTTCAGGATACAATGAACACTCAATCCGATTTTCAACACGAAAATTTGCACATTTAAGTGTTGAACAGATCTCTAGTTTTGACACCGATATGCCTTAAGACGTTCAGAAAAAACTCAGTAAGAGATTAAATCGAGAGTAATTGCACAGAAGATGATTTAATCTTAATGATTTTTTTAAGTATTTATTCTGGATTATAGAATCCAGGATTTATATCAATTGAAAGGTTATGGATTTCATTCTGAAGAGGTGCAAAAGTGCCTCTTCAAGAAATCCATACCCATTCACAGCAAATAATTGCCTTCCATGAAAGGACATGACTCTTTGTCCCATGGCAATTATTTCTGCACCTATTCGCACGTAAAATGTTATCCAACAGAAAAATCAGATCCACATAAGCGACACGTGGCATAAGTGCCACATGTACAATCATGTCACAATTACTCTCAATTAATAAGAAAGGTAATAAATCATCAGGGTACCATGGCCCAAAAAATTTGAACCGAGTGCCAAAAAGACTAAGGCTCTTATTGCTCCTTGCGACGATGCGCACGTGCGAAGTGTTAAGTGCGCCTAATAAAGCGCTAAAGCGCGCAAGGCCATACATGCATATGTGACGGTGATGAGCCGACCGTCCTCGAGGAGATTTGAACCACTGGTTGCATAAGCAAAACCCTTCTCTTACCGACTGGCTATACACACTATTTATGGAAAGTTTAAATAATTAATATATTTATTTACTTTCTAAAAATAACTTTTATTTTTGAAATTTATTTTTTTTTTATTTTAAAAAACACAACAGCTGGATATGCATTGCTGGCGAATCTCTGTTTCGAGTTTACTACTATTTTAAGAGTGCATATAGGCGCGGGAAATTCCCATGCCGTCAGCTCATCATTGATATACGTCATTTCTGATGACCCCAACTTGACGAGGATTTTATGCGGAAGCCTTTTGCATGGGAGTTCCTGCGTGGAAACTTAAGGTGGGCCTACGGTGATGTTTGTGAGAAATCTACCCGTCCATCTGTTTTGTGAGATCATTTTAGAACATGAGACAGAAAGTTATCAAGATCAAAGAGTTAAGTGGGCCTCACTAAAGGAGGAGGTGGGTATGGAAACTCCCACTGTTTAAACCTCCCTAGGTCGAAAGTGATGTTTAAATGCCATCCATGCTATTCATAAAGTCATTCCTGTTGGAATTAACTGACAACATAAATATTACTGATTCAAAACTTATGTGGCCCGTGAATATTTCAACTTTGGATGTTCAATCCTCACAATTTTAGCCTACCTGAGTATTGGATTCATCTCATTTTTTGTCCCACGGAATAAAATGAACTCAAAAAACAAATGGGCAGGCAGATTTCTCACAAACATCACGGTGGGCCTCACTTAACTTTCCGGCCCAGGAATTTCCTAGAAAAGACTTGGCCGGAAATCCACGTCCCCCCCGGCTCACAAAATACGCCCAATTTTTCTCTCCTTATATAGATTTCCTGCTACACCACCTAACTTTTAATGTATAGAACTTCTCTGTGTCCTACCAAAATTTTTGTGTTATATCCATAGGGTCTAATATTTTTCCAAGATAATTTTAAAGCATGATCCCAAAAAAGAGTTACATCCACAGCTCATGTGGAAAACACCACAGAAGGCAATAGGTATTGAACAAACTACTGTTGATACCTTCCCAGGCCAACTACAAGTCTTATTTTCCATCTAACCTGTTCATAAGGTAACACATACCTGGATGAAGGTAAAACAAAAATATCAGTTTGATCAAAGCCTTCCATGGCCCCATGAAGTTTTCAATGGTAGTGTCTATTCTTATTGTTTCTTGTGGTGTGGTGTAGTTACCTTTCAATCTACCTAGACCTTTTTTATCTCATATACTCCAATGATATGGAAAAATAGATGGACGGTGTGGATCTAAGAAATACATCATCATTAGGCACATGTACATTTCACGCGTTAAGAAATTCATTTGCTTGCTCTGTGGTTAGGGGTGTACACGAACCAAGCTAGCTCGGTTAGCTCACTCGACTCGACTCGAAAAAGCTCGATTCAACTTGGTTCGAAGTTGAGTTCGAGTCAAGTCGAACTGATTTTTTGAGCTCGAAAATGAGTTCGAGCCGAGTTCGAGCAGGCCCCAGCTCGACTCGACTCGGATCAAATCCAGCTTGAATCAAACTATTTCGGTGACTCAGTTACTTTGCCATTGATGTTGCTCACCAACTGTTTGATAAAATGGCTCAACGAAATGTGGCTGGTGGCAAGGAAGGTTTGTACATGAAACAAATACATTTTTTCTCTTTGTTTTTTTTTAAATTTTTTTTTTAATTTTTATGTTACTTAGAAGGTGTTTGAGAAAATACCTATAAAACCATTGCCTCTGTTTGTAAAACAGTGGGTTTTTGAAGTTGCAGTTCAGGTGTTTGTGGAAATGCCTCAATGGCGAACTCGGCTCGATCTTGGCTCGAACTCAGCCCTAGCTGGCCCGAGCTGCTAACTGAACCAAACTGAGCTAGCCAGTCAGGCTCGAGGACCAAGCCGACTCGAGTTCGAGCTGAGGTCAGCCACTGTTCGAGCCAAGCTGAGCTGAGGCCAGCTTGACTCGGTTCGACTCGATGTACACCCCTATGTGTGGTGCAGCACATTTCAGGGAGGGAAGAAATCCGAAAGCGTTGATACGTAGAACTTCCATAGGGCTATTATGATGTATGTATCACCCTCCATCCATTTTCCATACTATTTTAGAGCATGCCACCAAAAAGAGGCAGATCCATGGCCCACGATCCACACCATCCATTCATTTTCCATACCATTTTAGGGCATACCACCAAAACGAGGCAGAGCACAAGTGGGCGGAAACAATGGGAACTGGAGACCTGCGATTGAAAACTTCTTAAGGCCACATAAGGTTTTGATCAAGCTAATATTTATGTTTTCCCTTCATTCATAGAGGTCTCTATGACCTTATGAAGAGGTCAGAGGCAAATAAAGTTTGATCAAGATGAATGGATTTGATGTTATTTTTTTTAATTAATTAAGATGGTTGAGTTCGATCAAGATAGTCATTTTTTTCTTCAACTAAGATGACCAAATTTAATGTTTTTGCCCGGCAGAACAATCGCATTTATTACGTTGAACGATAAACTAACATTGCTTTCACCTTTTCAATTAAAGGCGAAGGGATGTTGGGGGAATGTTATACCCTATTTCTAACCATTCCTGGAACAACCAATAAAAAACGGATACGTGTTATCTCATGGAAAGATGTAGCATGTAAAAGAGGATACTTAAGGTGATCAAGAAGCAAGATTCAACTGAGAGGTATCTAAAAGTAGAATAAGTGGATGAGAGAAGTCCAAGAGACAGAAAGCGGTTGAGCAAAAGAAGCAGTTAAAATGATATGTGCCAGGAATAAAAGAGGAGAAGGAAGGATTTGGAAGACCAAGGTGACAGCGATTCAACTTCTATAATAATTAACGAAGTAAATAAGAAAAATGCCTGAAGAGAAGCCACGTTAAAGATCTATAAATAGAGGAAGAGTTCAACAAAGCAAATCGTCTCATACCAATCAAATTATCATTCCTCATTATAGCTTAGCTCCATCATAAGAGTAGCGGTAATCCAATAACAGTAATAATTAGCTGTAATCCAAGTCTATATTCATACGTTGGATTGTTCACATCACCAACAAGTAGTTCTTTCGGAAAGGGCTATTGCCTTTGCTCCCTGTGACCGATGTGAGTATTCCTTTTTGTTCGGTTACACCAGTATATTAAAATCCTTTCGTACAATAATCAAGTTGCAACCCATCTTCGAAGTAAGAACCCTACCCTTCAACTATCGCCTGATCATTTTACAATTATTTTGTGAGTGGTTGAATAGGTGACCAATCTTCTTAGATCTCGGTCATATACGGTCGTCGTCGACGTATATATCTGCCTATCTTAGCGCTTGGGGTCAAGTTGTTCGATTCGAATCGAGTCGCACAATCAGTTCTGGCACGCCTACACACACCACACGTGACCAAAAATAAATCTAGAGCCAACAACTTTTTTACTTATGTTAAGTAATTAAGTTACTTTTTTTACTTAAATTAGTTTGGTAAGCATTATTGTAAAATTTTATTACGTGCTAAAAAGCTATTTATCTTAATAAGTAATTTTTAAAAACTTTTTAACTTATGACTTTTCTACTTTTCTCTCACAAGTTCCATGTCAAAGGAGGCTCTCTCTCACAATCTATATCAAAGGAGGCTTCACATGGTGGACCGTCCACTTTGAAGGTGGGGCTCACATGGTTAACTATTCACATAAAAGGTGGGGTCCCACATAATAGATGATCCTATATTACTATGGGCCCAAATATGGATAGTCCACATCAAAGGTTGGCCGCCTATAATAATGAAAAGCCCACATCTAAAGTAGACTGGTATGATGGACAACCCACTTCAAAGGTGGGGCTTACATGATGGATGGTCCACATTAAAGGTGGGCTCCACATGATGGATAGTGGACATTGAGGTTCGACCCCACCTGATGGATGACTCATATTGAGGTGGCCCTGCATGTGGACGGTCCACGTCAAAAGGTCGGCTCCTAATGATGAATGACCCATATCCAAGGTGAACCCTACAGGATAGGCAAACTACATTGAAGGTAAGGCCCACATGATGGACAATCCACATCAAAGGTGGGCTCCACGTGATGAGAAATTAATAATGGTGGCCCCACATGATGGATGATCCACATCAATGTGAATGCAAGATGCATAGGGCTAAAATGAAGCCTGGTCCACGAGCCAATCTAATAGGTCCAGTCCCATACAAAGCTGGGCTTGGTTGTTACGGGCTGGGCCCTGGCCAGGCTAAGGTCTATAGAAGCTCGGCCTGTAAAGTAAAACGTAGGCCCCAGCCTTGCCAGGTATAATGAGACTAATGACAGGCCAAAACAGAGTCCCGATCGAGTCTGGCCCATTCACGTATTTCGTGCAAGAATTAGACCGTCCATTATGTGTTCCCCATCTTGCATGCACTACCATTCCATTCGACTGGAACCTTGTTTTCTTCTACTGGTCTTCTCCAAGGTTTATGGACCAGTCATAAATAGCCACATTCCATGTATTTTACAACAGCATGATGGAACCAAAACGCACATCCGTTCAACCCACGATTGACAATGGGCATATCTTGACCGTTCATTTGTGGCCGCCATCAGTCAAATCCCCAATGGTCTATTTTTTCGTTCTATAGATCGGTTATCTGATCTACGGTTTTCATCACCTAATGTCTCTCATATTTGGCCTTTAGTCTCACCAACGGCCCAAATGATCCAGAAAATGGGCACCATAGTTCAATTATCCAAAAAATTGTTTTAAAAAGTTCCAACAAGGATCAACTGCACAAATAAAACATTTTTATTTTAAGAACTGATTGCCTACAGGTGCCTGTACCATTATTTATGGTGCAGGGCATTTTTAGCCATTTATAAAATAATGACCCACCTGATGAAAGGCCTGGATCTCATACCCATTCTATTAGATCAGGTGTTCAACATCTCACACCAACTTGTGGGGCATGGATTATTTCAATGGCTGAGATTTGATTTGTGATGATGACGACATGAAACTAGTCATTGATCCTTTGAATTTGAAGTGACTCAAACTAATTTATTATTTATCACATACAAATTTGGTATTTTTCTTTCAAAAAGTCACTTATCAACGCCTTATTACCAAACATACCTGTCTCAGCTTAATAAGTAGAAACCAAGATAAGTTACCTAGAGCCATAAGTAGCTTATTTTAAGTAACTTATAATTCAAACGGCCCCTAATACCACTAAATAAGTTACCTTTTTTTATTTCCAGCAACAGATGAGTAACTTATTTAAGATAAGTTTAATTTAAAAAATCAAAATAAGCTACTTGAGGCATGAGTAGGTAACTACTTTACGATTTAAATACCGATTGAAAGTGAGGCAAATCCTCTGGGTCCTTGCTCTTACTTGGATGGTAGACTCTTAGGAGTCTCAACACCTGGTTGAGGGTTCCAGTACCCATAGGTGGTGAAATCCCACCATGGTGTGACTGTGTGGTGGTGCCTATGCATAAGTTATTTATTTATTTATTTATTTATTATTATTTTTTTTAAATAAAAATAAAATTGAAGCAAATCCAAAACACAAGTAGGCCATGCAGCAAGAAAAAGTGGTAGGTAAATGCCTACTATTGAGGGTCCTTACTCTTGCTCGGGTGGTAGACTACCGGGAGTTTCAACTCCCGGTCAATGGTTCAAGTACCCATAGGTGGTGAAATTCCACCAGTGTGGGTGTGTGGGGTGTGTGCGTGTGGAAAAAAAATGCCTACTATTGAAACCTCACATGGGTCAACCGTGATGTTCATATGTCATTCCTGGGATGAATTGAAAATGCATAAATATTAGCCTAATCCTGTCCCATCTCGACCGTCAATAAGATCATTCCTACTGAATTGAACTCTATCTTGACCGTCCATAAGATCATTCCTAATGGGTTGAACTCTAAACACACAAATACTACCTTGATCCTATATACCATTTTTACTATTCATAAGGTCATTTCTACTGGGATGAACTCTAAACACACAAATGCTAGCTTGATCAAAAACTTTTGTGTCCATGTAAATGTTTCACTGGTTGACATTCAATCATCATTATTTCATGTCGCGTGGCGTACTTGAGTTTTGGGCCTACCTTAGTTTTCACTCATGTACTAACATGACATGGTAAAATGGACAGGTGAAATTGATTTCCAAATATTATGGTGGGCTCCACTTAACTTTCAATAACTTCTTGGCAGACAGGGATTGGCTACCAACGGGTTTAATAGCCAGTTTCCCTGTTTAAGTGACGCAAACAACTTCTATGAGCCCCACCATAGTGTATGTGTTGTATCCACACCGTTCATCCATTTGAAGAGATCATTTACAGATATGAACCAAAGAATGAGGCATATTCAAAACTCGATCAGACCCTACCATAGAAAATAGTGGGGATAGTGACACCCACCGTGATGTTTATTTGAGATCTAAGGTGTTGATAAGTTAACAAAGATATGGATGAAGGGAAAAAGCAAATATCAGCTTGATCGAAAACTTCCATAGCCCCTAAGAAAATTTTAATGGTATTTGTTCAATCCCCACTTGTTTCGTCTGGTGGGGTCCAAATAACCTTTGGATATGCCTCATTCCTTGGCTCATGCCTTAAAATGATCTCTCCAAATGAATGGACAGTGTGGATGTAACACATGCATCATGTTGGGATCCACAGAACTTGGTGACATCTAATCTGCGTCCCTTCCTGGGTGTCGCAAGCAATCCGCGTCCTATCTCCGGCGGCACGAATGCATGTGCGAAGGAAACTATGTATGCGCCAACATATGTGCCATCGAGGCACATGGATACGAGATCAAAGCCGTCCATCAGGTGAGATCCATTGTCTAGATGTCATAGTTTAAAAATAAGGCCTGTTCAATTATCAATTAGGCTGCAGTTAGAAAGCCAAATGAATTTCCGAACAAATCTTCGTTGAAATTTTTTCCTATGATGCCTGCTTGGCTTTAACATTAGTGCTCGTCTGAGGAGTGTACTAATCTGATTTTTATATCTAATCATCTACATGGTCTGACCCACTTGATGGACGGTTTGGATCTTATAGTAGTGGTATGGCTTTAACGTGTACGCACTTGACCCACGGAAGCTCCTTTTTCAAGGATCTCATGCATGTTTCAGCTTTTTTTTTTTTTTTTGCCAGGCTCACGCTCGGCGGGCTCGAGTCCATTTCTTGTGGCCTGTTATGGGCACCGGTCCAAAGCCACCCCTGGTCATTTGCGGCCGCAGCAGGAGCCGAGTCCTGCTGCTACTGCTGTAAGGATTACTAAGCATACGTTTGCATATATACATCACATGACGGGATATTGTTTACTGGTCCGGCCAGTTGTATAACTTCTTGTTATACTTTCGGGAAGAGACTATGGAAAGATGACACGTGGCATTGCATAAAAGATAGAAAATATATGAAAGGATTTTTCTAAGATATTTGAACCGACTTTTGTGGGAATATAGCTGGCATTGATTTGGCCCTTGTTACATGTCATCAAATGACGGGTGAAATAATGAAGCCGAAATGCTTAAAAAATTTAAAGTGTGGTTGAGAGGAGAAATATAACCCAGAGTATTAGAAGTAAAGTATAAGTTGATATAAGATGAACAATTAAGGAAAAAAAAAAAAAACCTTAACAGAAGAAGTATCTAAATGAAGACTCTTCAATTGACATAACCGTTGACAATAAAGAAAGACGTTTAAAGAAGAGCAACATGAGAAATATATAAATAGCAGAAGAAATCATTAGAATAGAGTCTCACACCAATCAAATTAAATCAAATCTATTAATTTACTTAAGTTACCTTAAGAGTAGCGATAATCTAGTAGCAGTAATTCTTAGATATAATTTCTTAATTGTAATCGAAATTTATGCTCATACACTAAATTTGTCTCTTATCCAATATCAAGCAGTTCTTTTAAGAGACGCATTCTTGCAATCACTCTTATAAATTATTGTAAGTTTTTCTTTTCTTTTAACTGCACTAGTCTACCGAAAAGTCTTTTTTTGTGAAAGACAATGCACAACCCACTCTCGGAGGAAGAATCTCACCTTCTGATAATCGCCTTATCATTATAAAATTTCTACGAATGATTGAGTAGGCGACTAATTTTCTCAAATTCTGGTCATATATGTTCATATTATATGTATCTACTTATTTCTGCACTTGGGGTCAACGCTGTTTGGTTTGAAACAAGCTTCTATATTAATTATGGCATGCCCGTAGACACTATATGTAACATAAAACAAACCAAGTGGCAACAACTCTTGGTCCAAAATTCAAGCTATTGGTGGATGTGTAAAAAATAAAATAAAAATGAATGACTTAAATTATGATCAGTGGTCCTTATTTAACGCAAAAGTGTGGCCTACGTGGTGGTAGATGGAGCTGATCTTTTACTCATCTTAAGAAAAGTGTACGTCTCGCCAATGATAGCGTTTAGGGTACGTCATGCATCTCCCGAGTACTTGGCAAGAGAAGTGGATTAGGTAGAGGGAACCTCACCACCTTTAGGGCAGGGACATGGTGGTATATGATTCGTTGGTTGTACACCGTCAGAAATGAGCCGAGTATTTAAAAAGGCTATGACCATCTCTAACAACATTTGAATCCACCAATTAAATCTTGCCACATCATCACACCAGGAGCACCTAATCCACATCCCCTATCTTGATGGAAGGGGGGACACAATGTCCGATTTCATTCTCCATTGATAAATATTATAAGGACGAAGTAATGTGTGACGTGGTTGGTATGAAGGCTTGTCACGTGTTACTTAGTTGACCACGACAACATAGAGGCCGGAATAACATATTTATATTTATTAAAGATGGTAGAAAGATTATTCTTACCTACATGCAAATAAGAACTAACCCAAGACTTATAAAGTGGATAGTGGTTTTTCATAATTATACCGAATTTCGTTAAAGAATTTGAGGAGATATGGGATATCAATGCATTAGTTGTAAATGAAAAGGAAGTAGAATCCCATGAACATACTAGAGAGGTTAAAACTAGTATTGCAAGAGTTAAAGGGGATTGTGCACGATGAACTTCTCGACGAGTTACTCCCATGTGGGGTATTGCTCTTGCTCAAGTGGAGTTCGCTTTCGACAAAATGCAAAATTAATTCATTAACAAGTCCCCATTTGAGGTTGTATATAGTTATGTTCTCAAACATAAACTCGACCTGATTCCTTTATTTAAGTTGTCGGATTTTTAAAAAAATGGCAGATTGGATCGTAACTGTAACGCCCTGAAAATCGGAGGTCGAGCATAATCTCAACTCCCGAGTTCCAACGCATCACTTATGCAACATAATGAATGATTATTGAATGTTGTTTATATTAGTGCATTGAACATGAGTGAGATTAAGCCAAAACAACATATCATACTCCAAAGACGATTAACTTATGCAAGCGAAAGACTGTGATAGATATATACAATATATAAACTATGGTAAGTCTCCAGAGTGTGATAATGTTACCAGGTTAATGAATTACAAGTATAATTTTAAAATATACCAAATTGTGTAAGGTCATCTAGTCGACATCCTTGTAACCCTATCGATCAAGACACGGCTAACATGAAGCCGCTAGAAAACAATATATACGAGAAAGCATCCTCGTCGTCACAAAAGTCTGGCTCCGCCTCAGAAATAGCGTCGCCATCTGCAATCAGACAAAGTCTGGTGGGTGTCTGGAACACCGTCCCGTAATGTGGGAGTGAGTGATCAACTCAGTGGAACAATAAAGCATAGGTTAACATGTTATCAATTCAATTAAGTAGTAATGATAAAGTAGTACAATCAAACATTCCTAAATACTCTTATTAATGCAAGTATAAATGCAGTCATGATGCATGCCCTCGCCAACATATTTCCTCGTGCGACACCATCTTACGTCCGCGGCATGCTTTCATCCCTCAGTGCTCCACATCTTCCAGGCACATGCAATGCGATGATGAGCATGATTACCGAATTGTTATTAGTCCTTTTTATACAGCAGTATTGGGAAACGAAGGTACCTCCCTTATATCATTCCCAAACAATGATCCATTCTAGGGTCGTCAATCCTAGATAATCTCATACGATGATGCGGTTCTAGGTCGCTGCAAGGGCTGTCAGGGCTGTTACACGGAATCGTTACACCACTCCCCCATCACCTTATCAATATAGGCCTAGTTTATACTCTATTTACTACGGGAAGGCTCGTCATCTCTCCGCAGATTCAGAGTATGCTCGAGGTCACTACATCGGGTACGGTCAGGGTTGTCAGGGCTGTTACATGGAATCGTTACACTACTCCCCCATCACACATCAAAGCAGTGTAGGCCGACAGCTCGAATACAGTGTCCCATACCACCGTATTCGCCTCACGAATCTAGGTTGCTCATTGGTCACTACGGGGAGGCACATCGTCCCAGCATAGGCCGACAGCTTAACCACGGTGTCCCATACCACTATGCCCGTCTCATGAGTCTTAGCGGATCGAGGTACCAAGGTTAACGGGGTTGCACTAGTAAGTTCGGTACCTTAGGTTCAAGCAGTAGCGTCCATACATGGTGAACATACATTAAACAGATCGGGTTACTTGACGAACTCGGCTAGCTCGAGTGCATGACAAGTTGAACGACATGAAGTGCATAAGCACTTCGCGTGGCCAAACACTATCGCCAACCGAAGTACGATTCGGGTTCGTCGAACACATCTCACGTGGCGAATGAATCTCAGCCACGAATTCAATCCCGTTACTTATTGCCTAGACTATACAATAGCCCCAATCACATTCAATTACGGAACAATTAAAGCAGTAATGGATCAAGATTTCAAATCATACAATCAAATATCCAATATTGTCCAAGGGCTGCCAGGGCTGTTGCACGGAATCGTTACACCACTCCCCCATCACCCTTCACGAATTTTATGGAATACAACTTAAATATGTGAAGTAGCCAGAGCAGAATTAAATAAACAAGTAATTCAAACATATTAACAAGCATGTTATAAAACACAATGCAAACAGGAAATCCAAACACATACATTTCATAAACCAGTAAGTGATTAAATTAAACAACTTACATGAAGGAAATCATACACATCACTAAGGTAGTTGAGAATCCTATCTCAACACCTACCTAAAGCACAATCCTCTAAGTACTTACTCTTACAAGCATTTTCATAAACACTTAGGATACACTCTTTCAACATACATAGCGTATACTAGCAAGAACATGTATTAGGGCGAACCCTTTCACTAAGTAAGTATTATACACATATATAGCATGTTCACATAGTAATTAATCATGGCAAACACACTTTCAAAATTTATACGTATACGGTACTTTCTACAAATACAAGGAATACAGTATATTCAACATAGTTAACGTATAACCAAAAAACGAAACGGACAGCACGTTGTACATGTGCAATAACATACAGATCATGAATATATCATTATCTGACATTGAAAGCGTTGAAAACCATAACCTATACGTCTAAAGTCCGCACCTTACGCCGTAGAAGCGTAATAAATTTGGTAGGAATGCTAAGGCTTCTTCCACGACAGTACAACGGCCTAAAACACAAGTAGTGTTAGCTATTTCGCTAATCGAATCAATTGAAACCCTAAATCAGATTAGGGTTAGGATTTTCTTATCTAGAAATGAAGTCGGAATCGCTGGGAAAGCAATTAGAATGGTGTGGTTAAGCTTGTAGAGTGACAGGGTAAAATAGTAGGGAGATTCTCCCACTTCTGTCACTCTCTCTCTTCTCTCTCCTAGGGTTTTTCTCAAATTTGTATGGGCTGAATGAGAGAGTGTTTAAGGTCCTTATTATAGCCCAAAACATCACCAAAATAGACCTAAGGTCAAGGTATACTTAGGTTATAACCAAAGTGGGTCCGTTCCATCTCAACGGAGTACTTCTGGTGGCCCCTTTTCTGCGTGTAGTCGGACTTAAACTCACCAACCTTGGATCTAGGTGGAGTTAAGTTTTCATTCCAGTCGAATTCTCAAATCACGCGTGGCGGACCAGTTTCAGTTCAACGATCACCGAAACTCGATCAGGGTTACCAGTACACGGACATGTGCTGGGAAATATCCCTGATCCGAGGGTGTATTTAGGTCTGATTCTGACGATCTGATTTCTTATAACTAGCCCGCAAGAACCAAGTCTCAGATTACTTAAATTTTATTAAATTTCTAAAGAAAACCAAGTTTTCTCACACTCCTCGCTCCGGGCTCAAGCGAATAGCCGTGGGACACTGTCTGGATTTGATCTCCGAGATGGTTGTCAAGCCCAGCGAGGTGGTCCTAATTCTATAACCTCATATCATTCGGACTTTCGATGTGCGGTCCAGATCTGATATAGAGATTCAATGTGCTCCCAAGAGCAGTTGGGTAATGAGTTTACTCCTAGGTTTTAGAGTAACCTAGCGTCAATGATTCTACAAGTTTTGGGTCTTGCAGATCGTATTTAAAGTGATTCAAGCGAATTTCTTAGCTAATCTAGTTTAACACTTAGTTACTTTTGAAGGATAAGGTAGTGAAATGTGAGATTTGTGAAGGAAAAGGGTTAAAAAGCAATTTTAGACTGTGAGATTGAGTTCTGACAAGTCAATAAGGTGTTAGGATCGACCCATTGCCTAAGGACCTCTAATTCCAGGTTGGCAAAAATTCGGGATGTTACAGTAACAATACATGCATGCCGATGTCCAAAAGAAGTTACAAGAGTCCAATGCCAAGTAGTATAAGAAAGATGTTGATGAACATTGGCACCAAAAGGTGTTTGAAGTAAGTGATAATGTACTATTTCACTTACGCAAGGAAAGGTTTTCAACTAGGATGTATAACAAGTTGATGAAATAAGAATATATGTCCTATTTCGATCTTTGAGAAAATTAATGATAATACATATGTCGTTGATCTTCCTGATAGCATGGAAGTCTTGTGGACTTTAAATGTGGCAAACCTGGATGAGTATCATTAGCTAAGATTGTTGAATAACTCAACGACAAGTTCTTTCCAAGTGGAGGGGGCTGATGTAAGACGTGGTATAGATGCATTCTTAACATGGCTGGACTAAAAGAAAGCCAAACGAAAGAGGAAGTAGTCTGTTAGATTCGGGCCCAGTCCTATATAAGGAGGCATGACGTAACTAGGCATCAGACATATCCGATTCGAAGAAATTCATTCTGGATATGGAGAAATTGTTGTTTGAAGTGTGAACTATAAATTGACCGTAACTTTTGATTCGGGTATTATTACAGGACACACGACCTATCGATCCTTATGTAGTAGGCCATCAGGTTAAACCGATCCACTTAATGGGTTGCGTCCGTCTATTTCGGGAGAAAACCCATGCTTCTTGTTTAAAACTGTGATTTAAAAAAATATATATTATTTTTAGTAATTTCGATTTTTGTCATATCTCCTTATTTTTAAAGTTTTAGATTTTCATCTCTTTTAAAGATTTATTGTAATCATGCCAAAGAATCATTAGATAAGGTTAATTTAAGACTTTTTATTTTTAGTGAAACTTACTATTTCAGATAAGTTTTATTTTATTTGAATTAGGATTTCTATAAAGGGTTTCATTTTTTTATTAGCAGTGTAATTGAAAAAATCGCAATACATATTATTCAATAAAATATTCAAGTTTTTTCTCTTATTATTTCTTATAAGTTTAAGAACTATTTGGATTCAAAATTTTAATCATATGAGATCTTTCTCATAAGTATTTCAAGCCCTTGCCTGCACGAAAGAATCCTAGAAAGAAGCTTTTTCTACTTTCCATTAAGCAAAGGAAAAAAAAAAAAAAAAAACCCCTTTTCTATTAAATGTTTTCCTAAGGATCCATCCTCAGGGAGAAAAAACATTCATTCATTAGACATTTTAGTTTAATGAACGAATTCTCTACCATTTTTCCCAAAAATGGTGGAGCTCTTCCAATGCTTAGACTGGGAATGTGCAATTGCATGCTAGCATGCAGCGACCTCTCTATTGGTCCAGTGCTGGAAAAGCTTTGTGGACCCCACCATAATGTATGTGTTTTATCTACACAACTGTTCTATTTTGCTAGTTCATTTTAGGGCATAATCTAAAAAATAAGGTAAATCCAAATCTTAGATAAACCATAGCACTATAAACAGTGATGATTGAACCCTCCTCAAGGCCTTAAAAGTTTTGAATCAAGCTGATGTTTGTGTTTTCCCTTCATCCAGGTCAGTCTGACCAAATCAACAACTTGGCAAATAGACATCACAGTAAACCTCAGGAAGTTTTAAATAGTGGGTGTTCATCACCAATATTTCCTGTGGTGTGCGGTCGACTTGAGATTTGAATCTGCCTTATTTTCATGCTCATGCCATCAATGATATGGCAAAATGGCGGGATCAGTATGCAATCCTCATCCTTGGATTGGGTGCATATTGTTGTGACACTTGTATGGCAGAGACTTGATGCAAGAAAATGCATTGATGGAGACACATTGGATCCACTCCACCTATTAGGGAGCATGAAACTCTGTTCCCCAGCAGTAAAGGGACGGGGATTGAGTACAATTAGGGGCTCCTAGGAGCTACGGTAATGCATGCATTTTATCCACTCTTTTTATTTATTTCATCGTATCATTTTAAGATACAAGCCTAAAAACAGGCTCAAGTGGACCACACCACAAGAAGCAGCAGTGGTGATATACAGTGACACCCACCATTGAAACCTTCTTAAGATTCACTGTGATATTTAATTGCCATCCAATCTATTCATAAGGCAGCATATACCTTGGTTTCACTAAACACAAATATTATCTGAACTGTTTGATCTAGCCGTGATTGTTTGAAAGTAAACAAACGAATAGTTAAAAAAAAATTTACCAATCATCTAAGGCTGATCAATTCCCCAGCTTAACTTGATTTACAGTCATGTGACTTTCCACGCATTCAACTGAAGAACTGTTGTTAATAACCTTCACATAGGTGGCTAAGAATCCAAGAGAAAAACTTTTTCCACTTTCATTTAAAATAAAAAAACACCCCTTTTTTACAAACGTTTGCTGAGAATCCAGCTTCAATAAGAAAAACATTCATTCATCAGACATGAATGATGGTTCAATGGACGAATTCTCAGCCATCTGTCTAATCAACGGTGAAGTTGCAAAGCGTGAATTAAGGATGCGGAATGCATACTGGCCATGCCAGCAGCGACCTCGCTACTGCTGGGTGCTGGAGAAGCTGTGGACCCCACCATGATGTATGTGTTTGTTCCATGCCAATGATTTATTTTGTCAACTTATTTTAGAATATGATTCCAAAAATAGGCAAATCCGAATCAGAGAACCTACCATATGAAACAGGGGTGGTTCACAAAAGTTTTGGATAAGCTGATATTTCTTCATCAGGTCTGTATAACCTAATCAACAGGTTGGATGGGAAATAATCATCACAATAAAACTTAGGAAGTTTTTAATGGTGGGCGTTTCAATCACCACTGTTTTCCTGTGGTGTGGTCTGAGATTTGGATCTATCTCACTATTTGGCGTTCCTGCCCTAAAATGAGCTGGCAAAATGGTTGGTGGCAGCTAATATGGCATGTGTCCTTGAATTGGGTCATCATTGTGCCACGTGTATGGCAGAGAATCTGGAAGCACGAAAATGCATTGACTGAGAGACATCGGATCCACTCCATTTATTAGGGACAATAAATCCGTGTCCCCATGCAATAAAAGAAAATCAGGTGGTGGCAGTTTTAACCCAAAGACGCTTGTGTCAGACATCCTGCCCATTCATTGTGTGGCCTCGCCGTGAACTTGCTCCCACCGAAAAATTAGTCCAATCCACTCATCATGTGGGACACATGTGAGAAATAAAAATTGACCCAAGTTCTACATTCAATAAATACATCTGGTCCATCTAATTAATGAGAGTGAGCCCACTTGATTTTTCGGGTAAGGCATGTATGCATCGGTCCCCCTGATGAATCATCATACCTCCTGCCAGGTTGGTACACATGGTGCATGTATCCTTGGAGCTCATTTGATGTAGAGCGGGTCGCAGACATTTTCATGGCTAAGATGGATCAGAAAAGGCCCGATTGGAGGTGCAGGTGATCAGAACAGTCGGAACCGTAAAACAGTCGTATATCTCGCAGACTGAAATGAAAATTTCCATGTATCATATATGATTTTGGAGTAGGAGAAGCTACTTTAGTCAACTAACCAGCTATAGCAGATTACCCACACCGTATTTGCGAGATTACAACATATCAACCATCGAAAGTACATTTTATTTTTATTTTTATTATAACTAGTAAGTTTTTAATTGATTATAACTTTTGATATATTGAGTTTTAGGAGTCCGGCCCAACATAAAAAAGGGCTTCGAAAAATTTGGAGAATAACGTCGTTGGGCCAATTTCGACGCTTATTATTTTAGGCCAAAAACCAAGTAGTTTAGTAGAATCATGAAGTTTACTATTTATAGTAAGTCATGTTTCCAGAGAGTTTAAATTGAAGTTTGAGTTTGAAACTCTATAGCTAGGTTTGAATTCATTATTTAAAGGATTGTATTTTCATTTTTTTTTTATCAATTAATTTATTTTAAATTATTAAAAATTATTTCTATTTTCTTTCTTTGTGCATTCGTATTCTAGGAATCTTTATGGGTCTAGAGAAGCTCCGTGAATTTGGACTAGTGACCCCCTAGGAAGATGATGATCGACCTCATCACGTCATTCCCTTTATCATCATTGGCTACTCTCTGACTACATGATCCTACATTTCTTGCCAAATTAATATAAACTGGACCTGGTTTAAACGTCCTTGTGCCAAAATTACATCTCTCTCTCTCTCAACAGATTCAACCACAGTATCAAAATCGGTGTGTGACCAAAATTAATTGTACACATAAGCTGTAGGTCATGTCTGTTTGTTGTGCCCAATCGGGACGGTTGACACGACAGGCTAGCTGCACGGGCCAAATTAGAGGTTGGATGTTCTTGGACTGACCTTGTACACTTTTTCTGTAGTTCCTGAGAAGTGGGTCCGGCCATAGATGGGCCTAGGCGGTTATGGAGAATCAAAATATTGAATAGGTTCAACCTGAGCAGTTCAAAAGTCAGGTCTAAATGAAATTGGGGACTGACCATTTCGTTCATTCTACCCAAATCACCCAGAAAGACCGTTTGGACAGCTCGGAAATTAGCGAAACAATATCATGCAAGATGGTTTTGCAATCTCTTCAACTCCAAACACAATGTATATTAATTGATAGGGTGGTAAATGAGTCAGATATGGGTCGGATGTTACAATATCCTTGTCCAATATCTAAATTGGACATCTGATAAGGATACTTATTTGAAGATTGTCCAAAGAAGTGGGATATAGACAGGTTATGAATATTGTCTAAAAAAGTAGAATCTAAGTCCGATGGTTGGGTAATTGGATATTTAGCAAATATTTAATTGAAAAAATAAAAAATAAAAATTTAAATATCTAATGTAATTAATCAAAATACCTTTAAAATATAAATTGTTTTCCATAACATTATTAGCCGATATCAAGCTACAAAGCTTTTTTTTTTTTTTTTTTTTTTAATAAAGGGAAAAAAATACCAACTTGGATAAAAGAGAAAATCAATTAGCAGCAACAGTCATTAGATTAACCTCACTATCCATGTTATTATTAACTAATATTGTAAAATTTAATATAAAATACATTAGAATTTAATATTTTAGTAAAAAAAAATAATATTAGTTAAGTAAATTGTGGAAATACCCAAAGGTAATTGGGTAAGTAGATAATCGTTTTAATAATATCTGTATCCAACCCACTTACAAGTCGGGTAATCGGGTAATTGAGTTTTTTTTTTTTTTTTTTTAATTTTATTTTAACATCAAGCAAAAATCTCATATTCATATCCAATTTTCTAGGGTCGACTATGTTGAGTAAGTGGGTAAATGGGTACTCATTCCCAGCCCTATTAATTAGGTTGAATTGCTTGCCTTTCTAGGAACATCCAAAGTACTGATTGGATGTACTCCAGATTGCAAGCTGATCCCAATTGTACAGCTTTGCAAGCTGAATTGGCATTTCACGCAAGGTGAGGCTGCAAGTGTAACCCGTACAAGTAATTCAAATTCAACTGGCAAAATGGTGGGTCCCATTTTAGATGTATCATAATTCAAAACTTATATTTATTCAATGGCATAACTGCCAGATTGTTGGACATTGATGAGATGGTTGAAATATAAAGTATCCAAGGGTCCTCTTTCAGCAAACCATTGTCCCCGAATCAGAGGATAGGTGATGTAGAGCGGGTTGCGGACAATTACATGGCAAAGATGGATCAGAAAAGGCCCGGTCGACGACAGAAGTGATCTGGACCATCAGACCTTCAATCAGGCGTATCTCGCAATCCGGGATGAGTTAGCCGATGTAAAATATATGATTTTGGGGTAGAACGAGCTACTTTAGCCAACCAATCCCGCTACGCCGGGTTGCGACGCTCGGAATTGCGAGAAACCCCTGATTCGACGGTCGTTTCCCTGTTTCAATTTCGTTTTTACTATAAATAGTAAGTTTTAGTTTGACTATAACTCTTCATCCGTCGGGCTTTAGGAGTTGCGCCCAACGTGAAAAGAGCTTAGAATAATTAGGGGAACGGTTTGGTGAAGCCAAATAGGACACTTACTATTTCTGGCCGAAAACCTTGCGCACTAGTAGACATCACGACCGTCTATAAATAGTAAGTTTACTATTTATAGTAAGTTGCGAATTCTAGGAGTTTTAATTGTAGTTTGATTATGATTTCTTTCCCATTGCTCAGTACCCTTATTTAAAGGATTGTGAACTCGTTTTTATGCATTCATTAATCTATTTCGAATTTATTAGAATTTATTTCTATTTTCTGCTCTATTTTCTCGTGGATTCGAGAAGTTCCGTGAGGAGTCCAGAGAAGTTCCGTGGATTCGGAATAGTTATCCTCTTGAGGAAGACGATGCTCGACCTCACGTCCTCCTCTACGTCAGTTTGGTATCAAAGCGAGGTTTCTCTTCGGATCGATGACTTCTAACGACGGGTCGGGCAACAATCCCATAGGTGGTGATCTAGGGAATTTGTCTTTAACGGCGGCAACTTTCCAAGCAGCGCAGCAAGAGAATCGGCAAGCCATGCAAGGGCTGTAGGCTTCAATGGACCGCATAACGAATCTCTTGGCAGAAACCCTAGGGCAACTCCGTGTTTCTGGTGGTAATCCTCCACCGCCAATTGTTGAGACTCGTAATTGGCCTGATCGTAGGATAATACTGGCAGTGCATCCAAGGGTCATGCCTGAGTTCGGGGGCTCCAGTGAGGAGGAGATCGATGACATAATCTTCCAACACCCCAGACCAGGCGGTGATCGAGTAGATCGAGAATTCAAGATACGGGTTGATATTCCTAACTTTAATGGCCAACTATACATTGAGGATTTCTTTGATTGACTTTCTGAAGTTGAGTAATTTTTTGACTATATTGACATCCTTGAAGTAAAGAAGGTCAAGTTGGTAGCCTACAAGTTGAAAGGAGGAGCGTCAGCTTGGTGGGAACACCTGTAACTCGCACGAACCAGGCAGATGAAAGCACCAATCCGCACATGGCGGCGGATGAAGCAGCTACTACGCGCCCGATTCCTCCCTAGCGATTACGATCAGGTATTATTCCAACAATACCAAAATTGTCGACAGGGTAGTCGGTCAGTGAAAGAGTACGCAGAAGAATTTTACCGCCTGGCGGCGTGTAACGATTTGGTCGAGACTGAATCGCAGCAAGTCACCCGATTCAACGGTGGATTGCGTATGACGATTCAGGATCGGGTCTAGATGCAGTCTATATGGACGATGAATGATGCGATCAAGTTGGCTACTCGGGTAGAAGTGCAACTTGAACGTCCTAACACACGGACCTATCCTACTGCACGGATTACTGCGGCAGGTCCACCTTAGGGAGCTCCACAGCCTAAGGGGAAGGAGCCCATATGAGCACGCACTCAACCTCCTACGTCTAAGAACTGAGATCAGGGAAGCGGGCAAGCTAGACCCCAAAGGGGCGTCTCCATTGCTGCTGGTCCAAGTAGAATTCTGAACCCTTATGCTCAGCCAACACCCGACAGCTGCTATCGTTGTGGCCAGCCCGACCACCTGTCAAATACTTGTCCCCAGCGAAAGGTGGCAAATCTCGCCATTAATGATGGTAGTGCTGATAACGCTTATGAAGATCCAAATATTGAAGAACAGGAGCATACCGTCAAGGACGAGGTAGATGATTCAGATTGGGTTCAACAAGATCAGGGCGAGTCGCTCGTCGTGAGGTGGCTATTATATGCGCCAAGAAAAGAAGTGCATCCACAGCGGCATAACATCTTCCGCACTAGGTGTACGGTGAATCGAAAGGTTTGTGATGTGATCATTGATAGTGGAAGCAGCGAGAACATCGTCTCCAGGGGCATGATGGAAAAATTGTAATTGAAAATAGAGCGTCATCCCTTTCCATATACAATCGGTTGGATCAAGAAGGTCAGCGAAACAAAGGTAACTGAACAGTGCACCATATCTTTTTCAATTGACAAACATTATAAGGATGAAGTAATATGCGATGTGGTTGATATGGAAGCATGTCACATACTACTCGGTCGACCCTGGCAATCTGACCGTGACGCCACTCATAAAGGGCAAGATAACATATATATCTTCGTCAAGGACGGCCGGAAGACCATATTGGCCCCTATGGATCCAGAAGGACTACCTGAAACTTCTAAAGTGGAGGGTCATTTTCTCTTAACCATTCGAGACTTCGTGGAAGAATCCAAAGAAACAAGACAGACTTATGCATTAATTGTGAAAGGGGAAGAACTCGAGCCTACCATCATCCCTGAAAGACTGAGGCCCTTATTACATGAATTCTAAGAAATCTGGCCTGAGGACCTTCCCGATGGGTTACCCCCTATACGAGATATCCAACGCCATATCAACTTTGTCCCTGGGTCCAGTTTACCTAATCGTCCTCATTATCGATTGAGCCCAAACGAGTGCAAGATTCTGGAGGGACAAGTGGAGGAACTGATCCGTAAGGGTCTTATTCGAGAAAGCATGAGCCCATATGTTGTACCAGCTCTGCTAACTCCAAAAAAGATGGGAGTTGGCGCATGTGTGTCGACAGCCGAGCTATCAACAAGATCACCATAAAATACAGGTTTCCTATACCATGGTTGGATGATATGTTGGATATGCTAGAGGGCGCAAAAATATTCTCTAAATTGGACTTAAGGAGCGGCTACCATCAGATTTAAATACGGCCGGATGACGAGTGGAAAACAGCCTTTAAGACCAAGGAAGGATTGTACGAATGGATGGTCATACCTTTCGGTCTTTCTAATGCGCCTAGCATATTCATGAGGCTGATGAACCAAGTTCTGAAACTTTTTATTGGGCGGTTCGTTGTGGTTTATTTTGATGATATTTTGATATACAGTCAAGACAAAACCACCTATATGGAGAACCTCAAGAAGGTCCTTCAAGTGCTCACTGAAAATAAATTGTACCTCAATTTAAAAAAGTGTAGCTTCATGATTGATAGCCTATTGTTTCTGAGTTTTGTGGTTACATCCACGGGCATTCAAGTGGATGAGGAAAAGGTGAAGACAATCAGAGAATGGCCGGTTCCCAAAAATATTCACGAAGTTCGAAGTTTCCATTGACTAGCGACATTCTATCATCGGTTCGTGAAAAATTTCAGTATCATTGTGTCACTGATCATAGATTACATGAAGCAATGAGAGTTTCAGTGGACTGACGAAGCCGACAGAAGCTTTGCCGAAATCAAGCGCAGATTATCCACGACCCTGGTTCTTGTACCTCCCAACTTCGACAAACTGTTTGAAGTCGAATGTGATGCCTCATATGTCGGGATTAGGGGAGTTTTGTCTAAAGAAGGTGGGCCGGTAGCCTTCTACAGTAAGAAACTTAGTGATGCACGCAAGAAGTGGTCTACATATGAGATTGAGTTGTACGTGGTGGTCCAGGCACTGCGACACTAGTGACATTATTTGATTCAAAGGGAATTCATACTTTACACGGATCATCAAGCCCTTAAATTTATTAATAGTCAAGCTAACATTAACCGTGTGCATGCTAGATGGATCTCATTTTTACAGGAATTCACATTCGTGCTAAAGCATAAGTCAGGGCAACAGAACAAAGTAGTCGATGCGCTGAGTCGCCGTGCAACTTTGTTAGTCACTATGAGCAATGAAATTATCGGGTTCGATCGCATCAAAGACATATGCCGCCGACGACGACTTCAAGGACGCATGGGTTAGATGTCAGGAAGGTCACCCCGGTGACTTACATATACAAGACGGGTTCCTTTTCAAGGGAAATCGACTTTGTATCCCAAAGAGTTCGCTAAGGGAACAGATAATCCAAGAGCTACATGGAGGTGGCCTTAGTGGACACCTTAGGCGAGACAAAACGCGAGCTCTTATGGAAGAACGTTATTACTGGCCGCAATTGGTACGTGATGGGGGAAAGGCAGTCCAATACTGTTATATTTCTCAGACTTCCAAGGGGCAATCTCATAATACGGGCCTATACACCCCGTTACCCGTGCTTGACGGCCCTTGGGAGGATTTATCTATGAACTTTGTACTTGGTCTCCCACGAACACAACGCGGCATGGATTCGGTGTTCGTGGTAGTAGATCGTTTTTCTAAGATGACGCACTTTATTCCATGCAAGAAGACTCTCGATGCAACATACGTGGCGAATCTATTCTTCAGAGAATTTGTGCGGCTACACGGGGCTCCCAAGACTATTACTTCCGACCGTGACATGAAGTTCATAAGCCACTTTTGGCGGACTTTGTGGGCTCGATTCGATACACGCCTTCAGTCCAGCAGCGCGTACCACCCAAAGACTCACGGTCAAACTGAGGTTGTGAATTGCACGTTGGGAAACCTCCTTCGATATATTTCAGGAGAAAAACCGAAGCAGTGGGATTTGACCTTGTCTCAAGCGGAGTTTGCATTCAACAACATGGTGAACCGATCGACAGGAAAATTCCCGTTCCAGGTTATTTACGGACGAGTACTTCGCCACACACTAGACTTGGTCTCTCTGCCCAAGCTCCCAGGCATGAGCATTGTAGCAGAACATAATGCAAAAAAAATCATGGGCATTCGTGCGGAGGTACAGAACAAGTTACATGCCTCGAACGAAAAGTATAAGGAGCAAGCGGACAAGCATCGGCGACAGAAAGTGTTCAAGGTGGGCAACCAAGTAATGGTCCATCTGCGCAAAGAAAGATTTTCGACCAGAACGTACAACAAGTTGAAGAATAAAAAGATTGGACCGGTACCAATCATCCGAAAGATCAATGACAACGCTTATGTTGTTGATCTTCCAGATGATATGGGGATCTCACGGACTTTCAATGTCGCGGACCTGACCGAGTATCATGAACCAGCGCATAATGATAACTCGAGGACGAGTTCTTTTGAAGTGGAGGAGACTGATGTAGAGTGAGTCACGGACAATTGCATGGCAAAGATGGATCAGAAAAGGCCCGGTCGATGACAGAAGTGATCTGGACCATCAGACCTTCAATCAGGCGTATCTCGCAATCCAGGATGAGTTAGCCGACGTAAAATATATGATTTTGGGGTAGAACGAGCTACTTTAGCTAACCAACCTCGCTATGCCGGGTTACGACGCTCAAAATTGCGAGAAACTCCTAATTCGACAGTCGTTTTCCTGTTTTAATTTCGTTTTTACTATAAATAGTAAGTTTTAGTTTGACTATAACTCTTCATCCGTCGGGCTTTAGGAGTTGCGCCCAGCGTGAAAAGAGCTTAGAATAATTAAGGGAACGGTTTGGTGAAGCCAAATAGGACACTTACTATTTTTGGCCGAAAACCTTGCGCACTAGTAGACATCACGACCGTCTATAAATAGTAAGTTTACTATTTATAGTAAGTCGCGAATTCTAGGAGTTTTAGTTGTAGTTTGATTATGATTTCTTTCCCATTGCTTAGTACCCTTATTTAAGGGGTTGTGAACTTGTCTTTATGCATTCATTAATCTATTTCGAATTTATTAGAATTTATTTCTATTTTTCTCGTGGATTCGAGAAAGTCTCTGTGAGGAGTCCAGAGAAGTTCCGTGGATTCGGAATAGTTATCCTCTTGAGAAAGACGGTGCTCGACCTCACGTCCTCCCCTGCGTCAGTTTGATATCAAAGCGAGGTTTCTCCTCGGATCGATGACTTCTAACGACGGGTCGGGCAACAATCCCATAGGCGGTGATCCAGGGAATTTGTCTTTAACGGCGGTAACTTTCCAAGCAGCACAGCAAAAGAATCGGCAAGCCATGCAAGGGCTGCAGGCTTCAATGAACCACATAGCGAATCTCTTATCAGAAACCCTAGGGCAACTTCGTATTCCTGGTGGTAATCCTCCACCGCAAATTGCTGAGACTCGTAATCGGCCTGATCGCAGGATAATACTGGCAGTGCATCCAATGGTCATGCCTGAGGACGGGGGCTCCAGTGAGGAGGAGATCGACGACATAATCTTCCAACACCCCAGACCAGGCGGTGATCGAGTAAATCGAGAATTCAAG
This sequence comes from Magnolia changhungtana, assembly GCA_030180095.1. Taxonomy (NCBI): domain Eukaryota; kingdom Viridiplantae; phylum Streptophyta; class Magnoliopsida; order Magnoliales; family Magnoliaceae; genus Magnolia; species Magnolia changhungtana. Next base: position 983,273 of record JASAUF010000565.1, read on the forward strand.
ATACGGGTTGATTTCCTAACTTCAATGGCTAACTACACATTGAGGATTTCTTCGATTGGCTTTCTGAAGTTGAGCAATTTTTTGACTATATGAACATCCCTGAAGCAAAGAAGGTCAAGCTGGTGCCCTACAAGTTGAAATGAGGAGCGTCAGCTTGGTGGGAACAACTGTAACTCGCACGAACCAGGCAGATGAAAGCACCAATCCACACATGGCAGTGAATGAAGCAGCTACTACGCGCCCAATTCCTCCCTAGCGATTACGATTAGGTATTATTCCAACAATACCAAAATTGTCGACGGGTAGTCGGTCGTTGAGAGAGTACGTAGAAGAATTTTACCGCCTTGCGGCGCGTAACGATTTAGTCGAGACTGAATCGCAGCAAGTCGCCCGATTCAACGGTGAATTGTGTATGGTAATTCAGGATCGGGTCCAGATGCAGTCTGTCTGGACGATGAATGATGCGATTAAGTTGACTACTTGGACAGAAGCACAACTTGAACGTCCTAACACACGGACCTATCTTACTGCACGGATTACTGCAGCAGGTCCACCTCAGGGAGCTCCACAGCCTAAGGGGAAGGAGCTTGTAGGAGCACGCACTCAACCTCCAACGTCTAAGAACCGAGATCAGGGAAGCAGGCAAGCTGGACCCCAAAGGGGCATCTCCACTGCTGCTGGTCAAAGTAGAATTCTGAACCCTTATGCTCGGCCAAGGCCCGACAGCTGCTATCGTTGTGGCCAGCCCGGCCACCTGTCAAATACTTATCCCCAGCGAAAGGTGGTAAACCTCGCCATTAATGATGGTAGTACTGATAACGCTTATGAAGATCCAGATATTGAAGAACAGGAGCATACCGTCGAAGACAAGGTAGATGATTCAAATTGGGTTCAGTAAGATCACGAGGAGTCGCTCGTCATGAGACAGCTATTATATGCGCCAAGAAAAGAAGTACATCCACAGCGGCATAATATCTTCCGTACTAGGTGTACGGTGAATCGAAAGATTTGTGACGTGATCATTGACAGTGGAAGCAGCGAGAACATCATCTCCAGGGGCATGGTAGAAAAATTACAATTGAAAATAGAGCGTCATCCCTTTCCATATACAATCGGTTGGATCAAGAAGGTCAGCGAAACAAAGGTAACTGAACGATGCACCATATCTTTTTCAATTGGCAAACATTATAAGGATGCAGTAGTATACGATGTGGTTGATATGGAAGCATGTCACATACTACTCGGTCGACCTTGACAATCTGACCGTGACGCCACTCATAAAGGGCGAGATAACATATATATTTTCATCAAGGACGGCCGGAAGACCATATTAGCCCCTATGAATTCAGAAGGACCACCTGAAACTTCTAAAGTGGAGGATCGTTTTCTCTTAACCATTTAGGACTTTGTGGAAGAATCCAAAGAAACAGGACAAACTTATGCATTAATTGTAAAAGGGGAAGAACTCGAGCCTACCATCATCCCTGAAAGACTAAGGCCCTTATTACATGAATTCCAAGAAATCTGGCCCGAAGACCTTCCCGATGGGTTACCCCCTATGCGAGATATCCAACACCATATCGACTTTGTCCCTGGGTCCAGTTTACCTATTCGTCCTCATTATCGAATGAGCCTAAATGAGTGTGAGATTCTGCAGGGACAAGTGGAGGAACTGATCCGTAAGGGTCTTATTCGAGAAAGCATGAGCTCATGTGCTGTACCAGCGCTGCTAACTCCAAAGAAAGATGGGAGTTGGCGCATGTGTGTTGATAGCCCGGCCATCAACAAGATCACCATAAAATACAGGTTTTCTATACCACGGTTGGATGATATGTTGGATATGCTAGAGGGCGCAAAATATTCTCTAAATTGGACTTAAGGAGCGGCTACCATCAGATTCGAATACAGCCGGGTGACTAGTGGAAAACAGCCTTTAAGACCAAGGAAGGATTGTACGAATGGATGGTCATGCCTTTCGGTCTTTCTAATACTCCTAGTATATTCATGAGGTTGAAGAACCAAGTTCTGAAACCTTTCATTGGGCGGTTCGTTATGGTTTATTTTGATGATATTTTGATATACAGTCAAGACGAAACCACCCATATGGAGCACCTCAAAAAGGTCCTTCAAGTGCTCACTGAAAATAAACTGTACCTCAATTTAAAAAAGTGTAGCTTCATGACTGATAGCCTATTATTTCTGGGTTTTGTGGTTACATCCACGGGCATTCGAGTGGATGAGGAAAAGGTGAAGACAATCAGAGAATGGCCGGTTCCCAAAAATATTCACAAAGTTAGAAGTTTACATAGACTAGCGACATTCTATCGTCGGTTCGTGAAAAATTTCAGTACCATTGTGTCACCGATCACAGATTGCATGAAGAAAGGGGAGTTTCAGTGGACTGACGAAGCCGATAGAAGCTTTGCCAAAATCAAGCGCAGATTATCCACGACCCCGGTTCTTGTACTTTCCAACTTCGACAAACTGTTTGAAGCCGAATGTGATGCCTCATATGTTGGAATTGGGGGAGTTTTGTCTCAATAAGGTAGGCCGGTAGCCTTCTACAGTGAGAAACTTAGTGATGCACGCAAGAAGTGGTCTACATATTAGATCGAGTTGTACGTGGTGGTCCAGGCACTGCGACACTGGCGACATTATTTGATTCAAAGGGAATTCATACTTTACACGGATCATCAAGCCCTCAAATTTATTAATAGTCAAGCTAACATTAACCGTGTGCATGCTAGATGGATCTTATTTTTATAGGAATTCACATTCGTGCTAAAGCATAAGTCAGGGCAACAGAACAAAGTAGCCGATGCGCTGAGTCGCCGTGCAACTTTGTTAGTCACTATGAGCAATGAAGTTGTCAGGTTCGATCGCCTCAAAGACATATATGCCGATGACGACGACTTCAAGGACGCATAGGTTAGATGTCAAGAAGGTCACCCCGGTGACTGACATATACAAGATGGGTTTCTTTTCAAGGAAAATCGACTATGTATCCCAAAGAGTTCGCTAAGGGAACAGATAATCCAAGAGCTACATGGAGGTGGCCTCAGTGGACACCTTGGGCGAGACAAGACGCGAACTCTTGTAGAAGAACGTTATTACTGGCCGCAATTGGTACGTGATGTGGGAAAGACAGTCCAACGCTATTATATTTGTCAGACTTCCAAGGAGCAATCTCATAATACGAGCCTCTACACCCCGTTACCCGTGCCTAACAGCCCTTGGGAGGATTTATCTATGGACTTTGTGCTTGGTCTCCCATGAACCCAACGTGGCATGGATTCGGTGTTCGTGGTAGTAGATCGTTTTTTCAATATGGTGCACTTTATTCCATGCAAGAAGACTCTCGATGCAACACACGTGGCGAATCTATTCTTCAGAGAAATTGTACGGCTACACGGGGTTCCCAAGACTATTACTTCCGACCGTGACACGAAATTTATAAGCCACTTTTGGCGGACTTTGTGGGCTCGATTCGATAACGCCTTCAGTTCAGCAGCGCGTACCACCCACAGATTGACAGTTAAACTGAGGTTGTGAATCGCATGTTGGGAAACCTCCTTCGATGTATTTCAGGAGAAAAACCGAAGCAGTGAGATTTGGCCTTGTCTCAAGCGGAGTTTGCATTTAATAACATGGTGAACCGCTTGACAGGGAAATACCCGTTCCAGGTTATTTACGAACGAGTACCTCGCCACACACTAGACTTGGTCCCTCTGCCCAAGCTCCCATGCATGAGCATTGCAGCAGAACATATGGCAGACAAAATCATGGGCATTCATGCGGAGGTATAGAATAAGCTACATGCCTCGAACGAAAAGTATAAGGAGTAAGCAAACAAGCATCGGCGACAAAAAGTGTTCGAGGTGGGCGACCAAGTAATGGTCCATCTGCGCAAAGAAAGATTTCTGACCGGAATATACAACAAGTTAAAAAATAAAAAGATTGGACCTGTACCAATCATCCGAAAGATCAATGACAACGCTTATGTTGTTGATCTTCCAGATGATATGGCGATCTCACGGACTTTCAATTTCGCGGACCTGACCGAGTATCATGAACCAGCGTATAATGATAACTCGAGGACGAGTTCTTTTGAAGTGGAGGAGACTGATGTAGAGCAGGTCGCGGACAATTACATGAAAAAAATGGATCAGAAAAGGCCCGGTCGATGACAGAAGTGATCTGGACCATCAGACCTTCAATCAGGCGTATCTCGCAATCCGGGATGAGTTAGTGTTGAGGGTCAAATATTGCATATCAGACCCCAGTTATTACCTGGATTTACGATTATGATACTGTTTAACGGCCTGAAATAATCGTGTTTATACTGTAGGTTAAATTTAGGAGCTTTGATTATAAAAGAGCACTTAAAGCATGGATTTAATGCTCTGATGACACTAAAGGCAAGGGACAGATTCCAGGGGACCAAGATCGGAAGATTTTCATGATAGGAATTCGAGGAAATCGAGAAACTGAAGCTCAAGTGGCCTGAATGACGTCCAGAAACCAAGATCACTGGGTTCCCACCATCTGCTCGACTCAAAACTTCATATATAGCCCGAAGACCCTAGATAAGCCGTACACGTCAAATTTCAGCAGATGGATCTGTATGGAAATGGCCCAACGGATAGAACAGCTCATAAAACTCTGATTTGGGGCCCACCTGATTGCTGGATATACTTCAACTTTGGTCTCAACTCCTTAAATTGGGTGTCAAATCGGATGGATGGAGCAGATTTCTCAGAAATGTCACAATGGACCCCACATTGCAAGATGCATGTGCACCATGGAAAATCGACGTGCGCCACACCGGATTTGGAGCCGGTCAACACGGGCGCTGATCCGATCCGGTTTCCGTTTACACAGCGTCCGCAAGGTGCGGACGCTGAGCTGCGTTGTGGGCCCCACACACTCTCCTCCTCGATGATCCGAACCGTTAAATGGTCTCAGGATATGGGTACTAACCTCACCTAGGCGTCATTTTTACCTTATGCAATTAATCGAAAGATCCTGACCGTTGAATGCAATAAGGACGGCTGAAATAAGAATCTGTGGGCCGCAAAGAAATCAATTAAAAACCGACCATTGATGGTAGGTTTTTGAAGCAGAACCTGATGAGCGGAGTGGATTTTCAAGATAGCAAGTACGTGGACCCCACCGACTCCCATTAAAAAAAAACGGAAACTCTGTTTCCGCGCTGACATGAAACCGGACGTTGAGCTGCGTTGTGGGCCCCACGTTTTGTCTGGTTCGATGATCCAAGCCGTTCATTTGCCCCAGGAGGTGGCCAAGACCCTCTCCAAGATCTCCTTTTGGCTCTATGCATGTGTACGCACGTGGATTATTGTAAAACACAGGATGGACGGTAGGTTTGAAATTCAGTAGGCCACACTCAACCCAATCCAAAACCATCCATATCTGAACTGTTTTTCGCCACGATTCTAATGGACGGGTTGGATTTCTCTTTTGACGTCAATCATGAGTCCCACAGTTAACGCAAACAGAGTTTTCCGGACTCTGTTACGCAGACGCGCGTCCAGAGAGGTTCGGACGTTTTGGTCCGTTTGGTGACCTTAGACAGGATCGTTCCAATGATCCTGGCCGTTCAAAACTGTCTCATGGTACAAACGATCGAGCCCAAGAAGGCTGAACGGAACGGATCCCACATCAGGATCTTCTGTTTGCATTACTTGCGGTTGGGCAAAAAGTTACTTACGCTGCTGCGTAAGTGTGGAGTCCGTTCTCCAAGCTGATTCTCTCCACTGCTCCTGACACCTATAAAACAGAGAGAGAGAGAGAGAGAGAACGGGGAGACGGCTGGAAGCTGGGGTCAGACGTGAAGGGAAGCAGAGAGAGAAGAGTTTGGATATTTTTTATTTTTTTCTGTTTATATTATTTTTTTTTATGAATTTGGATGAAGTTTAGCCCACTCATGTGCGGCTAAACCTCTTAGCTAGGGCTAAGAGGTGAAGCTTGTAGCGTGATGGGATGCCTCTTTTCTTGTGCCTTTGTTTAGACTGAACTAATGTTGATTTGGGTTTAATTAAGGGAATGTTTTAGTCTTTAATGGTCTGTTGTGACTGAAATTACAATGGGTCTGTGATGGCTTTGAGCATGTTCTTTTCCTCTTTATGTTTATGACGTCAGGAAGCCCTGTTGTTCACCATCGTCTCCTGAGCATGGTTGGATGTCGGTACCCTTCCTAACCTTCATACGTTGATTGGTTGGTAACTAGTTTAATTCTATTGTTTACTTTGTCTCCTGGGCATGGTTTGGTGATGGAATCCATTCTAATTTATATACCTTTCATCTTTTCAAAACTACATCAAAGGAAGTTCAGTTAATTTCCATGATTCGTGAAGCAGGCATAAGATCTCACTGATCTCTACAAGTGGATCCTTGGCACCCTAGTTTCCCTTTTTCTGAATTTTTCCTAATTTTTAGATTATTATTTCACCATTATTCCTCAAAAATTATTTGATTTAAATTTCATATTAGGCTAGTTCTAGTTCTGATTAAATTCAGATTACGTACAGGTTTCAATCCCTGTGGATTCGACCTCGGTCTTACCGAGTTTATTACTACATCACAACCAGCATTTTGCTAGTCCCGAGCAAAGTATGCGAAAAATAAATTAAGAACTACAGGACAATTTCTACAAATTCGAATGATATTTGAAAAACCAATTCAGATACCAGATTTCTAAGATTCATGAGTGTTGATTATTAATTTTCCCTGGAATCAAGCTCACGGTAATTTTATAATCAAGTTCAAATATTAATCCATCAATTAGAAAAATTATAAACATTGAGTTCCATGGATGTATAGTGTAAACCCGGCTTACCATCATTAAAATTAACTTCTTTATTTCAGGATATCATTGGTAATCAACAAGAGAATTCATGATAACCAAGACTTAAACCCAACTTGCCTCATAGATCATTTCATTTATTATTATTATTATTTTTTAAAATTCTTACAGTCTTTTAATTTTTCTATTAAAGGTACGCCAAGAGGGGGAATCAAATCCTTACCTATAGGGAGCAAACCTATGGTGAAGACCGTATACCCAAACCTTTTTTCACATATTATCCATGGGGAATTAAATCTACACCTATAGGGAGCAAACCTATGGTGAAGATTATTCGCCCACCCCCTTTTCTAACGGCATTTGTAATTTCTTTTTCTTCAATTGATCATGATGGGCAATTTTTCAGCTTAGTGATTACCAAGTTAATCCTTCAATATTAAACTGACACCTTAATGTGTAAGCGAGATGTGTCCTGTGAAATCATGACTTAATCAATGTTTAAAACTTCTAATCATGAATTAATAATTCAAACTTAACTGTGAAATCTAACGAGCAACTGAATTCAAGAGTAGTAAATCACCAACATTCCATACCCTGTAATTCTAAATCAAAGATGGTCGTCAAATCACTTCGAATTCACTAGAAAGTCCAGAAAAATTGAAAAATTTTCACAATTTCTGCTTGCTCAAGACTAAGAAAAACACTGATTAGGTTACCTAATCTCCCACCCCCAACCTAAAATCCACATTGTCCTCAATGTAAAAGAAATAAGCATACAATGCATATGGGACAACGAAAATAAAAGAGGAGTGATGGAAAGATAGTACCTGGATGGAGAATCAAGAGGCTTTCTCAAAAATATCAACGTAAAAGCGAGTCAGCACAAGAGAGAAATCAACAAAAACAAAATAACAAAAATAAAATCACAAAACAGATCCTACCTATACCACTTTCGCAGGTGCTCTCGATTGCATTTAGCGTATGCAACAAGCCTTTAAACCCCTAGGTTGCCCCTAGTGGACGAGTTGTAGTCTCATGAGGGTTTGCAGTAATGTTACCCACAAACATTGAACTAACTAATTAAGAAAATGGAATGGCATGAAAAAGCTGGGTTGCCTCCCAGGAGCGCTAAATTTACTGTCTATCCTAAAACAGCATAAAGGAAACTACCCTAGTACTAAGAAAGCAGGGAAAAACTACTCAGTTATGCCACAAGGTTCCTCTTCTGGCCAGTATCGTGATAAATTTCTCAGTAGGTTTCTTAACAGGATCATTCAAAAGCCCTTTTTGCAATAGGCTTGGATGCCCTGGAGCATGACATTCCAGAGAAACTTATGTACCTCATCAAAAATTTGTCGTTGATTCGCCTGAGGTATCCAGAGTATATACAATTCACCTGCAACAGAAGAAGTTTCGAAGTTAGTATCCCATGGTGAATCAGAGACTACAAGTAGATCAAATTGAGAAAAATTTTTAAGAAGTGGTGTAGTCTCAACACATTCCGAAGTATCAGACTTCGGTTCAATTTTTAGCTCCTCCTCCCTTAATGGTAAATAATGAGGATCTGGGGAGGGAGGGGCTTCAGAGTAAGGGTTCTCTCGGTCAGTAATGACTACCGAGATGTCTTCTTGCAAGGCATTCACTATGTTTCTTCTCATGGGATTGTTTGAATCTGCAAAGTGTGCCAAGCAATCATCCAAAGAGTTGGGACATTCAGCTGAGAGTGACTCATTTTCCACATTAGAGCTCGTGATGATCTGCCCGAGGAATCCATCGTCTTTGAAGGTAAACGGAGGTGTGCTCTCTTGCTCCAGACCTGCACAGACAGATAGAGGGTCAGTAGACGAAGTATTGATGTGCGGACTCTGTTCATTGATACTACTCAGAAGAGGCATTGAATCGTCATTATTCAACAATTCAGGTGGTGGCCTCAACTGGGTGGTTTCAAATTCAAGAGTCATATCGAGTAGCTCGTCCATCTCCCGAATCATATCATCATTCGATTCAGAGGAGTGGTCCAAACACGTTTCACAAGAGTTAGAAGGGTCGGTTGTAAGGGGCTCGTCCTCCACCTTTAAATCAGACATGTCAGGTGAGTGGAGTAGCTCATTATGACCGCTCACTTCGTGCACTTCTTGATCATTGACCTGGACCAAACTTGAGATTAATTCCAGGGGAACTTGGGTTCACATTCATAATCATCTTCCCAATACGCATCATCGTCTACTTTCATGCAGTGCACACTTGGGATGGGATCACTTTCCTCACATTCTATTTCCAGATTGGGTTGAGGTTTGTATAAACTAACCTCTTCCTCTTTATTGAACTCAAGTGTGTCATGTGAGTGGGGTGTGTCATCATCATTATATTTGAAAGACAACCATGTTTCTTCCCCATTCTTTTGAACAGTCATTGAGATCGACTCATCGGGGAATTGAACCGTATGCTCATTAATGGAATCCAACTCCTCATTCCAAATTCCAGATTTCGTCAAAAGTGAGTGAGGATCACTTTCCTCGCATTGTATTTCTGGATTGGATTGTAGCTGGGATGAGCGAGCTTCCTCTAACCTATCAAGGCGTGACTCAAGCTCTTCTAGTAATTTCCTCATGTCAGCAGAAGAGTCTGTGTTACTTTGAAATGAATTCTCTTGGATCGATTTTGGTTGAATCTTAAAGGTAGGGGATCTAAAAGAATAATCATTATAATAGGTTGTTGGTTCATCTTTCCAACATTGATGTTTCCACTGATTATAGTCATACGGATCATAGGTGGGAGAATCTGATGGTTGGTAATACTTATTATCACTCATAATATAATCACGCATTGTTTTCTTTTTCTCAGATGGGTGATAGTAATTCTCACTCCCATAGTTATGATAACCCCAACATTCACGTCTTTGTCCGTGGGGTGGAATTGTTCTCCGTATATGATCGCGTAAGGACTTCTTAACTGGTGGATCTTCATATTCCGGTCGATTCTCGATGATAGTTTCAGAAAAGTTTTGAGACATTGGTAGATTTCTATCATAATCATCATCCCAATATATGTTATTCTTCTCAGCATACTGACGTTCCCACTCGTGCATATACATGGTGAAACCCTAACTCTGAGTCTAATCCTAGAATAAAATAAAATTCCTATAGCAATATGGAAGGTAAGCAGAAGAGAAGTAAGAAGGATGTTACCAATTTAGAAGTTTTATCAACGACCCTACAAAATAGAGAGGTTAGTTCTAAAAATCAAATAAAAATCCAAAACTAAAGTTAGTAAAATCCTAATCTTAAACTAACTCTAAAACCAATTAATTTCAGAAAATCGTAGCCGTCAGTCCCCGGCAACGGCGCCAAAAACTTGTTCACTCCCCAAGTATAGGGTTGTGATGTAGTAATAAACTCGGTAAGACCGAGGTCAAATCCACAGGGACTGAAACATGTACGTAATCTGAATTTAATCAGAACTAGAACTAGCCTAATATGAAATTTAAATTGTCACGCCCCAAACGCAGAGATCGGATTCACAGGAATCCCGATCGCCGAATCCGGTGCCGACAGCCTCCATAGTACCCCATTCTCGGCTCCTAGCGTCCATACGCCAGGTTCCGATCCTGGGACCCTACAAGGAGGATTTTCCAATGTATATTTAACTCATAATAAGCATAACCACAAGATTACCCAATTCACAAAGGCAACATCATCATCACATATCCACTAATATAATCATTTGAGTACAATGCTGAAAGGGAAATACATAAATCAAAAATCAAGCTCCAGAAGACCGCTGCATGCTCCAAGCTCAACACTACTGCAACCTAACATCACCTGCACGTATCTATCGTGCATAAGCTTATAGAAAGCTTAGAGGGTGGTGTAAGTGTGTGCACAAGATAAGTGCCAAGTAAGCAATATCAGAGTAATCAGAGTAATCAAAGTAAGCGAAAATACTGGCAGTCCGTGAGTTATACAATGTCAGGGTATGCAATGCAATTCAGCTATACAAATGAGGAGTCAAAGAAAACTAAATATCAGATGTTGAGGATACAATGTCATAAATCATACAATATCGAAATAAGCAAAAATATACTGATAAGTCTATGAGTATCATCAGCCGTACCAAGGCTATGCGATGCAAGACATGAGTACTAACAGACTATATCAATGCAGAAACATGGCAACCCAAAATACTAAGTACTGCGGACGCAATGTAATATGCGGCGAATGAAATGACCATGCTGGAGTGAAGTCGGGATGATAGTACGTAGTATCACAAGCTATAGGGTCTATCACAAAGAACTTCTATCCAAACCAGTTCCATACCTAAATTTGGATAGTCAGACTCAATGTGGTAAACTCCTGATCTCAGGTTAGTCGCGCGCCTAACCGAAATCCTTGCCATGCAAAGGTACACAACAATTAGTTACGCACCACCAGCCCGAGTGGATAGTGAATGAAATGAATGTATGAGTATGCAAATCCCGCTTCAATAAGTCCATGTATCGATGCGGTTCTCTCGGGATCATCACCAGGGTCTATTACACTCCAAACCAGATTGCCGCCCCATCGCTCGCAACAAGGTAAGTGGAAGAGACCTCACATCCATCACGCCAATATCGGCCCCGGCTCGTCGATAGCGGACCCATTCCTCGAGTGGTCGACTCGGCCTCAGCATTGCCCCTCCTCTCGGGCGGGTAAGGCCATACCCCTTCCAACCGACCACGACACGGCGGGAGACGCGGCCTAATGGTATGCGGCCCTCATGCGCTCATGCATCCACTCGGCCTAGACGTTGGAGCAACCTCTCGGAACCAAGAGGGTTTAGGGACTTTCACCCGGGGATATCTATAGCACCCCATGTAGAACAGATTTCCGGTGTCCCATCTGGCCATCCACGAAATACCTGTGGAGGCTACGACCCTGATGTCGCTAGGGCGTACAGTAATCATAACACATAATGCAAGATGCATGAGTCAAACAACCCAGTCATGCATCAATCCTGTGCATGTCATGCTCTCATATGGGGCAGCTCTGCCTATCAGGGAGCCCTATGAACAACCTGCCCTGTGGCATATGCAATGGTCAATCACATCTCATAACAAACACACAGATGATGCGTATGGGCATGTATTATGATGCTATGCTGTCACATACTCATAATCGGTATCAATAACCGGCGTCAACCATCGGCCTCGACAATGTGGACATTTAACCAACATTGCCCCCAAGGAATGGCCACATAGAGCCAAACATATAATGGGCTCACGGCCTCGCACAAAGGTCTAACATACAACACGATGGGCCTTACTCAAGGGCCACATATACAACAGGCGGACCCTGCTCATGGGCCCGATACATATCACAATGGGCCTTGCCCATAGGCCATGAATACATCATAATGAGGCTTACCCATGGGCCGTGAATACATCACAATGGGTCTCAACTACGGGTTGCATGTTCATCATATAGGTCATGACAATCGGCCTTGGCAATCGAATCGGCTCGACAATCGAATCGGCATTCGACCACGACAATAATCAAAATTAGCAAATCGGTCACGTCGATCGAAGTCGGCGATCGGTCACAACAATCGGAATCGATCGATAATCAGAATTAGCAAATCGGTCACAACCATCGGATAGATCAATAATCGACCTAAGAATCGGTCACGCGATCGAAGTCGGCAATCGGTCACGACAATCGAATCGATCGATAATCAAAATCGGCAAATCGGTTACAACCATCGGGATAGATCAATAATCTGAATCGGCAAATCGGTCACGTCGATCGAAGTCGGCAATCGGTCACGACAATCAGAATCGATCGATAATCAGAATCGGAATCAGCCTCAATCGGCCTTGACAATCGGAGTTAGAATCGACAATCGGCATCGACATCGATAATCGGCCTCGATACTTAGCCTCAACAATCAGAATTGGCATATACAATCGGCCTCGACAAATCAAAATCATCGGAATTAGCCTTGATACTCGAAATCGATCGATAATCGGAATCAGCAATTCGGTCACATCAATCGGAATCGGCAATCGGTCACGACAATCGCACCGATCGACAGTAATCGGTAAATCAGTCACGATGTGGACATTTTACCATCACTGCCCATCAATGTGGACGTCAAACCAACATTGCTTCCAAGGGGTAGCCTACATACAGCCTAAACATATAGTGGGCTCATGGCCTCACGTACAATCATGATGGGCCTTATTTACTTCACATGGACCTCGTCACATGGGCCAACATACATCACATCGGGCCTCGAATATACCCAACATGTGGGCCTCGCACCAGGGCCTCGAATACATCTCAATGAGCCTCTTATGTCAAGCGGGCCACATCACATAGTCCTCAATTACATCATATGGGCCTCATCACATGGCCCTAAAATGCACAACAAGTGGGCCCCGCACATCTCTGCACAGAAAATAGATGGACTCGTTGGGATATACCCACATACATCACGGTGCGTCCCTCACATCACCGTCCGAATGGACGGTGTGGAGATGTGATACATACATCAAGGTGGCTACTCCAAGCTCCTGCCCGTCCCAGCTAAAAGGATAGACGGTTTGGATGAATAACATACATCAAGGTGGAGTCCACGTGCATGGCCCACTAGAGGATTGAATCTGCTTCATTTTTCATCAAATGTGTAGACGGTTAGGATGTGATAGATACATCATTGGAGGGGGTTCCCACCCGTCCAGATTGTTGGACCGTGTATACACATAACACGTACAGAAGGTGGGTCCCATCCCACACGTGCAGCACGTGTGGGGTGGCCCCACACACGTGCCAAGTGGATGAACGGTGAGTTAAAACGCATACATCAGGGAGCCCATCATAATATATATTATTATATTATATAATAATTCCCAAAAAGGTGGGTCCACGTGGGCCTACCATATATGTTACATACATATATATTATAATAATACAACATTATATATATATATATATTTGAAAAGTGTCGGTCGTCCAGGGTCTGGACGCTAGATGGACGATGTGGATGTAAGGATCATGCATCATGGGTGGGTCCACACGTGTGGCCCACCCCACATAATATAATACATTATTATTATTATATATATAAATATATAGCTTCAAAAAAAAACACCAACGTTCAGCGTCCATGTTCAGCGTCCAGATGGACGGACGGATGGAACATGCACATCATAGGTGGGACCACCGTTAAATGGACGGCGTTGAAGAAGCACACGCATCACGGTGGACTCTATCCGTCCAGATGGTGGATGGACGGCGTGGATACAAATATACATCATGGTGGACCCCACCTATAAAAAATGGATGGATGGATGGTTTGGAGATAACGCCAGCGTTACGGAAGGTGGGTCCCATGTGGTGGGCCACCCACTGTAACCTTCTCTCTCATATATATAATATATTATATCAATATACACCACATGTGAGGCACGTACAGAGCCATCATCCACAACTGGATGAAACAGATGGACGGTTGGGATTTAACACATACTTTATGATCACATCCCAGCACCGGACGGATGGTCTGGATGCAATCCATACCTCATGCTAGTGCCCACACATGTACACAGCGTGAATACAAGTCATACATCATGGTCCAGACCCACCGTCCGAAGGTCTGGACGGTGTGGATTTGAAACACATACATCATTGAAATCTACCGCACCGTCCGGACGGTGGGGATACATAGCACGTACATCGAAGTGGGTCCCTCCCGCCACACGTGTCACGCATGTGGGACAGGTCCCATGGCAAACAGATGGACGGTGTCTTTGTAACACATCACGGTGGTGCCTCTACACCGTCCATTCATGGACGGTGTGGATATTAGAACGCATACATCAAGGTAGGGTCTCACACGTGTGGATGCAAAGCATCCACCAGCAGTAGGCCCCACGTCCGTCTGAGATGGACAAAGTGGGAGGAACGCATACATCATGGCAGCCCACGTAACTTTGCTGAGGCAATGCTGCAGGGACCATCGTCCTTGTTTCAAATGAACGGACGGCTGGGAGTATAAAACTCATATATCAAAGGTGGGTCCATCCCACACGTGCAGCACGTGTGAGGTGGCCCCACACGACTGAAATGAACGGACGGATGGGATATATCACATGTGTGAAGGATGGGTCCACACGTGTGGGACCTGGATAGCTGATATTTGTATTCCCTCTTCATCCAGCGAGTGGATCCTGGACGTGCAGAGGCCCTGCGCATCCCTGCTACATTACTATGGTACAGCCTACAGACGTTGGATCTGGGCCGTACAAATGGGCGATTTAGGATATAAAACTCACACCTTAAGGTGAGGTCCACGGATGGGGGTCCACACGGCCGGAAAACAGTCTCTATTGGTGTTTTCCCCACCATCCAAGCCTGCCCAAAACCGGCAGCAAGGCTGTCCCACTCGTGGACAGCGTGGATCTCACATGCACATCAATGGTGGGCCACTAAATCAGGAAAGAGAGAGAGAGAGAGAAGTCGGATGGTGGAGGGACCCCGCCACTATGGGCCCCTCAATACGAAGCATACATCAAGATGGGTCCCACCATATGTGGGCTCTCAAATCATAAAAAAATAACAAATAAAATCACCCACCTTATGGTCTTCTTGGTCCGATGAAATCCCTAGCACCTCGGCTTCGACTTTAACGGAAGATGATGGAGATTGAACGGTTGGATGGTGGAGATGGGAGGTAAGAAGTGGGTCACACATAGCTCTCTCATGGAGCTCTCATGCCTTGGACGATTGCTTGCTTGAATTTGGGGAAGTGAGAGAGAGAGAGGGTAGGTGAGTGATGGGTGAGGGATGGGTGAGTGATGGGTGTACCTTTTTGTAAGAGAGTGTTGACTTTGGGGTTGCTTAGGGATGGGTGAAAGTTGATGTGTACTTGACATGTGATGTGGTACTTGATTGATTGGATGTGATGTGATGTGATTGATTTGATTAGAGATTCTCTTGGGTTTGCAAATGCGCGGTGTTTTCTCGAACTGAACGCGGGCCCACATCTCCTAGCCCGGGTATCGCCTCGGCGCGCGAGTCACGGCATCGGAACCGCGGAGACGGCGCGGTCGCAATGGTACAAATCTCGGGTTGAGTCGAATCAGATTAACGACGTGTGAATCAAGGTCGCGCGCAATGCCGGTTAAGGGTCGAAGGTTGCCAGAATTGGACCGGAAAGACCGCGGGAATCTACGGAACGGTCCGGTCTAGGACACGGGTCTTACAGCTCTCCCCTCCTAATAAAAATTTCGTCCTCGAAATTTAAATCACAACATAACAAATACAAAGCTCACAATGGGGGGAAAATCCTATCCGAACACAACAAGCCAACATAATCAAATACCTAAAACATGAGGACAACGCCTGTGAATCTCAGCCTCCTGTTCTCAAAACTCCTCATCAATACTACGGTGATCCAACTGGACCTCAAGTCCTGGATCAGAAATGATCGAAACTGGGATACCATACTGCCTCACAATCTCAACGGTAAGGAGTTATATTAGAAAATCTTTAAGTTATTCGAACTCGAGGATCTAATCATTCTAAGTTCTCAACAATCATAGAGTGCAGGGTATATATCAACAGATATGTGATGTTTTCTTCAGGTATTCCCAAGTTATGCTCTGATACCAACTTCTGTCACGCCCCAAACGCAGAGATCGGATTAACAGGAATCCCGATCGCCGAATCCCGTCTTGTAGCCTCCATAGTACCCCATTCTCGGCTCCTAGCGTCCATACGCCAGGTTCCGATCCTGGGACCCTACAAGGAGGATTTTCCAATGTATATTTAACTCATAATAAGCATAACCACAAGATTACCCAATTCACAAAGGCAACATCATCATCACATATCCACTAATATAATCATTTGAGTACAATGCTGAAAGGGAAATACATAAATCAAAAATCAAGCTCCAGAAGACCGCTGCATGCTCCAAGCTCAACACTACTGCAACCTAACATCACCTGCACGCATCTATCGTGCATAAGCTTATAGAAAGCTTAGAGGGTGGTGTAAGTGTGTGCACAAGATAAGTGCCAAGTAAGCAATATCAGAGTAATCAGAGTAATCAAAGTAAGCGAAAATACTGGTGAAGTCCGTGAGTTATACAATGTCAGGGTATGCAATGCAATTCAGCTATACAAATGAGGAGTCAAAGAAAACTAAATATCAGATGTTGAGGATACAATGTCATAAATCATACAATATCGAAATAAGCAAAAATATACTGATAAGTCTATGAGTATCATCAGCCGTACCAAGGCTATGCGATGCAAGACATGAGTACTAACAGCTATATCAATGCAGAAACATGGCAACCCAAAATACTAAGTACTGCGGACGCAATGTAATATGCGGTGCGAATGAAATGACCATGCTGGAGTGAAGTCGGGATGATAGTACGTAGTATCACAAGCTATAGGGTCTATCACAAAGAACTTCTATCCAAACCAGTCCCATACCTAAATTTGGATAGTCAGACTCAATGTGGTAAACTCCTGATCTCAGGTTAGTCGCGCGCCCAACCGAAATCCTTGCCATGCAAAGGTACACAACAATTAGTTACGCACCACCACCCCGAGTGAATAGTGAATGAAATGAATGTATGAGTATGCAAATCCTGCTCAATAAGTCCATGTATCAGTACGGTTCCTCTCTGGGATCATCAAGGGTCTATTACACTCCAAACCAGATTGCCGCCCCATCGCGCGCAATAAGGTGAGTGGAAGAGACCTCACTATCCTTTGCCAATATCGGGCCCGGCTCGTCGATAGCGGACCCATTCCTCGAGCTGGTCAGACTCAGCCTAGCATTGCCCCCTCCTCTCGGGCGGTAAGGCCATACCCCTTCCAACCGACCCGACCACGACACGGCGGGAGACGCGGCCTAATGGTATGCGGCCCTCATGCGCTCATGCATCCACTCGGTCAGACGTTGGAGCAACCTCGGAACCAAGAGGGTTTAGGGACTTTCACCCGGGGATATCTATAAGCACCCCATGTAGAACATTTCGGTGTCCCATCTGGCCATCCACGAAATACGTGGAGGCTACGACCCTGATGTCGCTAGGGCGTACAGTAATCATAACACATAATGCAAGATGCATGAGTCAAACAACCCAGTCATGCATCAATCCTGTGCATGTCATGCTCTCATATGGGGCAGCTCTGCCTATCAGGGAGCCCTATGAACAACCTGCCCTGTGGCATATGCAATGGTCAATCACATCTCATAACAAACACACAGATGATGCGTATGGGCATGTATTATGATGCTATGCTGTCACATACTCATAATCGGTATCAATAACCGGCGTCAACCATCGGCCTCGACAATGTGGACATTTAACCAACATTGCCCCCAAGGAATGGCCACATAGAGCCAAACATATAATGGGCTCACGGCCTCGCACAAAGGTCTAACATACAACACGATGGGCCTTACTCAAGGGCCACATATACACAAGGCGGACCCTGCTCATGGGCCTGATACATATCACAATGGGCCTTGCCCATAGGCCATGAATACATCATAATGAGGCTTACCCATGGGCCGTGAATACATCACAATGGGTCTCAACTACGGGTTGCATGTTCATCATATAGGTCATGACAATCGGCCTTGGCAATCGAATCGGCCTCGACAATCGAATCGGCATTCGACCACGACAATAATCAAAATTAGCAAATCGGTCACGTCGATCGAAGTCGGCGATCGGTCACAACAATCGGAATCGATCGATAATCAGAATTAGCAAATCGGTCACAACCATCGGATAGATCAATAATCAGAATCGGCAAATCGGTCACGTCGATCGAAGTCGGCAATCGGTCACGACAATCAGAATCGATCGATAATCAAAATCGGCAAATCGGTTACAACCATCGGGATAGATCAATAATCTGAATCGGCAAATCGGTCACGTCGATCGAAGTCGGCAATCGGTCACAACAATCGGAATCGATCGATAATCAGAATCGGAATCAGCCTCAATCGGCCTTGACAATCGGAGTTAGAATCGACAATCGGCATCGACATCGATAATCGGCCTCGATACTTAGCCTCAACAATCAGAATTGGCATATACAATCGGCCTCGACAAATCAAAATCATCGGAATTAGCCTTGATACTCGAAATCGATCGATAATCGGAATCAGCAATTCGGTCACATCAATCGGAATCGGCAATCGGTCACGACAATCGCACCGATCGACAGTCAGAATCGGTAAATCAGTCACGATGTGGACATTTTACCATCACTGCCCATCAATGTGGACGTCAAACCAACATTGCTTCCAAGGGGTAGCCTACATACAGCTAAACATATAGTGGGCTCATGGCCTCACGTACAATCATGATGGGCCTTATTTACTTCACATGGACCTCGTCACATGGGCCAACATACATCACATCGGGCCTCGAATATACCCAACATGTGGGCCTCGCACCAGGGCCTCGAATACATCTCAATGAGCCTCTTATGTCAAGCGGGCCACATCACATAGTCCTCAATTACATCATATGGGCCTCATCACATGGCCCTAAAATGCACAACAAGTGGGCCCCCGCACATCTCTGCACAGAAAATAGATGGACTGTTGGGATATACCCACATACATCACGGTGCGTCCCTCACATCACCGCCCGAGAATGGACGGTGTGGAGATGTGATACATACATCAAGGTGGCTACTCCAAGCTCCTGCCCGTCCCAGCTAAAAGGATAGACGGTTTGGATGAATAACATACATCAAGGTGGAGTCCACGTGCATGGCCCACTAGAGGATTGAATCTGCTTCATTTTTCATCAAATGTGTAGACGGTTAGGATGTGATAGATACATCATTGGAGGGGGGGTTCCCACCCGTCCAGATTGTTGGACCGTGTATACACATAACACGTACAGCAAGGTGGGTCCCATCCCACACGTGCAGCACGTGTGGGGTGGCCCCACACACGTGCCAAGTGGATGAACGGTGAGTTAAAACGCATACATCAGGGAGCCCATCATAATATATATTATTATATTATATAATAATTCCCAAAAAGGTGGGTCCACGTGGGCCTACCATATATGTTACATACATATATATTATAATAATACAACATTATATATATATATATATTTGAAAAGTGTCGGCGTCCAGGGTCTGGACGCTAGATGGACGATGTGGATGTAAGGATCATGCATCATGGGTGGGTCCACACGTGTGGCCCACCCCACATAATATAATACATTATTATTATTATATATATAAATATATAGCTTCAAAAAAAAACACCAACGTTCAGCGTCCATGTTCAGCGTCCAGATGGACGGACGGATGGAACATGCACATCATAGGTGGGACCACCGTTAAATGGACGGCGTTGAAGAAGCACACGCATCACGGTGGACTCTATCCGTCCAGATGGTGGATGGACGGTGTGGATACAAATATACATCATGGTGGACCCCACCTATAAAAAATGGATGGATGGATGGTTTGGAGATAACGCCGGCGTTACGGAAGGTGGGTCCCATGTGGTGGGCCACCCATCTGTAACCTTCTCTCTCATATATATAATATATTATATCAATATACACCACATGTGAGGCACGTACAGAGCCATCATCCACAACTGGATGAAACAGATGGACGGTTGGGATTTAACACATACTTTATGATCACATCCCAGCACCGGACGGATGGTCTGGATGCAATCCATACCTCATGCTAGTGCCCACACATGTACACAGCGTGAATACAAGTCATACATCATGGTCCAGACCCACCGTCCGAAGGTCTGGACGGTGTGGATTTGAAACACATACATCATGCTGAAATCTACCGCACCGTCCCGGACAGTGGGGATACATAGCACGTACATCGAAGTGGGTCCCTCCTGCCACACGTGTCACGCATGTGGGACAGGTCCCATGGCAAACAGATGGACGGTGTGCTGTAACACATCACGGTGGTGCCTCTCTACACCGTCCATTCATGGACGGTGTGGATATTAGAACGCATACATCAAGGTAGGGTCTCACACGTGTGGATGCAAAGCATCCACCAAGGTAGGCCCCACGTCCGTACAGATGGACAGTGGGAGGAACGCATACATCATGGCAGCCCACAGAACTTTGCTGAGGCAATGCTGCAGGGACCATCGTCCTTGTTTCAAATGAACGGACGGCTGGGAGTATAAAACTCATATATCAAAGGTGGGTCCATCCCACACGTGCAGCACGTGTGAGGTGGCCCCACACGACTGAAATGAACGGACGGATGGGATATATCACATGTGTGAAGGATGGGTCCACACGTGTGGGACCTGGATAGCTGATATTTGTATTCCCTCTTCATCCAGCGAGTGGATCTGGACGTGCAGAGGCCCTGCGCATCCCTGCTACTACTATGGTACAGCCTACAGACGTTGGATCTGGGCCGTACAAATGGGCGATTTAGGATATAAAACTCACACCTTAAGGTGAGGTCCACGGATGGGGGTCCACACGGCTGGAAAACCAGTCTCTATTGGTGTTTTCCCCACCATCCAAGCCTGCCCAAAAACCGGCAGCAAGGCTGTCCCACTCGTGGACAGCGTGGATCTCACATGCACATCAATGGTGGGCCACTAAATCAGGAAAGAGAGAGAGAGAGAGAAGTCGGATGGTGGAGGGACCCCGCCACTATGGGCCCCTCAATACGAAGCATACATCAAGATGGGTCCCACCATATGTGGGCTCTCAAATCATAAAAAAAATAACAAATAAAATCACCCACCTTATGGTCTTCTTGGTCCGATGAAATCCCTAGCACCTCGGCTTCGACTTTAACGGAAGATGATGGAGATTGAACGGTTGGATGGTGGAGATGGGAGGTAAGAAGTGGGTCACACATAGCTCTCTCATGGAGCTCTCATGCCTTGGACGATTGCTTGCTTGAATTTGGGGAAGTGAGAGAGAGAGAGGGTAGGTGAGTGATGGGTGAGGGATGGGTGAGTGATGGGTGTACCTTTTTGTAAGAGAGTGTTGACTTTGGGGTTGCTTAGGGATGGGTGAAAGTTGATGTGTACTTGACATGTGATGTGGTACTTGATTGATTGGATGTGATGTGATGTGATTGATTTGATTAGAGATTCTCTTGGGTTTGCAAATGCGCGGTGTTTTCTCGAACTGAACGCGGGCCCACATCTCCTAGCCCGGGTATCGCCTCGGCGCGCGAGTCACGGCATCGGAACCGCGGAGACGGCGCGGTCGCAATGGTACAAATCTCGGGTTGAGTCGAATCAGATTAACGACGTGTGAATCAAGGTCGCGCGCAATGCCGGTTAAGGGTCGAAGGTTGCCAGAATTGGACCGGAAAGACCGCGGGAATCTACGGAACGGTCCGGTCTAGGACACGGGTCTTACATAAATCAAATAATTTTTGAGGAATAATGGTGAAATAATAATCTAAAAATTAGGAAAAATTCAGAAAAAGGGAAACTAGGGTGCCAAGGATCCACTTGTAGAGATCAGTGAGATCTTATGCCTGCTTCACGAATCATGGAAATTAACTGAACTTCCTTTGATGTAGTTTTGAAAAGATGAAAGGTATATAAATTAGAATGGATTCCATCACCAAACCATGCCCAGGAGACAAAGTAAACAATAGAATTAAACTAGTTACCAACCAATCAATGTATGAAGGTTAGGAAGGGTACCGACATCCAACCATGCCCAGGAGACGATGGTGAACAACAGGGCTTCCTGACGTCATAAACATAAAGAGGAAAAGAACATGCTCAAAGCCATCACAGACCCATTATAATTTCAGTCACAACAGACCATTAAAGACTAAAAACATTCCCTTAATTAAACCCAAATCAACATTAGTTCAGTCTAAACAAAGGCACAAGGAAAGAGGCATCCCATCACGCTACAAGCTTCACCTCTTAGCCCTAGCTAAGAGGTTTAGCCGCACATGAGTGGGCTAAACTTCATCCAAATTCATAAAAAAAAAATAATATAAACAGAAAAAAATAAAAAATATCCAAACTCTTCTCTCTCTGCTTCCCTTCACGTCTGACCCCAGCTTCCAGCCGTCTCCCCGTTCTCTCTCTCTCTCTGTTTTATAGGTGTCAGGAGCAGTGGAGAGAATCAGCTTGGAGAACGGACTCCACACTTACGCAGCAGCGTAAGTAACTTTTTGCCCAACCGCAAGTAATGCAAACAGAAGATCCTGATGTGGGATCCGTTCCGTTCAGCCTTCTTGGGCTCGATCGTTTGTACCATGAGACAGTTTTGAACGGCCAGGATCATTGGAACGATTCTGTCCAAGGTCACCAAACGGACCGAAACGTCCGAACCTCTCTGGACCCGCGTCTGCGTAACAGAGTCCGAAAAACTCTGTTTGCGTTAACTGTGGGACCCATGATTGACGTCAAAAGAGAAATCCAACCCGTCCATTAGAATCGTGGCGAAAAACAGTTCAGATATGGACGGTTTTGGATTGGGTTGAGTGTGGCCTACTGAATTTCAAACCTACCATCCATCCTATGTTTTACAATAATCCACGTGCGTACACATGCATAGAGCCAAAAGGAGATCTTGGAGAGGGTCTTGGCCACCTCCTGGGGCAAATGAACGGCTTGGATCATCGAACCAGACAAAACGTGGGGCCCACAACGCAGCTCAGCGTCCGGTTTCACGTCAGCGCAGAAATAGAGTTTCCGTTTTTTTCGAATAGGAGTCGGTGGGGTCCACGTACTTGCTATCTTGAAAATCCACTCCACTCATCAGGTTCTGCTTCAAAAACTTACCATCAATGGTCGATTTTTAATTGATTTCTTTGCGGCCCACAGATTCTTCTTTCAGCCGTCCTTATTGCATTCAACGGTCAGGATCTTCCGATTGATTGCATAAGGTAAAAATGACGCCTAGGTGAGGTTAGTACCCATATCCTGAGACCATTTAACGGTTCGGATCATCGAGGAGGAGAGTGTGTGGGGCCCACAAC
The DNA here is from genome assembly GCA_030180095.1 of Magnolia changhungtana. Taxonomy (NCBI): domain Eukaryota; kingdom Viridiplantae; phylum Streptophyta; class Magnoliopsida; order Magnoliales; family Magnoliaceae; genus Magnolia; species Magnolia changhungtana. The sequence continues at coordinate 1,007,104 of JASAUF010000565.1, forward strand.
GCAGCTCAGCGTCCGCACCTTGCGGACGCTGTGTAAACGGAAACCGGATCGGGTCAGCGCCCGTGTTGACCGGCTCCAAATCCGGTGTGGCGCACGTCGATTTTCCATGGTGCACATGCATCTTGCAATGTGGGGTCCACTGTGACATTTCTGAGAAATCTGCTCCATCCATCCGATTTGACACCCAATTTAAGGAGTTGAGACCAAAGTTGAAGTATATCCAGCAATCAGGTGGGCCCTAAATCAGAGTTTTATGGGCAGTTCTGTCCGTTGGGCCATTTCCATACAGATCCATCGGCTGAAATTTGACGTGTACGGCTTATCTAGGGTCTTCGGGCTATATATGAAGTTTTGAGTCGAGCAGATGGTGGGAACCCAGTGATCTTGTTTTCTGGACGTCATTTAGGCCACTTGAGCTTCAGTTTCTCGGTTTCCTCGGATTTCTGGCTTGAAAATCTTCCGATCTTGGTCCCCTGGAATCTGTCCCTTGCCTTTGGTGTCATCAGAGCGTTAAATCCATGCTTTAAGTGCTCTTTTATAATCAAAGCTCCTAAATTCAACCTGCAGCATAAACACGATTATTTCAGGCCGTTAAACAGTATCATAATCGTAAATCCAGGTAATAACTGGGGTCTGATATGCAATATTTGACCCTCAACAGTTAGCCGACGTAAAATATATGATTTTGGGGTAGAACGAGCTACGTTAGCCAACCAACCCCGCTACGCTGGGTTGCGATGCTCAGAATTGTGAGAAACCCCTGATTCGACGGTCGTTTCCCTGTTTCAATTTCGTTTTTACTATAAATAGCAAGTTTTAGTTTGACTATAACTTTTTATCCGTCGGGCTTTAGGAGTTGCGCCCAATGTGAAAAGAGCTTAGAATAATTAGGGGAACGGTTTGGTGAAGCCAAATAGGATACTTACTATTTCTGGCCGAAAACCTTGCGCACTAGTAGACATCACGACCGTCTATAAATAGTAAGTTTACTATTTATAGTAATTCGCGAATTCTAGGAGTTTTAGTTGTAGTTTGATTATGATTTCTTTCCCATTGCTTAGTACCCTTATTTAAGGGGTTGTGAACTCATTTTTATGCATTCATTAATCTATTTCGAATTTATTAGAATTTATTTCTATTTTCTCGTGGATTCAAGGAAGTTTCTATGAGGAGTCCAGAGAAGTTCCGTGGATTCGGAATAGTTATCCTCTTGAGGAAGACGGTGCTCGACCTCACGTCCTCCCCTGCGTCAATAGGATTGTTCAACCAAATTCATTTTTAAGATTGTAGCTAAGTTACAAGCTCTTCCACTATTTAGGAATTTTGATTTGAGTTAATATGTGCCACTTATACAATTTCTGAGTGCATTAATGCGAAGTTTTAAATACCTCTCCTTATGAAAACCATAGGCTGGTATGTGAGATAAGTTAAGTACGAAATATTCCTATTTCATGGTTTTTTCTTTAACACACACTCACACCACAATGGGTACTCGAACCCATGACCTCGTGTTGAAACTCTTAGAGCCTACCACTGAGGCATGAGTAAGGACCCATTTCATGTTCTTTCTTTTCTTTCATTAGTTTTAGCTAAATCCTCGCTCTTTCTTTCATTTGACATAATGCACTCTAACATTGCTAGTTTTTCTAGCTACAGGTTTGTATTACCATGGTTACATTGACTACTACTTTTCTTCTGCACCGAAAAATATTTTTCCAATTGTCTCATGTCCGACTTAAAATGATTCGGACATCAAATTCTCAGATTTCGATATCAATTTCTTCATAACAGCATTCACCTTGCGCAAGATATTCAGGACAACCAAACATGGTACAAGGCGCACCTAATGCCATTGACTTCAAAGGTTATTTAGATTAATGATGTTGTACTCGTTTGCACACACCATGATCAGATTTCCACCATTAGAATTGGGTTGAGCTCATATAAAGCATTTCTTTTATTTGCATTGGAGGACACTCGATTTAAGGTCTCAACAGGAACTCCTTTAAAGACCATCTGTACTACTTCTGTAGGAAGGACATGAAGCTTGATGGAGATTTATTGGAGATATTATGATCTGTGAAAAGTCCATTAATTAAATTCAAATAAAATGACCCGGACATCATGTAGGCCCAGATTTATAGCGTTTGTATTGCAGGCACCTGTTGTCATGCCTCAGTGGTGAAGTCTCTGAAGTTTCAATATGAGGTTACGGGTTCGAGCTCCACAGACCATCTGTGGGTGGGTGTGAGTGCATGAGTGTGTGTGGGAAGAGTGAGTGTGTGTTAAAAAAAAAAAAAAAAAAATCGTTTGTATTGCGGACCTAAAGGTGAAAGTTCCTTGATTTTAAAAAAAGCTTGATAAGGATTATTTTTAATCCTTATCAAGCTTCTTCTTGATAAGGATTAAAAATAATCTTGATAACTAATACATAATTATGATTGAACTCATTTTTACCTGTCTACCAAGTAGCCCCTAAAGTTTGATACTAGATTCATATATAAAAGATTGATAGATAACAATGACAAAAGTGAAAAGTGAAATTGATAGGGGAGAAAGCACCAACAAGTATAAATATTCAAGTATAAATATTCATGTTTTTCTCCCCTAAAGGAAATTATTACTTGAAAAGAGACAAGTTCTAGATTAAAGTACAATAGGCAAAAATGCTCCAAAACAATGATTTCCAAGAAATCCTAACCCTACTCATCAGTTTAAGTGACCATTTTTCATAAGGATAAGCATTGATGCAAGGCATGCTTGTGGAACATATAAAGTGGTGCAAGATTTGGTGTAATGCAGGGGCATTTTCACACTGGCCTCGAGTGGGGTCGTTTGTAGGATGCAGGGGCACACTCGGGGTGGGTGCGGCCCACGGAGGAGGTCTCGTGTTCGAGACTCCTCACCAGGGGTGATTAATGCGCATTTCACACCGGGCTCGAGTGGGGTAGCCCGTGGGATGCGGGAACACGCTCGGGGTGGGCGGCCCATGTGATTTGGGGCCCACGAATGGGGTTCGGCCGAGGTCTTAAAAACCCATGAGATGTGGGCCTGGGCTATGAGATAAAGGGATTAATTCGCCATACTCTAACAGTTCGAGCTTTTAGAGCAAGTGGTTGATTGTCCTACATCAAATTGGTATCAAAGCGGGAGGTCTAAGGTTCGAGACTTCTGACCGGGGGTGATTAATGCAGGGGCATTTTCACGCTGGGCTCGAGTGGGGTTGCTTGTGGGATGCAGGGGCACACTCGGGGTGGGTGCGGCCCATAGAGGAGGTCTCGTGTTCGAGACTCTTCACTAGGGGTGATTAATGCGCATTTCACACCGGGCTCGAGTGGGGTAGCCCGTGGGATGCGGGGACACACTCAGGGTGGGCGGCCCATGTGATTTGGGGCCCACGAAGGGGGTTCGGCCGAGGTCCTAAAAACCCATGAGATGTGGGGCCTGGGCTATAAGATAAAGGGATTAATTTGCCATATTCTAACAGTTCGAGCTTTTAGAGCAAGTGGTTAATTGTCCTGCATCAAATTGGTATCAAAGCGGGAGGTCTCAGGTTCGAAACTCCTCACCGGGGGTGATTAATGCAGGGGCATTTTCACACTGGGCTCGAGTGGGGTCGCTTGTAGGATGCAGGGGCACACTCGGGGTGGGTGCGGCCCACGGAGGAGGTCTCGTGTTCGAGACTCCTCACCAGGGGTGATTAATGCGCATTTCACACCGGGCTCGAGTGGGGTAGTCCGTGGGATGCGGGGACACGCTCGGGGTGGGCGGCCCATGTGATTTGGGGCCCACGAATGGGGTTCGGCCGAGGTCTTAAAAACTCATGAGATGTGGGCCTGGGCTATGAGATAAAGGGATTAATTCGCCATACTCTAACAGTTCGAGCTTTTAGAGCAAGTGGTTGATTGTCCTACATCATGGTGGGACCATGCAAATGGGAGAAGGGAATGGTCAATGGATGAGAAAAAAGGAATATCAAAGCAATCTACACTTACAAAATTGTTGAGATTAAATAATCCTATTTCTAAAGCATGCATATATGGGACTGGGATGCTTTTGTAGCAGTGTAACTCAGAGACTTTGATACTCTTTCCTCATCAAAATAGTAAGATGTTGAATTTGAAGGTTTTTATGGTAATTTTGCTTAAGTTTTTGTGTGGTTTTGATGTGATTACATATGGTCTCAAGGTAGGTATCTAATGGGCATGATCTTGAGACGTAATATGGTGTAAATGTTGATATGTAAGAAAGTCTACATAAGACCTACAGGAAAGATGAATTTCAATAACATTGATTTTGTTTAGAAAAAAGTTATTTTTATTATTATTATTTATTTATTTTTTGCAGTTGAGCTTTGCTCCCACATAATGTCTTCCACTAGGTGTTAATCTTTCAAGCAAAAGCTTCCTTCTTCTGTCTTAGTTCCTATGTTTTTCTCTTCTTTTAGCATCTTCTTCCCTCTTTTCTCCTTCAACTACGTTTGTCAAATCTAGGGTTTCCTTGAATAGACAGTGTTTCACACAATAATGTAGAACTCTAAAGTACCGTTTGATAAACTTAAATTAAGTTCTGCTTCGAAAACTGAAAAATAAGCTCTGAAAATTAAGTTCTGTTTGATAAGCTGAAAATTAAGTTCTGTTTGATAAACTGAAAAATAAGCTCTGAAAATTATGCGCTGAAAGCTTGCTGAATTATATTTTTGAAATAATTTTAATAATATTTTAGTCAATGTCAAGAGAAATTTTAATGCACCACCACTTTTATCATTCAGCCTTCGGCACTAAATGAAGGGAGGGAAGCTGAAAAGAAGGCTTATGTTTTTAGTGAAAATTAATTTAAGTTCTTAATAATTTATATTTGTCAAACGATCTGAATCATATTAGTGCTGAAAATAAGACTTATCAAACCACACTTAACTCTTGAATTTCAAATTGGTCATTTAATCCTTTATTTATGATTATCAGGTGGCATTGAATCTGTAATTAATTAGTTAAGGATTTTCTTAATTACTTTTTTTTTTTGGATTTTATTAATTACTTATGAACACTTAATGGATTACACATTCAATTCAAATAGGATTGAAACCTGTACATCAGCAGGAACGAGAGGCTGGTTGCCAGCTTTAGTAGGGCAACCACTAACCGGCTCAACTAATGCATGAGATGTAATTGCCTAAAAAATTCATTTTTTTGAAGATAGTCACTGTTCGTCCGGTAAGTATGTGCAATCACAACAATATATAAGGTATATAAGCAGTATGCTGAAATTCCATAATTAATATCTACTATGATTCAACCACTATTGAAAATATAACTTTGGCAAATGAAGCCATGAGTTACTTGTAATGGACAATGAGAAGCTCGTCATACTACAAAGGATGGCCCGGCCAACGTCTGTCAATGGATTACAAACCCAAAAGGATGAATATTCCTTGAAGAAAAATGAAAAGTAAAATAAGACAAACTTATTTGGTTCATGGTGGTGTGTGATTATCTTTAAAAGGGAAGACAATGAGAGATATTTAATTGCATGGATGGTAGAGAAGAGTACAATTAAGCCTGTGAAATGTCGTTTTTTCACACAAAGTCATGTGGGTTAGTAAGTCTAATGCACATGTTGAATATGCCATTATTACTATTAATTGTGAGTTTTGCTAATGTTCCTGCCTTCATGGAATGTTAGCAATATGTCTTCATGCCCAATCATTAATTTGTTCAATATTACAATTGAGAGAAAGTCATAATGTAAGAATCATGAGAGAATGTGCTAGGTGTGTTCAAAAGACCGAAGGGCATGACCATTCATTCATACAACTATTCTTTGGTTTTAATTATAACCGTCTTTCACTCATCACCCGGCCGTATTTAAATCTGATGGTAGCTGCTCCTTAAATCCAATTTAGAAAATATTTTTGCATTATCAAGCATGTCTAGTATATTGTTTAGTCGTGGTATGGGAAATCTGTATTTTATAGTAATTTTGTTGATCGCTCGGTTGTCGACACACATTTGTTTAATTCTCATCTTTCTTATGAGTTAATAAAGCTGGTATGGCGCATGGGCTCATGATTTCTCAGATAAGACCCTTATGCATCAATTCCTCCACTTACCCTTGTATAATATCACACTCCTTTGGACTCATCCGATAGTGATGATGATTAGGTAAGCTAGACCTGGGGACAAGGTCGATATGGTGCTGAATATCTCGCATGGGATGCAATCCATCGGGAAGGTCATCAGGCCAAATTTCTTTAAATTCATGCAGCAAAGGTTTTAGTTTCTCAGAAATGATGGTGGGCTTGAGTTCCTTCCCCTTTATAATTAATGCATAGGCTTGTCTTGTTTTCTTGGATTCCTCTATAAGTCCCGTAGGGTTAAAAGAAATTGTTTCTCCACTTTAGAAGTTTCGGGTGGCTCATCTAGATCCATAGGGGCTAGTATGATTTTCTGGCCGTCATTGATGAAGATGTACACATTATCTCACCCTCTTTAAGCGGCATCACGATTGGATTACCATAGTCGACCGACTAGAATGTGACAGGCCTCTATGTCAAACAATATCACATACTATTTGGTCTTTATAATATTTGCTAATTAAAAAAAGATATAGTGCACTATTTAGTTACATTCGTCTTGCTGACTTTCTTAATTCAACCGATCGTGTATGGGGAGGGGCGACACTCCATTTTTAATTGCAATTTCTTCATCATGACCTTAGAGACGATGTTCTCGCTGCTTCCACTATTGATGATCACATTACAAGCCTTTTGATTTACCATACATCTAGTTCGGAAGATGTTATGTCGTTGTGGGTGTACCTCTTTCCTTGGTGCATACAATAGTTGACTTACTCTGTGTCATGCTCAATCCATTAACATTTGGGTCTTCATCGGTATTTTTAACACTACCAGCATTGATGGCGAGGTTCGCCACTTGTTGCGGGGGGCAAGTGTTTGATAAGTGACCTGGTTTGCCACAATGATAACAATGGTCGGGCCTTGACCGGCTATAGGGGTTCGAGATCCTACTCAGACTAGTAGCAGTCGTTACGCCCCTTTAAGGCTAACTTTCCACTTTCCTAATCATGGTTCGTAGGTATAAGAGGTTGAGTGTGCGCTCCTACAGGTTCTTTCCTTTTGGCCTATGAAGTTCCCTGGGATGGACCCGCCGCAACGACCCTAGTGGTAGAATAGGTCCGTGTGTCGAGCTGTGTTTCTGCTCTGGTAGCCAACTTTACATTATTCATCGTCCACATGGGCTACATCTGGACCTGATCCTGGATCGTCATATGCAATCTATCATTGAATCAGGTGACTTGTTGCGATTCTTTTGAGATCAAATCGTTATGTGCCGCCAAGCAGTAGAATTATTCTATACAAACTCTCACCGACTGACTACCCTGCCGACGATTTTGTTATTGTTGGAATAGTACCTGATTGTATTCACTACAGAGTAATTGCACACGTAGCAACTGCTTCATTCGCTGTCATGTGTAGACATGTATCTTCATCTGTCTTGCCCGTGTGAGTTGTAGTTGCTCACCCCAAGCTAAAGCTCCACCCTTCAACTTGTAAGCCACAAGCTTGACCTTCTTTGCTTCAGAAATTTTTATATAGTTGAAGAATCGTTCAACTTTAGAATGTCAATGGATGAAATCTTCAACGTGAAGTTGGTTATTGAAGCTAGGAAGATCAACCCTCATCCTGAATTCTCAATATGTTCAATTTACTCGATCGCCGCCTGGTCCGGGATATTAGAGGATCATGTCGTCAACCTCATCCTCGTTGGATCCCACATCCTAATGAATGATCCCGTGGTTTACTGCCGATATCATCCTGCGATCAATGCGATTACGAGTTCTAGCATCTATTTGGAGCAGATTGCCGCCATGTACAATGAAACTGCCTTAGGGCGTTTGTCATGCAATCAGTGGAAGCCTGTATCCCTTACATGACTTGCCGATTCTCTTGCTACGCTGCTTCGAAAGCCGCCACTATTAAAAGTAAATTTCCTTGAGCACCATTCATAAGAATATTTCACGACCCGTCGTTAGAAGCCATAGATCCAACGAGAAAACCTCACTCTGATGCCAACTAACGAAAGGATGGACGTGATGAGGTCGAGCACCGTCTTCCTCAGGTATAACTACTCCGAGTACACAGAGTTTTTCTAGACTCCTCACAGAGATTCCTCAAATCCATGAGGGAAAAGAAATAAATTCTAATAAAAGTCAAAAATAACTTGATTGATAATAAAAATGAGTTTACAATCCTTTAAATAGTGATATCAATCCTAGGAAAAAGTTTCATAATCAAATTTCAACTCAAACTCTCTAAAATCATGACTTGCTATAAATAGTAAACTTACTATTTATAGATGATCATGATTTCTTAGACTTCATGGTTTTCGGCCAAAAATAGTTAGTGTCCAATTTGTCCTAACCACGTTATTCCTCTAATTTTCTAAGCCCTTTTCATGTTGTGCACAACTCATAAACTCAATGGATCAAAAGTTATGATCGAACTAAAACTTACTATAAATAATAAAATTGGAAATAAAATAGATTTTCGACCTTTGAGCTGATAGAATCTCGCAAATTCGGCGCAGGCAATCTAACATAGTAGGTTGGTTGGCTAAAGTAGCTTCTCCTACCCCAAAATCATATATGGTACGTCGAATAATTGCTACAGGGATGAACGTGATGAGGTCGATCGTCATCTTCCTCAAGGGGATAACTATTTTGAATCCACGGAGCTTCTCTAGACTCCTCACAAAGACTTCTCAAATCCACAAGAAAAATAAAAAAGAAATTCTATAAAATTTATAATTTGATTAATGAATGAAATAAATGAGTCTACAACCCTTTAAATAGGTATAAGAAGCCTTGGAAGAAGTTTCGAAATTAAACTACAACTAAAATTCCATAATATTCGTAACTTACTATAAATAGTAATTAATTTACTATTTATAGTAAGTGTCTTGTGTGGCTTAACCAAATTATTCTCCTAATTTTTCTAAGCACTTTTCATGTTGGACAACTCTTAAAGCCCAACGGATGAAGAGTTACAATCAAATCGAAACTTACTAAAAATAGTAAAAACAGAAATAAACAGAGAATTTAACTGTCAATATGATGGAATTTCGCAAATTCGGCATGGGCAACCTGAAAATGCTGGTTGGTTGGCTAAAGTTGCTTGTCCTACCCCTAAAATCATATATGGTCTGTCGAGTAACTCATTCCAGTTTGCGAGATATGCCTGTTTTAAAGGGTTGTAGAGTCGTTTATTTCATTCACCAATCAGATTACAAATTTTATAGATTTTTTTTTCTATTTTACTTGCTTTTTTCCCTTGTGGATTTGAGAAGTCTCTATGAGGAGTCCGGAGAAGTTCCGTGGATTCGGAATAGTTATCCCATTGAGGAAGATGGTGCTCGATCTCACGTCCTTCCTTGCGTCAATAACTCATTCCAATTTGTGAGATATGTCCGTTTTAAGGTTTTGACGGTCTAGATCATTTCCACCTCCGATCGAGCCTTCTCTAGTCCATCTTGGCCATGAAATTATCCGTGGCCCACTCTACATCATATTTGCATCACTAACAACCTTAAAGATACTCTAACCTTAGTTGGTGAAGTTATTTAATATAAAGATTGTTATAGGTGGGCAAGAGTTGAACAAGTTGTGCTCCATTAATAGTCGATGTATGTACATTTTCCATTGTGTCACTACAAGAAAAGGGGGCTTTAGCCTCAGTTCAAAACTGTGGTTAAAAAGGTTAAAAACTGAGGCTAAAGCCTTTAGCCTCAGTTATCCAAACCGAGGTTGAAAACCCCATGGCTAAAGGCTTTAGCCTCAGTTTTAACAACCGAGGCTAAAATGACTTTTATAGCCTCAGTTCTTCAAGTGAGGCTAAAAACTTTTTTAGCTTCAATTTTCTCGAAATGAGGCTAAATCAAAATTTTAGCCTCCATTGTTTTCAACTGAGACTAAATCCAAATTTTAGCCTCAATTGTCTCCAACCGAAGCTAAATCTATTTTTAACCTCGGTTTTCAACAACCGAGGCTAAACCCTTTAGCCACGGGAGTTGTAGTCTCAGTTTAGGTAACTGAGGCAAAACTGAGACTAAAGATAAATTTAGCCTTTGTTGACATCAACTGAGGCTAAATTCAATTTTTAACATCATTCTGCCCAAAGCAAAAGCCGATATAAAGTGAAAGTATATCACTAAAGAAAAATCAAAACTATAAAACACTAAAAAACCACATACCACATTGGAATCAATGGCTTAGAAGAAGGATCTACTTTCAGATTATGGACAATACCAGTTAAGGCAATGTCTGCCCGATATCCTTTGGAAACAACAAAGATGGAAGATCACCAAAGCTTTTGTTGTTTGCTGTCAATCAGTCAGGCATCAGTCAAAGGAAGATGCTGAAACAGGACTCAAACAATACAACAGCAGTCTGACCACCAAACAACAGATTGTCTGTATCATCAACAACTCCCATAAAAGGAGAAAAGAAAAAGGCCATACAGATGAAATGATCCCAAGATGTCTACACGCACAGTGCCTCTCTCAACTCTGCTCTTTTCAGTTAATGACAGCAGCAGCTCTACTTGAAAATTCCATAACCTCTATCACTTAAACAGGACACCGGGAGGAAAAAAGAAATGAAAATCAGAATATGAAGGAACTCTAGAGCTATGGTTTGCCATCATGCTTTATTGTCTCCAAGTGCCTCCCTTTGGCAGCAACGGCAACCATCAGATCATCGAATTTTCCAGTCTTCCCCAGCAATACCTCAATCTATAACAAGTAAGAACAAAAACATTACAACTATAAACATCAGTGTATGCAAACAGCTACCTCCCAAAAATAAAGAGTAAACAGGAGTCTGGTTGTTGAGATCAAGTAACTAGTGTAGCCATAGAGAAGAATTATATATGCTTGTGTCTTTCTGAAAGAAACGGAGGGGGGTGGTTTGATAAAGAGGGTGGCATACCATAAGAAAGAACCATGACCATGTCGCTATCCGTAACCGTGGGAACTCGATGAGCCACTGTTATCACTGTGCAGCTTGAGATTTCCTGCCTGATAACTTGCTGGAGTACAGCGTCTGTTGCAGAGTCGATGGATACATCATACATCATTTGCATTGTTTTATTCTGCAGCAATCGACAAGAAATCCATGTAATCAATGTTGAACTGAGCCATGAATACAAACTATAAGATACTATTTCATTTCAATATACACAGGACGAGACGTCTCAACAGAGGAGATGAAAGTGGATGTTAGGCAATGTATAATCAGCTTCCAAAATGCATAATGTAAAAGGATTCCAAAAATTTATCCTTGTGATTTTATTTTTTTAAAGATTCATTATCATTATGATTATGCCTTTTTTCAATGGTGTACGTTGAACAAAATATAGATGAGGTGGTCTGCCTACAGGGTTCCAAAATGCATCATGTAAAAGGATCCCAACTTTCCAAGATGAATTGAGCTTGCATAGACTTGGAATCCTAATCCATAAAACATGAAAAAACATAAAGAAAAAGAAAACGAAAGAAGAAAAATAGAGATTGGTTTTCTCCCTCAGTCCAAGAGACTTGAAATCTCAACACAAACAGAGAAACCATGGAAATAAGATGGAAATCTCTCTCTGAGTTCGGCAAAGAACTCAAAAAAGTCAGGTATTAAATTTAAACTGCAAAATAAAATCACATCATAATCTGTTCTCCCAATGATGGATTCCCAGCAATAAGCCTGCGTGCATATTCTGCCATTTCAGATGGCATAAACATGTCTCTGAGCAGTTTATAGGTCTTGGAGAAGGTGACATGCAATTGTTTCGATTGAGTTCTTGAGCTAGATCAACTTCCTCGATGAAGTAGGTTGAGGAGGGAGAGAAGATTGGATTGGTTGGTTTCCATTACATTCTTGAGTTTGGAAATTCAATCGGGGTAAGCATTGATTCCTGGAGGAAAAGAAAAAAGAATCGATCACCAAAAGAAGAGAGAATGTTTTTAGAAAATTAGTCCTAAGACACCATTTAACAAAAATTGTTGGTCGGGCCATGTTTTAGTCTTTGTTTGAATGGACACAGATGGGGCCCACTACTCCACAAATCTGAGGTTCTTAACAAGGATTGAAAAACATTAACAATGAAGAATGCATTGACAAGATTTCTATAACTAATGAGCATAGAAAGACTTTCACTCCAAAATAAATATGGTAGGGCACAACATGAATCACCCTTCTAAAAAATCAGGCTGATCTGCTCACTGAGAGGACCACACCTGTACATTGAGTCAGACTGCCAGTTGCCCATTGATTCCAACGGTGTGGTACACACGATGAGCAGACGGTCATTTTTGTGACAGGTGATCTTCATAGTGGGGCCTACCCGATTCAAAGTACATTTTGGTAGAAAACATGGTACAGTACCATGAGTTGTGCTACCTTATAGCTGGTCAGTTCTTGAACAGAATATGATTAGACACTGTCGAATATAAGAATTGGGTGTAACATCTCCTGCCACTAAACCCAGTCAAGAAAAAAATGATTAGTGTTTAGATACAACTGTATATAAGACCCAAATAAGACAGCTGAAAGATTAAAAGAGGAGTATTCAGTTTCTATTTAGATATTAAAACCCAGAAGCAACAACACAATTGCCTTAAATGGAGGAAATAAAGGGGAAAAAATTTGCTAATGACAAACCACCATCCAAATAATTATAGATGCAATTACAGAAGTTGGAAATTCAAAGTCACCTTCTCAATCTGTGTTTCTTGTTTATTCAAAGTAAATGATGAATTCGTTTGTCTCCAGCTTGATCGTGGAGCTGGCTACATGCCTGCCGAGGCATTTCCTAGTATCGAGGCTCCAGTTGAAGGTATTACACAATGGTATCAGCTGGCATATCAGTCAACTTGCTGGCTGATATGATCAAGGCTGCATCGGCTGACACGGCCCTGTAACATCTGAATTTATTCTCTTTGGGGAAAAAATCTAAAAAATTATTTGTAAAATTATTTAAAATGTGAGTATATCAAATATGTAGTCTTTTTCAGTTTTGGACAAGTATTGATGGTATAACAGGCCCTTCTTTGGTAAGAATGTTGTCTATCTGTTAGAGTCAGCTTAACCAAAATGGTCCACTCCGCTTCGGTTTATTGAATCCAACTCAAATATTGGAACTTTCTCATCTGTAAATGATGGAATGCATTAAGGCAAAATCTAATATTCGACAGATAAATGTTATTATTGTCTGATGGGAACATATAACAGACGTGAAATGTAATAGTCTGGCAATCAAGGCCATTCACTAGAACCCCTGCCATGGATGGGCCACAGACCAAAATCAACTTATCGGACAATGTCATTCTCTCTGGCAACTTGTAGAAGAGTAAGACGGCATCTTTACTAGACAACTAATTCAAATTATACTTCATGCATCACTACAGCTATTAGAAACTGAAAATGCCTTGGATATTATAACTGTAATGTATCTTCCACAGCTACAACTCATTAGAACAACCTTTCAGTTTCCATCCAAGTTATGATCATTGAGAACATGACACATCCAAGAGCCAAAAAGAATAATTACTATCTTGTATCTTTTTTTGGTTGAAATAAACATTCTTCTCTTAAACAGTTGAGGAAATCAAACAAACAGCTGGATGATAAGAATATCAAAAAGAAAAGAAAAAAAAAAAACTTAGCCGATTTTCTGCTTACCTATAGCATACAGAGGAGTTTTTGTATCCTTCAATCCTCGAAAGACCCCTTGCATGGCCAGAGATAAAAGAAAAGAACGGAGAGCAGAAGCGACCTCAATGTCAAGTATATCGTCGAGCAGGGGATAGCATAGGGGAATCCTATCAAGATGAAAATGTGAGAATTTAAATGCATGTAAAAGATATATCCATATGCATCTCTGTATGAATAGATCAAGATATATATTAGAGTTTCTATGATATATTTCATAACTGCACTGGAAAATTAAGTACAATTCTAAAAAATGATGAGATTTTCAAAGAAAGATAAATAAATAAATAAATAGTCCATAAGCATAGATAGATAGAAGAAGCAGAAGAGACTGAGAGCAAAGTTTAACAGTCCTCTAGCCTTTTATGCTAGAGATCACACAAACCCCTTGCATATTCTTCCAAGGAAAGCCTCTCTTATTGCAAAATCTCATAGAAGTTGTTTTGTATACATGAATCTTTTGCTAATCATGCAAAGAGTTTTGCTTAAGGATCAACTAGACAAATTTTTTAAAAAAGTACAGATCGACAAGCAGAAAAGATGCAAGACCTAAGAAGTAAACCTTCGTGACTTTCGTGACAGTTAGGTGATTGAATGAAGTCAAATATACAGAATAAGGTAAAAGAAAATTGCATTCATAACATAATATATTAGAAACACTGGTAGTTTCCAAAGAAAATGTACAAGGATTATGTTACAAATTCTAAGAGGCTATCTTACCATAAATGAAAATGGTAACTGCTAGGTTCAGCTGTTATTTTTTATGCTTGTAATGGCTGACATGATATGACTGCATTATGCCTTTTGCTTGTCTCTTTCTCATATATTTTGCTCCATCACAGGAGTAGAACAAAATATTTTGAGTCTTTGAACTAAAGAAGCCTATAGGTGAAGAAAGAAGTAGATGTGGATGTGATGGAGGTTTTTTATTTTATTTTTGGAGATGATGTGGAGATGATGGAGGTGTTTCAAGTCAAGAAACAGAATAGACTATACTTCATTCGGGTTCTTGTTTTGCGAATTAACTGGAGTCAAGAAACGGAATAGACTATACTTGATCAAGGTTATTAGTATCGAGTTTAGGAGTTGGTAAATATTGAAAGATATTTACAAACAGGCCATCATATACCTTCCATCTTGTTATAAGTGAGGCCCAGTTCTTTAATAATCTTTGCAAAATTGCATTCGCCATGACAAGTGCTCAAGAGAGCGAATCTGTCAAGTGGTGTTGAGAAAAATAATTTGCCAAGGATATGAAAGTGATACCACTGTACTCACCTTAGTCAAGACCTGCCTTCTGTTGTTCAAAATCTCATGCTTGCACAATGTCCAGGTGTTCCAGGAATTGTGAATGATGGCTCTTTGTAAACAGGCACCTGGGAGAAAAAGGAAAGAAAAAATCAAGTAGTCAGCTCTTCACTTCACTTAAAGGGTTAACTTCAACAGGAAAATAGACAAAAATATGGTCTTATGAAGTACCGCTAAGTTGAGAAATCAAACAAGGTCATATAAGTATCAATCTCTAATCGGTAGAAAAGTATTGGAGCTTTACTGGCATGATGAAATAAAAAATAAAAAAACAACAGCAAGGTTTAACTCATTCCCCAGATTTCCACCAGCCTGTAAAAGCATGGCATATCTGAGTACAAAATGGGAAAAGACCTTCATAAGCATGGCATATCTGAGTACAAAATGTAAAATCCATGAGAATTCTCCTCTCAAAGAATGGAGGAGAGTTCATCTCTAATGTTTTGTGGAATGAGATTTCGTCAATCAGTTGTGTACATTCTGCATTCAGAAGCCATTGTTAATCCATCCTCATAAGGGCTCAGTCAAGCTTCGACAGCCTGCTTTGGGATGGATCCAGGCCCGAGCCATGATAATAATAATTTATATAGGTCATATATATGAAATGCATCATTGTTCAATATATACATATACATATATATTTTATAGAATAATACCAAACACACAGGTAGAAAATTCTAGATAAGCCAGGCTCAGGCTTGACAAACCTTTAATCATGTCAGATTCAGGCCTAAAAGCATGGCCCATTTCTGGCTCAGACTGACCTTGACTGGGTCTAGGTACAGCCATCAACATCCCCAACAGTTATTGAACAATTCAATAAAGTCACATGTCAAGTTTCTCCAAACAAGGCGTGAGAGGTTCCCTTGTTGACAAGTCCGTCAGGTACAACTGAGACAGGATCCAGATTCATGCAGAGAAATGACAAGTAAGTACATAAATTGGAATAGGTTGTCGTTGTTAACATAGCTAGCAAGTACATAAATTGGAAAAACTGTTCATTCAATTGTATGCCATTGCCTTGCTTCCAAATGCTAATAAATTGACTTGTTAAATAAGATCCAGATGACATTCAGGGCAATAAATTTGAATCAAATTTAAAAAAGAATGCATCGACTCCTTTGAATATTAGAATCTACAAACTAAAATAATTTTCAGGAATCAATTGAATGACAGCATTATGACTTACCAACACTGCCAAGTACCATTGCTGAACTTTGATTTTAAGGTTAAGTTTTAAAGTTAGATACTTAAGAAGGTGGGTGTTTCTCTTTTCTTTTGCAGGTAGTTCTCTTGATTGGATCTTGGTTAGGTTGAATTCTTAGGTAAGCTTTAAAGCTAAGCTGTAAGTTGTGAAATGAAATTTGGAGGTAAGTTTTCAAAGGGAATTGAGGCCTTACCACAATCACTCCTCCAAGATAGTCCTTACACGCCCACCTAGATTCACATGCAGACCCGGTTCATTCATCAAGTGGGGTCCACTGAACATGCACCGTCCTAACAATTAGGCAGGTCCCCTCATCGGAGAGGTGCTGTCCACGTTGAATATGGACCTTTCAAGCCTAATCCAAATGACCATGCAAAGAATTGAGCTTGCATCTGACAGGCTTGAACCCTGAACCATGAGGAGGTAGAAATGAAAAGAATTGAGCTTACCTTGAACTAATTTAGATCTAGATCTGAATGATACATTTTCAGCCAAGAGATTTAAGAAAAAAAGAAAGAAAGACACCAACCATGGAAAGAACAGTATATAACGTAAAACAGTTTTCAAACTGTACCAGCAAAGCACAAAGATGATGAACTGGTGATTAATAAATTCTCTGTTCCAAAGCAACAAACCTACCACATTAGTCAAGAACCTACATTTTCACGTGCCAGTTCTTCCTCAGGAGAATTCTTTTGAGGTAAAGCCACTCTCATGCAAGTCACACTACACAAAGTAGACAATGCAAACACAGCTACATACTGTTAGAAAAACTATACACGAAAACTTTAGATGGTGATTAGAAATATGGCACACAAGTGAGAAATTGCATATAACATGGCATACTCGTAATGGAGTTCATTAGCAAACAAAGCATGAAGCAAAAAAGCATGGCCCACTTTTTTCCAATCTGCAACCCTCATTTCAAGACAGCTCTTCGATTCTTTCACATGTCAAACACATAAATACATATAAATACGACTTGACCTAAAAAAGAAAGGACCAACTATTCAATGATGGTGAACTACAAAAAATAAAGGGATCACAAAACCCATGATGGTGAACTACAAAAAACTCATGAAATGCAATAAAACATAAATATATATGTAAAAGATCACACATAAATGAATCTCAGCAAAAAACTACCTATTGATTCTTCGGAACCTTCGACTGAGGTCCCTCAGCCTCAGGTCTATCCCTAGGAGTGGATACTGAGTCAGCCTCTACATTTAGTACATTGCCCGAAGTTTGGTCCGTTGCAGCCAATGAGTTCATAGTATCTCTCATTCGTGCCATCATCTGCTCCGTTATTCGTTCTGTCATCCGTTGCTCCATCTGCTCCGTTATTCGCTCTGTCATCCATTGCTTCATCTGCTCTAGATGCTTAGCCATCTGTTCTTTCATCCGCTCCTCCACCAGTTGCTCTACCCGCTCATTCATGTGTCGTCGCAACTCATCAGTCTCCCTCCTGAGTTCTGCAATGGTATTTCTCGTGCCCCATAACGTGGAAGCTGTGGGACCTAACCCCATCATGCGGACCCGACCTGGATGCTCTGGTCCCAATATCTGGGATAAAAGATCATCTCGGGCAGTGATACTCTGAGAGGACTCAGCAGTTTGAGTTGCCCGTAACTCCTCGATCATTTCCTGCAGTGTAGAAAAACATTAAATAAGTTGTTCGATATCATGACTTAATGAAAAATATTAATTGAGATGTCAATGATTGATAAATTTCTACATACAATAACATGAGCCGACTCCTCATTCACAACACTCCCATCTTTCTTCCGATGGGTTGTTATGAACAACGTTGCCCGATCAAGAGACTCTCCACCAAGATTCTTTGCTCGCTTTTACCATGTAAAAACAAATAAGTTGGTAACAATCATATTAAAGCAGAATGATGGCATTTCAAGTTTAAAAATCAAAGAAGAATTTACCTCTTCTTCACGCACTTGAGCAAAGCTCCTTGAGCCGGCAGTGTGGGCCATACGATGCTTGCTGCGGTTGATTTTATTCCTTTGAGTGCGGGCCTATAATGTGACATAGTAAAATAACTAAATTTTAATATAAATAACAATATACACCAACATGGATATAATTTTTCTTTATGTTTAATTTTTACCTGTCCTTCATCACTTGACCAATAGGTGACGAGCCACTTCCAGTGTGTCGACTCCACTCGATCAGGACAGTGAGCTAGTCGTTCCTCATTAGTCAAATATCGGTTGTAGTGTTCTTTTTTTAACCTTTTCTTCCACTCTTTCCATGAAGCTCCGATGGACCTCATTACCCAATTTCGACGCTCCTCGTCGATATTCCACTTGATTTGCAATACATCAATTATCGATTATACTTAATATACAAAATACAAAAAGAGTAATTGAATTTTTGATTTCATATTACCTTCACTTCATTCCAAATATCGTTCTTGTTAGATAGTGGCACATGATGCCAACTATCGTGATCAAGAGGTGCTAAGCGCCCATTCCTAGATAAAATGCCCAGCCACCTTGTAAATTCGGTGTACTTGTGTCCAATGGGCTGCCCATATTTATTCCAATTGATATTCAGCTGCTTATTGGGTGGCAAGTTCGCCACCTCGCTGATGACTGTAGGGCCTCGAAATTGTCTATTATGAATACCACCCTCTTTATGAAACAAAAGAATAGATATGAGCATTCTAAATATTTGAAATATAATATCTACATTTAATTAAATCAAGAACAGAACAAAACTATAAAAGTTACAAGCTTAACTTCACTTCACTTAAATTATATATTTATATACCCGAAGTCGGTGCTGAACTATCTGAACTCTGTCCGACCTGGCTGGTGGTCGGGACCGGGTCCATAAAGCTCGAATGATGATGGTCGGAAGTTGACATCTTCATTTCCCTCACAATATAAAAATAATATATGTAATGAGATTGGAGTTAACCAAATAATTGTGAGCATAAAAAAACATGCATCACATTTGTGTTAGGCATCAATACCTAATCATCGATTAGAGGCCAATTGTGGTCCTCTTTAATCAAATTAGATAAGTTTTGTGGAGTGTCAACTTCGTTTCCCTCCACATCCGCCTTATCCCAACTCACATTATCATCATTGGCAAGCATAGACGCTTCCAATTTATGATTAATGCAAGGCAAGCTCTGAAGGTATGTATCATTATCAACAAACGAATCATTCATGCCCATTTCGAACAAATCCCTTGGTTTTGACCTGATAACAACATGCCAATCACGATCTATGGAATCGGGGACATAGAATACCTATTGTACTTGGGTTGCTAAGACATATGGTTCATCATACAGGTTCCGACCAGTATGCCATAATTGTTTGAAATTCACGAGCGTGAACCCAAATTCATCCTTCTTGATTCCCCTGCCCTGAGTTCTTACATCCACCCAATCACACCTAAATAATACAACTTTCTTGGACCCACAATAATCCAACTCGATAATGTCTCATTTAAAACACCATAGTAATCCACATCCCCTATAATAAGGTTTCTATCACTTGTACTTGCAAAGCTTGA
Organism: Magnolia changhungtana; assembly: GCA_030180095.1. NCBI lineage: Eukaryota > Viridiplantae > Streptophyta > Magnoliopsida > Magnoliales > Magnoliaceae > Magnolia > Magnolia changhungtana. The sequence goes on from JASAUF010000565.1 coordinate 1,026,938, forward strand.
TGTCTTTGCCATCACTACAACTCCACTATTCTGTGTTTTCAAGTCCTTCTCGCGGTCTCTTGTACGAAACCTGAAACCATTAATGATGTATCCTTTAAATCTTCTTGCAACAGTGTTAGGGCCCCGGGCCAGGCTTCTAACTTCTTTCGGAACTTGATCATTCCCAACATGGTCCACATGCTTCCCAAGCCAATCTGGAAACTTTTCATTATGGATGCGTTCTAGGAGCCTCGGTGCTCTTCGGGGCATCTCCTTCTTAATCACTTTCTTGTGTTCACTGCATTTTATTCAATTCGATGAATAAGTTGTAAACAAGTGAGATTCTTATGAATTATCGTTACAAATAAAACTACTCTTAATCAATGAATGGTGCAACCGCATTGGTGTTGAACAACACATATCTATGTGCCTGTGTCTTATCAACATATTCGATAATAAACACGTCAATCTTTCCCAATGGACGACCCTACGCCGCATCCCTAAAGTCCTCATTTCGAATCGGTCTGTTGAATCTTGTCTCAACACCATGTAAGTACCGAAGCGAGAATGTTAGACATTCTTGACTAGGTACCCTCTCAATGCAATCGAACCCTCCGCCGACTTGTTTGAACGTAGGACTTTAATCTCTGTAGGTACCTATAGTCACATAATAGACATATAAGTATACATGATTTTATCTATTACAACAAGATAAATGAAAGTTCATATTGAGACCTTAAAACATACCTTTCAATTGGGTACATCCAGTGATCTTGATCTTGCACTTTGGCTAACATTGCCTCGTTGGCTAAATGTATAGGCAAATGCACCATGATATCAAAGAATGACGGGAAAGATCCTCTCTAAATGGCAAAGCGTTAAAGCAATCGAGATTCAAGAAACTTGAAATCCCGCATCCGGCCAACCTTGGAACACAAATCTCTAAAGAATCCGCTTAATTCAATTAGGATTGAGCTCACGTTTGGAGGTAATGTCCTTCGCACGGCGATCGGAAGTATTTGTTGCATCAAAACATGAGTGTCATGGCTCTTGAGTCCTAAAATCTTCTTCATTTTGAGATTGGTACATCGTCAGATATTACTCGCATAGCCATCTGGTACCTTCATGTTCTTTATGACTCTGCAGAAATCATCCTTCTCCTTATTCGCCATTGTAAAGCACGCAGGGGGCAAATATGTTTTGCCTGATGGTCTCTGCTTTGGGTGAAGTGTTTGTCTTATCTTCATTTCTTGGAGGTCCAGACGAGACTTCACATTGTCCTTTGTCTTCCCGTCAATGTTCAACAACGTCCCAAGAACATTGTCGCATACATTCTTCTCGATGTGCATCACATCAAGGTTGTGACGCAACATATTACACCTTGATATGGTAAATCGAAGAAGATACTTCTCTTCTTCCAACAAGATGCCTTTCCTTTTCCTTATTATTGTCTCGATTTCTCTTCTTTTCAACTTTGGTATCAGACTTCTTTCCAAATATTATGTTAATTTTGCTCACTTGAGCTAACACTTCATTTCCAGATAGTTGTTTTGACACCTCTCTCAACTCCAGCTTTCCATTAAAGTTCCTTTTATCATGTCTATACCTATGATCTCTATCCAAGAATCGACGATGACCCATGTAACAAAACTTATGGCTATGTGTCAACCACTGGGACTCTGTGTCCTTATTGCAGTTAGGACAAGCGAGCTTACCTTTTGTGCTCCATCCTGACAACATTGCATATCCAGGGAAGTCACTAATAGTCCATAACAAAGCAGCACGCATTCGAAAATTCAACTTCGATAATGCATCATAAGTGTCGACACCGACCTCCCACAATTTAAGCAATTCTTCTATCAATGGTTGTAGATACACATCGATATTATTGCCAACACCATGAGGGCCTGGTATAAGTAGAGACATCATGATGTAAGGCTGCTTCATGCACATCCATGGTGGTAAATTGTACGGCATCAAAACAACAGGCCATGTGTTATGAGCAATACTCATCGTCCCGAAGGGATTGAATCCATCAGTTGCTAACCCAAGCCTGACATTATGACTATCACATGAAAAATTTGGGTGTTGCTCGTCAAAAGATTTCCATACAGGAGAATCAGCAGGATGTCTCATGCACTCATCATTGATTCGTCCCTTGTCATGCCATCTCATGTTTTTAGTTGTTTGTGCTTCCATAAATAATCTTTGTAACCTTAGTATCAATGGAAAATGCCACAATGTCTTTGCTGGAATCTTCTTAAGTTTAGAGGGAATAGTTATTGCCTCATCGTCATTAGAATTATGTTCCGTCGTTTTCCATCTAGATATACCACACACACCACATGACTCATCATTCACATTAGTCTTCCAATACAACTGGCAATCATTAGGGCATGCATCGATCTTGTTATAACTGAGGCCCAGTTCTTTAATAATCTTCTTGGTCTCATAAAAGGAACTCGGCAACGTCTCACCCTCAGGGAGTGCTTCTTTCAACAATTCAAGCAACATAGTGAATGACTTGTTGCTCCATCCATTTAAGCACTTAAGTTGATACATTCGAACAACAAAAGAGAGTTTCGTGAACTTCTTACATCCCGGGTATAAGGCTTGTTCGGCGTCTTGCAACAACCTGAAAAATCTTTCAGCTTCAGGATTCGGTTCCTCTTTTATTGGCTCCTGTGATGGCAACTCAGTCGGCATGTCATCCACACCTGATATTCCAAACACATCATGCAACAATCCATGCATGTCATCACGTGGAGGCATATCATCATGTGTACTAGTTGCAGGGTCGGAAGTCGATGAAGAAGACGCCTCCCCATGGAACACCCAACGGGTGTAATTCGGCATAATTCCCTCACACACAAGATGATCTACCACTTCTTTATGAGCACGCCAAAAGAGGTTGGCGCACTTTACGCATGGACATAAGATCTTCCCCTCGCTAGCAGCATTGTTGAATGCAAACTCAATGAATTCCTTCATGCCCTTAACATATTCCAAGCTCACCCTATATTGTCCAAGGAAACAAAGGGAACTCTTAAAACAATGCAACTTTACAAGGAATCCAAATTCGAAGGAGAAAGTATTGCTCAACACATTACCTTGACTTTTGCATCCAGCTCTTATCCATCACTTGTATCCAACTTTGAACAATGCAATACTCTGCCCAAAATTCATGTCAATCCACTGTAGTTATTACTATACTCAACATTGGTCCTGCTACTATCTTATATTCTAGTATAAATTGGTCGCCAAGGCTTCAGGACTTCTCTAGAGTCACCAACACATCCCTTAGCTACTACTAAGGGAGCACGGCTAGAAGTGTTACCTCTTCTACCAAATGGGCTGTTGTTTTAAAGAAATTTAAATAATTAACCTCGTATATCTAATATATACTAGTAACATACAAGCAAAGAGGGTATATACTAGTAACCCGGATGTGATCCTGGATAATATAGTTTTCATTTACCATAATATAGTTTTTCATTTACTGTTTAAGTAAGAAATTTCATATTCAACTTTCTGAATATTAGAGACCACGGACCACCACATAATCGCATAAATGTTCAATCCATGCAACCAACATTCTTAACTATATGGAATTTTGTTAACTGATGTTTCACTCTTTAAACTGTCAACTATATAGCATGGCTATTTCATTGGTCATGGTCAAGTCTTTAAACTGATATTATCAGGACAAATGACCAAATCAATAAAAACATAAAAGATATCTAAAAATTTTGTATACCCCAAAACAGTCTCCAATACCACATCAGCTAGGGTATCAACATCAGCATGCTTCCAAAAAAGAAAAAAAAAAAAAAGAAGAAGAAGAAGAAGAAGTTTCAGTTTTCCCTTGTGTTTCTGACCTGGAGGCTTCCCTTAAATATCATTTTTTCTAAAATGATAGCCTCCCTGAATATTTGATACCCTAGCTTTTTCTTCAAAATGTCATCAAAGCCTAGAGCAGCATGTGTAAAAGAGAGGGCTCTACCACAGCAGAGTATCCAACTATGCAGCCATACATATCAACATAAATAACGTAGCGTGTAGCATAAGCTACACGATTACACCATACTTCTAATTTTTTATATTTAAAAATAGAAAAATATAAAATAGTAAAAAAGAATATATATATATATATATATATATATATATATATATATATATATATATATATTACAATAAACAAAGTGGTATGAGGGCTAAAGCTGATTTTCACTATGGCCAAGGTCTCATCATAGTCAATACCATACTTTTGCAACGCTCTTCATCACTAGAATAAGATACCATGTACGAGTCCGTTTTCAGGTTGAGACATCATCTGCCATAGTCCACTGGGTTCCATAATGGAATCATCGAAAAACTCCTATAATCCATGCCCCATCAAAAGAAAGCCCAATAGGTGAAATTCTTCCTGTAAGTTAACATTACTGGCTTGTATGGGATAGGAAGCCACCGGGCAAGACAATTGTGGAAATTCACCTAATTAAATTACAAAACCCCTAAACATCCACAACATGAATGATTGCCATCTCAAAAAAACTAAGTGTACATGTGGCTACCAACATGTAAAAACTGGCTTAAAAACTTTCAAGTATGGTAACTAACTAATCATCAAAGGAGATATTGTGGTTGGCTTATGACCATAGATACTGAATTCACTTAAACTACACGATTAAAAATAAAAATAAAAAACTGGTTTTGTTTGGCTTAAAAAATGAAAATCTAGTTCTTTTATTTTTTAACACTGATCTTAAAGTGTTGTTTGGACTTCTTGAATCCTGAATTTTACAAGACTTCAATGGAAATGATCTGATTTGATTTTTTAAAAATGGTAGATTGAAAATAGGTCATATTCCCTTTTTAAAATTCCTTTTCATTTTTACAAATGGATAGAGGCTATATGATCCGACCCCATTGGTGTGGGCCATCCAAACGGGCCCTTATAAAATTTTAACTAGGCATATTTGAATTCTAGCTTAGCCACTAACACGTAAAAGTAGAAAAAAGAAAAAAAAAAAAAAAAAAAGCAATATAAAGAACTAACTGAAAGTTGAACTTCTGTATTTGGGCAGAAGCGTGGCATTGGAGGCTTTTGAACAACTCCAACTCAAACAAGTCCTGGTAATGCATTTCAACAAACACAGTCAGCATTTGGAAGATTTATTTCCTTCTCATCTTAAGGTTTTCTTTGGTCTTTATGTGGTCACAACAAGGGATACAGATTGTTCTTTCTTTCAAATTCAAGATCTAGTGGATGATACCTGAGAAATGGAAAGTCCGACAGTGATGTTCTGTCAAATCTCAGATGCTCCTCTTGGAAGCAAGGGAAGATTCTTCACTTAATGACAAAACCATCGACTTATTTGATCGGAACACATTCTGCATACTGTTAATGCCTGTGTTTAATAGTGATTTTCAAACCAGCTTGCAGGGGAATTCTACCACCAAGCTTCAGTTCTGCGTTGAAGGTGGTTTGTTTGTTAGATTAGTACTTCTATATTAGTTTAAGCTTTTCTGGTATTGATTTCCAGGCTCATAAAGTTCATAAAACAGAGATGTCCGTATATATAAGTTCTACAGTTGGAAGCATCCTGCAACTAAGCAACAACTTCTAGACCAATGGTCATTATATTGGTATCAGTTGATTTAAAGAACTCTGTCCACTGTTTGATAGTTTATTGGAAGAATGGAAATGTTGCAAACTAAGTATAGCAAGGTATTAAAGATTTTCCCAGAACTAAACTTAGCATAACGCAATTAGTTAATCATAACCTAGGTACATTCAAGAATATTATAAAAAGTTCGGACATCACTGAACAAGAGAAGACCCATGTAGTGTAGCAATGAGCTCTCAAATTTTAGGATAAGATCCACCTTTCATTAACATGCTCCACTCTGCTTGGGATTGAGCCTCATGCCAAACGGTTTTGATGTGAAGTCCCACCATCAAGAGCACCAGTTTGTATATCAAATAAGCAAAAGCATAGCAACTAGAAATTTGGCACAGCTCTAGGAAGAAAACTGGGGAAAAAATAGCTGGGAAGACGGATAAATCTAAGATCTACAAGGTTAATGAAAAATAGATCACTCGTCATGCTAGAGCTAGTTATCCACAACTGCTCCCAAATGCAAAATTATCTAAATTGAAAATGAATCACATCCATCTCCAATGAGGATCAATTTCGTCTAGCAGAGGGAAGTGGACTGTTCTAATTTCTATTCTAGATAATCCTGATGGCAGGGTCCACCTTATGCACGGTTCAGGTTTCCCGCACAATAGGCCACCAACTAAAATAAACATTTCCAGCCAGTATGGAAACAAATAGCCAGAAGCAACATCACAATTTCGAATTCAAGGCTACCAATCTGCCTTCAATAGCACAGATCAGTGATACAATTTATCGATCACCACAAGAATAACAAAAGCATATATTCTCGTGAGAATTTAGCTCCCATTACAGAGCCATCAGTTACAAAAATGTCACAAAATAACGGACGATGAAAAGGGAAAAGAAGAAGAAATAACAGGAATAAATGGTTTGCATTTTTATTGAAGATCGAGTAGGAAAGCTCCAAAAATTAGGCAGAAAATACCAGAAATGGAAAGAGGAGATCTGAAAGTTTTTGGCTCCTCCAACGTTACCTCCAAATGCAGGACGAGAATGTAAATTGCTCAAGGCAAAAGTTACAATCACTCCAATCGCATCAGATCAAAGATCTAGACCTCGAAAGAGGATCTCTAAGCCGCTGATGCGTGCAAAAGCTTTCTTTCGAGTAAAATCCCTAGATCTGATAGAACACAGCAAAAAACAGGAGATCTCTCCCACTTAAAAAATCGACGATCAGAACCTCAGAAATTGCAGATCTTCTAAAATCGAAATGTCTCGATCAGGAAAAAAAGAAAAAGGAAAAAAGAAGCACAGATCGATTGATATCCCTTCCGATAAGGTAAACATAGCTTCTATATCATTGATCAAAGATCTAGGCCGCGGAAATCACAGATCTTCACAACTAAGAGCTTCCGCAGCCGAATTTGCTTCTATTTGAGCCGATTGAAGATTCCGAGTTCAGAAGACACGTATTTTCGCATCTACGAGCTTTCCGGGTATGAATCTCTCGATTAAAGATCAGAAATTGTCCGAAAAAAATGGAAGGAGAGATCGAGAGAATAGGGGCAGAGACTAGGGTTTCAGCTCTTTTTCGGGAAATCTGAGATCGAGAGAAAAGGAGCAGAAGGAGCGAAATGAAAAGAATCGAGCTTACCTTGAACTGATTTGGATCTGGATCTGAATGAAAAGGAGGTCTTCTAGCAACTCTCCTCCTTCCAATCGAGAGATAGAGAGAGAGAGAGAGAGAGAGAGAGAGAGAGAGAATGGATTTGGATCTGGATCTGAACGACGGGTTGCTTTTGTAGCTGAAAGTAACGAAAACGCAAGGTCGATATTAGCCTTATACTTTCTCATAACAACGGCACGTGTGTGGGGCGATATTAGCCTTATACGTTTTTCTATAGTGTGGCGTATTTTATGAATAGATGGGAATGATTTATTTTAGTAATGATCCTCAAGGTGGGCCCATACTTTTAGACGGTTTGGATTTCGAATGTCCTTAAAATATTGGCCTTATGAACTAAATGAACGGTCGACTGAGATGTACGTGAACATTTCTTTTTGCAACTTTTACCAGATTGGAATGGAGACTGCTTCAAGAGAACGCGACATGACTGCAACATGGAACCAGCGATGTGGGTGGGACCCTGACCATGGTGCCCACCCTGACGTAGTTATTGTAGATCTACGCCGTCCATTCGTTTTTAAAGATTAGTTTAGGTCATGTTACAAAAATTGAAATAGATATAGATTTTCGGTGGACCACACCATGATATAGCTATCGAGAGACTAGCTATATCAATCCTAATCGCACGTGTGGAATATGTCCTGTTTTCCAGAACCACGTCCATTCATCGGGTGGGTTCCACCATGGATGTTCTGTGGCTCGGAAATCAGGCCAGTTGAATCATTCAGGGGCATGCGTTTCTTAAATTAAATGTGGACCGTTGGGTCAAAAAATAAATTTAAACCGTCCATTGTTTCACACGTGTGGCTCACGTGATGAATGGAATATCCTGTTTTTCTATTCATTAAACATAAATGGTGGGGCCCACCAAATCAAAATCCCGGATCTCCCAAGCAACTGAGGCAAAAGGGCAGACTTTTAGCCTCAGTTTCTCACCAACCGAGGCAAAAGGGCAGACTTTTAGCCTCAGTTTCTCACCAACCGAGGCAAAAGGGCAGACTTTTGGCCTCAGTTGCTCACCAACAGAGGCAAAAGGGAAGACTTTTAGCCTCAGTTTCTCACCAACCGAGGCAAAAGGGCAGATTTTAGCCTCAGTTGTTCACCAACCGAGGCAAAAGGGCAGACTTTTGGCCTCAGTTTGTCACCAACTGAGGCAAAAGGGCAGACTTTTAACCTCAGTTGCTCACCAACCGAGGCAAAAGGGCAGACTTTTGGCCTCAGTTGCTCACTAACAGAGGCAAAAGGGAAGACTTTTAGCCTCATTTTCTCACCAATCGAGGCAAAAGGGTAGATTTTAGCCTCAGTTGTTCACCAACCGAGGCAAAAGGGCAGACTTTTGGCCTCAGTTTGTCACAAACTGAGGCAAAAGGGCAGACTTTTGGCCTCAGTTTGTCACCAACTGAGGCAAAAGGGCAGACTTTTGGCCTCAATTTCTCATCAACCGAGGCAAAAGGGCAGACTTTTGGCCTCAATTTCTCAACAACCGAGGCAAAATGGCAGACTTTTGGCCTCCGTTCTCAACAACCGAGGCAAAAGGGCAGACTTTTAGCCTCAGTTTTCAACAACCGAGGCAAAAGGGCAAACTTTTAGCCTCAGTTGCTCACCAACCGAGGCAAAAGGGCAGACTTTTGACCTCAATTGCTCACCAATCGAGGCAAAATGGTAGACTTTTAGCCTTAGTTCTCAACAACCGAGGCAAAATGATAGACTTTTAGCCTCAGTTGCTTACCAACCGAGGCAAAATGGTAGACTTTTAGCCTCAATTACTCACCAACCGAGGCAAAAGGGCAGACTTTTGGCCTCAGTTTCTCACCAACCGAGACAATAGGGCAGAGTTTTGGCCTCAATTTCTCATCAACTGAGACAAAAAGTGAATTTTTAACCTCAATTCCTTTACAACTGAGGCTAAAAACCATATTTAGCCTCCTTTTTTTGAACTGAGGCTAAAAAATTGAGGCTAAAGGCCTACTTTCTTGTAGTGTGTTTGGATGAAGTCAAACTATAGAATATGTTAAAAAGGAAAATGTTCAAATAGTACCAAGACAGATTAATGTTATAGGTGGACAGGAGTTGAACAATTTGTGCTCCATTAATAGTCGATATATGTACATTTTTCATTGTGTTCTGATGAAGTCAAACTAGAATATGTTAAAAAGGAAAATGTTCAAATAGTAGCAAGACATTGTTATAGGTGGGCAGGAGTTGAGCAAGTTGGGCTCCATTAATAGCCGATATATGTACATTTTTCCTTGTGTTTGGATGTAGTCAAACTAGAATATGTTACGAAGGAAAATGCTCAAATAGTAGCAAGACAAATATGTAATGACAAACTTATTTAAACAATCGCGAATGTAATAATTCAATTGTTTGACAAATATGATTTCTTGTTGAAATGAAGTGCCTATAGAGTTGCGTTCATTGAAATAGTTTGTACGATCGGTGGTTTATATTAGTGTGGCAAGTTCCAGCATGCTATTCCTATGATACAATCACCCCTATTGCTTTAATGAGACAGAGAAGATTTGTTATGGTAAAATCTTAAGGGCATATTTGAATACACCTTTATAAGTTGTTTTTTCTTTTTTTTCTTTTTTTTATTTTTAAATTTAATGGTAACAAATAAGTTACTTTTTAAATAAAATTTAGTTTATCAATCACCTTTGTAAAAATTACTCACTAACTTAAAACTTTAGTCATGAAATTTTTGGTTTTTAACTTTTTACTCTTGTCTTTTCTCTTTCTTATCTCTTTTGTGATGGATGGTCCATATCAAAGGTGTCTCTCGGCATGATAAATGGACCAATTGAATGTGGGGTCCATACAATGGACAGTCCACATCAAAGGTGGGCCCTATATGATGGATGACCCACATCAAGATGGGCCTACATAATAGATGGTTCACATTAAAGTTTGACCCTTAATGCATGATGAATGGTCAACATCCAAAGTGGGCCGTATGATGGGTAACCCACTTCAAGGGTTGGGCCCACACAATGAATGGTCCCCATCAATGTGAGCTCCACATGAAGAGCAATGGACATTAAAGGTGTGGACCCCATGTGATGGATGACCTATCTCAAGGTGGGCCACATATAATGGATGGTGTACATCAAAGGTCAGCCCCTGATGATGAATGCCCCACATCCAAGGCAGGCCTTGCACGATGGAGAACTCACTTTGAAGGTGGTCCCACATGATGGACAATCCACATTAAAGGTGTGCCCACTTGATAGACGATTAACATTGATGGTGGGCTGCACATGATAGATGACCATCATCAAGGTGGGCCTCACATAATGGACGATCCATATCAAAGGTCAACCCCTCATGATGAATGGCCTACATCTAAAGTAGACTCCATATGATGGAGGCCCATTTTGAAGTTGAGCACTGCATGATGGACGGTTCACAATAAAAGTGTATGATGGGCTATCCACATCTAATGTCCCATATGATGGACAACCTACATCTAAGGTAGCCCTGCATAATGGATAGTCTACATCCAAGGTGAGCCTTACAAGGTGGATGGTCATATTGAAGGAAAGTCCCACACGGTGGATGGTTTACATTGAAGGTATGCTCAAGGTGGGTCCAACATGATAGACGAGGACATCGAAGTTTGGCTGCACATCAAGGACAAGAGATATTAAAGGCGGATCTTACATAAATAAGTAAAAATTGGAATAGATTTTGGTGATGTACGTGGAACATCTACCACAGCAGTTAGATGCACCATTCTATGGTGGGTCTGGGGCTTAAAAATCAAGTCAATCCGTGACTTTTGTGGGCCGCACCACATACAAAAGTTGAGAAAGGTTATCCTCCATTAAAACATTCATAATCATTTGTTGGGCCCACCGAGATGTGGTTCACAAATCCAGCCTATCCATTATGTGTGTCCCACTTAGATGAGGGCTCAGACCAAGTTTCAGATGCATCCAAATTTTAGGTGGGCCCCACCAAGTACTTTTATATGTTTGGGCCTGTCTTCACATGATTTTAGATGGTATGGCCCACCTAGGTTTCGTATACGGCTGATTTTTGGGATATCCCATAATTTAAAGGGGACCCATCAAATGCACAGTGTTGATGTTCGACGTACATCATGGCATGGCCCACACAGCTTGACCTCATGGGAAGTTCCCATGAGGTGGACAGCATTAGAACCTTTTCCACATATATATATATATATATATATATATATATATATATATATATATATATATATATATATATATATATATATGGGAAAAGGTACAATGATCTTGAGCTGATTTTAACGCCCCATAAGGTTGAGCTGTGTGGGGCCCATCGTGATGCGTTTCGAACATCTACTCCATCAGTCAGATGTATCATTCCATCGTGGGCCTAGGTCTCAAAAATCAAGTCAATCCGTGACTTGTGTAGGCCATACCACATACAGAAGTGGGGAGGGGCCGTGCACCATTAAAAAACTCATAACCATTTTTTAGGGCCCACTGAGATGTAGTTTGCAAATCCAGCCCATCCATTATGTGTGTCCCACTTGAATGAGGGTTTAGACCAAGTTTCAGGCGCATGCAAAACTCAGGTGGGCCCCACCAAGTGCTTTTATATGTTTTAACGGTGTCTTCACATAATTTTAGATGGTATGGCCCACCTGAGTTCCATATACAGCTGATTTTTGGGATATCCCATAATTTAAAGGATACCCATCAAATGCATGGTGTTGATGGTCAAAACACATCACGGTGGGGCCCACACAGCTCAACCTCATGGGAGCTTATCGTCAGCTCGAGCGCATTATGTGTGTCCCACTTGAATAAGGGTTCAGACTAAGTTTCAGGCACATGCAAAACTCATGTGGGCCCCACCAAGTGCTTTTATATGTTTTAACGGTGTCTTCACATAATTTTAGATGGTATGGCCCACCTGAGTTCCATATACGGCTAAGGGTACCCATCAAATGCACGGTGTTGATGGTCGACACGCATCACGGTGGGGCCCACATAGCTCGACCTCATGATAAGCTTATCGTGAGCTCGAGAGCATTGTACCTTTTCCCATATATATATATATATATATATATATATATATAATACCTCAAAAACTTCTTTTCATCCGATACATTTCCATCTTTTGCATGACAAGTAAAAGATATACTTTTTTTTTAATTTCGACTCTTTTTTAGTGAAATTATTGTTTATTTTTTCTTTTCTATTTTAAAAATACTCCAACATAGCATGGATATGAAAAAGTAATACGACATTCTTTGAGAATGAAAAACTATGAATTCAGATTTTCCTTGCTTTTTTTTTTTTTATTATTTATTTATTTATTTATTTGTCTGAGATTTCAAAGACCTTTTCTTTTCACTAGATAAAAAGCTGGAAGTCTACAGAAACCAATGTCATTTGCACAGTTTTTGTCACTCCATCACTTGTCACTGTCGCAACTCACATCACATGGGTAATTTCTGTCCTCCTGTTTCACAACATATTGCCCCATATTATTATTATTATTATTTGAGCTGATTTTGCATATGGAACGACTCAAGATTCAGTGTATGTCGCCACCGAGTGGACAATATGTCCAAATGGTCTAATAATTTCAACTGTATATCAATACTACCGTTATCCCATAATCATGCTTCAATATTGTCCAACCCAACCTTTGATACTTAAAGTTGAATGCAAGCAATTGAAAAATTCTTTTCTTGTTCCTAATGCAACTGCAGATAGTGATGGTCATAATCATCTATTGAGCTTTAAGTTCTTTAGAGCGTCCCCATCGCATAGAGCCCACAACATGAATAGTTCTTATCACTGCGACGACTCGGGCACGTGGCCTTAGCAGGCAATGACACATGTTCGATCTGGAGCTGTGATAGGGCAAAACAAACTCAGTTCCTTTGTCCCGAGGCTGCCATGTTCCTTATTCAGGTCGCATCCACATGAGCCATCCGGCCCACCGAAAACTTACAATATCAACCATCAAAATTTCTCATCCTTGATTTTCACTCATAATGAAAAAATTAAAAACGAGAGAAACAAGGGACTCTGCTTGGCCCGGCTATTTTGACAGGTAGTTAATATCTTTCGGTGATTAAAACAGTTAATTTTGGGTTCTCTTATAATGGGCCATGTCCAAAATCTCCCTGATCATCTGATGATCTTAACCATTGATTGTGAACCGTTTGCCACATTTTCTCAATTTCTATTTGTAAGCTGCAAATCAGACAGTTAATTTGTGTTGACCAATGGCGGAGATTCCACGGCAAGTCATGCCCCATCATGGAATCTGAATTATGTGGGGCCCACCCACTAGTTCAACTGTTAGGCCAAGGAAATAGAAAAAGACCCATGTGGCTTTGGCCGAGCAGCAGGTAACACCTCTTCAAGAATCCTCCCTTATCCATAACAAAATGAATTTTTAAAAGAAAAAAAGAAAGAAAAAAGGAGAACCGATCACCTATAGACAACGATAGTACAGCTTATCTTACCATAACATCTCCTCCTCCAGCATGCCACTTGTGTAAGCCATCAGTACAAATGAAAACGATTGGTCCATCTAGGAAGATCGCTTTATCAAAAATCAAGCTGATGGGCTAGCTAAGTGGGCCACACCTGTAGGTTGAGTCAGACTGTCAGTTTTCCATTGACCCCATGTGTGGCCCACTTAAAAAGTAGCACGAGCCTTTTTTTTGTAACAGGTGATCTTCATGGTGGGCCCACCGGTTTGATGGCAGTGATATTTTAAATTGTTGGTGAAAATGGTGGCACTGTACCCGAAGTTACGGTACCAAGCCTGTAGATGATCAGTTACTTGAGGAAGAAATTGTATAGTAACCCGGAAATCAATGGCTGGGGATGCTCCAGACAGTGACATAAATCAATTGTAAAGGCTTTCTCACGTACATCCCTGCCCAAGAAAAAGGTATGTGGTCGGGGAGAGAGAGAGAGAGAGAGAGAGAGCCGTTGGGACGCAGCAAGTGAATGTGTGGGGGACACACCAGCCCCAGCAATAACCCTTAAATAATTGAGGGCCGCAGGTGACAGATAAGGAAAATAAAAAGAGTTAAGAGGACAAATGCCACCCTCATCACTCTCATTCACCGTATCCCTAGCCTTTTGATATTTCCAAACAACCTTTTTCCTTTTCCCCATATATTAATCAAACGCTTATGAGCAGCTTTTGTGAAGTTGACCCTTGATGTGTAATGTAAAGTAGATTAGCCATTATTATCATTTCAACGTGTATATTTAAACTAGAGTTACTATTTATTTTTCTATTTACCATATGGTATATGATAGTAAATTAGTAATAATAATCTTTTGTTGTTTAGAAGAGAGGGAATAATAAGAGTGATGTAGAGCGGGTCGCGTACAGTTTCATGGCCAAGATGGATCAGAAAAGGCTCGGTCGGTGACAGAAGTGATCCAGACCATCAGATTTTAAATCGGGTGCATCTCACAATCCGGAATGAGTTACCTGACGTAAAATATATGATTTGGGGGTAGAACGAGCTACTTTAGCCAACCAACCCCGCTACGCTGGGTTGCGACACCTGAAATTGCGAAAAACCCCTGGATCGACAGTCTTTTCCCTATTTTAATTTCGTTTTTACTATAAATAGTAAGTTTTAGTTTGATTATAACACTTCATCCGTCGGGCTTTAAGAGTTGCGTCCAACGTGAAAAGAGCTTAGAATAATTAGGAGAATGGTTTGGTGAAGCCAAATAGGACACTTACTATTTTTGGCTGAAAACCTTGCGTACTAGTAGACATCGCGACCGTTTATAAATAGTAAGTTTACTATTTATAGTAAGTCGCGATTTCTAGGAGTTTTAGTTGTAGTTTGATTCTGATTTCTTTCCTATTGCTTGGTACTCCCATTTAAATGGTTGTGAAGTCGTTTTTATTCATTCATTAATCAATTTCAAATTTATTAGAATTTATTTCTATTTTATGCTTTCTTTCCTCGTGGATTCGAGAAGTCTTTATGAGGAGTCCAGAGAAGTTCCATGGATTTGGAATACTTATCCTCTTGAGGAAGACGGTGCTCGACCTCACGTCCTCCCCTGCGTCAAAGAGTATTTATACTTATTTTAGGATTACTTCTTTGAAAACTAGATGAGCAAGCAGGGGAGAAATTCATAGCTCCCACTATGACATCTGTGTTTAATCCACGTTGTCCATCCATTTTACTAGCTCATCTGAGGGAAAGAACTAAAAAATGAGATAGATTATAACTTCAAGTGGACCCTACCATAGGTGAAACCATCCATAGGTTTAGCAGTAATGTGGATCTATGATCCAACGTATTCATATGGTCACATAGATATGGATGAAGGGAAAACACAATTATTAGCTTGATCCAAAACTTATGTGGCTTGTAAGAACTTTTTCAATGGTAAGCATGTAACTCTCCTTGTTTCTTGTGGTTTGGTCCACCTGCGCTTTGGTTCTGCCTCAATCTTTGGCTCATGCCTTAAAATAAGATGTTGAAACGGTTAGATGGCATGGATAATACATATACATCATGATGGGCCCCACGAATTTTAGAAATTTCTTGTCATTATTCGTATTAAGCCAGTCAAACATGGTGACCTAGGGGTGAAATGCAGTAATTCAAATTATAAATAATAATCTATTTATTTACCTCTGTTTACAATGGTAAATAGAAATTATAATATCCTTTAACAAAAACTCCGATTATTATATTTATATGTTATAAAACCATTATTTTTATCATGATTTGTGTGTAGAATAAACAATGATAACAAACTTATTATTGTATTAAACTTATGTTAAGTAATTTAGTTACTTTTTTTTTTTTTTAATTTTTACTTAAGTTAGTTTCGTGAGCATCATTATAAAAGTAATTTATTAGCTAAAAGCTATTTATCTTAACAAGTCATTTTTTTAGCTTTACAACTTATGACTTTTCTACTCTCTCTCTCTCTCTCTCTCTCTCTCTCTCTCTCTCTCTCTCTCTCTCTCTCAGGCCATATCAAAGGAGGCCCTACATGGTGGATTGTCTACATTAGAGGTAGGGCTCATACGGTGGAGGGTCCACATAAAAGGTAGGTCCCACATGATGGATGACCCCATATTAATTTGGGCCCACACATGGATAGTCTACATCAAAGGTCAGCCGATAATGATAAAAAAACCAACATCCAAAGTGGGCTAATATGAGGGATGATCCACTTCAAAAGTGGGGCTTACATGATAGATGATCCACATCAAAGGTGGGCACCACGTGATGGGTAGTGAGTATTGAAGCTAGGCCCCACATGATGGATAGCCTATAATGAGGTAGCCCCACATGATGGACGATCCACATCAAAGGTCGGCCCCTTATGATGAAAGACCCATATCCAAGGTGAGCTGTGCAGGACGGGCATCCCACAATGAAGGTGGGACACATATGATGGATAGTCCCATAGGTGGTGAAATTCCAGGAGAACCCATAGTGGGCCCACAACTTTGATACACACCCCCACACACTCACGCTGGTGGAGCCCAACTTTGATGTGGACTATCCATCATTCCATGAGTACCCATAGCCTATAAAACTTGCTCTTGCCGGGTGGTAGACTCTAGGAGTTTCAACTCTGGGTCAAGGGTTTGAGTACCCATAGGTGGTGAAATTCAACCAGTGTGAGTGTGTGCGTGTGTGTAAAAAAAATAAAATATAAAAAAGTCGGGCTCCACATCATGGGCAATTAATAATGGTGGGCCTCACATGATGGATGATCCACATCAACCTGATCCCACATGATGGACAGTCCACATCAAAGGTTGGCATTAATGATGAGTGGCCCATATCTAAGGTGGGTGATGCATGATGGACGACCCACATCATAGGTGGGGCTCACATGATGGATTGTCCATGTCAAAGGTGGGCTCCACATAGTGGGTGGAGGGTATTGATGGTTGGCCCCACATGATGGACAATCACATTGATGGTGGGACCAACATGATGGATGGCCAACATCAAATATGGGCCCTACATATTGAACGATACACATTATAAAAGGTCGATCCCTAGTGATAAATAGCCCACATCCAAGGTGGGGCCACACATTGAATGATCCACATCAAAGGTTGGCCCCAAATGATAGATAACATATGTGAGGGGGACAAAACAGATTTGAGGGATATTTACTTATGATATTAGAAGCTAAACATATTTTTTTCCTTTTTTGATGATAAGTATATTGTTTATCAAATATATTTAATAAGTAGAAACTAAAATAAATTACTTTTGGCATAAATAGTTTATCTTAAGCAATTTACAATCCAAATGCCCCAAAAGTAATATATTTGCCCTCGATTTTGCAAGGAAGAAGAAATTTTTATTTCTTGCTTACGCAAACACCAAAGGGATTAGTGATCTAGATCATTGGACAGTCTAGATCATTTCACCATGCTAAGCCCACACTACAGGGTAGTCGGATCTCATACAAAAACTTATAACCTTTTTGTGTTTTCATTGGAGTGAAATATCATTTCCATGAAGTTAAAGGTAAAAGTATCATTTAATATGGTTAATGGTCAATTTGAACCGTCAATGCTCTTTATAATTGTACGTGGAAGAGTTAGGGGTTTATTTAGGAACACTTTAAAAAACGAGGTAGTTATTTGACATATAGCCAAAAGAAAGGGGTATCTGTCAAAAATTAAAAAGGGAGAAGATTAGATTTGATACTCTCGCGTCCGGTTGATGATACACAAGCTCATAGCATAGTGTAGATCTGGAGTGTAACAGATGATACATGAGAACTTGGAAATTACTTAAAAATAGCATAGGTGGCAAACAAGTTGTCAAATTAAAACCGTTTGAATTATGGTACACATGTTAATGTGTTATAGATAAAAAAGAATAAGCTTATTTGATCATCTGATTATTGGATTGGTGGACATTTATTGGACGTCTAGGAAGAAAAAAAATATCAAACGGTCCTTTTTCCATAAACAAGTGTCCACGAATCAAAGGTTAGAATTTTTCAACCAATCTTGAGATTCTAACTTGAAGACAGTGAGCTGCAGAATCTAGCTGGTTTTGTTTGAGTTAATACATAGCACGTGTACAAGTTCTAAGTGCGTGTGTATAAAGCGTCATACGCAGCCTGTGCATCGTATAACTTTAAAAAATATATATTAAAAAAAAAAAAAAGAAGAAGAGAGAGAGAATGAAGTTTAACTCCCATGTGCGTTTTGAACCATATCTTAAATAGTGGTCCCTCATCTAACGTCCACACGGTGTCCATTCGTGCCGATCCAAGCTGTTCAAATAGTGGACCATCTTGTAGATGGGTCATGGCTGAATCAATCAATTGATTAGAAGCCTAGCCATTCTGCTGACCATGTTTCCTTTTAAACCGTCCATTTGATGGGACCCACTTGTTTTGAATTTTTGGGGACATGCTTATGCAGCAAATGGTAGGAAGAGTTAGATGGTCTCGATTCGTGCATATGTATGCCGTGTCACGAGAGTGACATGACACCAGCAGTTATGAGTTGGGGCAGAACACAGAACGGTTGGCTCTCAAAGAGGTTTAAACTACCGTGATAGTTCATCACCATTTCGAGAAGTGGTAAGTTTCATCCACTACGCCCTCGGTCTAAATGTTAAAAAGCAATCCTTACCGTCCATATCATGGCCCTCATTTGGATGGCTCTCATGTCGAAAATTAGATTGATCCTGGATTCTAATCCTTGAAATCTAACGTTGGTCTAGCAAGACATCTTTGGAGTCCTCGCAGAGTTACACGCGCCGAGGGGTATGAGTCACCACCGTTTAGGAAAAAAGTGGTTGGACTATCACTGTAACCCTTTCCAATGAAAGAGGCGTAAAGAGAAAAAGAAGCTCTCCCTCCTGTAGGCTCGGCCACAACCCTCGTCCCTCTCTCTCTCTCTCTCTCTCTCTCTCTCTCTCGATAAAGTCAAAATCCAGTCTCCCAAATGAAAACCCAAATCCAGCTGGGGTAGAAGGAGAAGAAATGAGTGGAAAGGGAGCAAGCTGAGATCATTCTCTGTTGTTTTCTCTCTGTTTTTCATTTTCATTTTCTTCTTCTTCTTCTTCTTCTCTTTCTCAATCTCAGTGTCTATGTGTGAAAGAAAGAAAGGTAGGTAGGTTGGGTTACTGGATGTTATACATTGAGTAGGAGTAGAAATAGAAAGAAAGAAAGAAAGAAAGAAGAGATGCCAAGGCCAGGCCCAAGGCCATACGAGTGCGTTAGGCGAGCATGGCACAGCGAAAGGCACCAGCCCATGAGAGGCTCTCTCATCCAAGAGATCTTCAGGTGGGTGGGTGGGGGTGGGACCCACTCCTTTCCCCTTTTCTCTCTCTCTCTTCATTCCGTATATTTCCCTCTTCATTTGAATCGGTTCCATGTGTTTGATTAGGGTCGTGAATGAGACGCACAGTTCCGCCACTAAGAAGAACAAAGAATGGCAGGAGAAGCTCCCGCTTGTCGTCTTGAAGGCCGAAGAAATCATGTATTCCAAAGCCAATTCTGAGGTCCTTTTACTCTTTCCATTACTACTATCTCTCGTCTTCCATTTCTCATGTCACTCAGAGTTGGGTCTTTCACCATTTCTTAAATGGCAGGGATTCATCCCCTGTTCATGTGTTGAACACGCCTGTCTATCCAGACCATCTGATATCAGCCATTGAACTTAGTAGAACATTTTCGTTCTAACTGATCATTTCGTTTGATGCCCATCTATTGGATGGTTAGGAACATCAGGATAATGCGATCTTGGGAGCACAATCAATCGACATTGCCTCCTGCAATCTGGACGGTCTGGATTGACATATACATGTATTGGATGAGTCATTGCCAGTCAAGGAATGCTGGAAAATCACACATGGCGGTCTAGCCCAACTTGGGACTTCTGCATTTTTCTCAATTGTTTGGGTTGGTTTTTCATCCTTTAGGCAGAGTATATGGACCTTAAAACGCTTTGGGAGAGGACGAATGATGCCATTAATACGATAATCCGGAGAGATGAGAGCAGTGAAAGCGGGGAGCTTTTGCAGCCTTGTATTGAAGGTACCCTTCTCTTCCCTACTTTTGTTCTTTGTCGCCAGTGCGATTGCCAAAACTTGAAATTTACAGTCCTCTCATTTCATTTATGTTCTCTTGAATCTTTCGATGCTTATGTTGGTGGGAGAGAAAAAGGTTGGAAAGATGGGTTTATAATTGAGTTGCTTGATCTTGGATTTGAGGGTTTTGGGTGGCGAAATCTTGTTTGGATGCATGGGTGCCTAAATGGGTTTTCAAGGCCTACTATGGAAGTACATGAAAATGTGGGCTGGGCTGGGCATTAATGCTGTGGCCTGAATGAGCACAAAAATCCACATACTAATCCAAGTATGTTTATGTTTTATTATTTTAAGTGTATCTATGAAATAACTATATCTAGTGATCATGGTTATTACATATCACAATATCTTGAGAAAAAGGGAATGTCTTGCTTTGTTTCCATAAACGATCTTAACTGCAACAATTTGAAAATAGCTCAAAGAAAATGCCCGATTCTGATAAATGCTTTTTCGACATTTTGTTTTTAGATATATTCAAACACTTTTCATAAAAGATTGATGTCACTTTTAACCATTTTGAATTTTTATGCTTTAAACCCATTCCATTCTTTTGTTTAAACCCCAGTATTCCTAATTATAGTCATGCACCTTGCTAGAAAAAAGAAATAGACAAAATCTCCCTTTCTTGTTCTTCTCTCCTATTTCTTATTTATGAAAGTACCCTTGCAGTTTAAGATGATTATCGAGGTTGCACCTTTTATTACTGGGTTTTTGTTAGAATAATGGGGCTCCTTCCTTGTTTGCATGAATCCGAAGGTTAACCTTTACTTTTTGGCCTTTATTCCATGCCTTTTTGAGGCTAAAGCTAGTTTAGTCTTGTTTTTTGTTGACCAATTTATTCAAACTTTTGTGTTCTTATCAATTGTTTGAACGTGGACTATAGACAGTTTTCCCAATAAAATAGATATTTAATTGCTTTTGCCATGGCTGTGAAACAAATCAACCGGGCAAGGTTTGGACTGAGTTCCGTTATTTATTATTATTATTATTATTTTGGGCTTTCTTCATTCAAAAGAAAAAAAAAAGGGCTTTCTTTTGCTTGGATTTGAAAGCACGTCATGAACCTACGAGTTTCAAAGTTCTGGTTGTCTGGGTATTGGTTGGGCCCTGCCCTGCCTGTCCAAATCCCACCCACTGACTCCCGTATTACATACCTGACTAGTTTGCAGTGGAGGAAGGTTTGTAATTCATCTTTCTTTCCTTTTTTGTTACCCTTTTCTTCTTCAGCTGCTCTTAATCTGGGTTGCACTCCCAGAAGGGCTTCGCGGAGTCAACGGCATAATAATCCAAGGTGTTATCTTACTTCCACTGCACAAGAAGCTACTCAAATGTCTGTTGCTCCCAAGAACTCTGAGACCGTACAGTATGATGGATCCTCTCGTTTGCTTCCTCCACGCTTTGGAATCCCCGTTCCGAATTCAAGTTCCCAATTTGCGTCTTATTACCCATCCCTTGTAACACCCACGAATGTAAATTCAACCCATTTGGGTTCGGATTCTTGCAGCCCCATTCTTCAGGATAAAACCATGCCTCATGAACAGATGAATCACCCACCTATGTCTTCTTGTGAATTCCCTCTTTTGCCGGAGAATTTTGCTCTCTCTAGGCAAGATAAATCATTTCCTATGGATCCCTCACTGAGATTGGGAGGTGTGTATCCCTTGTCTTATAGCACCAACCATCAGATGGTGGAATCGGGGTTTGCTTTTCAATATCCACAAGGTTCAAACAGTGATGCAATTATGGTCAGTATGCCACATCTCCAGCCCACCCCAGAGGCTGAAACCGGTTTCTTGCAGAACCTCCTCAGTGGCAATAATGCTCTAGATGCCTCAAACAGGCCTGCTAGTAGGTCTTTGAATTTGGAGGGCACATCGGAGAATCCACCAGATATGGGATATGACCTATCATTGCGTTTGGGGCCTCTGCCAACTCCATGTTTAAGTGTGGAAAATAGTCCGACTCTTGAAGATGCAGGTTCCAGTTCTCGTGACAGGAGCAGGTTATGTGACCCATCTCTGAGTAGAATGAAGACTGGTCACTTTGACTGTTCTTCCTCATCTCCTCCTCAAAGAGATCAAAGGTTCTGTTTCTTCCCTGTTGAATCATCCAGGACCCCTTGGAGTGCAGCTCAAGTAAATGGAGTTTCCAGGGGGAAGATCTGAATCTCGATCCCCCAGTTAGAAAATGCAAGACCTTCAATAGTTCCATTTAGTTGTTTTTTGTGGAAGCCAAGGCCTTCAGCAGGCCAGTTTTTTGGTAGAAGAAAGGGGTCAAGTTCATGGGAAGGCCCCGGTAATTATGTTCTCTTGTATCTTCAGATGACTCTCGAAGAAGTTGATCTCCAACGCTTCTTTGTGACCTTGTTGTATTAGTTCACATGCACAAAGTGTAAATAGCTGCTCAATTCTAGGTTTAATTATGTTACGTTTCCTTGTTGTAGCTTCGGCTTCAGTTTGTTGGTAGTTTGTTATATCATGTATAAAGATGTCAATGGTTTTAAAATCATTTAAACTAAGTTGACTTAGCCGAGTTGACATGGATTCACTGCAGAATGAACTGAAATTACCTACCGAAACATGTATCTGTTCCAGAGAGTCTGTTCAACTCATTGGTTTTGGATGAAATAAAATGAGCCATAGCAGTTTTGCTCCTTGGGCAGGTCACACTCTGAAAGTGGGTTTTAAAACTTTGGAGATGTGTGGACTACTAAAATAGTTTTGGATAGATTTGAGTGAATGGGAAATCCTTGATTTCATTGTGACATTCATACTCGCACAAAATCTTCTTAATAAAGTGCCTTTGGGTAGGAGTTTGTTGCCTGAGACTATCTGTGATACACTGCAAATCTCAAGACTATTGATCTTAGCTATCAATTGTTCCAGTTCAGCTGAAATGGTACAAACAGTTAGGTTTAATTGACAAAACAGAACCAAAACCCCTCTTTTGTTTGGGCCAAATTTCGTTCTGTCATGTCCATTTCGGCTTGTTTCAGACAGAATGTTTTCGCCATTTCTTTTTTATATTTCAAAATTCAACCATTGAAGCCGGTATTTCTTATTTCGGCTAGAATGTTCCTCTCCAATAGTAAAGGTGAAACACCCAGCAAAACAGAACCGACAAGGAAGCTCTTAATACTCGGTGAAGTCAAGTTCTTGACAACAAACTAATATCTTTAAGAGTTAAAGAAACTGTTTCCTAATTAGATGATTGGTCAAAATTATTTTATGTAGAAATTGGTGAAACAATAACAGTAATTGCCAATCTGAGAAAACTCTCTCTCTCTCTCTCTCTCTCTCTCTCTCTCTCTCTCTCAAAAAGAAAAAAGAAAAAAAAAAGAAGACTTTTGTACAGGTGCTAGTAATACTGTGGAGAATTGATCTGGGTAATCATTTTGATGTTTGTCTCTAACATATGACAGCAGTTCTCATTTTATCCTTGATTACGTCCACTTCTATTCAGAGTTTGAGCACGTGTAGTCGTTCGTATTTTTGTTAAACTTACTAGTTCCCTTTCGAGAAACTCTTCTCTGATTTGGGATCTTAATGCCTGGGTTAACATCTGATTTTCCCTTCATGGCTTAACATCTCATTCAAGTGCTGTCCAAGAAATGACTATTCTCATGACACTGTCACCATCATGATCATGGGGGTCAGGTTTCACAAAACTGTCTTACCAATTGTAGAACCAGATTACTGTATATTATCTTCAAACTTGCTGTGTATTTACATAATATGATCGACTGCTTATTGATTCAAATATATGGCCTTGCAATTTTAACAAATTCAGACTAGACAAAACTGTCATACTTTGGTGTCGCCTTTCATTGGCTTGTCAGAATAAGATAAAACACTCTTTCGCAAACTATCCCTGAAGGGAATTTTTGGGTTGGACACGTACGCAGAAGGGAATGTTTGGGTTGGACAGCCTTTTCGAGAAGATTGCAATCTGTACTTACATCTGTTGCTTATTGAATTTTTGTGGTATGTCAATATTATTAACACTACTGGAATGTTGGCATATTAGGTTTGCCAAGGTTACCATGTCTGGTATGGCAACTTATTTGATGAAGATGCATTTTCACGGCCAAGTTACGTAGGTTGTGTACTATTTGACAATATCAAGGAATCTAATGGAGGCAAGAGGAGCAAAGTTTGTGAAAGGAGAATAGTTACAGTGGTATAAAACCTTGCAGCTATTGCCTTTGGCTGAGTGACAGAGAATTGGGTAGTGGAGGTATCAGAGCAGAGTCTCTAGGAAACTCGGTACGGGGCTTGACTCGGCCTGCATTCAAAGAGACTCGTCAAGTTGACCCACTCAACATGACTCGGCGTGACTTTACTTGCCTTAGTGGGATTTTTTTTTTTTTTAAAAAGAAATATGTTGGGAGTGGCATTAGAACCTCAAACGTCATCTAAGGGAGTCAACGACCTTAAACAGTGAGTTAACGGTGGGGTCATTGCTTTTAGTTGCATTTCATATTACGTGCTAGAGATCTAACTAGTTAAATATTTTTTAACAATCCTAATATTTTCAATTTATACTAATTAAATATTGAGTCTAGCTGGGTCTTCAAGTTAACCCGACCCAACTGAACACTGATTCTAGTCGAGTTTTCAGGTTTTTGAACTATGGTCAGGCTAGTAGAACAAAAAAACACCAAGCTTTCAAGTGAATAGGTCTACTTTTCTTCACAATCATTTGGACT